>LR738709.1:659794421-659887372 GCA_902687465.1 Secale cereale | reverse complement strand
ATCACCATCGGGAGCCTCTCCACCACCATGGACGCCTCCCGGATGAGTTGTGAGTAGTCTCCCTTGGACCATGAGTCCATGACCAGTAGCTGTGTGATGTTCTCCTCCCGTTCTTGTGCTTCACTAATTAGTCCTCGTGAGCTGCCCTACATGATCGAGGCACATATGTAATCCTTATGCTGTTGCTATGATGAGTTTGCTGGGATCCGATGGATTATGAGATTATGTTCAGATTGTTCTTGAGTAATATATTTGATCTACCTCTTTTATATTTATGTTCATAAGTAATTCTTGCATGTTCTCCGTTGTTATTTATTGCTTTGGCCAAGTAATACGTAGTGACTCCAAGAGGGAACGTTATGCTTGATTGTGGGTTCATGCCCCTCGATGACTAGCTTGAGTGACAGAAACATGAGTCCAGGGGATGTGCTGTTGCCACAAGGGGGAAAACAACGGTGCTTGTGCCCGCGGGTGCAAGGATTGTTTACTTTACGCAAAGTTCTTTTAATGCAGTTGTCTGTTGCATTGAGTTTACACTATGGGTGGGGCTCGCAACTTAATACCAGCGAGATGTTCTGGATAGATATCTCAAGGTGGATGATTAGTAGTAGATATTGATGGATTTCGGTCTACTTACTTTGGCGTACCGCCCATGCTTTGAACCTCAACCTTTCTTGCAATGTAGTCAGCACTGGTTTGCGTTCGTGCTCCTGTCAATTGCCCAGCTGTAATTCGTTTACCTCACATAGCTGTTTTATCGTCTTTTGAGAGAGAGACATCACTAGTGAACATCATGAGACTCCGGTCTATATTACCATCATTGATCACATCCGCTATTTACTTTTCACTATTATTTACTATTGCAAACATTATCTATCACTACTATCATTTGCGTTTAATCCTTTGTGAACTACAAGGCCGGAGGGATTGACAACCTCTCTGTACTCGTTGGGAGCAAAGTTATTTGTATCTGTGTGCAGGTCCACGTTGATTGCTAATCCGCGCCGTTAGCAGTTGACACCTACTTGTTGAACCTAGGAGTCTCTGGGGATTCGATCCTTGGCATCTTTGCTAAGGGAAAAACTTCCACAACACTGCATCTTACACCTTCCACTTGGGGTAACCAACGAGGGGTTAGAGGCCCATCAAGGAGTTTTTTTGGCGCCGTTGCCGGGGACTCCACTCTTCAGGATAGGGGAGTTGCACGCTATCTTTTACCTTTGCTTTTTAGTCTTGTTAGTTTACCTTTCAGTTTTTGCTTTAGTACCTTTTATCGAAAATCACAAAAATAGTTATCTTGCTTGCTTGCTACTATGGGTTCCACCGAGAACACCAAGTTGTGTGACTTCACTAGTCACAACAACGATGACTTTATCAGCACACCTATCACTACACCTGCCACTTCAGCACCTTCATATGAAATTAAACCTGCTTTACTGAACTTAGTCATGAAAGATCAATTCTCCGGTGCTGGAGATGATGCTGCTTTACACTTAAACAACTTTGTTGAACTTTTTGATATGCAAAAGTACCAAGAAATAGATGGTAATATTGTTAAGCTTAAGCTTTTTCCTTTCTCCTTGAGAGGAGGAGCTAAAATTTGGTTTCAGTCTTTGCCTAGAAATAGCATAGATTCATGGGACAAGTGCAAAGATGCTTTTATTGGAAAATACTATCCACCTGCTAAAATTATCCAACTTAGAAGTAACATAATGAATTTTAAACAATTGGATAATGAACACGTTTCCCAAGCTTGGGAACGTATGAAATCTCTTATCAAGAACTGCCCTACTCACGGTTTGACTACTTGGATGGTTATCCAAACTTTTTATGCAGGCTTGAACTTTGCCTCGCGGAACTTGTTAGATTCGGCCGCGGGAGGAACTTTTATGTCAACTACACTTGGTGCTGCCACAAAGCTTCTCGATGAGATCATGACCAACTATTCCCAATGGCACACCGAACGCGCTCCAATAGGTAGGAAGGTAAACTCTGTCGAGGAGATTTCCTCCCTTAATGAAAAAGTTGACTTGATCATGTCTCTACTTTCGAAGCAATCTTCTGTTGATCCTCGTGATGTTCCTTTAAATTCTTTGATTGCTCAAGAACAAGTAGATGTGAACTTTATCTCTAGAAACAATTTTAACAACAATGCTTATAGGAGTAATTTTGGTAGCAATCCTAGACCGCTCCCCTCTAATTCTTATGGGAACAACAATGCTTATCCTAGTACCAAGAACTCCACTACCGAACTAGAGATTATGCTTAAAGATTTCATCACTACCCAAAAAGCCTTTAATAAGAGTGTAGAAGAAAAACTACATAAACTAGATGATCTTTCTTTTAAGGTAGACCATTTAGCCAATGAGGTAAAATTGCTAAATATTAAAACTTCTCCTCTTGAGGAGAGGGAAGTCACTCCTATAAATGCTATTCAAGTGCAAATTAATGAAAATATTAGGATGATGGCTAAACTTAAAGAAAGATGGGCTAGAGAAAGGGAGGAAGAAGATAGAATTAAGAGCCTTCCTACCCACCACACTGTTGCTACTATCCAAGTTGTTAAAGATATCCAAACTCTTAGCACCCAATGTACTCCTGGTCCCAATGGACGTATTAATGGTGATGCTATGACTATAGAAACTACCAAACAAGTGAACCTAAAGGACACTACTACCACTTTACTTGATGCTAATGACCTTAATTTTGATAGTTGCACTCTTACCGAAGTTATTGATTTCCTTCACAAGATGTCTAGAGATCCCCGCACTAGCACGCTTAACCTTGCCTTCACAGAGCATATCACTAATGCTCTCATCAAAGCTAGGGAGGAGAAACTTAGAGTAGAAGCCTCCATACCTAGAAATCTAGAAGATGGTTGGGATCATATGATAAAAATTAAATTGAATGACTTCTCTTGCTATGCATTATGTGATGTTGGAGCTAGTACCTCTGTTATGCCAAAAGAATATATGATATGCTTAAATTGAAACCTTATGATTCTTGTTCTTTTGGTGTTCGTCTCGTTGATTCTTCCATAAAGAAACCTTTGGGGAGGATCGACGATGTTCTTATCGTTGTCAATGACAACTATGTTCCCGTTGATTTTACTATAATGGATATTGAATGTGATCCTTCATGTCCAATTATTTTGGGACGTCCCTTTTTACGCACCGTTGGTGCTATCATTGACATGAAAGAGGGTAATATAAAATTTCAGTTTCCTCTCAAGAAAGGGATGGAACACTTCCCTCGAAAGAAGATCAAGTTACCTTTTGAGTCCGTTGTACGGGCTAGCTATTCTTTTACTCTTGATAAAACTTGATCTATATGCATTATGCCTAGCTTAAAGGCATAAAAGAAAGCGCTTTTGGGAGGCAGCCCAATGAATAAATTTATTTTGCTTTTGTTGTGTCTTTATGTTGTTTACTACAGTAGCATCATCATTGTATCCTTGCTTTTCATATTTGTGCCAAGTATAGCCTCTGATTGCTAGAAAGTTCAAAAGTTGTGAGGTGCTGTCCAGGAAACAGATTCTGTCCTTGGATAGAAAAATTCGTATAAAATCACCAGATCATCTTTTTGGTCTGAATTGTTTCGATAGCGTTCTCTATATAATTGTCTTTCGTGCTTCTGTTCTGAGTTTTTTGATTTGAGTTGCAGAAGTGCCCCGAACAAATCAATTACTACCTGCTGTTCTGTTTTTCACAGATTCTGTCCTGTTTTGCCTTTCCTTCATTTTGCAAATCAAGAGCTTGCTTTTTCTTTGCAAAAACCTTTTGGCAATCTTGAGAAACAGTAGAACTTCAAGAATATCTTCATTTCCAGCAAGGTGCAATTATTTTATTAAGGGTACTAACCTCGCTAATCAGATTATAATGAGTTATGTATGAAGGGAGTTTTCAAGTGTGCGAGGGAAGATGATAAAAAGATTCAGGAGTGTCAAGGGCTCAAGCTTGGGGATGCCCCCGTGCACCCCCAAGAAATATTCAAGGAGACTCAAGCGTCTAAGCTTGGGGATGCCCCCATGCATCCCCTTCTCCATCAACATTACCAGTTCGTCTTTCGTTCCGCTATATTTTTATCACTTCATGTGTTAAGTGCTATGCTTGGAGCGTCTTGCTTTTAGTTTTCTTTTTAGTTTTTCATAACGAGTCGGAACTCAGTGTTCTTTATGTGGGAGAGTAACACGCTCCACTTCTACCTAGAACATAACATAGAATTTTCATGTCTATCTTTGCTGTGTGTGTTCTTCGTCTTTTAAATAGCTACTATCATGCTCTGCTCTTAGTATTCATGCTTATCTTTTCAAAGAGCTTTTGTTTAGTTGGTTGCTTGAACTCTCTTTAATTATCATGCTTACCTTATTAAGAGAGTTTGCTTCTGTTGCATTGGTTAATATGTCTATGATAAAGATGCTACGTGCAAAATGGTGCTTAGTAGTTCAGGTTTCTTATGGTTAGTCTCAAATAGCTGGGGGATTCCCAATGTGTTATTGGAGTACCAACTTGATTTGTTTGCCGATGATGTGGTATGGTTTAGTAATATCTTCCTTCGAGAATTTATTTTGATTGACTTGGCGTATGCTCATGCATATTTAAGACTGTAAAGAACGTCTGTCAAGCCTTGATGATCTTTTATTTCTGAGTAGCGATATAACTTCCATGCCTGATTCAATATTGCTTTGTCGCTCTGCATGATTATGACCGTCATTGCTCTCTTAGTTGGTCGCTCCCAGTCTTTTGCTAACCTTCACCTGTACTAAGCAGACTAACTTTGCAATACATAGCTCATGGGAAAGTAGCTTAAAAACTATTGTGGTAAAGAATATGTTGCCTATGTATCTTATTTCTTATAAGTTGCTTGCTGAGCGGTAACCATGTTTCTGGGGACGCCATCAACTGTCACACTTTTGTTGAATATCATGTGAGTTGCTATGCATGTTCGTCTTGTCTGAAGTAAGGGTGATTTGCCATGGGTTGAATGAGTATGCATATTGTTAGAGAAGAACATTGGGCCGCCAACCAAAGCCATGTATCATGGTGGAAGTTTTAGCTTGGACATTAATCCTCAATCTCTTATGAGAATATGCTTATGCATTAAAGAGGAGTCCATCATCTATTTTCTATGTTGTCCCGGTATGGATGTTCTCAAGTTGAGATCTATCAAAAACGAGAAATCGAATGCGATTTATCTCCTTTGACCTTTGTACAGGTGGCATAGAGGTACCCCTTTGTGACACTTGGTTGAAACATATGTAATGCAATGATAACCCATGGAAATCCGAGCTAATTAGGACAAGGTGTGAGCACTATTGGTATTCGATGCATGAGGCTTGCAACTTATAGGATGTCTTATGCATGACACATATGAAGTACTACTACCGTTGACAAAATTGCTTCTATGTTTTCAAAATAAAAAGCTCTAGCACATAACCATTCTTTTACTTTTATGTTGAGTCTCCACCTTCTTTCTTCAAGCACCAACTACTGAGAGCATGATTGTCATTTTGAGTGTAATGTGCATTGTCCCAAAGTAGCATTGTCTTTTGCATGATTGTGATATCGTTTATTTTGAAAACATTGTATCTAGTCATCACTTAAACCTTGAAGGTGCCCCTGCATTTATGTTTTGCTTCACTAAAGGGGGCAAGCTAGATATCACTTTATCATATTTGCACATCATGTTCGTTGCAAATCTTTTTGATGCTTCAATGTCATGTTGTAAAACTTTCAGTCATTTGTGATTTTCTCATGAGGCAACTTAATTACTATAGAATCATTGTCTCAGTAAGCTTTTGTCATATGACTATAAAAAGTCCTATATGGTTAATAGCATGTCACCACAGAAATTATTCTTGTTATCATTTACCTACTCGAGGACGAGCAGGAATTAAGCTTGGGGATGTTGATACGTCCAAAACATATCTATAATTTCTGCTTGCTCCATGCCACTTTTGGGTGATATTGCTATGATATTCATACACTTCCATACACTTTTGATCATATTTGGACTAACCTACTAATCCATTGCACCCCGGTGCCAGTTTCTATTTTCGGCTGTTTTTGTATTTCAGGTTTTCACGTTACGAGAACTGCCAGGAAAAATCCAGAAAAATTATATAAAAAATCAGCGTTCCAGAACCTACCTTGCGCCCGAAGGACAGCCGGGGGGGCCACCAGGGCTCCAGGCGCCCTGGCGGCGCCCCCCCTGGGCCGCAACGGGGAGGCGCCTGGGCCCCCCGAGCCCCGTCTGGTGCCCCCTTGGCATATATTTAGAGCGTCCTTCGAAACCCTCGGGATGGGAACTCTTTTTCGCGATCTCATCTCTGTTCCGCCGCCGCCGCCGCTTCCAAGATCGGGAGCACCAGGAGAACTCTTCCCGGCACCCTGCCGGAGGGGAGAATCACCATCGGGAGCCTCTCCACCACCATGGACGCCTCCCGGATGAGTTGTGAGTAGTCTCCCTTGGACCATGAGTCCATGACCAGTAGCTGTGTGATGTTCTCCTCCCGTTCTTGTGCTTCACTAATTAGTCCTCGTGAGCTGCCCTACATGATCGAGGCACATATGTAATCCTTATGCTGTTGCTATGATGAGTTTGCTGGGATCCGATGGATTATGAGATTATGTTCAGATTGTTCTTGAGTAATATATTTGATCTACCTCTTTTATATTTATGTTCATAAGTAATTCTTGCATGTTCTCCGTTGTTATTTATTGCTTTGGCCAAGTAATACGTAGTGACTCCAAGAGGGAACGTTATGCTTGATTGTGGGTTCATGCCCCTCGATGACTAGCTTGAGTGACAGAAACATGAGTCTAGGGGATGTGCTGTTGCCACAAGGGGGAAAACAACGGTGCTTGTGCCCGCGGGTGCAAGGATTGTTTACTTTACGCAAAGTTCTTTTAATGCAGTTGTCTGTTGCATTGAGTTTACACTATGGGTGGGGCTCGCAACTTAATACCAGCGAGATGTTCTGGATAGATATCTCAAGGTGGATGATTAGTAGTAGATATTGATGGATTTCGGTCTACTTACTTTGGCTTACCGCCCATGCTTTGAACCTCAAGCTTTCTTGCAATGTAGTGAGCATTGGTTTGCGTTCGTGGTCCTGTCAATTGCCCAGCTGTAATTCGTTTACCTCACATAGCTGTTTTATCGTCTTTTGGGAGAGAGACATCACTAGTGAACATCATGAGACTCCGGTCTATATTACCATCATTGATCACATCCGCTATTTACTTTTCGCTATTATTTACTATTGCAAACATTATCTATCACTACTATCATTTGCGTTTAATCCTTTGTGAACTACAAGGCCGGAGGGATTGACAACCTCTCTGTACTCGTTGGGAGCAAAGTTATTTGTATCTGTGTGCAGGTCCACGTTGATTGCTAATCCGCGCCGTTAGCAGTTGACACCTACTTGTTGAACCTAGGAGTCTCTGGGGATTCGATCCATGGCATCTTTGCTAAGGGAAAAACTTCCACAACACTGCATCTTACACCTTCCACTTGGGGTAACCAACGAGGGGTTAGAGGCCCATCAATCAGCCTCTGGCGATAGGGTGAAATTTGACTTCAGCTCAGTCCAAAGATCTTCTTTCTTCATATCAGTGACATAAGACACCTGAGCTTCTTCTGCAGCCTGCTTTAACCATTGATGGATGCTGATCGGGATCTTGTCCCTAACCAGAACCCCGCACTGATTAACAAATGCGTTCTTTGTCTGGATGGGTTCAATCGGTTGGCCGGTGCGCGCGATTTCTGTGATCTGAAACTTTTCATCTAAGCTCAACTTTTTCTTCGGGCCTCGTCTCCTTACCGAAGATGTGCTCGATCCGGAGGGCTAGAAAAAAGAACAAAGACGAGAGTTAATTAATTAATATGTGTACATACCAAAACAATGAATGCATCAATTAACTAGTCAGCACAGGCTTAACTAATATATATACCTGCTGGCCGGACTCGGTTCGGTCACCGGAGCCATCATCACGGTCTCCTTCTTGCACCGGCATTGGGTCACCAGAGCCGTCCTCACGGTCTACTTCTTGCATGTGCATTGGGTCACCGGAGCCATCATAATCATAGCCTGCTTCTTCCTCCTCTCTTTCCAGCAGCTCATCGGTGTCGTTGAGAAACGACAAGACGGCATCATGTCCGTCTGCGATTATGTCCAGCAACATCGCTTCTTGTGCTTCGTCTCCTGGGTTGTCGTCCATAGTTTCTACAAATATTTACAACATGCCAATTATTATTCAAACATGACAGATGGATACATTAATGGCAAACGTAGAACTAGCTAGCTAATCACAGTAAGGAATCATATATATTAATTTGTGGCCTCGACGCTGCTTCTCTAGGGTTTCGGGTGGCCTCGACGACGCTTCAAGGGTTAGGGTGGCCTCGAGAACGCTTCAAGGAGGGGGTAATATCGACAACGACGAGATACATACACGGGAAAATAATGTTATCGGGGAGGGGGTATATCGACGACGACAGATCCCCCCCCCCATGTGTTGAAGTTATCTGGAGGGGGTATATCGACCCCCTGTGTTGAAGTTATCGGGAGGGGGTATATCGACCCCCCCACGTGTTGAAGTTATCGGGAGTTTATATCGACCCGGCATACATACATGGGAAAATAATATTATCGAGGAGGGGTTATATCGACCACCCCCCCTCGTGTTGAAGTTATCGGGAGGGGTATATCGACGACGACAGACCCAATAAAACATAAGAAAACGAAGAAGAAATAAAAAGAGGAGAAGAAGAAAGGAATAGCTAGAGGAGAAGATCAAAGAAAAAAAGAAAAAAAAAGAGGAGAAGAACAAAGGAATAGAGGAGAAGAAGAGAAAATAGAATATATTCTATTTTCTCTTCTTCTCCCTATTCCTTTCTTCTTCTCCTCTTCTTTTTCTTCTTTTTTTCTCTTCTTTTTATTTTTTTCTCCTCTTCTTCCTCTCCTCTTCTTCTTTCTTTCCTCTTCTTATTTTCTTCTTTCCTATCCTTCTTTTTCTAAATTTGTTACTTTTGCATATATAAAACTTTTCTACAATTGTAACTTTCTATATATGAACAAAAAACTTTCTATGAACAAAAAAACATTTTAAACATATATATTTAGTGAATTCCTAAGAAAAATAAAAAAATTATAGCCACATACACATATACATCACATACACATATACATTATAGCCACATGCAACAACTCTATACACATATACACATACACATAAGCAACTATATACACATACACATATATATACATATCACATATGAACAAAGAAAATATAGCAATATATATATATATATATATATATATATATGAACAGAGCCGGGCGCGCGGCGGCTCACAGTGTGGGGCGACGGCGAGGGCGCTGGCGACGAGGAGCGGGGAGGGCGCCAGCGATGAGGAGCGTGGGGGCAGACGAAGGCGCGGGGCGACGGTGCGGGGCGACGGCGCGGGGCGACGGGGCGACGGCGCGGGGCAACGGCGACGGCGAGCACGGGGCAGGGGCAAGGGGCGATGGCGATGGCGAGCTCGGGCAGCCTGGCGGCGTCGTCGGGGCGGGGAAGAGAGAAACTGAAATGAAATTTCACAAGTGCTACTTATATCGATCGAGCATTGGTCCCGGTTCATGGCACAAACCGGGACGAATGCCCCCTTTGGTCCCGGTTTGTGCCACCAACCGGGACCAAAGGTCTCTTTTCAGCAGCCCAAAGGGCGGGAAGGAGAGACCTTTGGTCCCGGTTGGTGGCACCAACCGGGACTAAAGGCCCTGTGCTCCCCCGCGGCCAAAATCTTTAGTCCCACCTCGCTAGTTGACAGGGGCTCGGAGTTGTTTATAAGCCCCACTGCGGGCGCTGTATTGAACTCCTCTCTATTGCAGGCTTCTGGGCCTAACTCTGCGCGCTGCCCTGTGAGTCTGCTGGTCCTTATAGTCCAGCTGCATCCTAGGCCGTAGGCCTTGCAGGCTCACTGGGCAGCACCCATTTTTTTAATGTATTTTTTCCTTTTCTTCTTTATTTATTTCTAAGTTGTTTTTGCTGTATTTAGAGTTTCTTTGTGAATATTATTGCTTTAGGTAAAACCAATTACAAACTTTCTGTTAGTGCCAGTAGTATTCAAATTTGTTTCTACTTACAACAAAATACTTATTGTTGCTATTTTTATTTTTATTTCCAGTTTTTTTGTTTTGTTTTCTGCATTATTTATTTTCTTTTGTTTATTGCTATATTTTTTAATTCTTTTTGCTTTTAGGTCAGCAAAATTATAAACTTTCTGTTAGTGCCATTAGTTTTAGAAAAATTACCCTTTTTAATGTATTTTTTTCCTTTTCTGCTTTATTTATTTCTAAGTTGTTTTTTGCTGTATTTATAGTTTCTTTATGAATATTATTGCTTTAGGTAAACCAATTACAAACTTTCTGTTAGTGCCAGTAGTATTCAATTATTTGTTTTCTTTGATGCTTTACTTATTTTATTTTGTTTCTACTTACACCAAAATACTTATTGTTGCTATTTTTATTTTTTTGCAAGTTTTTTTGTTTTGTTTTCTGCATTATTTATTTTCTTTTATTTTTTGCTTTATTTTTTAATTCTTTTTTCTTTTAGGTCAACAAAATTATAAACTTTCTGTTAGTGCCATTAGTTTTAGAAAAATTATAAACTTTCTGTTAGTGCCATTAGTTTTCAAATTTGAATAATTAAAATTTGAATTGTTTGAAATTTGTGTGAATCACAAGTTTGTGGTTAACTTTACTAAGAAAATGAACATAGATGCACCTATAGAGAAAATTCGACCTAAATTCATAGTTTTCAAATGAACTCTGAAAAAGTTGGCATAGCATGTGCATGTACAAAACGGACAATGGTATCATACTCGTCTGTTACAAAGTTGGCATGGTATCATCATAATAGTTGCGGAAAAAAGTCTTCACTTTTTCTTCGCTTGTGTCATTCGCTTATTGCGCCGTAACCATGGATAATCTTCATCGTTTATCAAGATGCTTCGGTCAGCCTTGACTTTGAAGGGAGGAATTTCATGAAACTTTTCATAATCTTCAGATATGTCTGTCTTGCCCTCCACTCCTAGGATGTCCTTTTTTCCTGAAAGAACTATGTGGCGCTTTGGCTCATCGTATGATGTATTCGCTTCCTTATCTTTTCTTTTTCTCGGTCTGGTAGACATGTCCTTCACATAGATAACATGTGCCACATCATTGGCTAGGACGAACGGTTCGTCAGTGTACCCAAGATTTTTCAGATCCATTGTTGTCATTCCGTACTATGGGTCTACCTGTACCCCGCCTCCTGACAGATATACCCATTTGCACTTAAACAAAGGGACCTTAAAATCATGTCCGTAGTCAAGTTCCCATATGTCCACTATGTAACTATAATATGTGTCCTTTCCTCTCTCGGTTGTTGCATCAAAGCGGACACCGCTGTTTTGGTTGGTGCTCTTTTGATCTTGGACAATCGTGTAAAATGTATTCCCATTTATCTCGTATCCTTTGTAAATCAATACAGTCAAAGATGGTCCCCTGGACAACAAGTACAACTCATCACAAACAGTGTTGTCGCCTCTGAGACGTGTTTCCAACCAACTGCTGAAAGTCCTGATGTGTTCACATGTAATCCAGTCGTCGCACTGCTCCGGGTGTTTGGAGTGCAGACTGTTCTTGTGTTCATCGACATACGGGGTCACCAAGGTAGAGTTTTGTAGAACTGTGTAGTGTGCTTGAGACCAAGAATATCCGTCCCTGCATATTATTGAGTCCCTTCCAAGCGTGCCTTTTCCAGTCAGTCTCCCCTCATACCGCGATTTAGGGAGACCTATCTTATTAAGGCCAGGAATGAAGTCAACACAAAACCCGATGACATCCTCTGTTTGATGGCCCATGGAGATGCTTCCTTCTGGCCTAGCGCGGTTACCGACATATTTCTTTAGTACTCCCATGAACCTCTCAAAGGGGAACATATTGTGTAGAAATACGGGCCCCAAAATGACAATCTCGTCGACTAGATGAACTAGGGCGTGTGTCATGATATTGAAGAAGGATGGTGGGAACACCAGCTCGAAACTGACAAGACATTGCGCCACATCACTCCTTAGCCTTGATACGATTTCTGGATCGATCACCTTTTGAGAGATTGCATTGAGGAATGCACATAGCTTCACAATGGCTAATCGGACGTTTTCCGGTAGAAGCCCCCTCAATGCAACCGGAAGCAGTTGCGTCATAATCACGTGGCAGTCATGAGACTTTAGGTTCTGGAACTTTTTCTCTGGCATATTTATTATTCCCTTTATATTCGACGAGAAGCCAGTCGGGACCTTAATACTGAGCAGGCATTCAAAGAAGATTTCTTTCTCTTGTTTCATGAGAGCATAGCTGGCAGGACCTTCATACTGCTTCGGAGGCATGCCGTCTTTTTCGTGCAAACGTTGCAGGTCCTCCCGTGCCTCAGTTGTATCTTTTGTCTTTCCATACACGCCCAAGAAGCCTAGCAGGTTCACGCAAAGGTTCTTCGTCACGTGCATCACGTCGATTGAAGAGCGGACCTCTAGGTCTTTCCAGTAGGGTAGGTCCCAAAATATAGATTTCTTCTTCCACATGGGTGCGTGTCCCTCGACGTCATTCGGAACAGCTAGTGCGTCGGGGCCCTTTCCAAAGATTACGTGTAAATCATTGACCATAGCAAGTACATGATCACCAGTACGCATGGCGGGCTTCTTCCGGTGATCTGCCTCGCCTTTGAAATGCTTGCCTTTCTTTCGACATTGATGGTTGGTCGGAAGAAATCGACGATGGCCCAGGTACACATTCTTCCTGCATTTGTCCAGGTATATACTTTCAGTGTCATCTAAACAGTACGTGCATGCGTGGTATCCTTTGTTTGTCTATCCTGAAAGGTTACTATGAGCGGGCCAATCATTGATGGTCACGAACAGCAACGCCTTTAGGTCAAATTCCTCCTGTCTGTGCTCATCCCACACACGTACACCGTTTCCATTCCACAGCTGTAAAAGTTCTTCAACTAATGGCCTTAGGTACACATCAATGTCGTTAGCGGGTTGCTTAGGGCCTTGGATGAGAACTGGCATCATAATGAACTTCCGCTTCATGCACATCCAAGGAGGAGGGTTATACATACATAGAGTCACGGGCCAGGTGCTGTGATTGCTGCTCTGCTCCCCGAAAGGATTAATGCCATCTGCGCTTAAAGCAAACCATACGTTCCTTGGGTCCTTTGCAAACTCCTCCCAGTACTTTCTCTTGATTTTTCTCCACTGCGACCCGTCAGCGGGTGCTCTCAACTTCCCGTCTTTCTTACGGTCCTCACTGTGCCATCACATCAACTTGGCATGCTCTCCGTTTCTGAACAAATGTTTCAACCGTGGTATTATAGGAGCATACCACATCACCTTCACAGGAACCCTCTTCCTGGCGGGCTCGCCGTCAACATCACCAAGGTCATCTCGTCTCATCTTATACCGCAATGCACCGCATACCGGGCATGCGTTCAGATCCTTGTATGCACCACGGTAGAGGATGCAGTCATTAGGGCATGCATGTATCTTCTGCACCTCCAATCCTAGAGGGCATACGACCTTCTTTGCTGCGTATGTACTGTCGGGCAATTCGTTATCCTTCGGAAGCTTCTTCTTCAATATTTTCAGTAGCTTCTCAAATCCTTTGTCAGCCACAGCATTCTCTGCCTTCCACTGCAGCAATTCTAGTACGGTACCGAGCTTTGTGTTGCCATCTTCGCAATTGGGGTGCAACCCTTTTTTGTGATCCTCTAACATGCGATCGAACTTCAGCTTCTCCTTTTGACTTTCGCATTGCGTCCTTGCATCGACAATGACCCGACGGAGATCATCATCTGTTTCCTCTTGATCTTCAGCAGCTTCAGCCGTTGCAGCATCATTGGGCACATCGTCTGGTTCATCTTGATCTTCACCAGCTCCCCCCATTGCAGCATCACCGTATTCAGGGGGCACATAGTTGTCATCGTACTCTTCTTCTTCGCCGTCTTCCATCATAACCCCTATTTCTCCGTGCCTCGTCCAAATATTATAGTGTGGCATGAAACCCTTATAAAGCAGGTGGGAGTGAAGGATTTTCCGGTTAGAGTAAGACATCGTATTCCCACATTTAGTGCATGGACAACACATAAAACCATTCTGCTTGTTTGCCTCAGCCGCATTTAGAAACTCATTCACGCCCTTAATGTACTCGGAGGTGTGTCTGTCACCGTACATCCATTGCCGGTTCATCTGCGTGCATTATATATAATTAAGTGTGTCAAAAACCATTACAGAACATCATAAATAGATAATTAAGTGACCAAATTAATAGAAGTTCATCATCACATTAAAACCAAAGTACATACATAGTTCTCATCTAACAACATATAGCTCTCCAGAGCATCTAATTAATTTTCACCATACACATCGAAACTATGTAAAACATTTCAATGTGAAAACAAATGCGATCATAATCGCAACCAAGGTAACAATTGATCCAACGGCATAATGATACCAAGCCTCGGTATGAATGGCATATTTTCTAATCTTTCTAATCTTCAACCGCATTGCATCCATCTTGATCTTGTGATCATCGACGACATCCGCAACATGCAACTCCAATATCATCTTCTCGTCCTCAATTTTTCTATTTTTTCCTTCAAGAAATTGTTTTCTTCTTCAACTAAATTTAACCTCTCGACAATAGGGTCCATCTTGATCTTGTGATCATCGACGACTTCCGCAACATGCAACTCCAATTCCATCTTCTCCTCCTCCATTTTTTCCAATTTTTTCTTCAAGGAAATGTTTTCCTCTTCAACTAAATTTAACCTCTCCACAAGAGGGTCGGTTGGAATTTCCGGTTCAACTACCTCCTAGACATATAAAAACATCTATGCATGTCAGGTTGGTCGGCATAATTGTCATAAACACTAAAACAAATAGTTATAAATTAAAGATAATATACCACATCCGAATCGTAGACAGGACGAGGGCCCACGTGGGCGGATATCAAAACCATCGCACTATATAATAACAAGCAATAATAAACGTAAGAAAATTAGACAAATATCTATCTAAAGCAATAATAACAAGCAATAATAAAAGTAAGAAAAGCATGGACATAACAAGAGGCTCACCACGGTGGTGCCGGTGACGAGATCGGCGGGGTCGATCGACGGCGGCGAAGACGGGGACGGGACGTGACGGACCGCTAAACCTAGACAAATCTCGGAGAAAATAGAGCTTCGAGAGGAGAAAAGCTTAACTAGTGTGGCTCGGGCATTCCACCGAACACGTTGTGTGCATAGGAGGTGAGCTAGAGCACCACCAAGCCCTCTCCCCCTCGGCCAGAAAAAACAGAGCAGTGTGCTCTGCTCTTGCGCGAGGGGGTATATATAGGCACCTCATTGGTCCCGGTTGGTGACATGAACCGGGACTAAAGGGGAGCCTTTGGTCCCGGTTCAAGTCACCAACCGGGACCAATGGTTGTGGTCCAGTAGCAAGACCCATTGGTCTCGGTTTGTGGCACCAACCGGGACCAAAAGGTCCAGACGAACCGGGACCAATGGCCCACGTGGCCCGGCAGGCCCCCTGGGCTCACGAACCGGGTCCAATGCCCCCATTGGTCCCGGTCCTAGATTGAACCGGGACTAATGGGCTGGACCATTGCCCCATTTTCTACTAGTGATTATTTCCTTTCACTTGCACGAACGAACAGTGTGGATAATACTAATAGTGGACGTGCATTGGACTAAGCTGGAATCTGCTAACCTTAATTCAATTGAGAAGACAAGGTAATATGGGCTCTTCGTTAGATCATCAATAAAGCATATGAGAGCCACTCAAAAGTGTCATTGTGGTCTTCTCCTCTCGACCCAAAAGAAAAGAAAAATAATTCCAAAGAAACACACCGAAATGCTTTTGGAGTTTTTTTTCTGAAGAAAGAGAAACAAGAACGAGAAAAACTATTTACCTGGGAAAGCTCCCAACAAACAAAAGAAGAACGAGAAATATTTTTGGATTTTCTTATTTAATACAGCATACTACTAGAAGCACAAGCAAGAAAGAAAAGACAAAAAGAAGCGAGAAATATTTTTGGGGTTTTCAATATTTTTCTAACACACAAAAAGAAAGCAAGAAAAGTAAACTAACATAGATAATACAATGGAAAAGTATGAACACCGACAACTGGAACAAATGTGTGAACATAAATGTAATATCGGTGATAAATACGTACTCCCCCCAAGCTTAGGCTTTTGCCTAAGTTGGTCTAGGGCCACCACTGGCCCGGATGATATCCAAAATCATAGCTGGGGTTGTACTGCGCTGCGGCATCTACTGCTTGGCAAGATGTTCCCGGAGGCGAGCGGCCTCTGTTGTTCTCTCATACTCGTTTGCCTCCTCTCTAGTTATAAAATATCTCCCCTTTACCTGAAAGTTAAGGAAGGCAGGAGCAGGAAGGGTAACATGGACGGCATGCCGTCTGTCAAATATTAATCGGTACTGGAGGTACTGTTCGTTCCTCTCAAGAAACTGGTAGCGTACCATAGCATCATTATCTAGAAAAGCTGGTAGCAACTCAATATCTTACCCCCTCATGGTTACACCCAAATAATTAGCTAAACAAGTTGCATAAATCCCACCAAATAAATCATTATCTTTAGCATTAAGATGCAACCTCCTCGCAATAATAGTCCCCAAGTTATAACGCTTATCACCTAACACCGCACACTTAAGGACACTAAGATCTGGAACACAAAGGTGGCTATGCTCATGTTTACCATTAATGCATCTTCCTATAAAGAGAGCAAAATAATGTATAGCAGGAAAGTGAATGCTCCCTATGGTGGCTTGTGTGATATTCCTAGTTTCCCCCATGGTGACGCTAGCAAGGAAATCATTGTAATCAGATTTGTGAGGTTCACTAAGAACACCCCATTGTGGAATTATGCATGCATCACAAAAATCCACTACAAAAAAAATACACTTCCGTGATTATACATGTTTGTCACAGTAGGTCACGTTGTCTGTCATGCATGTACATCCATGACAAATTTATGACAGAAAGAAGATAGTCATACCTGTGCTGTCGTAGAAGTGTTCCATGACATTACGAAATTATCATCACGGAAGTGTCCACTGCCATGACGATAAATCGCGCCTCACAGAAGTACATTTGTCAAGGGCGACCGAAATGTGGCATCCACCGTAACGGAACGCCGTTAAGCTATCGGGTCCGGTTTTGGATCCGTTAACCCGTTAACAGCCTTGGCCAATGGGGATTTTCCACGTGTAAAATTCTGATTGGCTGACGGAAACACATGTCAGCTCCGCGTTGGCACAGGTGTCACTCACCCAATGGGCGAGATGCGCATGTGATACGTTGACACGTGGACAGGCCCAAAAGTGGCCCATAAATTTTAAATGGGCCGGCCCAACTAAAGGCCCACAAGATTTTGCGGTCCATAATAGGCCAGCCCAGCAAAAGGCCCACGAGATTTTGCGGTCCACAATGGATCGGCCCAGCAGAAGGCTCACGAGATTTTGCGTATCATAATGGGCCGGCCCAGCTCAAGGCCCACGAGATTTTGCGGTCCATAATGGGCCGGCCCAGCAAAAGGCCCACGAGATTTTGCGTATCATAATGGGTCGACCCAACTAAAGGCCCACGAGATTTTGCGGGGCATAATGGGCTGGCCCAGCTAAAGGCCCGCGAGATTTTGCGGACCATAATGGGTCGGCCCTGCTAAAGGCTCAACAATCTCAGTTAAGGCCCGTACGTCTAGTGTCAAATCGGCCCGTCAATGGCCTGTCCTACACTTGTCATTATCGCGGCCCATGGTCACTTTTGGCCCGTTAACAGTCCGCTAAGTATATGGGCCGAATTACGGCGCGGTGTATTTCCGGCCTGCTAAAGATCATGCTTCATTTGGGCCCATTTACAGGCCATTGAAACTTTGGCCCATAAACGACCGTGAAGGATTTGGGTCATATTTGGCCATGTCTGACATTCGGCCTGTTAGAGGCCCACTACAGATTTGGGCCACTTTCCGTCTGTTTTGATTTTCGGCCTGTTAACGTCGGACGAAATCCAATGGCCATATGTGGCTCAACGTCACATCGGGCCCATCAACGGCCCATTTAAAAATGACGGTAATCTAGCCCAACCGAACTTCCGGCCTGTTAAAGGCCTGTGTATTACGTCGGCACATTTACGGCCCGTCCGAATTTCGGCATGTGAAAGATCTGCATCGTAAATGGGCCCAATCTCACTTTCGGTCTTTTAAAGGCCCATGTTTTTTATGGGCTCGAGATATTTACACCTGTAAACAGCCTATTGTTACTGAGGGCCCAAATTATGTTTAGGCATGTTAAAGGCCCACTATGGGCACAGGCCTACCAGAAAAATATGAAATCTTATGCTGATTTAGGCCCAAGATATTTTTAGTGGGCTACATGCAAATTTCGGCCCATAATCAGTTTTTAGCCCAATTGGAATGGGCCCGACGAATGTTGGCATGTTGGGCTCCTACGAAGCTTTCGGCCGAATACATTACTAAGATAAACCTACACTATACAAAAATAGCGTCGTAACTATTGTAGCCTTTGGCAGCATCATAAATGTTGTATCACAACAAAAGGCATGTTGGCATAAAGTTTGCAGTCCTTGCAGATAAAAGCACCATCAAATGTATAGAAGCACAGATCAGTTGACCTGAGTGCTAATGTTTCAGGCTGTAGAATCTGATGGAGCAGCACGATCTTCACCTTATTTCCGTCATTGCTCTTGAACAACGAAGCAAATGTCTGATAGTCTGGTTTCAAAACCATTCATATCTCGACGACATTTGTAAAGCTCTATTCTTGTTTCCAAAATGACTTCCATTAGGGATTGGACTTGTGTCTCGAGCACAGATATATCACTCGGTCTAGCAGAAAGATTTTGTTCAGTAGGCGATTTGGACGATGTTACCTTGACAACCAACCTAGAATTATGTAGGAAGGTGTTTTTTGCACTATTAGTGGAGAGATACTGAAGCACTGCAACAAGAGGTGACATTGTGCGTGTGGTAGCCTCGTCACCTTCAGGTGGTTGTGGCTGTTCAATCATTTTTTCATAGCTTCCTGAAAGTTTGAACTTGTAGATTAGTGTACCAGATAAGTTACTAATGAGACAAAAACAAACAAAGTAGGTTACACGTTTATACATAACTTATTTTGGTGAACTACTGTAATACATTAGCATGTATTGTAGTGCCAACTACATTATAAAATCACTTTCGGAACATATGTCCATGTAGCATGCCTACTGTATTGTCTATTTCCTCACATTCGTTGACATCTAAGGATAAAGAGACATGGTTTAAAGTAGGATGAACATAGTATGACATCATTCATATCATGGGAAAACAGATATAAAACAAATAGGCTATTTTATCATTGTGTGCGCACGTGAACATAACAACTAGAATACAGATCAAGACCAAAAGAATATCCTTCATCTCTTTTAAATCATGTAAGGTGAAATGATGCGTTAAGACAACTGTGTATAAAATTGAACAGACTAACTGACATTGGCTGCAAACCAAGTAGTTAAATGAACACATCACAGTACCAATCAGTTCAAAGGCAAGAGGAGTAAGGACTTACAACAGCGGCTTGAACTGGTGTGCTCATGCCCTTCATCTTGCTGGTGTGGCAATCCTTGAAGATTTGCATTGCATTTGGTTCAGGTTCTTTTTTGTCCGCATAGGCTTTCCTCTATATTTGGAACAAGTCAATATAGATACGATAATATGGCACAAAAAAAAGAAGGAAGTAGCAGCTATTTACAAGAGCATGGCAGTGTGCAATATAGCTACGAGATCCTGTTGTCTGTTGGAATTTCACTTTAGAACGGTTGGTCTTGTTCTTCAAACAGTTAGCCTAGAAGAAGACACACTTGTAAGGCACATACATAAATACAAGTTCAATATGTGGTCTGATCAAATACATATATCCTACATGATACTTTGGATCAGACTAGTGTTTAACAAGGGTTGTCCAGTCTTCATCTGTAATATATTCCAGTCGAGATGTTTGGGCGATTTCATTGTTAGTCTTGCATTCAAAGTGATATTTTCTAAGGTGGTACCGATACTGTCGCAAAGCAGACTTAAAAACATGAGTGTATGCTTGTTTAGTTGCATCATCTTTTGGATCCAACTTGAACCTCATCTATTGAAAAAAGAATGGGAGTCTTATTAGGAGGAAGCTAGAAAGTATGGGACAAAGCAAGACAATTACTAACTGCGATGAATAACATTACTTATGGATAAATGGTCAAGGACGGTGTTAAACTGGGTATTGTCTTTCTCATTCCTGTACATGATCCAGGTTGGGAGGATACGTGCATGACACCTAACGGTAACGGCTGCCTCTGATACTAACTTAGCTGACTCTGTAGCATCACGTGGCCTTTTTAAACCTGCCTCAAAATGGATCTCCATTCTTCCTCCTTTAAATTTTGTTAATCTGTCAAGCATTATCCCTGATGTCTGTTTCCACTTGCGTCGTGGTGCTAGTTCAACAATGAATATGGGAAGTACATATAAAGGAGCATGCAACTGCAACTTGACTCGGTCAGGTACCATCTTGGTGTTGATGCTCATGAGGTTCATCTGAGCTTGCCAAGTCTTGTTGTGTCAGCAGTGCTTCGGAAGTAGTGTTAGGTGTGAAGGCAGCTTGGGAACTAGCCAGTTCCGGAACAAACGAACGAGTAACTCGTTGAGATGCTGGTACAGTTGAAGCGGATGTTGCAGCTGGTGGAGCAGGTCATACTGTGTTTGTAGATTTAGCCGGTGGACTTGGACCTTCTACTGCACTATAAGTACCAGCAGAATCTGGATGGCAGATCTTTTTCCGTTTCACCCGACGAGTAACACCACTCCCTGCTATATTATTTGCCTTGCTCTTTTTTGAGTTTGCCATGTCAAGCCGTACCCACAACACAAAAGAATAAAATCGCTCTTCAGAACTCATTGATGCATGATACAGACAAGCAATACTTTGATGTAAGACAACCGTATGAGGATGGAATATGTAAGAAAAACAGGACGGCATGACATATTCACAGCTACGATGTGTAAACTAAGCAGAGGGATTTTCAAGAAAATAGAAGTAATGCAAGCTTGACACCATATGAAAGATGCAACCAATATTACTCTCCCAAGTTAAAAGTGTCTTGTCATAAGTGGCAATTCAAAAAATTAGAAGCAGTACAACGTAGAAATCAATGCAAGAGGCAACCACTACCAAACTGCCATGTTAAAAGTGTCCAATCATGAGTGACTGATGCGGGATACACAACAGTAGTACTTTGATGTAAGAACATGGTATGATGGATAGATGCAGTGTATTCTAGACACAAAACGCCATGTCATATGCACAAGTATAACGTATGAACTCAGCAGGTGCAATTTAATCAAAATAGAAGAAATACATGCTAGACAACATATGCAACATGAAACCAATTATCACACTGTCAACTTAGAGCAAGCACCTGCGATGGTGGAGTACGGGAGATGAACTCATCATGTAGACTTAGGACTTCAACTTCATTAGCAGTAGCAGTGGCAAATCTAGAGAGTCTCTCTTTGCGTCGGTGTCGGCGTACAAAAAGGGGGGTGCACTTTTTGTACCCCTATGACTGTGCACGGGCAGTCTGAGCCACGGGCACCACCACACCAAGCAAGGCAAGGGAGGTGAGCCAGGGTGAGACCGAAGCTCGATGGAACTGGAGCGACACCAAGAACAAGACCACAAAGAGCAAAGGGACGAAGCGTGTTCCCCCGGCAAGATCCTTGCCGGGAGCCAGTTTTAGCAGCCCCGGCAAGATCCTTGCCTGAGACGGCTTTAGCAGCCCCGGCAAGACCCTTGCCGCGGCAACTCGCCCCACGCCTACGGGGAAAATCACCCTTGAGTCCGCTGCCCCCATAGGGAAAGGATTCGGGAGACATCCCCTTAATGGCATGTAGATCTTTGTGAAGACATTCAAGATCAGACACGCACTAGGAAGACGATGACCCTTGGCGGGATCCCAGCCAAGGAAGACCACAAGACCTCCGGCAAGCACCTTGCCGGGATGGCAGCAGGCGTCGCGGCAAGACCCTTGCCGGGGCCCCGGCAAGACCCTTGCTGAGGACATCCGCAGGGCCACCATCAGGCCCACGCCGACTAAACTTCCACCGCCTTACGCAGCTGCCGACCCAACCAGCTGGGCAGGCACCTGCTTGGCGACATGCAGATCTTCGTGAAGACCCACCATTGCGCCACCTCAGTTGCCTGCCTACCTACATGGCATCTCAGGCATCGCTGGCCAGGGCGCGTGTCGACACAAGAAGGAGCGGCGACGGACAAGACGGATATCTCCCCCGTCCCCGATAAAGCAAGGACACCTAAGCAAGACGCATTAAATGTGCCTTGTCATGTAATGCGAGGGATAACCTTGCATCACTGTACCCTTTCCACCTCCTGTGTGCCACTGTGGCAACCCCTTTTCCCTATAAAAGGAGGCCCGAGGCGACCAGGAGGAGGATTCGGCTTTTTGGAGCTCCTCACGCCCCATAGCTAGCTGAAGAACACAGATATACAATCTACCAAAGCAGGAGTAGGGTTTTACGCATCCTCGCGGCCCAAACCTGGATAAACGAACCATGTGCTATCTGTTTGATCCGCTCTTCTCTCAACCCCGCGCCCCGCAATTGTAGTAGGGATTCTTGTGATCCCATAGGTGTCGTTTCCAATACACCGACAGTCGGTGCAGAGGACCACAAACATCCCCTAACTTATTCTTTTCCTTCCTATTTTCTGATATTGCCTTATGAAGTCAAAACCACAAGAAGATGAATAAAATTAGCTCTGCATAACTGGTTGATGCATGATACAAACGAACACTACTTTGATGTAAGGCAAGCGCAGGATAGGAGGATGGAATATATACAAAAAAAGACAACGTTTCATATTCACACGTACGATAGGAGGATGGAATATGTATGAAAAACTGTAAGCAGAAAGCATTTCAACAAAATTAGAAGAAATGAAATCTAGGCACCATATGAACATGCAACCAATATCACTCTATCAGGTAAAAAGTGTCTCGTCGTAAGTGCCATTTCAAGAAATTAGAAGCAATACAAGCTAGAAGACAGTGCAATATGCAACATACATCACAGTCCCAAGTTAAATGTGTCTTATGGGTAAGTGATCGTTGCAGGTATAAGTTGTAAGCTACGCAGATGCAAGTCAACATAATCGGAAGCAATACAAACTAGACATCATACGGAAAACGCAACCACATATCACAGTTCCAAGTTAGAGTAAGCACATGTGATGGTGGAGTAGGGGAGATGTGCTCATCATGTAAACGTATGTTCTAGAAACAGGAACACGTGTCATATTCACAGGCATTATGTGTAAAGTAAGCAGATGCAATTCAACAAAGTTAGAAGCAATACAAGCTAGACATCATATGCAACATGCAACCACATATAATAGTGCCAAGTTAGAACAAGCACCTGTGATGGTGGAGTAGGGGAGATGCGCTCATCATATACACGTATGTTCTAGAAACAGGAACACGTGTCATATTCACAGGCATTATGTGTAAAGTAAGCAGATGCAATTCAACAAAGTTAGAAGCAATACACGCTAGACATCATACGCAACATGAAACCACATATAATAGTGCCAAGTGATACGTCCAAAACGTATCTATAATTTTTGCTTGCTCCATGCTTCTTTTGTGTGATATTGCTATGATATTGATGCACTTCCATACACTTTTGATCATATTTGGACTAACCTATTAACTCAGTGCACCACAGTGCCAGTTCCTGTTTTCTGCTGTTTTTCTATTTCAGGTTTCCCCCATATTAAAAGTGCTCCAAAAATTCCTGGAAAAATATAGGAAAAATCAGCATACAGGAAGCTTCGTGAAGAACCAAAGATGGGCCAGAGGGGAGCCAGGGGAGGCCTAGGCGGCCACCTGGCGCGGCCCCACTCCTGGCCGCGCCAGGGGGGCGCCTGGGGCCCCTGCTCCGCCTCTGGCTGCCCCCCTTCGCCTATATATCCCTCTCGTCCCGAAACCCTCGAGGACAGAACCCTTTTTCGCGATCTCGCCTCTGCTCCGCCGCCGCAGCGCTTCCAAGATCGGGAGCATCAGAACTCTTCCCGGCACCCAGCCGGAGGGGAGAACCACCACCGGGAGCTTCTCCACCACCATGGACGCTTCCCGGATGAGTCGTGAGTAGTCCACCTTGGACCATGGGTCCATGATCAGTGGCTATGTGATGTTCTCCTCCCCTCTTTGCTCTTCATGGTTTAGACCTCGTGAGCTGCCCTACATGATCGAGGCACATATGTAATCTTTCTGCTGTTGCTTTGCTGAGTTTGCTGGGATCTGATGGATTATGAGACTATGTTCAGATTGTGTTTGAGTAATATATTTGATTCACCTCTTTTATATCTTTGTTCTTGAGTAATTCTTGCATGTTCTCCGTTGTTGTTTATTGCTTTGGCCAAGTAGTAGTTAGTAACTCCAAGAGGGAGCGTTATGCTTGATTGTGGGTTCATGCCCCCTGATGACTAGCTTGAGTGACAGAAACATGAGTCTAGGGGATGTGTTGTTGCCACAAGGGAGAAAACAACGGTGCTTGTACTTGCGGGTGCAAGGATTGTTTACTTTACGCAAAGTTCTTTTAATGCAGTTGTCTGTTGCTTTGAGTTTACACTTTGGGTGGGATTCGCAACTTAATACCAGCGAGATATTCTGAATAGATATCTCAAGGTGGATGATTTGTAGTAGATGCAGATGGATTTCGGTCTACTTGCCTTGGCGTACCGCCCATGCTTTTGAGCCTCTACCTTTCTTTGCAGCATAGTTAGCATTGGTTTGCGCACATAATCCTGTCAATTGCCCAGCTATAATTTGTTTACCTCGCTTTGCTGTTTTATCGTCTTTTGGGAGAGAGACATCACTAGTGAACATCATGGGACCCCGGTCCATATTACCACCGCTGATCACACCTTCTATTTACTTCCTGTTTTTATTTCCTAGTTGCAGTCATAGCTATCATTATTATCTCTTGTGTTTGATCCTTTGTAAACAACAAGGCCGGAGGGATTGACAACCTCTCTGTACTCGTTGGGAGCAAAGTTATCTGTATCTGTGTGCAGGTCCCGTCAACCGCTAAGTTTCTGGCGCCGTTGACACCTACTTGTCGACCCTCGGAGTCTCACGGGATTCGATCCTTGGTATCTTTGCCAAGGGAAATTTGCCGCTACGCTACATCTCAACCTTCCACTTGGGGTAACCAACGAGGGGCGAGAAGCCATCAAGCAAGTTTCTGGCGCCATTGCCGGGGACTCCACTCTTCAAGATAAGGGAGTTGCACGCTATCTTTTATCTTTGCTTTTTAGTCTTGTTAGTTTACCTTGCAGTTTTTGCTTTAGTGTCCCTTACCAAAAATCACAAAAATAGTTATCTTGCTTGCTATTGCTATGGGTTCCACCGAGAACACCAAGTTGTGTGACTTCACTAGTCATAACAACAATGACTTTATCTGCACGCCTATTGCTACACCTGCCACTTCAGCACCTTCTTATGAGATTAAACCTACTTTGCTGAACCTAGTTATGAAAGATCAATTCTCCGGTGCTAGAGATGATGCTGCTTTGCACTTAAATAATTCTGTTGAGCTCTGTGGTATGCAAAAGTACAAAGAAGTAGATGGTGATATGTTAAGCTTAATCTTTTTCTTTTCTACTTGAGAGGAGGAGCTAAAATCTGGTTTCAATCCTTGCCTAGGAATAGTATAGATTCTTGGGACAAGTGCAAGGATGCCTTTATTGGGAAATACTATCCCCCTGCTAAAATTATCCAACTAAGGAGTAACATAATGAATTTTAAACAATTGGATAATGAACACGTTGCCCAAGCTTGGGAACGCATGAAATCTCTTGTCAAGAACTGCCCTACTCATGGTTTGACTACTTGGATGGTTATCCAAACTTTTTATGCAGGCTTGAACTTTACCTCGCGGAACTTGTTAGATTCGGCCGCGGGAGGAACCTTTATGTCAACTACACTTGATGCTGCCACGAAGCTTCTCGACGAGATGATGACCAATTATTCCCAATGGCACACCGAACGCGCTCCAACAGGTAGGAAGGTAAACTCTGTCGAGGAGATTTCCTCCCTAAATGAAAAAGTTGACTTGATCATGTCTCTACTTTCCAAGCAATCTTCTATTGATCCTCATGATGTTCCTTTAAATTCTTTGATTGCTCAAGATCAAGTAGATGTGAACTTTATCTCTAGAAACAATTTCAATAACAATGCTTATAGGAGTAATTTTGGTAGCAACCCTAGACCGTTCCCCTCTAATTCCTATGGGAACAACAATACTTATCCTAGCACCAAGAACTCCACCCCTAGAGATAGAGACATGCCTAGTTATGAGAAACTTCTAGAAATAGAGAAGGCCACTAAGAACTACATGTGCACCCAATATGAACAAAACAAGACCTTCTCGAGGCAATTAGATGAGCATACTGCTATCTTGCAAGACATTGGTAGACAACTGGAGAGCCTAAATATTGAGATTTCTAACCTCCAGACTAGGCTCACCATCACTGAGACCCAAGTTTCCAATATGTCCCACACACAAGCCACTTTGATAAACCAAATGGCAGCTAAACCTGAAGTGGTTGCACCCCAAAAGGAGGAAGAAGATAGGATTAAGAGCCTTCCTACCCACCACACTGTTGCTACTATCCAAGTTGTTGAGGATATCCAAACTCTTAGCACCCAATGCACTCCTAGTCCCATTGGACCTATTAATGGTGATGCTATGACCTCAACCGTAGAAGAAGAAACTCCTATAACCATAGAAGCTACCAAACAAGTGAGCCTAAAGGACACCACTACCACTTTACTTGATAGTAGTGACCTTGATTTTGATAATTGCACCCTTTCTGAAGTTATTGGTTTTCTTCACAAGATGTCTAGAGATCCCCACACTAGCACACTTAATCTTGCCTTCACGGAGCATATCACTAATCCTCTTACCAAAGCTAGGGAAGAAAAGCTCAAGCTTGAGACTTCCATCCCTAGGAAGCTAGAAGATGGTTGGGATCCCATAGTCAAAATTAAATTGAACAACTTCTCTTGCTATGCTTTATGTGATGTTGGAGCTAGTACCTCCGTTATGCCCAAAAGAATGTACGATATGTTTGAATTGAAACCTTTTGATCCTTGTTCTTTTGGCGTTCGTCTTGTTGATTCTTCCGTAAAGAAACCTTTGGGGAAGTCGACGATGTTCTTATCATTGTCAATGACAATTATGTTCCCGTTGATTTTACTATTATGGATATTGAATGTGAACCTTCATGTCCAATTATTTTGGGACGTCCTTTTCTTCGCACCGTTGGTGCTATCATTGACATGAAAGAGGGGAATATAAAATTCCAATTCCCTCTCAAGAAAGGGATGGAACACTTCCCTAGAAAGAAGATTAAGTTTCCTTTTGAGTCCGTTACACGGGCTAGCTATTCTCTTACTCTTGATAAAACTTGATCTTCTCTTTTTGCATCATGCCTAGCTTAAAGGCATAAAAGAAAGCGCTTTTGGGAGGCAGCCCACAACGAATTAGGTTTTATTTTGCTTTTGTTGTGTCTTGATGTTTTTTACTACAGTAGCATCATCATTGTATCTTTTCTTTTCAGCTTTGTGCCAAGTTTAGCCTCCGATTGCAAGAAAGTTCAAAAGTTGTGACGTGCTGTCCAGAAAACAGATTCTGTCCTTGGACAGAAAATTTCGAATAAAATCACCATATCATCTTTTTGATCTGAATTTTTTTGACAGCGTGCTCTATACAATTGGCTTTCGAGCGTCTGTTCTGAGTTTTTTGATTTGAGTTGCAGAAGTGCCCCGAAAAAATTATTTACTACCTGCTGGTCTGTTTTTCACAGATTCTGTCCTATTTTGCCTTTTCTTCGTTTTGCAAACCTTGAGCTTGATTTTTCTTTGCAAAAACCTCTTGGCAATCTTGAGAAACAGTAGTCTTCAAGATTATCTTTATTTCCAGTAGGGAAAAAATTATTTTATTGTGGGTACTAACCTCGCTAATCAGATTATGATGAGTTATGTATGAAGGGAGTTTTCAAGTGTGCGAGGGAAGATGATAAAAGAAGATTCAGGAGGGTCAAACGCTCAAGCTTGGGGATGCCCCCGTGCACCCCCAAGAAATATTCAAGAAGACTCAAGCGTCTAAGCTTGGGGTTGCCCCCATGCATCCCCTTCTCCATCAATAATTATCAGTTCGTCTTTTGTTCCACTATAATTTTATCACTTCATGCGTTATGTGCTATGCTTGGAGCGTCTTGCTCTTAGTTTCTTTTTTTAGTTTTCTTTAGCTTTGCTTGCTGTTCATAACAAGTTAGAACCCAGCTTTCTTTGTGTGGGAGAGAAACACGCTCCACTTCAACCTAGAACACAACATAGGATTTTCATGCTTATCTTTGTTGTGTGTGTTCTTTGTCTTTCCATAGCTGCTGCCATGTTTAGCTCTTAGTTTTCATGCTTTTCTTTTTAAAGAGCTTTTGTTTAGTTGGTTGCTGAACTCTCTTGAGTTTTCATGTTTATCTTGTTAAGAGAGTTTGCCTGTTGCACTGAGTCGTGTGTCTTGACTTAAAGTAGGTAATTGAGGTTGCTATTTAATTTTAGTAGTAACTTGCAATAGTTTTGAGGTATTGCCATGAGTAATGTCTGAACTTTTGGTGTCAAGAGCTTTAGCCTATTAGTGATAGATGTCGTATTTTGGGCAATCCGTATTTATTTTCGAAAACCTACAAAATAGTTGAGAACTTTAGCTACTAAATGGATCACTAATCTTTGGAGGGATCGAATATTAGAGTACACTCACGTACCATGAGCCGAGGATGCGCAAGGATAACCAAACCCCCATACACTCCTCCTCGGGGTACTTGTCTCTTTGTGAACCTCCTAATTAGATTGAGAGTTACCGATAATAAGTGCATGAGTTCTTCGGACTAATGTGAGTATTCGAAAGTTGACACTTCCACCTAGCCATATTTTTCTAGCCTCTTCGGTGTCGTGCATTGCCCTTTCTCACCTCGAGAGTTGGCGCATACTTCGCCGGTGCATCCAAATCCTTGGCACGATACGCTCTGTCATCATAAGCCTCATTATATCCTTCCTCAAAACAGCCACCATACCTACCTATCAAGGCATTTCCATAGCCTTTCCGAGATACATTGCCATGCAACATCCATCTTCTCATGACTTGATCTTCATGTCATACATGCTTTTTGCTTGATCGATGAGCCGCATGCTAGTTGGGCCTTGCCCTAATCATTGCTACATGACGCGCTAGTATCATTGCATATCCTACTACACCGGTAGAGGCATACATTTGCATACATCATGATAGTTTCATTTTCTTTATGTTGAGTACTTTTGTAAAGTGTGAAAGATCTTCTATACTTCTTGTAATACATAGAGTGTTGCCCCTAAAGTGATGAAAAGATCCCAAAGAGGACAAATCAAAAGATCCCAAAGAGGACAAAATCAAAAGATCCCAAAGAGGACAAATTAGAGATAAATAGAAAGAGCCATTGAGGCCACAAAAAAATAAATAAAAATAGAAAAAAAGAGAAAAAGAAATAAAAAGAGAGAAGGGGGCACACTACTATTCCTTTTTGAGAGATCCACACTCGTACTCCATCTTATACCTTGTACTCCATAGAGATTATCATTCATGCATATAGCTATGTGGGGACCTTCACACTATAGAACTTGGCTTGTATATTCCAATGATGAGCCTCCTCAAAAGAGCTCTAGGTCTTCTTGAACAAGCAAGTTGGATGCACCCCCACTAGTTCCATTGGAGAGCTTACCTTAGCTCATATGTGCATCCGTTGCATGGCAATCCCTACTCCTCACATCATATCTATCATTTGGCTTTCTCTCGCCGATGATTGTCCTCATTGATGTGAGCCTTTCACACCTTTTTTGTCTTGCCCCTCCATCATTTTTCTCTTTTTGCCATCTTAAGTGTCGACTTTCTTGCTTACGCTCATCCATTGCATGAGTGCTCAAAATATCAAAAGGGAGTGGATCATTTTGACTTGTACCTGGCTGTTGGTCTGGGGATGAGTCAAGATAAGATTCCAAAGAAGACCAAGTGTGAAACTTTAGTAGATTAAGTTCTCAACAATATAAAAACTATGTTTTACTCTCTCGTATATCCCTATCCCCTTTCTTGCACGCAAACACCATTTGGAGACATTCGAGTCACGGACAGCGAGAGCTCTTGCACCTTTATGTTCTTATGTTGCTTGTTACAATGCTAATATAGACTCTTGCTTGTTATGACTTGAATTGAATTACATGCCTTGATTGCTTTACTTAAAAGGTTCTTATATGGTTGATAGCATGTCACCACAGAAATTATGCTTGTTATCATTTACCTACTCGAGGACGAGCAGGAATTAAGCTTGGGGATGTTGATACGTCCAAAACGTATCTATAATTTCTGCTTGCTCCATGCCTCTTTTGTGTGATATTGCTATGATATTTATGCACTTCCATACACTTTTGATCATATTTGGACTAACCTATTAACTCAGTGCACCACAGTGCCAGTTCCTATTTTCTGCTGTTTTCTATTTCAGGTTTCCCCCATATTAAAAGTGCTCCAAAAATTCCGGGAAAAATACAGGAAAAATCAGCGTATAGGAAGCTTCGAGAAAAGCCAAAGCGGGGCCAGAGGGGAGCCAGGGGTGGTCCGGGCGGCCACCGGGCGCGGCCCCACCCCTGGCCGCGCCAGGGGGGCGCCTGGGGCCCCGGCTCCGCCTCTGGTGACCCCCCATCGCATATATATTTCTCCCGTCGCGGAAACCCTGATTCTAGAACCCTTTTCTCCAGAAGCAATTCCGATCTCCGCCGCCATCGCCACCAAGTTTCGAGGGACCAGAATTCCTGTGCCGGCATCCTGCCGGGACGGGGAAGTGCCCCCGGATTCATCTCCATCGACGTTGCTTCCTCCCTCCATGATGCGGGAGTAGTTCCTCCTCGGGGCTGAGGTTTCTACCAGTAGCTATGTGGTCAATTCTCTCTCCCATGATGTGATCTTCGTTGTGATCATAGGCTATGTTAATCTAGGGTGATCCCATGATATTTTCCCTTCCTCTATGTATTGGATTGATGTACTCACTTGTCTTTATCTAGTATAATCCCCGAGACCAAGGTGACAACGGTCTATTGGACATGGATTAGAAGAATATTTTCATGAGTGATTTCCTCTTTTGTGTGTTGATTGAAGATTGAGAGTCTCTTTGTGCTTGTCTTTGACTATCCTTGAGATATGTTGTGGTGATTGTGGTACTCTCTTTGGATGGCCGCGGTGACATTGGGAAATCTATAGATTGAGAACTACGAACTTTGAGGTGTGCTTTTGTAGCCCTACATAATTCTCGTCCTCTCTTGACCACAAAGGAATGACCTCCGAGTGCGTCTCCATTGCATGTTTTATCATGTGATTAGACTATGTTAATGTTGTTGGGAGTTGCCACTAGTGAAAGTATGAAGCCTAGGCCTTGTTTCCACCATTGCAATACCATTTGTGCTCACGTTTACCACTTGTTTGCTTGCTGCACTTTTTATTACAGATTTATATTACTTTGCTTTGCCACTCCTATTATCCATATTTTACCATCTCTTCGCCGAACTAGTGCACCTATACAACTCCTAGTTGTATTAGGTGTGTTGGGGACACAAGAGACTTCTTGTATCTTAGTTGCAGGGTTGCTTGAGAGAGACCATCTTCAACCTCTACTTCCCTGAGTTCGATAAACCTTAGGTCATCCACTTGAGGGAAATTGCTGCTGTCCTACAAACCTCTGCACTTGGAGGCCCAACATAGTCTACAAGAATAAAAGTGTGTGTAGACATCACTGGTTTTCGTGGCCAATGTGCCAGAGGGCAAGGGCTTTGTGGATAACTCCATCGGGGGTACGATCGTCATGCGGTTTGATGACATCTTTGCTATGTTTAACCTTCATCCGCTGCACTACACCTTCGTTCGGCTATTTTCGCTGAGTGTGGAGATGCGGATCATTAGAGAAAAGACCCCGGACATCATGATAGTCGACCCCTTCTACATGCATGCAAAGATCTTGGGCAGCGCCGGGGACCGGCATGTCGCGAGTTCTTACCTCGAAGGCGTCATTCTGGCAAACCGAGATAAGGATAACTTCCTCGTGCCTTACTTTCCCGAGTAAGTCATCCCCTCAACCGCCCCGTAACATATGATTTCTTAGATTTCGATCGTTTTATTAACATTCCATGTTTTGTGCAGTGACACGCATTGCACACTCATCCTCTTAAGCCCGAAATATTCCATGGCCATGTATTTTGACTCGGACCGTCAGTCGAAGATAGACTACACAAATGTCAAGAAAGTTCTTGATGATGTTCTCCCCAGCTACGCCAAATCTGGAGGAACCTTCACCAGGCCAGTTCGTAAGTACGGCAAGCACGTGTTCACCCACAATACGATGTTCTGCTGCGTCAAGCAGCCGCTTGGCGGTCAGAAGGGTGCCTACTACGCCATCCATCACATGCGGGCGATCGTACGGGACCATAATCCCCTTCTGCTACCAGATAAACTCAAAGATTGGGCCGCGAGCTTGTCAGCAATCCAGGATGCGGACATCAGACAAGAATTCTTTCGCATACAGTCGGAGTTTGCGGAAATCATCCATCAAGATGTCCTTCGTACATCGGGGCAGTTCAACCTCAGAAATCAATAGTCCAACAGTGACATAGACACAACGCTACAAATGCAGGCTGACAACGTCCGCGATTTCATGACTCCCACGATAGACGGGGGCTTCATCCACGCTCCGGTCCCTTGAGTCGAGTCGAAAGTAGTGATGCTATGTCTAGTTCTGAAACATCGATTGGCTCATGTTGTAATTAAACTTTAATGAACTTGTATGTCTCTTTGGTTTGGATAGTTGTTCAACTTAGATGTAATCGATGCTATTAATGTCTTGCTTTTCTCTTCCGATCCTTTTGTTGCATACTTATATATTGCTTATGTATTGTCTGTGAATTGGTACTAATGTTTCGTTTGGCTAGTGCATAGTGATGCCGTCGTATGTCGTGTACAAGGGTAAGGTTCCCGGAGTCTACGACGACTGGGAGGAGTGTCGGAGACAGGTTCACCATTTTTAACGGTAACAGTTACAAAGGGTACACCACTAGGGCGGAGGCGGAATCTAGATACGCGCGCTATCTAGCGGGAGAGAGGAGGGAACGTTGGAGGAACCGGATGAAGACGAGTTTCATCGCGATGATGCTCATCGTGATGACCGCAGCTCTCTTCTATGTGATGGTAGTTTAGATGATCGATATCGACTTGTAATGTGAAGACAAACTCGCTACTCGCGGTCTCGAGACTTGGAATGTTCTATCTTTGTTCGGTCTTTTGAATTCGGAGACTAATCTTCTATTGTATTCGATGAATCTGCTATTGCTGTGTGGTGTTGTCTAAATTATGTCCAATAATATATTTTGTATCCTGTGAAAGTATCAGAAAAGAAAAAAAAAATCCCTAATATTCATACTAGTGGCGCACCACCCAAGACTCTAATGGCACACGGTACAAATGGAACTAATGGCGCATCACCCTCTAGTGCGCCATTAGTATGCCAAAGCACATGGGTACATATGGCCCCCTGGGAGGCATACTAATGGCGCACGTTAGGCTATACTAATGGCGCACTGTATGGTGCGCCATTAGTACACCAGATACTAATGGCACACCAAGGGTGCACCATTAGTATTTAATTCTAATGGCGTGGTGCTAGTGGCGCATCACTAGTGCGCCATTAGTAGGCAAAAATGGTGCGCCACTAGCATGCCTTTTCCTAGTAGTGGAGGATGGAATATGTATGAAAAACAGGACGTCGTGACATATTGACATGTATGATGTATAAATTTTAAACTAAACACAAGGTGCTTGAACTTGTTAGAATCAATGCAAGCTAGAAACCATGTGAAAGATGAAACCAATATCACTCTGCCAAATTAAACGGGTGCCCTAACAAATGTATTTGACCAAATTAGAAGCAATACATGGCAGCAGGCTATAAATAATATGCAATATGCAACGAATAAAGGTGACTCGTCGTAAGTGATTGATGCAGGATACAGAAGAGAGGTAGTTTCATGTAAGAACAAGGTTAACACATAGATGTAGTGTGTACCAAAAATAGGAAGGCATGTCATATTGACAGGTATAATGTGTAAACTAAGCAGATGCAATTTACCCTAATTAGAAGCATTACAAGCTAGACACCGTATGCAACATGCAACCACATATCACACTGCGAAGTTAGAGCAAGCACCTATGATGGTGTTGTGGGGGAATTGCGACCATCAACTAGAGAGCTACGTTGACTATCTTCATATAGTCTTGCTGTTTCTTGAGAATCATGTGGGGAGGATGACATTGCACTCTTTAAACGAGTATGGCGTCTCACACTAACCCACCTAGATGACTTTCTCATCATAAGTGATTGACGAGGGATACAAAAGAGCATTAGTTTGATGTACGAACATGGTTAATATACATATGTAGTATGTATCAAAAACAGGAAGGCATGTCATTATCAAAGGTATAATGTGTAAAGTAAGCAGATGCAACTTAACCAAATTGAAAGCAATACAAGCTAGACACCATATGCATCATGCAACCACATTTGATAGTGCGAAGTTAAAGCAAGCACCTGGGATGGTTGTGTGTGGCAATTGAGATCATCAACTGCAGAGCTACGTTTACTGTCTCCAACTGCTGACACTACATCCTTTAGAGCGCTGAGACGCTTAGGGCTTATCTTCGAATTACACTGGAGCGACTTCTGTCTTTTCTTTTCAGCATTCATCAACACTGCGTCAGAGTCTGAAATACCCATGCATAAAAAAACAATAGTGTGAGTATGGGTGAAGTGTGTGCACAATTTGTACAGTGTAAAGGTAGCAGATAGCTGGTCGGTGAGAAATAAATGACGGGAGACATGTGATAGCTCTACAACATGCATGGCACACTTTAATTACTACAGGATTCTATGAAAATAACATTCGACTGAAAACAAATAGGTCAGTCCATTTTTTTTCTGCACCGTCCGATGTACAAAGAACAGGCAGATCGCCTTCATCTACCTCCAGCCAGTCAGTGTTGATGATCTTCCTCGAAACGGCAGCGACCACCGGCCCAGTCCCCTTCCCGCGCCCTCCCCTCGACCTGACCGCACCGCCGTGCTTGGCACCGCCCCCGGCAATCCATTCAAGCCCCGCCAGCCACCAGATCGGGCGCAAGCAGCTCATGCGCCCCACACCCCTATGATAGACACCGATGCGCCGCTTCCCCGGCGAACAGGCGGACTAGGTGCTCCGCGCGCCTAAGCAGGTGCTACTTCTTTTAATTGCAGTTCGACTGACCCCGAATTGAAATCCAGGCGGGCTACTGACCTCTATCAAAGGTGAAATAGTAAAGGGAGGAAACCTTGTGCGTTTAGTATCACGAAGAAGATGTAGTAAGAAGCGCTCAACTAGTTTCTTTCGTGGGATGAATACGGTGTAAGGAGAGACGTAAGGTTTGCACGAATAAGGGAAGAGGAGTACCTCTTTCTGCTGGCCGTGTTGTGTCCTCCTTCTATTTTTCCAACGATCTTCTTGTGGTTCGCTGGAGACGAGAAGTTGTGGAGGACGGTGCAGCCTTGGACAAACCCATGGCCAAGTTATTGAGTGTGGTGCGGTGGCCGTCTGTCGGCGGCGGGGAAGCATATCTGAGGCGGCAAACGACGGTGTAGCGGGAACAGCTCTGGTGCGGTGGACAGTTGCGACAGTGGAGCGGCAGCAGTGAGGCGCAGGACGGCGTGGTCGGAGTGATTCTGGTACGGCGCACGTCTGCGTCGGCGTCGTCGAGGCAGCTCTACCTCGGCTTCAGCTGCTAAGTCCTTGAGGGTGTTGCGGTTGCAGTTGCGTTGGACGACGACGTCGGGGTACCGGCTCCGGCATGATGGAGTTGGGCGGCGGTGGATTGGGCGCTATGGGGTGGAAGACGGAGGAGGATGGGGTTTTGCGGCTAGTGGAGAGGGCGTTTTGGCGCCCATGGAGTATGAATGGGGAAACGGAGGGAGGCGGGGAACTGAGGGGGAACAATGTTTCGGTTTGGGAAGCGCTTGTTTGAAATTTGGGGAAAGTTACAAACTTTGCCCCCATCTAAAATTTTGTACATATTGCGAGTTGGGGGTAGGACAGTAATCTCAGGTGTCCCAAATGTGGGCGGGATAGATTTCGGCCGAGCGCGTGGGTGTTTAGGCGCCCACGACATATGAATGCTTCTCAGAGGCATTTGAGACTGGCGTCTTGGTGAAGTTACAAACCTACCCCGGTTTAGACCTTTGGACATCGGGCCGATAGGCTACACGGGCCAGAGTCAAGACAGTAATTTCCTACCGCCAAACATTAGTCTCGCACGTTTTCGGGTGACCAGAGGCCTATTTGGCACTTCGTTCAATATTTGGGAGCGGAAGCATTAACGTTTTTGGTTCTCCTGAATTGAACATTCAGGATTTGTCAAATTTCACAAATCTTTACTCTTGAAAATCCTAAAGCTACGATTATTTTGGAATGGAGGTGGTACATTTGAATATACATTGTACACGAGTATATATTAAAAAATATGCAACTTACCTCGGTTCATGCATGGTTCCAGATATAATCTTCCTGGTTGCAAAAAAAAAGTTAGACATGTGTATGAATATATATAGCATGTTCAAACGCACAACAAGATTGATGCCCCCTTTTATATCTGATTTACAAATGCCATTATCTCAGATTCAAATAGATTAATGCACTTCCTATGAATTCAAATCTTCGAAACCCCCTTTATGTTGAATTTGACATGTATTTTATTTCGTAGCTAGCAATTTGGAATGTATCCATGCAAGTGACAAATGTGTAAAGTGCTTCACACTAACAACATGGAGTGCATTAATTAATGTTTATATATGAATTGCAAAAGCATCCATTGCCTGTATTTCAAACCGCTCTCACTCTATGGATCAATAATATGAAATAAACGCATGCACATGCTAGAATTCAATAGAGTATGGGTGTCTGATAGACCGATTTTCGTCCATACGCAATTTGCAAAATTCATGATCTCATCCAAAAATAATAATGTCATTTATATTTTAATTTAATGCGTAGAACCGCCTTTTACACGTTGATGCACTATGCATCGGCCCGTTCTCACAAACACGCTATATATCTCTCTATCTACCACATAAGTGCACACACTTTATATGCATCGACATTTCTCTTTCACACATGCTCACAATCTCTCTCGGGGTGTCGGGGAGTCTCACGCACATGCTCTCTCTTTCTGACTACTATGCACCACTCTTTTCACTAATCTCAGTTGGAAAACACTATTTCTCTCACATGCATATATACACACGCACGGTCTCTACTAGCCCTCTATACGCACATATATGTGCCTACGTGTCTCCCACACGCACATTATCTTTAGGCCTCTCTCGCACACATTGCCCCCCCAGACACACCTCTCTCTTAGTAGTTGACAGATATGATTCCAGCATATCATTCGGTAGGATATCCCTGACTGTTAGGCTGGATGGTAATACGAGGCAAAGTTTTACCCTAGTTCGGACCATTGCAGTTGAGGAAAAAGCCTACTCCTGGTACTGTATATTAGTGATAGGGGTGTGTACAAAGTACACGTGAATACCAGGCATTGTGCGTGTGTGTATACTATCGACGAACTAGCCCCCAAGCTTCTATAACATACTGGGGGCCTAGGGTTACAAATCATATATAGTCGACTTATCACCAGTGGGGATAGAGTCCTATGCGACTCTGGTAGCTAGGTTCGTGTTGCACACCGAGTCCTCCACAAGGGTCTTCGTATAACGCGTCTCGATCCAACCTATGTGGCGCAAGATGGAACCGACCCATGAGTCCTCATGTTGACCCACCACAACTAGAAATGATGTGCCCACCACATCACACACGCAATCGGCCACTAAGAAAATAAGCATATACAATAGTACAATGTTATACATGAAAGTTAATTGCATGGTGTATCCAAAAATATTTGTTCTGCATTGTGAATGTTTATATATTCTCCTAAAATATTAGTCACGGGAAAGAGAAACAAAGGGCATATCTCTCCTTGTCTCCACCGGACATCCCCTCTTTCTACACCACTTTCACGTACGCACACAAACTATCTCTCGGCCATCTAAAAGTATGCATGCCCACGACACATTCACGCATGACGGTCACTATATTTCAAGCTAAAGCACTATACAGTCATTGGAGTTTATAATATGCTCATTACGGTCACCGTATACATTCTCGTGTGATCATACGGTATCTAGCTCACGATATGTCTCCGTATTTTCTTGATGACACTGATGGACTTTGCATTTGATGCGTGCTCCGTATTTTGTTGACGACACTTACGATCATTGTATTTGAAGCGAAAGCACGATATGGTCACTGGACTTCAGAATAAGCTCATCACGGTCACCGCATACATTTTGTCGTGCTAACCAACATGTGGTTGGATTGTTAGGAGGACAGTGGTAACGGTGCTCGCATTTATCCTGGGTTAATTTCAGTATTTTCCGGCGAGGTGCGTTCAGTGGGAGGAGACGTTCCACTCGACTACGATGCACATATGGTGTCGTGGAATTGTCACGGAAGATGTCCTTAGGTAAGGAGTTAGTCATGATGCCAACGCAGCTATGTGGTAGCTTGAGAGGGGTTAAGCGGAATCGAGAGATGCAACACACAAGACAAGGATTTAGACAGCTTCAGTCCCCAGGAAACATCATCCGGTAATAGCCCTGCATGCTATTTGAGGCTAGATATCATTATGATCCTCAGGGAGTCGCCGCATAGGCTGGCTCTCCTTTAGTTGTGTCTAGCCCTAAAGAATATGGAGCTTCTAACTTGTGTCAACCTGTCCCTCTTGGTGAGCCCTGCCCCTCCTTATATAAGTTGAAGGGGTGGGTTACATATGGAGTCCTAGTAGGATTAGGACTAACTTATCTTCTATTACAAACGGGATACAAGTCCGGGTCTTGCTTCCTTGTACAGTAATTATTTCTCACACCTTCCATCTTAAGCCGGCCCACCAGAGTATAAGCCAGCCTGCTGGGCCTTGGGCCTTGTCATCTGTCTGATCCGCCCGCCGGGTCTCTAGTGAGTTACAATGTCCAGGTGGGCTGTCTGTAAACCGCCATGTCCGGGCAGGTCGCCAGTGAGTCGCCAAGCTTGATATGTCTCAAACGTATCTACTTTTCCAAACACTTTTGATATTGTTTTGACCTCATTCTTGCATGATTTGGACTAAACTAACCCGGACTGACGATGTTTTCAGCAGAGCTGCCTGTATGGTTTATTTTTGTGCAGGAAAACGGATTTTTAGGTACCTCAGAAAAATCCACGAAAAATCACAGAAAATCCACGCACCCGAAGGAACCAGGAACCAGAAGTGGGGCCAGAGGGGGGCCAGGGGGTGCCCAGGCGCCCTGTGGGCGCCCCCCCCTGGGCCGCGCCGGGGGGGCGCCTGGGCAGGTCCCACACCCCCTAGTGCCCTACTTTACCCCGTATTTTTACTCCCGACGCAGAAACCCCAGATCGGAAGTTCTTTCGCAGTTTTTCGTCGCGGAGCCGCCGCCACCCTCTGTTCTTCCTCGGGAGAGCTAATCTGGAGGCTAAATTGGCCTCCGGAGAAGGGAGATCGTCGCCATCGTCATCATCATCACCACTCCATCATCCCTCCATGACTTCTCCCTCCATGTGTGAGTAATTCCCCCACTGTAGGCGAAGGGGATGGTAGGGATTGGATGAGTAAGATCATGTAATAGTTTATCAGATTGTTGGGGGCATGTTGCCTATCATCTACTATGGTGTTTATCATCTTTGCTTCAACTTATTACTCTTAATGCTTGACACTTAGGGCCCGAGTGCCATGATTTCAGATCTGAACCATATGTGTTTGCATGAATATATTTGTGTTCGCGATCCTATCTATGAGTTGTTTGCGCCTGTTACGGTCCGGAACCGGCGGTCCCAAAAGTGACAGCTTGGGACACCAAAGGGGATGGTCCGTAGTTTGAGGATTACATGTATCCATTGAGTTCATTGCTTTGTTCCGGTGCTCTTTGACAGGAGCACCTTAATCTCCATAAGTTCCTTTTGGCCCCGTTCATAGCGGGATGGTAGGACAAAAGATGTTGTGCAAGTTCTTATTGCAAGCACGTACAACTACCTACGGGATACATGCCTAATGTTTGATATTTGCCTAGATGATCATTACTTTTCCGTGTGCTGTGCCCCAAGTTAGAATCTATCTCATCCATGCAGCGCCCAACCATCCATCTCCCTAGCCTACAGTGTTTTAAACCCTGCTTGTCACTAGTTGCTACTTTTGCCATTTACTACTGCTATTTACTTTTTGCTGTTTATTTTTACTATTACTATCATCACTATCATATCACTGTTACCACTTATCTTTTGTTGCAAGTAAGTATATTTCAGGTGCGGTTGAATTGACAACTCAACTGTCAAAGCTTATAAATACTCTTTGGCTCCCCGTGTGTCGAATCAATAAATTGGGTTATTCTTACCCGCGAAGACTATCTCGATCCCTTACGGTTGAGGGTTATCAAGTACCGTTTTCTGGCGCCGTTGCCGGGGAGCATAGCAATATTTACAACTCTACTTGAGGTATCCTACCTACTGCACTTTATTCACTATGGGTAAGAAAGGAGACCCCAAGGTTCCTATCTTACTATCTACTACAAGAAGAGGTACTGCTCTGAGCACTAGTGCTACACTTGATTCACCTTCCGTTATGAGTAAGTTTGCCTCACCACCACCACATGATGCTCCTACTGAATCTGTTACTATGTCTGATACTCTTGATGATGCTTCTACTACTTTTGATGATGATATTAGTTCGCTTGGTTATGCTCTTGAGAAACAAATTGCTGCTGCTTCTAAAAAGTCTGGAATTAAACTTCCTGTTACTCGCTACCCTATTGGTGAAACTTATGATTATCCTGATTTGAGTAAACTCAAAGAGAGGCTCCTTGATGATGATTACTATATACTAGATGAAGAATTATGCAGGGAACTGACAGAGTTTTCTGGCTCTGACCCTGAAGCTATTAAGAAACTGTTTGAAAAACACTCTCTGAAGAACAAAACCATTCCTAATCCTGAATTTGCTACATCCCCTATATGCATTGATGATCCTGATTATGATTTCTTTGTTGATCTTTCACTTATACCTATGGTTGAAGCTGACCCCTTTTATGGCAGAGAAAATGATGATGCTATTGCACACCTGACTAAACTCGGTGAGTTGGGTAGCCTGTTTACCACAGATGAGAAGATACGATACTTTTATGTGACCAAGCTTCTTCCTTTCTCCTTGAAGGAGGGTGCTAAAGCATGGTATGATTCACTCCCATGCGGTTCCATTAAGAGTCCTCAGGACTTAGCTCACTCTTTTGTTGATAAGTACTTTCCTCCTCACATGCAACATGCTGCTTTACAAAGAATTTATAACTTTAAACAGTTGCAGGATGATTCCCTCCCTAAAGCTTGGGGGAGGTACTGCGGTCTGATTCGGGCTAGACCAGGACATGAAATCCCTAAGAATGAATTAATCGATATATTCTATGCTGGTCTAACTGATGAATCCAGGTCCTATTTGGATAGTTGTGCTGGTTGTGTTTTCAGGAAAAGAACACCGGACGATGCGGAAGACTTAATGGGCAGGATTGCCAAAAACCATGAAGATTGGTCCGTCCCTGAACCACCTCCGCCAACAAAGAAGAGGGGCATGTTTGTTCTGAGCCCCGAGGATATGCGAGAAGCAAAGAAGTCTATTAAAGAGAAAGGTATTAAAGCTGAAGACGTGAAGAATCTACCCCCTATTGAGAAGCTGTGTGAGCCTACTACTCACCCTCCAATGGTAGAGGTACACTCTCTTTTAGATTTCAACGCAAGTGACATCCCTCATGGTAAGCCTCCTGATCAATGTTTAGATGAGTTTGATAATTTTATTATGAAACAAAATCATTTTAATGAGAGGATAGAAAGTCAGTTGCATGATAATTCCCTTGCTATCAAAAAACTGCTTGATGTTTTAGATAGAACAGTTAATGATGTTCAGTGTCTTGTGAAGCATTTTCATATGGTTCAAACTCAGCTTGATCAAATTTCTAATGTGCAAAGAGATTTGCTTGCTAACAATGCCAAACAAGATAATTTGCAGGCTTTCGGGATTAAGACCCGAGGAGGAACTAGCACTCAAGATCCTCTTTATCCAGAGGGGCATCCGAAGAGAATGGAGCAGGATTCTCAAATGCAGGAAGAAGAAATTGTTGGCTCTCCAAAGAAAAAGAAGAAACATAAGGAGACTGGCAATTCTAATGATCTCGTTGCACATGAAGAACCAGCTATTGATCCCAACAGTGTATCTATCTCCGATGCTGAGACAGAAGACGGTGCTGAACCTGAAGGTAATAATAATGAGAAGAATGATCCGCCTGAAGTTCGAGAAGAAGAAGCACCTGACAAACGTAAGAGGTACACTAAAGAAGACTTCATCGCAAGAAAACATGGGAAGGAAAGAGAACCATGGGTACAGAAACCCATGCCCTTTCCAGGTAAGTCCATCAAATCTAAAGAAGAAGAGCATTATAATAAGTTTTGTGAGTGGATTAAACCTCTTTTTCTTCAGATACCCTTGACTGATGCTATTAAGTTACTTCCTTATTCAAAATATATGAAAGATATTGTCACTAATAAAAGAAAAGTTCCTAATGATGCAATATCTACTATGCTTGCTAACTATTCTTTCAATGGAAAGATTCCTGAGAAGCTCGGTGATCCAGGTATACCCACCATTCCTTGCTCCATAAAGAATAATTATGTCAAAACTGCTTTATGTGATCTTGGAGCAGGAGTGAGTGTTATGCCTCTCTCTCTTTACGAGAGGCTTTGTTTAGAGAAACTAATTCCTACAGATATCTTCCTTCAGATGGCTGACAAGTCAACCGCTGTTCCGATAGGTATTTGTGAGGATGTTCCAGTTGAAGTTGCTAATTGTTTAATTCTTACTGATTTTGTTGTGCTTGACATGCCCGAGGATGGGAGCATGTCCATTATTCTTGGTAGACATTTCCTTAACACCGCAGGTGCTATTATTGATTGCAATAAAGGGAAGGTTACCTTCCATGTGAATGATAAAGAACACACGGTATATTTTCCGAAGAAGACCGACAGGAGGCATGCCCTCAACTCTATAGAGAATATCGAGACCGTGAAGATTGGAGAATGGGATTGTCCACTACATGTGCCTCACAAATACAAAACTATCATGGTAGGGACAATGTCCATCAAGGTAAAGGTTCAGTGATTACTTCGTGAGAAGTGAGACTTTTTGCTCTATATATCGCCTGTTTGTTGGTAAGACTTGATCAACCTTATTAACAAATATGTTTTATATGGATAAAAAGTTGAGCCTGTTATGTTTTCACTTGTTTTTAGTTTTTTCCTACTTGCTGTACCAAGTATTTATGTTTTTGAAGCTTCACAATACTACTAACTGCTTCAAGTTTTTAGAGAGTTTCGCAGCTTTTTGAACTTCGAAAAAAATTCAACAGTGAAGTTTTCAGAAAAATTCCAGAAAAATTATAATAAAAATTTCCACGACGGGAGAGACCCAGAAAGTCCTAGGGCCAGCCAGGGGGGCCACCAGTGGCCCAGGCGGCCAGCTGGCGCGGCCCAGCCCCTGGCCGCGCCCACAGGGCGCCTGGGGCCCACGGGACTCCCCTCCGGGTACTTCTTCTTCCTCCCTCTCTCTCTTTCTCCAAAAACACGAGTTTTGCTTTTGTTCTTGTGTTCTTGCTGTTCTTGGAGGCGATTCTTCGATCTCTCTCTACAACCCATCATTTGAGCTGAAATTTTGAGCAAATACTCCCTGGTATGTGACTCCTCCACCCCTCCAATTAGATTTTTGATTGGTGGCCTCATTTGTGAGTATTTAGTAGTTCTTGGTGCTGTAGAGATGAGCTTGCATGCATGTGTAGAAAGTTATTTTCCAAGTTTTGATGCAAGTTTATGCCTTGGGCAAGTGAGTTGAGTAGTTTGCCTTAGCTCACTTTGTTTTAATCCTCGTTTTTGTAAATTGTAAAAAAATTCAGAAATGAGTTTGTTAGGAAGGGCAAAAGGGTGGCTTGAGAAGAGGAGGCCCGCGCACTCCGATCGAGTTACTAGAGCCGCAGCTTCACCATCGACTGCTAGGGTGAGCTATAATGAAGATCATGTGCCCCTGGAGTTGTTGGAAGATACAAGTCCAGCACGTGCGATGACGTTTCCATGTGATGAATTCATGGAAGCTGCGGGAATCAAGGAAGAGTTTTATAATCTTTGTGCTAATGCAGGTTTGACATGACTCGTCACGAGCCATGTTACTCAGTATCAAAAACTCACCTCCAATTTCATTAACAGTTTTAGATATAATCCTGATTCAGGTGCTATTGAGTTTAAAATTTATAATGATCTTATCACCATGACTTTGGGAAAATTTTGTGAAATAATAGGTGTGCCGAACGTTGGGAGGACGGCTAGGATGGCCACTCAGCCCTCCGAGCTGAAAACTGTCATCAACTCTCTCTGCAGCATGGGTACGAGGGATATTTATCGGTCGAAGATCTCCAGCATCTTATTTCCTCACCTCAGGTATTTTGCATATTATATTGCCAGAGGGGTGTTAGCTCGTGACAACACGAGCAGCATTTCTGCTCCGGATATTGCTATCCTGGCAGCAGCCCTCTTAGGGAGGTCTGATTATAATCTGGGTACTTTAATTGCTCGACGCCTTGCTATGAACGGTAACAAGGGGGACTTATATGGTGGCGTTTACGCCACACTTATCTTAGAGCATCTTGGAGGCACCCCACACCCTAATGATACTCCTTTTACTTATTTAAGCTTTGATCTTGCTGCTATGAAAAGGCATAAGTTTGTTACCATGGGTTCTGAACTTAATAATCTTATCTATATCTTGCGTTTCGGAACTGCCGCGGAACACGAGATCCGTCTGCCTGCACCTCTTTTGTTTGATTTTTCTCGCAGGAACGGATGGTCCTTTGATGTTGTTCAGTTCGATGAGTTCATGGTCCAGCATCAGTTTCATAACCCCATGGAGGGGGTTGTGCCCGACGAGGAGAGGCACGGTGAGATACCACATTTTCAGGAAGAGACCGCCACCGAGTTTGGTGAAGGGTCTTCCTCTGTTTGGCGTTCGGAACCTTCCTCGTGGGAGACTCCGAGGAGTTCGGTGTACGCGCCAGCATCCTTCTACGACCCGTGGACTCACCACCATACCCCTGGAGCAGGAGGCTCCTGGGGGCAGTAGCAGCTACCAACTTAGGCCAAAAGCCTAAGCTTGGGGGAGTACGTGCCCTTCTCACTTTTCCATTGTATTATCCGTTTTATTCGCTTTGATCTTTTCGAAGTTTTTGCCCGTTCTTCTTTATTTCTCTCTTTGCAAAAACAACAAAAAGATTTTCTCTTTCTTTTGCTTTTTATTCAACCTTTGAAAAAAACCAAAAAGATTTCCTTTTTCTCTTTAGTTTGCTTTGTTTTCAGAGATCAGCTCGAGTCCGTGATGGCATTTGATTATATTTCCTACGTTCGATCGTGCAAGTGACAAGCAGTAATGACGAAGATCGACTGAAAGGAAGCAACAAGGAAGACCGGTATGAACTCTTATTGTTTCTACTTTTGTACATATGCCTGTACTTATGATCTAGAGACCAGCTTGTAGCGACATAGTGCTATGTTTACAATGCTCTTCGGTGGTTCATGCTTTCCTTGTGGCTAGTCTCGAATAACTAGAGTATATAATGTGTTATTGAAATGATCTACATGCATTGCACTGTTCATAGTCTGGTATACTAAGGTGGTATTTCCCTTTAGAGAATTTTTGGATTGACTTGGCACATGCTTACACATGTTTAAGACTAAAAAGTCTACTTTGCCTTGATGATCTTTGAGTTTTAAAATAGTTATATCACTTTCATGCCCGATTCAATGTTGCTTTGTCGCTCTGCATGATTATGACCGTTATTGCTCTCTAGTTGGTCGCTTCCCAGTCTTTTGCTAAACCTCCACCTGTACTAAGCGGAATGACTGCTTGTGCATCCAAACCCTTTAAACCAGTTATGCCATATGAGTCCACCATACCTTCCTATACATGGTATTTACCTGCCATCCCTAACGAAGATTTTCATGTACCATCTCGAAACTAATCAAAAGCATTTCCTTTTTGTGCCTATGTTTTAGCTCATGAGGAAGTAGTAGTTAATTCATGATCTTTTTAAGTTGGACAAGTTTCACCCCTGGATTGCATGTATAATGTGCAAACCCCTAATATGAAAAGGAACTGGCATTGAGTGCGCCCGGCTCAAAAAGATAATATAACAAACAAACCCTCCTTCACGCTTTGTTCATGAGAAATCAGAAAACTTTGGCAGTGATAAACAAAGGATATTAAGAGGATGTGGTTGTCCTCATGCGGGAGCCATTCCTCGAGACTTGTCCACTTAAAAGGTGATTGAGTTATCTGCTAGCATTCGTTGACGAAATATGCATTTCTCAAAACATGTTTACTTCTGCTTTTAAAACCAAGAGCTCTGGTACATGTTTAGTTTTTGTTTCCGACCACGGGTTTTCAACCTTGCCAATAAAAGCCACGGTTCGGGAGTCTCACCTTCTTTCTTCAAAGCACCGACTAGGAGAGCATAATTGTCATTCTGAGTGTAATGTGCATTGTCCCAAAGTATTACATTGTCTTCTGCATACTTGTGATATGATTTATTCTGAAATTCTTAGTTCTTGTGTCCTTTAAAACTCTGGAGGAGTCTCTGCATTTATGTTTTGCTTCACTCATGGAGGCTAGCGAGATACCACCCTAATATGCTCAAGCTATGTGCAATGTAATCTTGTCTTGATTTTCAGTAATATATTATTTACTTTTAAGTATTTGTGACTGGTCACTTGAAAGAAGGATTGCTCCTTGCATTGTCCTCATAAGTACTGTTTCAATACTTGCTAAACTCTGTTCGTAGTACATGCTTATATACATCTAATGAAGCAAAAGAGTTTGTCAAAGTTTTCTTTGTCGCGTCCAGTTCGTTGAACTGAATTGCTTGAGGACAAGCAATATGCTAAGCTTGGGGGAGTTGATACGTCTGAAACGTATCTACTTTTCCAAACACTTTTGATATTGTTTTGACCTCATTCTTGCATGATTTGGACTAAACTAACCCGGACTGACGCTGTTTTCAGCAGAGCTGCCTGTATGGTTTATTTGTGTGCAGGAAAACGGATTTTTAGGTACCTCAGAAAAATCCATGAATAATCACAGAAAATCCACGCACCCGAAGGAACCAGGAACCAGAAGTGGGGCCAGAGGGGGGCCAGGGGGTGCCCAGGCGCCCTGTGGGCGCCCCCCCCCCTGGGCCGCGCCGGGGGGGTGCCTGGGCAGGTCCCACACCCCCTGGTGCCCTACTTTACCCCGTATTTTTACTCCCGACGTAGAAACCCCAGATCGGAAGTTCTTTCGCAGTTTTTCGTCGCGGAGCCGCCGCCACCCTCTGTTCTTCCTCGGGGGGGCTAATCTGGAGGCTGAATTGGCCTCCGGAGAGGGGAGATTGTCACCATCGTCATCATCATCACCACTCCTTCATCCCTCCATGACTTCTCCCTCCATGTGTGAGTAATTACCCCGCTGTAGGCGAAGGGGATGGTAGGGATTGGATGAGTTAGATCATGTAATAGTTTATCAGATTGTTGGGGGCATGTTGCCTATCATCTTCTATGGTGTTTATCATCTTTGCTTCAACTTATTACTCTTAATGCTTGACACTTAGGGCCCGAGTGCCATGATTTCAGATCTGAACCATATGTGTTTGCATGAATATATTTGTGTTCGTGATCCTATCTATGAGTTGTTTGCACCTGTTACGGTCCGGAACCGGCGATCCCAAAAGTGACAGCTCGGGACACCAAAGGGGATGGTCCGTAGTTTGAGGATTACATGTATCCATTGAGTTCATTTCTTTGTCCCGGTGCTCTTTGACAGGAGCACCTTAATCTCCATAAGTTCCTTTTGGCCCCGTTCGTAGCGGGATGGTAGGACAAAAGATGTTGTGCAAGTTCTTATTGCAAGCACGTACAACTACCTACGGGATACATGCCTAATGTTTGATATTTGCCTAGATGATCCTTACTTTTCCGTGTGCCGTGCCCCAAGTTAGAATCTATCTCATCCATGCAGCGCCCAACCATCCATCTCCCTAGCCTACAGTGTTTTAAACCCTGCTTGTCACTAGTTGCTACTTTTGCCATTTACTACTGCTATTTACTTTTTGCTGTTTATTTTTACTATTACTATCATCACTATCATATCACTGTTACCACTTATCTTTTGTTGCAAGTAAGTATATTTCAGGTGCGGTTGAATTGACAACTCAACTGTCAAAGCTTATAAATACTCTTTGGCTCCCCGTGTGTCGAATCAATAAATTGGGTTATTCTTACCCGCGAAGACTATCTCGATCCCTAACGGTTGAGGGTTATCACCAAGCTCCAGCCGGGTCTCTGGTGAATCGCCAAGTCCGGCCGGGTCATACCGCGGGGTATATCCCCGACATTAGCCCCCAGCGTAATTTGGATTTATCCATGTTAAACTTGATCCTTCCTGCAACATAAACACGGAAACCAATTTGACAAGTTATGCTCGGGGTTAAAATATTTTCCTGAACCGGCACCTGATCATCCTTAAATCCTTGTCATTTCCTCCTTAACATGTATCCGTGATCTCATAGCAAATCTCCTTAGTAGATATGTTCAAACATTACCAATGCAAAAAATCCGGGCACTTCTTCTGAAAAATCCGGGTCAATAGACCAGCTTCATAATCAATTTTCTGACATTGGTTTCTCATAGAGAAATATTGTAAGAAATAATCCACTTGAGTCGGCTTCCAATGCTTACAGAAAAATATTGATCTTTGAAATACTCATCTGATATTCAGCCGGCTTGAAGATGTAGAACCTGCCGGTTTATCCTTGCCAAAATTGCCGGGTTATAAAAACTGATGATTCCGGGTTACGACTGTTGCCAACGCTGGGTCGTAATTATTGGTGATGCCGGGTCATGATTGTTGCAGACACCGGGTCAATCTGGTTTACTCAAAACTGAGAATTTGAAGATGTTTCTCCCTTATATCCATATTGTTGGGGAACGTAGTATTTTAAAATTTTCCTACGATCACGCAAGATCTATCTACCAGATGCATAGCAACGAGAGGGGAGAGTGTGTCTACGTACCCTCGTAGACCGGGAGCGGAAGCGTCAAGTGACGCGGTTGATGTTGTCGAACTTCTTCGCGATCCAACCGATCAAGCACCGAACGTACGGCACCTCCGCGTTCAGCACACGTTCAGCTTGATGACGTCCCACGAGCTCTTGATCCAGTTGAGCTTCACGGGAGAGTTTCGTCAGCACGACGGCGTGGTGATGGATATGATGTGTTCACCGGCGCAGGGCTTCTCCTAAGCTCCGCGACGGTACGACCGAGGTGTGATTCTGTGGAGGGGGGCACCGCACACGGCTAAAACAATTCAACTTGTCTGTCTTTGGGTGCCCCCTGCCCCCGTATATAAAGGAGCAAGGGAGGAGGGGCCGGCCAACCTCTATGGTGCGGCTAGGGAGGGGACTCCTACTAGGAATAGGATTGCAATCCTATTCCTAGTAGGATTCACCGAAAGGAAGAAGGGGGAAAGGAATAGGAGAGGTGGCGCCCCCCAATCCTAGTCCAACTAGGATTCCTAGGTGGGGGCGCCGGCCAGCCCTATGGGCTGCCTCTCTCTCACCCTTTAGGCCCACTATGGACCATCCCCTCTCGTAGGGGGTTCCGGTAACCCCCTCCGGCATTCCCGATAAATCCGAAACTTTTCCGGTATACTTCCGGTGTCCGAATATAGCCGTCCAATATATCAATCTTTATGTCTCGGACATTCCGAGACTCCTCGTCATGTCCGTGATCTCATCCGGGACTCCGAACTACCTTCGGTACATCAATACTCAAAAACTCATAATACCGATCGTCATCAAACGTTAAGCGTGCGGACCCTACGGGTTCGAGAACTATGTAGACATGACCGAGACTCATCTCTGGTCAATAACCAATAGCGGAACCTGGATGTTCATATTGGCTCCTACATATTCTACGAAGATCTTTTATCGGTCAGATCCGCATAACAACATACGTTGTTCCTTTTGTCAAATGGTATGTTACTTGCCCGAGATTCGATCATCGGTATCTTTATACCTAGTTCAATCTCGTTTACCGGCAAGTCTCTTTACTCGCTCCGTAACACATCATCTCGTGACTAACTCATTAGTCCTTTGCTTGCAAGGCTTATTGTGATGTGTGTTACCGAGAGGGCCCAGAGATACCTCTCCGACACTCGGAGTGACAAATCCTAATCTTGATCTATGCCAACACCACGAATACTTTCGGAGACACCTGTAGAGCATCTTTATGATCACCCAGTTACGTTGTGACGTTTGATAGCACACAAGGTGTTCCTACGGTATTCGGGAGTTGCATAATCTCATAGTCATAGGAACATGTATAAGTCATGAAGAAAGCAATAGCAGTTAAACTAAACGATCATAGTGCTATGCTAACGGATGGGTCTTGTCCATCACATCATTCTCCTAATGATGTGATCCCGTTGATCAAATGACAACTCATGTCTATGGCTAGGAAACATAACCATCTTTGATCAATGAGCTAGTCTAGTAGAGGCATACTAGGGACATACTGTTTTGTCTATGTATCCACACATGTACTAAGTTTCCGGTTAATACAATTCTAGCATGAATAAAAGACATTTATCATGATATAAGGAAATACAAATAACATCTTTATTATTGCCTCTAGGGCATATTTCCTTCAGTCTCCCACTTGAACTAGAGTCAATAATCTAGCTCACATCGCCATGTGATTTAATACCGATAGTTCACATCGTTATGTGAATAACACCCATAGTTCACATCACCATGTGACCAACACCCAAAAGGTTTACTAGAGTCAATAATCTAGTTCACATTGCTATGTGATTAATACCCAAGAGTAATAAGGTGTGATCATGTTTTGCTTGTGAGAGAAGTTTAGTCAATGGGTCTGTCACATTCAGATCCGTATGTATTTTGCAAATTTCTATGTCTACAATGCTCTGCATAGAGCTACTCTAGCTAATTGCTCCCACTTTCAATACGCATCCAGATTGATACTTAGAGTCATCTGGATTTAGTGTCAAAGCTTGCATCAGCGTAACCCTTTACGACGAACTCTTTATCACCTCCATAATCGAGAAAACATTTCCTTAGTCATCCAATTACTAAGGATAATTTTGACCGCTGTATAGTGATCTACTCCTGGATCACTATTGTACCTCCCTGTCAAACTCATGACAAGGTACACAACATGTTTTCTACACAGCATGGCATACTTTATAGAACCTATGGCTGAGGCATAAGGAATGACTTTCATTCTCTCTATATTTTCTGCCGTGGTCTGGCTTTGAGTCTTACTCAACTTCACACCTTACAAATCAGGCAAGAACTTCTTCTTTGACTGATCCATTTTGAACTACTTCAAAATCTTATCAAGGTATGTACTCATCGAAGGTCTTATCAAGCGTCTTGATCTATCTATATAGATTCTTGATGCTCAATATGTAAGCAGCTTCACCGAGGTCTTTCTTTGAAAAACTCCTTTCAAACACTCCTTTATGCTTTCCAGAAAATTCTACATCATTTCCGATCAACAATATGTCATTCACATATACTTATCAGAAAGGTTGTAGTGCTCCCACTCACTTCTTGTAAATACAGGCTTCTCCAAAAGTCTGTATAAAACCATATGCTTTGATCACCTCATCAAAGCGTATATTCCAACTCCGAGATGCTTGCACCAGTCCATAGATGGATTGCTGGAGCTTGCATAATTTGTTAGCACCTTTTGGATCAAACAAAACCTTCTGGTTGCATCATATACAACTCTTCTTTGAGATATCCATTTAGGAATGCAGTTTTGACATCCATTTGCCATATTTCATAATCATAAAATGCGGCAATTGAACATGATTCGGACAGACTTAAGCATCGCTACAGGTGAGAAAGTCTCATCGTAGTCAACTCCTTAAACTTGTCGAAAACCTTTCGCAACAAGTCGAGCTTTGTAAACAGTAATATTACCGTCTGCGTCGGTCTTCCTCTTGGAGATCCATTTATTTTCGATGGCTTGCCGATCATCGGGCAAGTCAACCAAAGTCCACACTTTGTTCTCATACATGGATCCCATCTCAGATTTCATGGCTTCAAGCCATTTTGCGGAATCTGGGCTCATCATCGCTTCCTCATAGTTCGTAGGTTCATCATGGTCTAGTAACATGATTTCCAGAACTAGGTTGCCGTACCACTCTGGTGCGGAACGTACTCTGGTTGATCTACGACGTTCTGTAGAAACTTGATCTGAAGTTTCATGATCATTATCATTAACTTCCTCACTAATTGGTGTAGGAATCACTGGAACAATTTCCTGTGATGTACTATTTTCCAATCCGGGAGAAGGTACAATTACCTCATCAAGTTCTACTTTCCTCCCACTCACTTCTTTCGAGAGAAACTCTTTTTCTAGAAAGGATCCATTTTTAGCAATGAATATCTTGCCCTCGGATCTGTGATAGAAGGTGTACCCAACAGTCTCTTTTGGGTATCCTATGAAGATTTACTTCTCCGGTTTGGGTTCGAGCTTATCATGTTGAAACTTTTTCACATAAGCATCGCAGTCCCAAACTTTAAGAAACAACAACTTTGGTTTCTTGCCAAACCACAGTTCTTAAGGCGTTGTCTCAACGGATTCAGATGAGGCCCTTATTTAACGTGAATGCAGCTGTCTCTAATGCATGACCCAAAACGATAGTGGTAAATCGGTAAGAGACATCATAGATCGCACCATATCCAATAAAGTACGGTTACGACGTTCGGACACACCATTATGTTGTGGTGTTCCGGGTGGCGTGAGCTGTGAAACTATTCCACATTGTTTCAAATGAAGACCAAACTCGTAACTCAAATATTCTCCTCCACGATCAGATCGTAGAAACTTTATTTTCTTGTTACGATGATTCTCTACTTCACTCTGAAATTCTTTGAACTTTTCAAATGTTTCAGACTTGTGCTTTATTAAGTAGATATACCCATATCTGCTCAAATCATCAGTGAAGGTCAGAAAATAACGATACCCGCCGCGAGCTTCAATACTCATTGGTCCGCATACATCAGTATGTATGATTTCCAACAAATATGTTGCTCGCTCCATAGTTCCGGAGAACGGAGTTTTAGTCATCTTGCCCATGAGGCATGGTTCGCAAGCACCAAGTGATTCATAATCAAGTGATTCCAAAAGTCCATCATTATGGAGTTTCTTCATGCGTTTTACACCAATATGACCTAAACGGCAGTGCCACATATAAGTTGCACTATCATTATTAACCTTGCATCTTTTGGCTTCAATATTATGAATATGTGTATCACACGATCGAGATCCAACAAACTATTTTCATTGGGTGTATGACCATAGAAGGTTTTTATTCATGTAAACAGAACAACAATTATTCTCTAACTTACATGAATAACCGTATTGCAATAAACATGATCAAATCACATTCATGCTCAACACAAACACCAAATAACAGTTATTTAGGTTCAACACTAATCCCGAAAGTATAGGGAGTGTGCGATGATGATCATATCAATCTTGGAACTGTTTCCAATACACATCGTCACTTCATCCTTTAACTAGTTTATGTTCATTATGCAACTCCCACCTTGAGTTACTATTCTTTAGCAACTGAACCAATATCAAATACCGAGGGGTTGCTATGAACACTAGTAAAATACACATTAATAATCTGTATATCAAATATACCTTTGTTCACTTTGCCATCCTTCTTATCCGCCAAGTATCTAGGGCAGTTCCACTTTTAGTGACCATTTCCTTTGCGGTATAAGCACTTGTTTCAGGCTTGAGTTTAGCTTTGGGTTTCTTCACGGGAGTGACAACTTGCTTGTCATTCTTCTTGAAGTTCCCCTTCTATCCCTTTGCCCTTTACTTGAAACAAGTGGTCTTGTTAACCATCAACACTTGATGCTTTTTCATGATTTCTACCTTCGACTACTTCAGTATCGCGAAGAGCTGGGAATTCCTTTCGTCATCCCTTGCATATTATAGTTCATCACGAAGTTCTACTAACTTGGTGATAGTGACTAGAGAACTTTGTCAATTACTATCTTATCTGGAAGATTAACTCCCACTTGATTAAAGTAATTGTAGTACCCAGACAATCTGAGCACATGCTCACTGGTTGAGCTATTCTCCTCCATCTTGTAGGCAAAGTATTGTCAGAGGTCTTATACCTCTCGACACGGGCATGAGTATGAAATACTAATTCAACTCTTGGAACATCTTATATGCTCCATGGCGTTCAAAACGTTTTTGAAGTCCCGGTTCTAAGCCGTAAAGCATGGTGCACTTAAACTATCAAGTAGTCATCATATCGAGCTTTTGTCAAAACGTTCATAACGTCTACATCTGCTCCTGCAATAGGTCTGTCACCTAGCGGTGCATCAAGGACATAATTCTTCTGTGCAGCAATGAGGATAATCCTCAGATCACGGAACGATTCCGCGTCATTGCTACTAACATCTTTCAACTTAGTTTTCTCTAGGAACATACGAAAAAAATAAACGGGGAGCAACATCGCGAGCTATTGATCTACAACATAGATATGCTAATACTATCAGGACTAAGTTCATGATAAATTAAAGTTCAATTAATCATATTACTTAAGAACTCCCACTTAGATAGACATCCCTCCGGTCATCTAAATGATCACGTGATCCAAATCAACTAAACCATGTCCGATCATCACGTGAGATGGAGTAGTTTCAATGGTGAACATCTTATGTTGATCATATCTACTATATGATTCACGCTCGACCTTTCGGTCTCCAGTGTTCCGAGGCCATATCTGTATATGCTAGGCTCGTCAAGTTTAACCCGAGTATTCTGCGTGTGCAAAACTGGCTTACACCCGTTGTATTTGAACGTAGAGCTTATCACACCCGATCATCACGTGGTGTCTCGGCACGACGAACTTTCGCAACGGTGCATACTCAGGGAGAACACTTATACCTTGAAATTTAGTAAGGGATCATCTTATAATGCTATCGTCGTCCTAAGCAAAATAAGAAGCATAATAAGATAAACATCACATGCAATCAAAAATATGTGACATGATATGGCCATCATCATCTTGTGCTTTTGATCTCTATCTCCAAAGCACCGTCATGATCACCTTCGTCACCGGCTTGACACCTTGATCTTCATCGTAGCATCGTTGTCGTCTCGCCAACTATTGCTTCTACGACTATCGCTACCGCTTAGTGATGAAGTAAAGCAATTACATGGCGATTGCATTTCATACAATAAAGCGACAACCATATGGCTCCTGCCAGTTGCCTGATAACTTTACAAAACATGATCATCTCATACAAAACCGTATAACTCATCATGTCTTGACCATATCACATCACAACATGCCCTGCAAAAACAAGTTAGACGTCCTCTACTTTGTTTGTTGCAAGTTTTACGTGGCTGCTACGGGCTTTAGCAAGAACCGTTCTTACCTACGCATACAAAACCACAACGATGTTTCGTCAAGTATGTGCTGTTTTAACCTTCACAAGGACCGGGCGTAGCCACACTTGATTGAGCTAAAGTGAGAGAGACAGACACCCGCCAGTCACCTTTAAGCAACGAGTGCTCGTAACGGTGAAACTAGTCTCGCGTAAGCGTACGCGTAATCTCGGTCCGGGCTGCCTCATCTCACAATACCGCCGAAGCAAAGTATGACATGCTGGTAAGCAGTATGACTAGTATCGTCCACAATCTCATTGTGTTCTACTCGTGCATATCATCTACGTATAGACCTGGCTCTGATACCACTGTTGGGGAACGTAGTATTTTAAAATTTTCCTACGATCACGCAAGATCTATCTACCAGATGCATAGCAACGAGAGGGGAGAGTGTGTCTACGTACCCTCGTAGACCGGGAGCGGAAGCGTCAAGTGACGCGGTTGATGTTGTCGAACTTCTTCGCGATCCAACCGATCAAGCACCGAACGTACGGCACCTCCGCGTTCAGCACACGTTCAGCTTGATGACGTCCCACGAGCTCTTGATCCAGTTGAGCTTCACGGGAGAGTTTCGTCAGCACGACGGCGTGGTGACGGATATGATGTGTTCACCGGCGCAGGGCTTCTCCTAAGCTCCGCGACGGTACGACCGAGGTGTGATTCTGTGGAGGGGGGCACCGCACACGGCTAAAACAATTCAACTTGTCTGTCTTTGGGTGCCCCCCTGCTCCCGTATATAAAGGAGCAAGGGAGGAGGGGCCGGCCAACCTCTATGGTGCGGCTAGGGAGGGGACTCCTACTAGGAATAGGATTGCAATCCTATTCCTAGTAGGATTCACTGAAAGGAAGAAGGGGGAAAGGAATAGGAGAGGTGGCGCCCCCCCAATCCTAGTCCAACTAGGATTCCTAGGTGGGGGCGCCGGCCAGCCCTATGGGCTGCCTCTCTCTCACCCTTTAGGCCCACTATGGACCATCCCCTCTCGTAGGGGGTTCCGGTAACCCCCTCCGGCATTCCCGATAAATCCGAAACTTTTCCGGTATACTTCCGGTGTCCGAATATAGCCGTCCAATATATCAATCTTTATGTCTCGGACATTCCGAGACTCCTCGTCATGTCCGTGATCTCATCCGGGACTCCGAACTACCTTCGGTACATCAATACTCAAAAACTCATAATACCGATCGTCATCAAACGTTAAGCGTGCGGACCCTACGGGTTCGAGAACTATGTAGACATGACCGAGACTCATCTCTGGTCAATAACCAATAGCGGAACCTGGATGTTCATATTGGCTCCTACATATTCTACGAAGATCTTTTATCGGTCAGAACCGCATAACAACATACGTTGTTCCTTTTGTCAAACGGTATGTTACTTGCCCGAGATTCGATCGTCGGTATCTTTATACCTAGTTCAATCTCGTTTACCGGCAAGTCTCTTTACTCGTTCTGTAACACATCATCTCGTGACTAACTCATTAGTCCTTTGCTTGCAAGGCTTATTGTGATGTGTGTTACCGAGAGGGCCCAGAGATACCTCTCCGACACTCGGAGTGACAAATCCTAATCTTGATCTATGCCAACACCACGAATACTTTCGGAGACACCTGTAGAGCATCTTTATGATCACCCAGTTACGTTGTGACGTTTGATAGCACACAAGGTGTTCCTACGGTATTCGGGAGTTGCATAATCTCATAGTCATAGGAACATGTATAAGTCATGAAGAAAGCAATAGCAGTTAAACTAAACGATCATAGTGCTATGCTAACGGATGGGTCTTGTCCATCACATCATTCTCCTAATGATGTGATCCCGTTGATCAAATGACAACTCATGTCTATGGCTAGGAAACATAACCATCTTTGATCAATGAGCTAGTCTAGTAGAGGCATACTAGGGACATACTGTTTTGTCTATGTATCCACACATGTACTAAGTTTCCGGTTAATACAATTCTAGCATGAATAAAAGACATTTATCATGATATAAGGAAATACAAATAACATCTTTATTATTGCCTCTAGGGCATATTTCCTTCACATATTACCTGTAGCCCCCAAGTGTCGGGTTGTCATGCTTGCAGCAACCTGGGACTTGTAATTGCCTGATGCCCATAAAAAATTCAACCAGTGTATCCCCCAAGTGTTGGGTCATTATGCAATAATGAGTAGGGACTTTGCAGATACGAACATGTAGACTTGAACAACCACGTGTAGGCCCCAAGGGCCGGCTTAGTAAGATAATGCTAAGTTGGGACTTTATATATACTTCTTTGAAAAGAACATCATATGATGTAACCCCCATCATGGGGATTGAACCCACGTCCACAAGGTTAAGAGCTTTGTGCTTTACCAACTGAGCAGTGGACCCTTCAATATAATGAATTAAAACTTGTGTACCTTGAACTGTTGACATGAGCAATTTGTAGCCCCCAAGGGCCGGCTCATTACAATGTGATGAGTCGGGTCTTCAATAAGGTGAGCAAAAAATGACTTTGCATTAGCCCCCAAGTGCCATGGTGCATGCTAGCAGCGACATGGGACTTGCATATTTGTTGTAATCTCAATTTGAATAATGTAGCCCCCAAGTGCCGGGTCGTAAGCCTGCAACGACTCGGGACTATTCCCTTCATTGTACAATAGATCATATCCATTGATAAGATAATAGCCATTGCACGAAAGCGAATTTTAAAACCTCAATTATAATATTGGTTTTTGATAACCGAAAAAATCCAGCCATGTTGGCTATTTGAGACTTGAATAATATAATCTGGTTTCAAAAACTGGTTCCTGCAATATAAACAAATATATCTATGGATATATGATGCATGTTATGATGATGATGCAATGTACGATGATGTATGCGTATGATGCAATGTATGATGTATGATGCAATGCATGATGATGTATGCGTACAATAATAGAAAACTTCAATGAAACTAGCCGGAGCCACTGGAGGATCCTTGCTTTTTGTTGCTGGCGCTCACAGATACCCAATTGACATTTGAACCTGGATAAGTTCATATATGACTTATCAAGGTACGCGGGGTCAGAGTTGCATCAAGCAAACAGGCAGGTTAAACCAAGTTTCAAGGAAGGCGGCTTGGGAGCTTGGATCTATCTTGACTATCAGTAAACAGTGCTCTTACATGACAGCCAGGCGTTTGAGCCTTAGCAAGCTCAGGTCTTGGTCGAATACGCCTGATGGGCCTCTAACCCCTCGTTGGTTACCCCAAGTGGAAGGTGTAAGATGCAGTGTTGTGGAAGTTTTTCCCTTAGCAAAGATGCCAAGGATCGAATCCCCAGAGACTCCTAGGTTCAACAAGTAGGTGTCAACTGCTAACGGCGCGGATTAGCAATCAACGTGGACCTGCACACAGATACAAATAACTTTGCTCCCAACGAGTACAGAGAGGTTGTCAATCCCTCCGGCCTTGTAGTTCACAAAGGATTAAACGCAAATGATAGTAGTGATAGATAATGTTTGCAATAGTAAATAATAGTGAAAAGTAAATAGCGGATGTGATCAATGATGGTAATATAGACCGGAGTCTCATGATGTTCACTAGTGATGTCTCTCTCCCAAAAGACGATAAAACAGCTATGTGAGGTAAACGAATTACAGCTGGGCAATTGACAGGACCACGAACGCAAACCAATGCTGACTACATTGCAAGAAAGGTTGAGGTTCAAAGCATGGGAGGTACGCCAAAGTAAGTAGACCAAAATCCATCAATATCTACTACTAATCATCCACCTTGAGATATCTATCCAGAACATCTCGCTAGTATTAAGTTGTGAGTCCCACCCATAGTGTAAACTCAATGCAACAGACAACTGCATTAAAAGAACTTCGCATAAAGTAAACAATCCTTGCACCCGCGGGCACAAGCACCGTTGTTTTCCCCCTTGTGGCAACAGCACATCCCCTAGACTCATGTTTCTGTCACTCAAACTAGTCATCGAGGGGCATGAACCCACAATCAAGCATAACGTTCCCTCTTGGAGTCACTACGTATTACTTGGCCAAAGCAATAAATAACAACGGAGAACATGCAAGAATTACTTATGAACATAAATATAAAAGAGGTAGATCAAATATATTACTCAAGAACAATCTGAACATAATCTCATAATCCATCGGATCCCAGCAAACTCATCATAGCAACAGCATAAGGATTACATATGTGCCTCGATCATGTAGGGCAGCTCACGATGACTAATTAGTGAAGCACAAGAACGGGAGGAGAACATCACATAGCTACTGGTCATGGACTCATGGTCCAAGGGAGACTACTCACAACTCATCCCGGAGGCGTCCATGGTGGTGGAGAGGCTCCCGATGGTGATCCTCCCCTCCGGCAGGGTGCCGGGAAGAGTTCTCCTGGTGCTCCCGATCTTGGAAGCGGCGGTGGCGGCGGAACAGAGATGAGATCGCGAAAAAGAGTTCCCGTCCCGAGGGTTTCGAAGGACGTTCTAAATATATGCCGAAGGGGGGCACCAGACGGGGCTCGAGGGGCCCAGGCGCCCCCTCGGCGCGGCCCAGGGGGGGCGCGCCGCCAGGGCGCCTGGAGCCCTGGTGCCCCCCCCCCCGGCTGTCCTTCGGGCGCAAGGTAGGTTCTGGAACGCTGATTTTTTTATATAATGTTTCTGGATATTTCCTGGCAGTTCTCGTAACGTGAAAACCTGAAATACAAAAACAGCCGAAAATAGAAACTGGCACCGGGGTGCACTGGATTAGTAGGTTAGTCCAAATATGATCAAAAGTGTATGGAAGTGTATGAATATCATAGCAATATCACCCAATAGTGGCATGGAGCAAGCAGAAATTATAGATACGTTTTGGACATATCAACATCCCCAAGCTTAATTCCTGCTCGCCCTCGAGTAGGTAAATGAATACAAGAATAATTTCTGTGGTGACATGCTATTAACCATATAGGACTTTTTATAGTCATATGACAAAAGCTTACTGAGACAATGATTCTATAGTAATTAAGTTGCCTCATGAGAAAATCACAAATGACTGAAAGTTTTACAACATGACATTGAAGCATCAAAAAGATTTGCAATGAACATGATGTGCAAATATGATAAAGTGATATCTAGCTTGCCCCCTTTAGTGAAGCAAAACATAAATGCAGGGGCACCTTCAAGGTTTAAGTGATGACTAGATACAATGATTTCAAAATAAACGATATCACAATCATGCAAAAGACAATGCTACTTTGGGACAATGCACATTACACTCAGAATGACAATCATGCTCTCAGTAGTTGGTGCTTGAAGAAAGAAGGTGGAGACTCAACATAAAAGTAAAGGAATGGTTATGTGCTAGAGCCTTTTATTTTGAAAACATAGAAGCAATTTTGTCAACGGTAGTAGTACTTCATATGTGTCATGCATAAGACATCCTATAAGTTGCAAGCCTCATGCATCGAATACCAATAGTGCTCGCACCTTGTCCTAATTAGCTCGGATTTCCATGGGTTATCATTGCATTACATATGTTTCAACCAAGTGTCACAAAGGGGTACCTCTATGCCACCTGTACAAAGGTCCAAGGAGATAAATCACATTTGATTTCTCGTTTTTGATAGATCTCAACTTGAGGACATCCATACCGGGACAACATAGAAAATAGATGATGGACTCCTCTTCAATGCTTAAGCATATTCTCATAAGAGATTGAGGATTAATGTCCAAGCTAAAACTTCCACCATGATACATGGCTTTGGTTGGCGGCCCAATGTTCTTCTCTAACAATATGCATACTCAACCATTCAACCCATGGCAAATCACCCTTACTTCAGACAAGACGAACATGCATAGCAACTCACATGATATTCAACAAAAGTGTGACAGTTGATGGCGTCCCCAGAAACATGGTTACCGCTCAGCAAGCAACTTATAAGAAATAAGATACATAAGCTACATATTCTTTACCACAATAGTGTTTAAGCTACTTTCCCATGAGCTATGTATTGCAAAGTTAGTCTGCTTAGTATAGGTGGAGGTTAGCAAAAGACTGGGAGCGACCAACTAAGAGAGCAATGACGGTCATAATCATGCAGAGCGACAAAGCAACATTGAATCAGGCATGGTAGTTATATCGCTACTCAGAAATAAAAGATCATCAAGGCTTGACAGACTTTATTTACAGTCTTAAATATGCGTGAGCATACGCCAAGTCAATCAAAATAAATTCTCGAAGGAAGATATTACTAAACCATACCACATCATAGGCAAACAAATCAAGTTGGTACTCCAATAACACATTGGGAATCCCCCAGCTATTTGAGACTAACCATAACAAAACCTGAACTACTAAGCGCCATTATGCAAGTAGCATCTTTATCATAGACATATCAACCAATGCAACGGAAGAAAACTCTCTTAATAAGATAAGCATGATAATTAAAGAGAGTTCGAGCAACCAACTAAACAAAAGCTCTTTGAAAAGATAGGCATGAATACTAAGAGCAGAGCATGATAGTAGCTATTAAAAGACAAAGAACACACACAGCAAAGATAGACATGAAAATTATATGTTATGTTCTAGGTAGAAGTGGAGCGTGTTTCTCTCCCACATAAAGAACGCTGAGTTCCGACTCATTATGAAAAACTAAAAAGAAAACTAAAAGCAAGACGCTCCAAGCATAGCACTTAACACATAAAGTGATAAAATATAGCGGAACGAAAGACGAACTGATAATGTTGACGGAGAAGGGGATGCACGGGGGCATCCCCAAGCTTAGACGCTTGAGTCTCCTTGAATATTTCTTGGGGGTGCACAGGGGCATCCCCAAGCTTGAGCGCTTGACACTCCTGAATCTTTTTATCATCTTCCCTCGCACACTTGAAAACTCCCTTCATACATAACTCATCATAATCTGATTAGCGAGGTTAGTACCCTTAATAAAATAATTCTTCCTTGCTGGAAATAAAGATATTCTTGAAGGTCTACTGTTTCTCAAGATTGCCAAAAGGTTTTTGCAAAGAAAAAGCAAGCTCTTGGTTTGCAAAATGAAGGAAAGGCAAAACAGGACAGAATCTGTGAAAAACAGAACAGCAGGTAGTAATTGATTTGTTCGGGGTACTTCTGCAACTCAAATCAAAAAACTCAGAACAGACGCACGAAAGACAATTATATAGAGAACGCTGTCGAAACAATTCAGACCAAAAAGATGATCTGGTGATTTTATACGAATTTTTCTATCCAAGGACATAATCTGTTTCCTGGACAGCACCTCACAACTTTTGAACTTTCTAGCAATCAGAGGCTATACTTGGCACAGATATGAAAAGCAAAGATACAATGATGATGCTACTGTAGTAAACAACATCAAGACACAACAAAAGCAAAATATAAAAATTTATTCATGTGGGCTGCCTCCCAAAAGCGCTTTCTTTTATGCCTTTAAGCTAGGCATAATGCAAAAAGGAATCAATAACCATCATAATAATCGGAGTTATAAATTGAGTCATATGGTTCTTCAACAAGTTCACTCTTGTTCCTTCTAGGAAAGGGGTACACACATTTTGCCTTACCGCGTAAGCGGATTTGTCCCTTACCTATATCGATGAAGCCTTTTACCGCTCGGAGGAAGTTCCTTCCAAGCACTATATTTCCTTGGTTTGGCTCCATGATGAAGAAATCAACCATTGCAATCCCTTTAAGGAATTTAACTAGCACATCTTTTATTCTTCCCTGGATTTCAGAAATATCTCCATTAGTGTGTTCATGATAAGATGGTAATCTATCCATGTTAAATTTTAAAGAATCATGAACAATTTTTGGCATAGTAGAAACCATAGATCCAATATCACAATAAGCAAGGAAGTCTTGATTAGAGATGCTAATCCTAACAAGAGGCTCCCAGTCATTATCTATTTTCAAAATATCTATCTTATTGGGTTTGGATTTCTCTACCTTCATTAAGTCTAGAGCATCCATTCTCTTTTCAATAGTAGCAAGTCTATCTATGACAGTATCAAAATTATGATCATAAACAAAGTAACTAGATAGACCATGTATAATTTCAAGAGCTCTAGCTTCATCACACTCTAGGAAATCTCCCTCGGCTATAATATCAAGAGAGTGTTTACACCATTTAAAAAGACCCTGGTAAAAATTCCTAAGCACAATTTTTATAGGTATCCAAGGCATAATTCTCCTATGTGCATCAGAAATTCTGTCCCATGCCTTCTTAATATTTTCTCCATCCCTTTGATGGAAATCTAGAACTTCTGATTCCCTCAAAGCACCATATCCTAACATGTTCAGCTAAACAGATAGGACTACTAACAGGAAGGCAAAATAAACTTTTTTGTAATTTTTGATAAAGGATACTAAAGCAAAAATTGAAAGGTAAACTAACAAGACTAAAAAGCAAAGGTAAAATATAGCATGCAACTCCCCTATCCGGAAGAGTGGAGTCCCCGGCAACGGCGCCAGAAAAACTCCTTGATGGGCCTCTAACCCCTCGTTGGTTACCCCAAGTGGAAGGTGTAAGATGCAGTGTTGTGGAAGTTTTTCCCTTAGCAAAGATGCCAAGGATCGAATCCCCAGAGACTCCTAGGTTCAACAAGTAGGTGTCAACTGCTAACGGCGCGGATTAGCAATCAACGTGGACCTGCACACAGATACAAATAACTTTGCTCCCAACGAGTACAGAGAGGTTGTCAATCCCTCCGGCCTTGTAGTTCACAAAGGATTAAACGCAAATGATAGTAGTGATAGATAATGTTTGCAATAGTAAATAATAGCGAAAAGTAAATAGCGGATGTGATCAATGATGGTAATATAGACCGGAGTCTCATGATGTTCACTAGTGATGTCTCTCTCCCAAAAGACGATAAAACAGCTATGTGAGGTAAACGAGTTACAGCTGGGCAATTGACAGGACCACGAACGCAAACCAATCCTGACTACATTGCAAGAAAGGTTGAGGTTCAAAGCATGGGCGGTATGCCAAAGTAAGTAGACCGAAATCCATCAATATCTACTACTAATCATCCACCTTGAGATATCTATCCATCTCGCTGGTATTAAGTTGCGAGTCCCACCCATAGTGTAAACTCAATGCAACAGACAACTGCATTAAAAGAACTTTGCGTAAAGTAAACAATCCTTGCACCCGCGGGCACAAGCACCGTTGTTTTCCCCCTTGTGGCAACAGCACATCCCCTAGACTCATGTTTCTGTCACTCAAACTAGTTATCGAGGGGCATGAACCCACAATCAAGCATAATGTTCCCTCTTGGAGTCACTACGTATTACTTGGCCAAAGCAATAAATAACAACGGAGAACATGCAAGAATTACTTATGAACATAAATATAAAAGAGGTAGATCAAATATATTACTCAAGAACAATCTGAACATAATCTCATAATCCATCGGATCCCAGCAAACTCATCATAGCAATAGCATAAGGATTACATATGTGCCTCGATCATGTAGGGCAGCTCACGAGGACTAATTAGTGAAGCACAAGAACGGGAGGAGAACATCACATAGCTACTGGTCATGGAATCATGGTCCAAGGGAGACTACTTACAACTCATCCGGGAGGCGTCCATGGTGGTGGAGAGGCTCCCGATGGTGATCCTCCCCTCCGGCAGGGTGCCGGGAAGAGTTCTCCTGGTGCTCCCGATCTTGGAAGCGGCGGCGGCGGCGGAACAGAGATGAGATCGTGAAAAAGAGTTCCCGTCTAGAGGGTTTCGAAGGACGCTCTAAATATATGCCGAAGGGGGGCACCAGACGGGGCTCGGGGGGCCCAGGCGCCCCCCCGGCGCGGCCCAGGGGGGCGCCGCCAGGGCGCGTGGAGCCCTGGTGCCCCCCCTGGTTGTCCTTCGGGCGCAAGGTAGGTTCTGGAACGCTGATTTTTTATATAATTTTTCTGGATTTTTCCTGGCAGTTCTCGTAACGTGAAAACCTGAAATACAAAAACAGCCGAAAACAGAAACTGACACCGGGGTGCACTGGATTAGTAGGTTAGTCCAAATATGATCAAAAGTGTATGGAAGTGTATGAATATCATAGCAATATCACCCAAAAGTGGCATGGAGCAAACAGAAATTATAGATACGTTCTGGACGTATCAACGCCATATAAGACTGATCGCCAAGAGTTCGCCGGGTCAATCAGGATGACCTGATGGAGTTGAAGCAGTTGGGTACAGGTAGGATGATCCACAGGTTATGTCCTCTTCGGTCGAATACGCCTATGTTTGAACATAACCCGGTCAAATGGGTAGTAATGTTGTGTTCTCTTTGGTTGAATACGCCTATGTTTGAACAGGAAGCCCCCAAGTGACATCCTTGCGAGAGATGGATATTCTTCTTGAGTCGGAGTTGTAAACCGGATATTGAGAGCTTCAGAGCTTTGTTGTTTACAGATTTCCCTTGAGCCGGATTTGGAACTAGATATTGAGCTTCAGTGCTTTGTGAGAGGCAGTTTTTCCTTGAACCGGAGTTGGAAACGGATATTGAGCCGGAATCTTCATTTTCAACCGGAAATTTTTGTAACGGCCTTTAAACTTTCATGCATATAGCACCAATCTCCGAGGCTGGGTTATCTTTCTCTCCAATGACCTGGGTTTAAGGAATTTGCTGAAACTGGCAAGACTTTGCTGAGTCATATCATTGTAGCCCCCGAGTCTTGAGACTACTCGAGGAGTTGGCTTGAGACTCTCCATATTTGACCATAGCATAAGGTGTCCATCATTGTTGTTGATAGCGCGATATGAATCCATAGAAAGTTGAGGTGACTGCGGCAGATTATAAATGGTCTCGTATGAGCCATGTCAGTAACTCGGCCAATGGTTCCTTCCAACTGGCTGATTTGAAGTTAACAAAGATGTAGTGACGGCGGCTTGTGTGCCTGCCCATTGAGCCATCTAGTGCAGACGGCGGCTGATAATACATGATAATTTGCTATCGAATTGTTGCAAGAAAATCGCGCTACCCAAGCAGTGAATGGCTTTATACTCAATAAATAGCTCATGCAGACATGTGCGACCCGGTGTGTTGATGTAGACCAGGCTGCGAGTGACAGATGGAAAGAACGACCGTAGCATCAGAGGTGACACGGACAGATGAGTCGGTCACGGCGTTGTAAACCTGTGCGGCCAGGTGAGTTAATCGCAGGTGCGGTAAACCGCGTGGACGGACGGATCAGCCTCATCGTGTTGATATAAACTGGGCTGCAGAGGCGACGACTTGCATATATATTCTTTGAGCATTATGGCGAGTCAAATGCTGATCACGATCACCGCTCTTAATTGCCCTGCATCAAAAATAGCGCAAGCCAAAGTAATTGCCCTTTCTAAAGAAATTAATATGTAATATATATATATATATATATATATATATATATATATATATATATATATATATATATATATATATATATATATATATATATATATATGTTGGATGGATTTCACTTGATATGTTTTATCTAGATTTATCAGCCATACGGGTGCAGCCACGATGACACACGTGGCGGCTTTAAAGCACGGCACCGGGCAGCTCAAGGGCAGTAAACGGTTGCGGTGGCTCAGAAGTAGTGGCGGCCGAGAAGGCCGCAAGGATGATATACGATGGCAAAGGCATGAAACGCCTAGCGGCTCACCACATCAGAGGCGGTTCAACGCGGCCTCGGCGGCTCGATAAATGCTAGTGCAAAAGTGATCTTGGCGCGCCCCTTATGCGACATTTTTGTAATGAATAATTGTCCTGCGAAAAAATATCACAGACCAAAGTAACTATTCTTTGACAAAAAAGAATATGTGCCAAAATTATACTTAGAGGAATATCACCTGATTCGCCCGGACAACAGATGAGTCGGCTATGACATTGTAAGCCGGCGCAGATGGGCAAGTTGTCCCCCTCGTTGTAAGACGGCGCGGTCGCGAGAGACGGCCACGGCATTATAAGCCGGTGCGGGAGTCCGTTGAGTAACGACGACCACTTGTACCGAATGATGTTGGCATGCCTCCATCTCCGCGGTATAATACCACTTTGTAATGAATAATTCTCCTGCATATAAAATACAACGGGGTAAAGTAGTTTTGCTCGGATGAATTAATATGTGCTTAAAAACAAATAGGGTAAACAACACCTGGATTTGTTCGAACGACGGATGATCCATTCATCGTGACAGAGGCGACTCAGGCAGACCGACGACTTAATATAGTCTCCGGTGGCTCAATATGGGAGAGGTGACTCAACGCTACCCCGGTGGTGGGCCGGCTTGCCATGCTTCCTAACGGGCAGCTTGCCGTGAGGTGAACAATGGTAATTGATTTTGACCACTGATTTTGAGCGGTGATGTACTAGTTGACAACGATTTGAGAGATCAATCATGACATCGACCACGTACTAGAAGTATAGTGCTAGTAGACCAAGTAGTATCAGTTTGATTTTTATGTGGGATCTTCCTAGTCCGTCAAATCTGGAATAGCAGGGAAAAACCGTGGTTGCCTTAGGCACGTGGCTGCCGTCAGGTAGAGGTGAATCACGCGTGGAGCTGTTGTAAGTCAAGCACGCGCAGCGCTGCGTACAGTACGCGAATGAAACAAAGCGGATTGATGCAACTGATGGAATTCCTGTCGGTCTCAGCCACGCACCACAACGCTCCAAAAATCGATCTGGTTTTTGGATTGATGGATCGCTCTTGTCGGCCTTGGCGACTCTACAGCGGTTTCAGCGAAAATCAATCTAACTTTGACGACTCTCCAGCGGTTACAGCGAAAATCAATCTGGCTTTGGCAACTTATCCGGTCGTGGCGGCACAAAACTGGCACACTCATCCCCTCTATACAGAGTAGAACTTCACGCACCGGCTGTTCATCTTCTGACTCGACGGATCGCCGGGTCATGATCTGTCGCATTGTACGCAACCCTAATTTTTCTTTGAACACAAATCTTCATAGATTGCAAGTGCAGACCCTTCCAAACCGGCTCTTCTTGATCCGGAAATTCACGAACTTCTCGAAATCCTGGGAAAGATCCCTCCAAGAACTCAACACCACCGTGCGCGAGCCCCGCTGTGGATTCCAACTGTCGTGGAATTGTCACGGCAGATGTCCTTAGGTAAGGACTTAGTCATGAGGCCAACACAGCTATGTGGTAGCTTGAGAGGGGTTAAGCGGAATCGGGAGACGCAACACAAAAGACAAGGATTTAGACAGCTTCGGGCCCCGGGAAACATCATCCCGTAATAGCCTTACATGCTATTTGAGGCTAGATCTCATTATAACCCTCATGGAGTCGCCGCATAGGCCGGCTCTCCTTTAGTTGTATCTAGCCCTAAAGAATATGGAGCTTCTAACTTGTGTCAACATGTCCCTCTTGGGGAGCCCTGCCCCTCCTTATATATGTTGAAGGGGCGGGTTACATATAGAGTCCTAGTAGGATTAGGACTAACTTATCTTCTATTACAAACGGGATACAAGTCCGGGTCTTGCTTCCTTGTACAGTAATTATTTCTCATGCCTTCCATCTTAAGCCGGCCCACCAGAGTATAAGCCAGCCTGCTAGGCCTTGGGCCTTGTCATCTGTCTGATCCGCCCGCCGGGTCTCTAGTGAGTCACAATGTCCAGGCGGGTTGTCTGTAAACCGCCATGTCTGGGCAGGTCGCCAGTGAGTCGCCAAGCTCCAGTCGGGTCTCTGGTGAATCTCCAAGTCCGGCCGGGTCATAAGTCCGGCCGGGTCATTCCGCGGGGTATATCCCCGACATATGGTTACTTCGTAAAATCTCAAGATCATATGATGGCCCACTCTCTCGAAGTTGCTCATAGGGGTAGGGTTTGTGTGTGTGCGCTTATAGCGGTGAGTGCTTGCGCGTATATATGAGCCCTTGCGTCTGTACCGTGTTAAAAAATACATGTCATGATTAAACGGTCACTAGCTCAACCGTACAACTCCGTTTTTGTTGATGACACAACCATTTGAGCAGTCAAACGTTCCATGTGGCGCAACTAGTGTTGCACCATCGGGGCGCGTAACCGTGGGGCCCACCTGTCAGCCCGTATATGAAAGAAAGAAATGGTAGTTTGAGTCTGTACTGTGTTAATAAAATAAGTACATTTTAGGGTGATCATACAGTCAGTGGCTCACCATACATTTTAGGGTGATCATACAGTCAGGGACCCAGCGGACGGGCCACCGTATTGCGCAAAAAAAATGTTCCCCTCGCTGTAAGCTCGGACCCACCGGAAGCGCCTCCTTATTACGCACAAAAAAATGAATACTCCCCCTGCTGGTTGGGACCGACCTTGGTGGGAGGCTGACTTGTGGGCCTACTAAGTTGAGGGGGAGGGAGTGCTTTGTCAACTTAGTCAATATGAACGATTCTAGCTCCAGTGACCGTACGATGTCCATGCAACGGCCTTAGTGCTTCTTCAACCTCTGGTCTTGTTGCTCCAGCCGCCCAAAGCAGCGCCGGTCGTGCCGCATGCTCCTGCCTTCCGTGGCCGGCTGTGCTGTCGCGGAGGCCTCACCGCCCCCTACTATTCCGACCGTTGGCCAGGCCATCCCTCTACCACCCACACCCATGTTATTCTGTGGCGACGGCAGCCTCACACCGCAGCGAACCTGTGAACCCTCGTACTCCTCTACGCGTGGGCATCCACTGCCGCATCTTCCCCGGCTCCGCGTCGTCCCCTTCCTAGGCCTCCCGTCATCCACCACCCTGGTGCTCTCGGCACGGCGTGGTCAACATGGTCAAGGAACGGCTTCCATCGGACGTGGACTGTACGTGGAGAGGCTGACAGCTGGGTCCACGGCCGCAGCAAGGAAGTGCCTCCTTATTACGCGCAAAATAATTATTCCTCCACCTGACAGCGGGGACCCACCGGACGGGCCACCGTATTTTGTGAAAAAACGTTGCCCCCTGACTGCTGGGACCCACCAGCTACATCTTCGCATGCAAGTAAGTGCGTCCGGGCAAAAAAAATGATTCTCCCCCTGACTGCTGGGACCCACCAGCTACATCTTCGCACGCAAGGAAGTGCCTGACAGTCGGGACCCACCTGGTCGAAGCGTACGTAGTGTTGTCATTCTGGTCGCGAACGTGTACATACATACTCGTCGATGTAGAGGCGCGCACGTGTCGTAGCAGAGGCGCACACGTAGCATGTACATGTATGTACAGCGGCCAGGGTGGAAGAAAGTAAATACGACCATGTACGTACATACGGGCGAGGTCTCGAACGCATACTCGCGCGTACGTACGGCCAGGGCTCGTGTATATGACTGGGTCGGAACGGAGAAACAGCGTCGTCGTCGTGTTCATGGGGAGCCAACCGGCTGGGTCGGAACGGAATGCGTCGTCGTGTTCATCGGGAGGGCTTGGATGGAACAGCCGATGGAAACGAGGCGTGGCGTACCGTAGAAGGGAGGAAACAGCCTTGTGTTCGACCGGCCACGTTCGAAACAGGATCCTGTTCATCGGGAGGGGTCTGGCGTACCGCAAAACGGAGGAAACGGACCTCCTATGGTCGAAACGGGGTTCCAGTTGACTGGGAGGGGTGTGGCATACCGCAAAACGGAGGAAATTGACTTGTGTTGGAGCGCTACGATCAAAACGGGGGTCATGTTCATCGGGAGGGGTGTGACGTATCTTAAAACGGAGGAAACGAACTTGTGTTGGAGCGCTACGGTCGAAACTGGGGTCCTGTTCATCGGGAGGGGTGTGGCGTACCGCAAAACGGGACTCCAGGGGATACTGTTCATCACCACCGTCGACCCCCTCCAGCCTCCACGGGCTACTATTCATCCACCGTCAACCTCCTCCAGCCTCCACCTACGACTGTTCAGCCTCCACCACGCGCTACTCCACCGGCTACTGTTCAACCAGCCCTCTCCATGGGCTCCTGTTCAACCACCCCTCCATGGGCTACTATTCATCCAGCCCTCCACTGTCTACTGTTCATGCAGCCCTCCACGGGGTGGTCCTGTTCATGCAGCCCTCCACGGGGTCCTGTTCATCCATCCCCAACCGGCTCGATCGAACGGGATCCTGTTCATGCAGAGGCAACACCACGGGGTCCTGTTCAGCCACACCCACCGGGAACTGTTCATCCAACCCCCCCCCCCAGCAACACTCACTGTTCATGCAGAGGAAGCATCGATCGGCTTCAGTTAGCAGCAGTAGCGAAGGAATCACTCGATCGGTTTCAGTTAACAGCCATCGATCGATCGCTCGGGTTCAGTAACGCGTAGCCTGCAGTGCAATCGCTCGGGTTCAGTTAGAGCCCAACGCCTCGCACCCACGCGCGTGCGTGTACGAGAGAAACATGCATCGCTCGGCCCCGACCACCCTCTGTAACCGGGAACACCCCGATATTTTCCTTGCCCTTGCTTCTACCATGGTTTTTTCCGTCATGGACGTCCCAAAGAATGTCATGCAGCTGCCTCTCCGGCCCGCCCAGGACGAAAAGCCCATTTTCTGCCATTCACAGGGTCGCACTTGAGCTTCTCTTGGTGGTTCAAGGTCCGGTTCACGTATTGCGAGCCTTGGGGCTTGCTTCCTTGATGAGCCTCCTTGGTATGTTTTCCTAGACATATTTCTTCCTCTGAAAAAATTCTGAAATTTTTTAGTGACTCAAAATAAAAGTGAACCAAACTCAGCAAAATCAATAACAACTACTCCTACAAGTGCCTAGAGGCTATATCATGCATCAAAACTATTTTGGACCATATAAATTTGACATGCAAGCTCAAGAACAAGGTCACCACAGCAGCAAAAATTTGCATTAAATAAAGCACTAGAATAAAAACTAATTGGACCATTGGAGGAGTCACATATCGAAAAACAATCCCCCAAAACAGTTTTGCAAATGATGATTTGAGCATGGAGATCGAAAATAGCAGCAAGATGAGCTAGAACATGGGTTTGAGCAACGGGATGATTTTTTCTGGAGGAAGACGAAGTGGTTGGGTGCTGGAATAAGTGGAGGGGGCCTACGTGGGACTCACAAGGTAGGGGGCGCGCCTAGGTGGTAGGGTGCGCCCTCCACCCTTGTGGCCCACTGGTGCAACCCCCTGGTGCATTCTCAGTGCAAGAAATTCTAAAATATTCTATAAAAAATCATACTAAATTTTCAGGGCATTTGGAGAACTTTTATTTTCGGGAATTTTTTTATTGCACGGATAATTTAGAAAACAGACGGATAATACTATTTTTTTCTTTATTTAATCTAAATAACAGAAAGTATAAAGTGGGTACAAGAAGTTGTGCTCTCTAAATTCATCCATCTCATGCTCATCAAAAGGAATTCGTTAACAAGGTTGATCAAGTCTTATTAACAAACTTCTTTCGGGTAACATAAAACCGGAGAATTTTTTAATAACATTAGGTTACCTCAATGGGGATATGCATGTCCCGAACTATAAGAATATCAAAATTTTTTAGACAGTAGGAATAGGGAATTCAAAACCTCTAATAGCAATAGTTGAAAATTTTCCAATAGAATTGCTATTATTAACTTGAGGTTGTTTCTTCGGAAAGTGTACCGTATGCTTATTACCATTAACATGAAAAGTGGTGTTGCCCTTGTTGCAATCAATAACATCCCCTACAGTATTCAAAAAGGGTCTACCAAGGATGATCGACATACTGTCGTCCTCGGGGATATCAAGAATAACAAAGTTCGTTAAGATAGTAACGTTTGCAATTACAACAGGCACATCCTCACAAATACCGATGGGTATAGCGGTTGATTTATCGGCCATTTCCAAAGTGGTTTTAGTAGGTGTCAACTTATTCAAATCAAGTCTACGATATAAGGAGAAAGGCATAACACTAACAACGGCTCCAAGATCACATAAAGCAGTTTTAACATAGTTTCTTTTAATAGAGCATGGTACAGTTGGTACTCATGGACTCCTAGTTTCTATGGTATTTCACCTTTAAATGTATAATTAGCGAGCATGGTGGAAATTTCAGCCTCCGGTATCTTTCTTTTATTAGTTACAATTTCTTTCATATACTTGGCGTAAGGAGACATTTTTAGCATGTTAGTCAAAAGCATATGCAAAAAGATAGGTCTAATCATCTCACAAAAGCATTTAAATTCCTCATCATCCTTTTTCTTGGATGGTTTAGGAGGAAAGGGCATGGGTTTCTGAACCCATGGTTCTCTATCTTTACCATGTTTCCTAGCAACAAAGTCTATGTTATCATAACGTTGATTCTTTGATTGTAGGTTATCAACATCAACAACAGGTTCAATCTCCACATCATTATCATTACTAGGTTGAGCATCAGTATGAACATAATTATTAACATTATCACTAGGTTCATGTCCATCATTAGATTGTGTCTCAGCATCAGAAATAGAAATATCATTGGGATTCTCAGGTGTGTCTATGACAGGTTCACTAGAAGCATGCAAATTCCTATCAGTTTTCCTTTTCTCTTTATTACCAGGACTGGGTTTATCAGTATTAATTTTATGGTAATCTTGCTCAACTCTCTTAGATGTCCCTCAGGATACAAAGGTTCCCGGGTCATTTTACCACCTCTAGTCACAACTCTAACGGCATTATCATTGTTCTTATTATTCAACTCATTAAGCAAATCATTATGTGTTTTAAGTACTTGTTCTACTTGAGTGGTAATCATGGAAGCATGTTTACTAATAATCTTAAGATCAGTAACAGTTCTACTCATATAATCACCCAAGCATTCAAGCGTATAAGCATTACATTTCAGTTATCTACAAACGTAGGCATTGAAGCTTTCTTGTTTAACAATAAAATTATCAAACTCATACAAGCATTGACTAGTAGACTTATTATGAGGAATATCACCTTCATCAAATCTATAGAGAGAATTTACCTCTACTACCTGTGTCGGGTTATCAAGACCATGTATTTCTTCAATAGGTGGTAAATTCTTAACATCTTCAGCTTTAATACCTTTTTCTTTCATAGATTTCTTTGCCTCTTGCATATCTTCAGGACTGAGAAATAAAATACCTCTTTTCTTCTCAGTTGTCTTCGGAGGTGGTTCGGGAAGAGTCCAATCATTATCATTGCTCAATATGTTATTCAATAATTTTTAGCTTGCTCAACAGTTCGTTCCCTCAAAACACAACCAACACAACTATCTAGGTGGTCCCTAGAAACATCGGTTAGTCCATTACAAAAGATATCAAGTATTTCAATTTTCTTAAGAGGATGATCAGGCAAAGCATTGAGTAATTGGAGAAGCCTCCCCCAAACTTGTGGGAGACTCTCTTCTTCAATTTGCACAAAGTTCAATATTTCCTGTAAGGCAGCTTTCTTATGAGCAGGAAAATATTTTGCAGAGAAGTAGTATATCATATCCTGGGGAGTACACACACAACCAGGAGAAAGAGAACTAAACCATAACTTAGCATCACCCATTAATGAAAAAGGAAACAACTTAAGAACATAGTAATAGTGATTTTTTCCTCATGAGCAAATAGGGTGGTTGTATCATTTAATTTAGTAAGATGTGCCACAACAGTTTCAGATTCATACCCATGGAAAGGATCAGATTCAACCAAAGCAATTAACTCAGGATCAATAGAGGATTCATAATGTGTCACAACCCTAGTTCTGGTATGCACTAGGTTAGTTTTGTGGTTTGCATCATGTTTAAATTTCAAATGAAATTGAATTGAGGACTTGTGAAACCCTCAGAAACCCTTTTGAAACTGACCCAAATAAAAGTTGCTCCAAAAAGGTCCAAGAAAATGTTCATGTGGCCCTCTAAAAATATTGGTCAGACATAAAAATCAAGCCAATATTATTAGGAGCTCATAAGTATTTATTTTGGGCATTTGGAATTAATGCAATAGCTATTTGCTTGGATATATATATGTTATATATTTTATATACGTCCAAAATTCTCGATCTTTATTTTGAGGGGTTTGGGTTAATTCCTAGGTCCCTGCAAAATAAAATGTCAGAAGGAAAACAAATGATTTAATTTAGAAATTAAATCAAAACAAATGTCAGAAAAAAATAGAAAAGAAAAATAAAAAGGGGCAGACTTACCTGTGCTGGCCCAGCACAGCACGTCCTGGCCGGCCCAGCTGGCCAGCCCAGCCCGCTCCCTCCCTGTCGTCTTCCTCCCTGCCAGGAGGACGAGCGCGTGCTCGGCGCCCGCGGCCACGCGCCACGGCCACCTCCTGCTTCCGCCGCTGCCGACGCGCCTGGATGTCTCTGGACGACGCCACGCACCCCTGGACCCTCTCACTCCCCCTCAGTTCCTTCCCCCCCCCTCTCCTGGAGCTCTTCCTTGCGAACGCCCGAACGCCACCGTCGCCGCCGTTCCCCATAGCCGTGGCCACCGTCCACCTCTCGCCTCGCCGGAGTGCCCACAAGCTCCGCCCCGTTCCTCTCCTCCTCCTCCTCGCCGAGCTGCCCGACGTCAGAAGCCCCTGGAGCGCCGTCGTCGACCTCGTCTTCAACCTGCGGCCGTGAAGATCGTCGGCGACCCTGCGCCCGCTCTGACGCGTCCCCGAGCTCGCTGACGACGCTATCGAGATCGCCGTGAGCTCCTCTACCTTTCCCCTCTTCTCTCGTGCTTGCACCTGTCCCCTAGCCATGTTTCCTCCCGCGGCCGAAAGCTTCTCGCCGCCGGCCATGGTCTAGCCGTGGCCACAGCCGCACGAGCTCACAACGGAGCACGTCGTCGTGCTCCGGAAGCCCCCAGGAGCCCAACGCACCCACTCCCTCACCTTCTCGTGCACCGTAGCACCTAAACCGACGAGGCCCGAACTCCGGCCGCCGCTAGGCTCGACGCCGGCGACGATTCCGGCCACCCCAACTGCTGCCGCCTAGTGCGTTGGATGCGCAAGAGCCTGCGCATCCTGTAGGTACCCTCCGCCGCTCGAATGGTCGATGGAGGCGATTTTCCGACGCCCTCCGCCGCATTCGGCCTCGCCGGCGGCTAACCGCCGGTGGGTTTTGACCCAAACCCACCGGGTTTGACTTCTCCTGAGTCAATGACATGTGGGGCCAGCCTTGACTAATCTTTTTAGTTTAGGGTTTAATTAAGTTTTAATTACTGACATTAATCTATTTAGACACTGACGTGTGGGCCCCGTGTCTGTTTAGTTTAGTTTTAAACTTTAGTTAAATAACTGAGTCACTGACCAGTGGGACCCACTGTCAGGTTTGACTCTAGACTAGCCCTTTGACCTGCTGACGTCATGCCTGTGTCATGCTGATGCAGTAAACCAGTTCTGGTATTTAAATAAATCTTAAATGATTTATTATTTCAGAAATTGGTTTAAACTTCAAAAATTCACAGAAATTCAACCGTAGCTCAGAATGAAATAATTTATATATGAAAAATTATCAGAAAAATCCAATCTATCCATCTGTACCATTTTCATGCATGACAAATGAAGTTAAACCTACTGGTTATTTGAAAACACATATTTGGCATTTAGAATGCTTATTTTAAAATTGCATTTGAACCCTTGGCTCAAATGGACTTCTTTCAAATTGAATGCTAGTTGCACTAGCTCAAACATCATAACTTCATGCCATATTCATGCATCATATTGTTGCATATGCTTGTGTCTGATTGTCGGCACCGTTCTTCTCGATAGGTCCAGCTCCGGAGACCGATCCAGAGTACCTGTCAGAGGAGCAGTGCTCTGCACGTTGTTTTACCAGGCAAGCAAACCCCCTTGTTCTTTCCGATACAATCCCTCTCTCGCTCCTGTTCCCTGTTATTGCATTAGGACAACAACGATTTCAACTGCTACTTTATGCTGCGGTAGTTGAACCCATTCCTCGGCATGACCTGTCTTTCCACAGTAAATAGTTGAAACCCACTAGCATGTGTAGGAGTTGATTGAAGCCATGATGTGATCTTACCATGCCCTGCTTGCTATTGCTTAGAGTGTGTCAGGTCTGATTCATCGGGAATGAATTGGAGTGAAATGATATGTTCTGATGCTGAGGGTTAAGTGTGTGAACACGATTTGGTAAAGGTAGTGGTGAGAGGCCATGTAGGAGTACATGGTGGGTTGTCTCACTGGAACCGTCCCTAAGAACTGAGTTCTGTGTATGTTGTCCAATGACCAGCTACTACCACGCATTGGAATGCTTAAGTGCCCCTCTCGACTTATTAATCAACATGATCTCTGTCCAGGAGTTGCAACTAGTTTCTGGTGTTTGTATGTAGTGTTATTTCTCCACCAGGTGGCACCCGGCAGGGTGGGCTTGGGACAGACTAGTCACACGTGGCCCGGTGTACCGAGTGGCACCCGGATGGTGGGCTCGGGAACCCTGTACACATCGTTTGGGGCCGTGATGGAAACCTCGGCCGGACTCCCTTGCGGATGGAACCCGAATAGGCGATAAACCTGGACGAGAGACTTGTGTGGTTAGTCAGGTCGTGGACGACACCCTCGCCAGGCTTCCGCTTGAAGGTTGCCGAGATACACGAGATGTACATGGCGGTAAGTGGCGAGAGCGTGCGTGAAGAAGTACACCCCTGCAGGGTTAGCATAATCTATTCGAATAGCCGGGTCCGCGGATATGGACTTCTTGGATGCTTACGTGGTACATAGACAACTTGAAGTGGATACTCTAAAATGCTCAAGACAAGTGTGAGTGCTATGTATGGCCTCCTCGTAGGGAGACGGGGATGAATCCATGGTGGTGTAATGTGTGGTGCTTAGTGGACTCGTGTGCGCCACCTCAAAGAGTTACCAGCAATCATAGAATAGGATAGCCACTAAGTCAAAGCTGGCTTGCTGCAACTAAACCCCACTTTGCCATCTTGATACAAGTGCATGTATGATAGGATCTGATGTAAGTCTTGCTGAGTACCTTTGTACTCATGTTTGCTTAATTTATGTTTTGCAGATAGGATTGATGTCTCACTAGTAGTTCCGCTTGGACTTCGACAAGTAGCTTGTACCTCAGCTACGATCTTGGACGAGTGTTGTAGAAAGTCAGGCTCTTCAGCCTTTTTCATTGGTAGATGTCTGTACTCAGACATGTAGTGCTTCCGCTTGTTGCTTGTATGCTCTGAATGTTGGGTCATGAGACCCATGTTTGTAATATTTGGCTCCTCGGAGCCTAATGAATAAATACTTTGTTTATTAGAGTCTTGTTGTGATGCCATGTTGTATTTGCACATATTGAGCATATTGTGTGTATGTTATTGAAATGCTTGGTATGTGTGGGATCCGACACCTAGTTGTTTACCCTTGGTAGCCTATCTTACAGGGAAATGTCTCCTAGTGTTTCCACTTAGCCTTGGTAGCTTGCTACTGCTCCGGAACATTTAGGCTGACCGGCATGTGTCCTTCTTCGTTCCTGTGTCTGTCCCTTAGGGGAAATGTCACGCATTGTTCCTTTAAGTCCTTGTAGCTTGCTACGACTTGGGTTCATACGTTGATGACCGACACGTTCGTTGTTGGGTCATGTATGCCTGTCTCTGTAATTTAGTGCCACTTTTGGTTAATAACTGGTCATGTCGGCCCGGGTTCTCTGTCATATGGATGCTAGCGACACTATCATATACGTGAGCCAAAATGCGCAAACGGTCCCGGGCCAGGTAAGGTGGCACCCGTGGGGATACCGTGCGTGAGGCTGCAAAGTGATATGGTGTGTTACATGCTAGACCGGTGTGACTTAGGATCGGGGTCCCGCCAGCGTTGGTATCAGAGCCTGACTGCCTGTAGGATTACCAAGCCAAAATGGTCGAAGTTGAGTCTAGAAATTCTTTAGTTATATAAGGGAATTGATTGTGGAAGGGAACGTAAGGCTCTTTTTACTCCTTTTACCTCATGTCTTCTGATCTGAGTCATCTTGCTTTTCCTACGGGGTTAAGGAACTAGGCTTTCTTTTCTGTCTATTAGGATCATGAGTTACTACTCCGTAGTCCCTTAGGATTGGTTGATCAGAGTCCTACTCCCGTTTTCTAGTTCTTTCAGCATAGCTTGTCTAGTACTATCACAGTACTTTGAGTGATGATGTTGAGATGTCGTACTACCCTTTGCTAGCAGGATGTCTCATTCTGAGCATTTTACTGCCGTTATGCTGCCGGAATTATCCTAGTAGTTCGAGAGATACTAATTTCTTGTTCTACCTTATGCATCCTATAGTTGTTGATGTTTCCGTCTTCGGTTTCGCTTCTCAGGATGTCTTCAGTTAAGCGAAGCTCAGCTGCTCGTAGACAGAACCACGGAGGTGGTAGGGATGAGGAGGATCCTCCCGACCAGCCTTCGTTGGCGGAGTTAATGTTAGAGATGGAGAGAAACAAGCGTGAGTCTAACCGCTTGTTGGCACGTATTGAGGAGAACACCGCACATCAGTGCAAGGAATTAGAAACCATCCATGACTTCATTCGTCTGAAACCACCCACCTTCCATCATCCCATTGAGCCACTCGACGCAGATGACTGGCTCCGTAGTATCACTCACAAGCTGCGTTCTGCGAACGTAGCTGAAGATGACAAGGTTATCTATGCCACTTATCACCTGGAAGGTCCTGCTAGTCGTTGGTGGCAGAACTATGAGGCCATGGTTCCAGCTGGCCAGATTCCTACCTGGAGAGATTTCACCGAGGCTTTTCGCGAGCATCATATTCCTCAAGCCCTTCTCGATCGTAAGAGGGAAGAGTTATGTAGTCTTACACAGGCTATGATGGTTGTTGATGCTTATAGTCGAGAGTTTGAGAACCTCGCCCGCTATGCTACAGAAGAAGTGTCCACGGACGCCAAGAAGCAGGCTAGGTTCCGGAAGGGTCTCAACCCCAAACTGCGTCGTGATCTCCACTTGCATCATTGCAACACATTCCAGGCTCTTGTGAACAAGGCCATCAATGCAGAGACAGCTCAACTCACTTACGAGGAGTCTCGTAAGCACACCCTTGATTTGGGATCTTCCTCTGGTACTAGTTCCCAGAAGCGCCGGATTTGGGTTCCGAACTCTGTTCTTCCACCCACTTATCCTCCGAGGCCATCTTGTGTGGTACCTTATCCAGCTCAGTCTTATGCTCCACCCAAGCCTATTGACAAACCGCTTGTCAATGCGGGTCCACGACCTACCTCAGGGACTTGCTTTACATGCGGAAAGCCAGGACACTATGCACGTGACTGTTCTCAGGCCAGTCTTGCCCCACCCCAGCCCGAAAAGTCCGTTCTTCGTAGTAAGCCACCACGCAAGACTATCATTGCCAATCCAGCTCCCACTAAACATGGACGTGTGCATCACGTCTCAGCTAAAGACGCCCATGATGATCCAAATGTTGTTCTTGGTACACTCCTTGTCAATTGCCATCCGGCTTCGGTTCTGTTCGATACCGGAGCATCTCACTCCTTCATCTCTGAAGGCTATGCTCGTTTGCACGACATGTCATTTTGTGACATGCCAACTCCGCTCGAAATCCAATCCCCGGGATCTAGATGGAAAACTACCAGAATAAGCCATGGTAATGGAATCCTTGTTGACAGACTTGTATTCCTTGCCTCACTCATAGCCCTCAAGTCTTCAGATATTAACATCATCTTGGGTATGGACTGGATGACAGCTCATCATGCCAAGATCGATTGTTACACTAGGTCTGTTCAGCTTACACACCCATCTGGCAAGATAGTCACTGTCTCCACTAGAGTTGCAAAGCGTCAACTCTATTCTCTTAATGCCAGCCCCCTTCCAGACCTTGAAGATATCCCGGTAGTCCGAGACTTTCCGGATGTCTTTCCAGAAGAACTACCAGGTGTTCCGCCTGATAGGGATGTAGAGTTCGTCATAGATCTTATCCCAGAAACTGTTCCAATCTCTAGGAGACCCTACAAAATGGCACCCCTAGAACTAGCTGAGCTTAAGAAACAACTTGATGAGTCCTTGCAAAAGGGTTTTATTCGTCCTAGTTCTTCTCCTTGGGCTTGTCCCGTCCTCTTCGTCAAGAAGAAGGATGGCACGGAACGGATGGTTGTAGATTATCGTCCCGTTAATTTGGTCACGATAAAGAACAAGTATCCGCTCCCCAGGATCAACGACCTGTATGATCAGCTCGCTGGATCCTCGGTCTTCTCCAAGATGGATTTGAGGTTAGGCTACCATCAAATCAAAATTAAAAACGGAGACATTCCTAAGACGGCTTTTGTCACTCGTTATGGCCAGTACGAGTACACCGTCATGTCTTTCGGTCTAACAAATGCTCCAGCCACTTTCTCCCGCTTGATGAACTCGATCTTCATGGAGTATTTGGATAAGTTCGTCGTGGTTTACCTCGATGATATTCTTATTTACTCGAAGAACGAGGAAGAGCATGCCGAACATCTTAGACTTGTTCTAGAAAAACTCAGAGAGCACCGCCTTTATGCCAAGTTCTCCTAGTGCGAATTTTGGTTGCCAGAAGTGACCTATCTCGGCCACGTAATCTCAGGGAAGGGCATTGCTGTCAATCCTGAGAGAGTTCAGGCCGTTCTTGATTGGACTCCGCCTGAAACAGTTAAACAAGTTAGGAGTTTCCTTGGTCTAGCCAGCTATTGTCGCCGCTTTGTTGAAAACTTCTCGAAAGTGGCCAAACCTCTCACGGAACTTCTCAAGAAGGATAAAAAGTTTGAGTGGTCCCCACAGTGTGAGCACAGTTTTCAGGAACTGAAAAGACGCCTGACCTCTGCTCCCATACTTGTGCCATCGAATTTCACTAAGGACTTTGTTATCTACTGTGATGCCTCACGACAGGGACTAGGTTGCATTCTTATGCAGGATCGTCGTGTGATTGCCTATGCATCTCGACAGTTGCATCCACATGAGGAGAATTATCCTACACATGACCTAGAGCTTGCAGTTGTAGTCTATGCACTTAAGACCTGGCGGCATTACCTCCTTGGTAATCGTTGCGAGATCTACACCGATCACCAAAGTCTCAAGTATATCTTCACCCAACCAGATTTGAACCTTAGGCAAAGACGTTGGTTGGAGTTGATCTCAGATTACGACTTAGGAATTACCTACACCCCGGGCAAGGGAAATGTCATGGCTGATGCACTAAGTCGTAAGACCTATTGCAACAATCTCATGTTGCAGCAGGGCCAACCACTTCTCCATGAGGAACTATGTAAGCTTAACCTTCACATTGCTCCTCGCGGATTCCTTTCTACCTTGGTGGCGAAACCTACCCTTGAGGATCGGATCATTTCTGACCAGAAGTTTGATAGGGGCGTTGTCCGCATCAAGAGAAACATTAAAAGGGGAGTTGGTGGATGTTTCTCTATGGATGATCGAGGTGTTGTTTTCTTCGAGAATCGCCTGGTGGTTCCCAAGAATCAACATCTGCGACAATTGATCCTTAAAGAGGCTCATGAATCTCATCTCACGATTCATCCCGGTAGTACTAAGATGTATCAGGACCTACGCCGGAGGTTCTGGTGGACTAGGATGAAGAGAGAAATTGCTGAATTCATTGCTAAATGTGACGTTTGTCGTCGCGTTAAGGAAGAACATCAAAGACCTGCTGGCACCCTTCAGCCTCTAGCTATTCCTGAGTGGAAATGGGATAAAGTTGGTATGGACTTCATCACCGGCTTTCCCAGGACCAAGAGAGGGAATAATGCTATCTTCGTAGTCATTGATCGTCTCTCCAATGTGGCTCACTTCCTACCTGTTCGAGAGAGTATCACTGCTAGCCAGCTTGCTGACTTGTATATTTCTCGAATAGTGTCACTTCATGGTGTTCCACTAGAGATCAATTCAGACCGTGGTAGTCTTTTCACTTCTCATTTCTGGGAGAGTTTCCAGACTGCCATGGGCACCCATCTTTCTTTCAGTACCGCTTTCCACCCTCAGTCAAGTGGTCAAGTGGAACGGGTTAACCAAATTCTCGAAGACATGCTTAGAGCTTGCGTTATCTCATTCGGTATGGATTGGGAGAAATGTCTTCCTTTCGCCGAGTTTGCTTATAACAATAGCTATCAATCTAGTCTCAAGCAAGCTCCTTTTGAGATACTCTATGGACGAAGATGTCGAACACCTTTGAACTAGTCAGAAACCGGTGAAAGACAATTCTTTGGACCGGATATGATCCAGGAAGCAGAAGAGCAAGTTCGTATCATTCGTGAGAATTTGAAAACAGCCCAATCTCGTCAGAAGAGCCAGTATGATCGTCATCATAAGGAAGTGGCTTATGAGGTTGGTGACAAAGCTTATCTTCGGGTTACTCCTTTGAAGGGTACCCATCGTTTCGGTATCAAGGGCAAGTTGGCTCCTCGTTACATTGGTCCTTTTCGCATTCTTGCTAAACGAGGAGAGGTTACCTACCAATTGGAACTACCCCCACATCTTTCTCGAGTTCATGATGTCTTCCACGTCTCTCAACTCAGGCGTTGCTTCTCGGATCCCATCCGCGGAGTGGACCACGAAACGCTTGATCTCCAAGATAACCTCACATATCGAGAGTATCCCATTCGCATTCTGGATCAAGCAGAGCGTGTCACTCGACGTCATAACATCAAGTTTCTCAAGGTTCAGTGGTCTCATCTTTCCGAGAGAAAAGCTACTTGGGAGCGAGAAGATCGTCTCCGACTGGAGTACCCCACCTTCTTTCCGCCTACTCCTGAATCTCGGGACGAGATTCTTTCGAGTGGAGGCGAGTTGTCACAACCCTAGTTCTGGTATGCACTAGGTTAGTTTTGTGGTTTGCATCATGTTTAAATTTCAAATGAAATTGAATTGAGGACTTGTGAAACCCTCAGAAACCCTTTTGAAAATGACCCAAATAAAAGTTGCTCCAAAAAGGTCCAAGAAAATGTTCATGTGGCCCTCTAAAAATATTGGTCAGAGATAAAAATCAAGCCAATATTATTAGGAGCTCATAAGTATTTATTTTGGGCATTTGGAATTAATGCAATAGCTATTTGCTTGGATATATATATGTTATATATTTTATATATGTCCAAAATTCTGGATCTTTATTTTGAGGGGTTTGGGTTAATTCCTAGGTCCCTGCAAAATAAAATGTCAGAAGGAAAACAAATGATTTAATTTAGAAATTAAATCAAAACAAATGTCAGAAAAAAATAGAAAAGAAAAATAAAAAGGGGCAGACTTACCTGTGCTGGCCCAGCACAGCACGGCCTGGCCGGCCCAGCTGGCCAGCCCAGCCCGCTCCCTCCCTGTCGTCTTTCTCCCTGCCAAGAGGACGAGCGCGTGCTCGGCGCCCGCGGCCACGTGCCACGGCCACCTCCTGCTTCCGCCGCTGCCGACGCGCCTGGATGTCTCTGGACGACGCCACGCACCCCCTGGACCCTCTCACTCCCCCTCGGTTCCTCCCCCCCCCCCTCTCCTGGAGCTCTTCCTTGCGAACGCCCGAACGCCACCGTCGCCGCCGTTCCCCATAGTCGTGGCCACCGTCCACCTCTCGCCTCGCCGGAGTGCCCAGAAGCTCCGCCCCGTTCCTCTCCTCCTCCTCGCCGAGCTGCCCAACGTCAGAAGCCCCTGGAGCGCCGTCGTCGACCTCGTCTTCAACCTGCGGCCGTGAAGATCGCCGGCGACCCTGCGCTCGCTCTGACGCGTCCCCGAGCTCGCTGACGACGCTATCGAGATCGCCGTGAGCTCCTCTACCTTTCCCCTCTTCTCTCGTGCTCGCGCCTGTCCCCTAGCCCTGTTTCCTCCCGCGGCCGAAAGCTTCTTGCCGCCGGCCATGGTGTAGCCGTGGCCACAGCCGCACGAGCTCACAACGGAGCACGTCGTCGTGCTCCGGAAGCCCCCAGGAGCCCAACGCACCCACTCCCTCACCTTCCCGTGCACCGTAGCACCTAAACCGACGAGGCCCGAACTCCGGCCGCCGCTGGGCTCGACGCCGGCGACGATTCCGGCCACCCCAACTGCTGCCGCCTAGTGCGTTGGATGCGCAAGAGCCTGCGCATCCTGTAGGTACCCTCCGCCGCTCGAATGGTCGACGGAGGCGATTTTCCGACGCCCTCCGCCACATTCGGCCTCGCCGGCGGCTAACCGCCGGTGGGTTTTTACCCAAACCCACCGATTTTGACTTCTCCTGAGTCAATGACATGTGGGGCCAGCCTTGACTAATCTTTTTAGTTTAGGGTTTAATTAAGTTTTAATTACTGACATTAATCTATTTAGACACTGACGTGTGGGCCCCGTGTCTGTTTAGTTTAGTTTTAAACTTTAGTTAAATAACTGAGTCACTGACCAGTGGGACCCACTGTCAGGTTTGACTCTGGACCAGCCCTTTGACCTGCTGACGTCATGCATGTGTCATGCTGATGCAGTAAACCAGTTCTGGTATTTAAATAAATCTTAAATGATTTATTATTTCAGAAATTGGTTTAAACTTCAAAAATTCACAGAAATTCTACCGTAGCTCAGAATGAAATAATTTATATATGAAAAATTATCAGAAAAATTCAATCTATCCATCTGTACCATTTTCATGCATGACAAATGAAGTTAAACCTACTGTTTATTTGAAAACACATATTTGGCATTTAGAATGCTTATTTTAAAATTGCATTTGAACCCTTGGCTCAAATGGACTTCTTTCAAATTGAATGCTAGTTGCACTAGCTCAAACATCATAACTTCATGCCATATTCATGCATCATATTGTTGCATATGCTTGTGTCTGATTGTCGGCACCGTTCTTCTCGATAGGTCCAGCTCCGGAGACCGATCCAGAGTACCTGTCAGAGGAGCAGTGCTCTACACGTTGTTTTACCAGGCAAGCAAACCCCCTTGTTCTTTCCGATACAATCCCTCTCTCGCTCCTGCTCCCTGTTATTGCATTAGGACAACAACGATTTCAACTGCTACTTTATGTTGCGGTAGTTGAACCCATTCCTCGGCATGACCTGTCTTTCCACAGTAAATAGTTGAAACCCACTAGCATGTGTAGGAGTTGATTGAAGCCATGATGTGATCTTACCATGCCCTGCTTGCTATTGCTTAGAGTGTGTCAGGTCTGATTCATCGGGAATGAATTGGAGTGAAATGATATGTTCTGATGCTGAGGGTTAAGTGTGTGAACACGATTTGGTAAAGGTAGTGGTGAGAGGCCATGTAGGAGTACATGGTGGGTTGTCTCACTGGAACCGTCCCTAAGAACTGAGTTCTGTGTATGTTGTCCAATGACCAGCTACTACCACGCATTGGAATGCTTAAGTGCCCCTCTCGACTTATTAATCAACATGATCTCTGTCCAGGAGTTGCAACTAGTTTCTGGTGTTTGTAGGTAGTGTTATTTCTCTACCAGGTGGCACCCGGCAGGGTGGGCTTGGGACAGACTAGGCACACGTGGCCCGGTGTACCGAGTGGCACCCGGATGGTGGGCTCGGGAACCCTGTACACATCATTTGGGGCCGTGATGGAAACCTCGGCCGGACTCCCTTGCGGATGGAACCCGAATAGGCGATAAACCTGGACGAGAGACTTGTGTGGTTAGTCAGGTCGTGGCCGACACCCTCGCCAGGCTTCCGCTTGAAGGTTGCCGAGATACACGAGATGTAACATGGCGGTAAGTGGCGAGAGCGTGTGTGAAGAAGTACACCCCTGCAGGGTTAGCATAATCTATTCGAATAGCCGGGTCCGCGGATATGGACTTCTTGGATGCTTACGTGGTACATAGACAACTTGAAGTGGATACTCTAAAATGCTCAAGACAAGTGTGAGTGCTATGGATGGCCTCCTCGTAGGGAGACGGGGATGAATCCATAGTGGTGTATTGTGTGGTGCTTAGTGGACTCGTGTGCGCCACCTCAAAGAGTTACCAGCAATCATAGAATAGGATAGCCACTAAGTCAAAGCTGGCTTGCTGCAACTAAACCCCACTTTGACATCTTGATACAAGTGCATGTATGATAGGATCTGATGTAAGTCTTGCTGAGTACCTTTGTACTCATGTTTGCTTAATTTATGTTTTGCAGATAGGATTGATGTCTCACTAGTTGTTCCGCTTGGACTTTGACAAGTAGCTTGTACCTCAGCTACGATCTTGGACGAGTGTTGTAGATAGTCAGGCTCTTCAGCCTTTTTCATTGGTAGATGTCTGTACTCAGACATGTAGTGCTTCCGCTTGTTGCTTGTATGCTCTGAATGTTGGGTCATGAGACCCATGTTTGTAATATTTGGCTCCTCGGAGCCTAATGAATAAATACTTTGTTTATTAGAGTCTTGTTGTGATGCCATGTTGTATTTGCACATATTGAGCATATTGTGTGTATGTTATTGAAATGCTTGGTATGTGTGGGATCCGACACCTAGTTGTTTACCCTTGGTAGCCTATCTTACAGGGAAATGTCTCCTAGTGTTTCCACTGAGCCTTGGTAGCTTGCTACTACTCCGGAACATTTAGGCTAACCGGCATGTGTCCTTCTTCGTTCCTGTTTCTGTCCCTTAGGGGAAATGTCACACGTTGTTCCTTTAAGTCCTTGTAGCTTGCTACGACTTGGGTTCATACGTTGATGACCGACACGTTCGTTGTTGGGTCATGTATGCCTGTCTCTGTAATTTAGTGCCACTTTTAGTTTATAACTGGTCATGTCGGCCCGGGTTCTCTGTCATATGGATGCTAGCGACACTATCATATACGTGAGCCAAAATGCACAAACGGTCCCGGGCCAGGTAAGGTGGCACCCGTGGGGATACCGTGCGTGAGGCCGCAAAGTGATATGGTGTGTTACATGCTAGACCGGTGTGACTTAGGATCAGGGTCCCGACATAATCCTTATCAGTAACATGGATATGTGAAGTAGCAAACTCAGAATCATATTGCATTCTAGCATTCAAAGATTTTTCCTTCCACTTGCATAATAATTCCTTAAGATCATTCCTATCCTTACAAGCAAGAAAATCTCTAGCAAACTCTCCTTACATAACATATCCCTCAGGCATAACACGTAATTCATATCTAGGAGGTGTTTCAAAGTTTTCAGTTTCAATAATTTAATCAGTTTTGGAAATATCATCATCTTCAGCATATTCTGTATTTCTTACTCTAGCAAGATGTTTATCAAGTAATTCACCCAATGGCATAGTTTTATCAAGCGTAGTAGTAGCATCATAATCATCATTCATAGTAGAAGTGGCATCATCCATAACATGCGACATATCAAAATCAATAGCTAGTGTAGGTGTCGCAAGCTTACTCAAAACAGATGGTGAATCAAGCGCAGAGCTAGATGGAAGTAGAGATGGCAATGGGTTGGGTTTGGGGCGGGTGGAGCCGGTCCAAATCCAACCCATGACCCATCTTCCTACCTTCTACCCATCCACCAAAGTATCCATGGGCATAACTTGTGCCCATGCCCAAACCCATTGGATATCCAGATACCCATGGAGCTCCATGGGCATAGAAAAATCAGCATGAAACCTCCCCAAATATCAAATTAAGTCATCATCGTTCATTCACAAATGACAACATAAGGTATAAGAATAAGTAGGCAACAAGTACACTGGTCAAATAATGTCCACACACATAATGACAACTCAAATAGTTGATAGTAAAAAAAACATGTCTTCAATCGTATCTTATTTCATTAAAAAAGCAGTAGACCACACAATGACAAGTTGACAACTCAAATAGTCTCATAGTTGAATTCTTGTCTTAAATCTTATTACATCACAACCAAAGTTGTAAGAACATATTATATCACACCGAAGTTGCATAAATAAAGTACATAATATAGTAGACTCAGGATGATTGGGGATTTGGGGGTTGACTCGATTAGGTTTAATATAATTAGGTTAGTGGACTTGTGGGGGGTCAGGGAATATGGACTAGGTTTCTGGGCTTTGACCATCTGTGACCGCGACCACTTGGGATTGGACGTCTGGTTAGTCCAGTGTGATTGACATATGGCCGCACCTGTCATGCGGGTATCCATTGGATATCCATGGAGCAGAAATCATATCTGTGCCCAGCCCGGCTGTTTGCGGGTATCCAAATCCATGGATCCATGGGCAGAAATGCACTCCATACCCTTGCCCAACCGGGTCGGGTATCCGTGGATATCAGGATCCATGGATAAAATTGCCATCCCTAGATGGAAGTTCCTTACCTCCCCTCGTTCTAGTGGGAAAGATCTTGGTTCTATCATCCTTTAGTGGCCTCATAGTGATCAACAAATATAAATCCCAAGTAACTCGGAGAATAGAGCTTTGCTCCCCGGCAATGGCGCTAGAAAAAGGTCTTGATAACCCACAAGTATAGGGGATCGCAGCAGTTTTCGAGGGTAGAGTATTCAACCCAAATTTATTGATTCAACACTTGGGGAGCCAAAGTATACTCTCAAGTATTAGCAGCTGAGTTGTTAATTCAACCACAGCTGAAAGACTTAATATCTGCAGCAAAGTATTTAGTAGCAAAGTAATATGGAAGTAACGGTAACAGTGGCAAAAGTAATGGTAGCAGTTTTGTAGTGATAGTGACAGTAGCAGTAATGAAATTAACGAATCAAATATCAATATGAAATGAACTCGTAGGCAATGAATCGGTAATGATTGGTATCGGATAATATCCATCATGTAGCAGTTATAACCTATGGTGACACAGAACTAGCTCCAATTCATCAATGTAATGTAGGCATGTATTCCGTATATAGTCATACGGGCTTATGGAAAAGAACTTGCATGACATCTTTTGTCCTACCCTTCCGTGGCAGCGGGGTCCTAATGTAAAACTAAGGGATATTAAGGCCTCCTTTTAATAGAGTACCGGACCAAAGCATTAGCACTTAGTGAATACATGAACTCCTCAAACTACGGCAATCACCAAAAAGAATCCCAATTATTGTCACCTTGGGGTATGCGGATCATAACACATAGTAGGTGTCTAGAACTTGCAAGATAGGATCAAGAAAACATGTATATTCATGAAAACATAATACATTCAGATCTAAAATCATGGCACTCGGGCCTACTGACAAGCATTAAGCATAGCAAAGTCATAGCAACATCAATCTCAGAACATAATGGATACTAGGGATAACAAAACTAACTCGATTACATGATAAATCTCATCCAACCCATCACCGTCCAGCAAGCCTACGATGAAATGACTCACACATGGCGGTGAGCATCATGAAATTGGTGATGGAGGAAGGTTGGTGATGACGACGGCGACGATCTCCACTCTCCGAAGCCCCGAACGGACTCCATATATGGTCTCCCGAGGAAGAACAAGAGGTGGCGGCGGCTCCGTATCGTAAAACGTGATGAATCCTTCTCTCTGATTTTTTTTCCTCCCCGAACGTGAATATATGGAGTTGGAGTTGAGGTCGATGGAGCTGCAGGGGTCCCCTCTGGTAGATCCTTTTGCCAATATTTTTTATATTTTCCAGAAATATTCTCCGTGGATTTTCAGGTCATTCCGAGAACTTTTATTTCTGCACAAAATAACACCAAAGGCAATTCTGCTAAAAACAGTGTCAGGCCGAGTTAGTTCCATTCAAATCATGCAAATTAGAGTCCAAAACAAGGGCAAAAGAGTTTGGAAAAGTAGATACGATGGAGACGTATCAAAGAGTCAAAGTATACTTCTCTATTCCTTTTTACATTTTTATTTTCACAAGCATCATGAGGTGAGGAAAGATCTAGGCACATATATCCAGTTGAATATGGGTGAGCATGAATTATTATTGTTGACATCACCCTTGAGGTGAACATGTTGGGAGGCGAAACTATAAGCCCCTATCTTTCTATGTGTCAGGTTGAAACTTTTTGCTCATGTGTATGCAGTGAGTGTTAGCAATCATAGAAGACTATATGATGGTTGAGTATGTTTACTTGCCTAAAGGCTCCGATACGAGACCCTTCTTGGAAATATGATGAATTGTAGTTCCAAAGTTGAATGAGAACATAGATTGTTGGTTTTCAATAGAGTTTATGCTTTATACTTCGATGTTGTGATGAATTGTTACTTTTGCATGAGAAGTTATATGATAAATATTGTTTGATGAAGTTTCCTGTTAAAAAACTTCTATAATAAATTTTGTTGTTGTTATAATAATTTACATGATGCTTTATTTCTGTATTTTGTTTTTATCAACACCACTCTCTCTAAGCATGTGGACATGTTTTCTTGCTGATATTTATATTGTTTTTATGCATAATAATGTTTTATGGAGTAATTATAATGCATTTTCTCTCATAATATGCAAGGTTTACATCAAGAGGGAGAATACCGGCAGCTGGAATTCTGGACCTGAAAAAGCAACATCAGGCCACATATTCTACACAACTCCAAATGAGATGAAACTTCACGGAGATTTTTTTATGGATTATTTAAGAATTATTGGAGCAAATAATTACCATAGGGTTGTTGGGGAACGTAGTATTTTAAAAGTTTCCTACGATCACGCAAGATCTATCTACCAGATGCATAGCAACGAGAGGGAAGAGTGTGTCTACGTACCCTCGTAGACCGGGAGCGGAAGCGTCAAGTGACGCGGTTGATGTTGTCGAACTTCTTCGCGATCCAACCGATCAAGCACCGAACGTACGGCACCTCCGCGTTCAGCACACGTTCAGCTTGATGACGTCCCACGAGCTCTTGATCCAGTTGAGCTTCACGGGAGAGTTTCGTCAGCACGACGGCGTGGTGACGGATATGATGTGTTCACCGGCGCAGGGCTTCGCCTAAGCTCCGCGACGGTATGACCGAGGTGTGATTCTGTGGAGGGGGGCACCGCACACGGCTAAAACAATTCAACTTGTCTGTCTTTGGGTGCCCCCCTGCCCCCGTATATAAAGGAGCAGGGGAGGGAGGCCGGCCGGCCCTTCCTGGTGCGGCTAGGGAAGGAGTCCTACTAGGAACATGATTGCAATCCTATTCCTAGTAGGATTCACCGAAAGGAAGAAGGGGGAAAGGAATAGGAGAGGTGGCGCCCCCCC
>LR738709.1:659757743-659794314 GCA_902687465.1 Secale cereale | reverse complement strand
CCCAATCCTAGTCCAACTAGGAACCCTAGGTGGGGGCGCCGGCCAGCCCTATGGGCTGCCTCTCTCTTTCCCTTTAGGCCCACTATGGACCAGCCCTATGGCATTCCCGATAAATCCGAAACTTTTCCGGTATACTTCCGGTGTCCGAATATAGCCGTCCAATATATCAATCTTTATGTCTCGGACATTCCGAGACTCCTCGTCATGTCCGTGATCTCATCCGGGACTCCGAACTACCTTCGGTACATCAATACTCATAAACTCATAATACCGATCGTCATCAAACGTTAAGCGTGCGGACCCTACGGGTTCGAGAACTATGTAGACATGACCGAGACTCATCTCCGGTCAATAACCAATAGCGGAACCTGGATGTTCATATTGGCTCCTACATATTCTACGAAGATCTTTTATCGGTCAGAACCGCATAACAACATACGTTGTTCCTTTTGTCAAACGGTATGTTACTTGCCCGAGATTCGATCGTCAGTATATTTATACCTAGTTCAATCTCGTTACCGGCAAGTCTCTTTACTCGTTCCGTAACACATCATCTCGTGACTAACTCATTAGTCTTTTGCTTGCAAGGCTTATTGTGATGTGTGTTACCGAGAGGGCCCAGAGATACCTCTCCGACACTCGGAGTGACAAATCCTAATCTTGATCTATGCCAACACCACGAATACTTTCGGAGACACCTGTAGAGCATCTTTATGATCACCCAGTTACGTTGTGACGTTTGATAGCACACAAGGTGTTCCTACGTTATTCGGGAGTTGCATAATCTCATAGTCATAGGAACATGTATAAGTCATGAAGAAAGCAATAGCAGTTAAACTAAACGATCATAGTGCTATGCTAACGGATGGGTCTTGTCCATCACATCATTCTCCTAATGATGTGATCCCGTTGATCAAATGACAACTCATGTCTATGGCTAGGAAACATAACCATCTTTGATCAATGAGCTAGTCTAGTAGAGGCATACTAGGGACATACTGTTTTGTCTATGTATCCACACATGTACTAAGTTTCCGGTTAATACAATTCTAGCATGAATAAAAGACATTTATCATGATATAAGGAAATACAAATAACATCTTTATTATTGCCTCTAGGGCATATTTCCTTTAGTCTCCCACTTGAACTAGAGTCAATAATCTAGATTACAAAGTGATGATCCTCACACCCATGGAGTCTTGGTGCTGATCATGTTTTTCCCGTGGAAGAGGCTTAATCAACGGGTCTGCAACATTCAGATCCGTATGTATTTTGCAAATCTCTATGTCTCCCTCCTTGACTAGATCGCGGATGGAATTGAAGCGTCTTTTGATGTGCTTTGTTCTCTTGTGAAACCTGGATTCCTTCGCCAAGGCTATGGCTCCAGTGTTGTCACAAAAGATTTTCATTGGACCCGATGCACTAGGTACTACACCTAGATCGGATATGAACTCCTTCATCCAGACTCCTTCATTTGCTGCTTCCGAAGCAGCTATGTATTCCGCTTCACACGTAGATCCCGCCACGACGCTCTGCTTGGAACTGCACCAGCTGGCAGCTCCACCGTTCAATAAAAATACATATCCGGTTTGTGACTTTGAGTCATCCGGATCAGTGTCAAAGCTAGAATCGACGTAACCGTTTACGACGAGCTCTTTGTCACCTCCATATACGAGAAACATATCCTTTGTTCTTTTCAGATACTTTAGGATGTTTTTGACCGCTGTCCAGTGATCCATTCCTGGATTACTTTGGTACCTCCCTGCTAGACTTATAGCAAGGCACACATCAGGTCTGGTACACAGCATTGCATACATGATAGATCCTATGGCTGAGGCATAGGGAATGACTTTCATTTTCTCTCTATCTTCTGCAGTGGTCGGGCATTGAGTCTTACTCAACTTCATACCTTGTAAAACAGGCAAGAACCCTTTCTTTGACTGATCCATTTTGAACTTCTTCAAAATCTTATCAAGGTATGTGCTTTGTGAAAGTCCAATTAAGCGTCTTGATCTATCTCTATAGATCTTGATACCTAATATATAAGCAGCTTCACCGAGGTCTTTCATTGAAAAACTTTTATTCAAATATCCTTTTATGCTATCCAGAAATTCTATATCATTTCCAATCAACAATATGTCATCTACATATAATATTAGAAATGCTACAGAGCTCCCACTCACTTTCTTATAAATACAGGCTTCTCCAAAAGTCTGTATAAAACCATATGCTTTGATCACCTTATCAAAGCGTATATTCCAACTCCGAGATGCTTGCACCAGTCCATAGATGGATCGCTGGAGCTTGCATACTTTGTTAGCACCTTTTGGATCGACAAAACCTTCTGGTTGCATCATATACAACTCTTCTTTGAGATATCCATTTAGGAATGCAGTTTTGACATCCATTTGCCAGATTTCATAATCATAAAATGCGGCAATTGCTAACATGATTCGGACAGACTTAAGCATCGCTACAGGTGAGAAAGTCTCATCGTAGTCAACTCCTTGAACTTGTCGAAAACCTTTCGCAACAAGTCGAGCTTTGTAAACAGTAATATTACCGTCTGCGTCGGTCTTCCTCTTGAAGATCCATTTATTTTCGATGGCTTGCCGATCATCGGGCAAGTCAACCAAAGTCCACACTTTGTTCTCATACATGGATCCCATCTTAGATTTCATGGCTTCAAGCCATTTTGCGGAATCTGGGCTCATCATCGCTTCCTCATAGTTCGTAGGTTCATCATGGTCTAGTAACATGATTTCCAGAACTGGGTTGCCGTACCACTCTGGTGCGGAACGTACTCTGGTTGATCTACGATGTTCAGTAGAAACTTGATTCGAAGTTTCATGATCATTATCATCAACTTCCTCACTAATTGGTGTAGGAATCACTGGAACAATTTCCTATGATGTACTACTCTCCAATCCGGGAGAAGGTACAATTACCTCATCAAGTTCTACTTTCCTCCCACTCACTTCTTTCGAGAGAAACTCTTTTTCTAGAAAGGATCCGTTCTTAGCAACGAATATTTTTGCCTTCGGATCTGTGATAGAAGGTGTACCCAACAGTCTCTTTTGGGTATCCTATGAAGACACATTTTTCCGACTTGGGATCGAGCTTATCAGGTTGAAGTGTTTTCACATAAGCATCGCAGCCCCAAATTTTAAGAAACGACAACTTTGGTTTCTTGCCAAACCATAGTTCATAAGGTGTCGTATCAACGGATTTAGATGGTGCCCTATTTAACGTGAATGCAGCTGTCTCTAAAGCATAACCCCAAAACGATAGTGGTAAATCGGTAAGAGATATCATAGATCGCACCATATCCAATAAAGTACGGTTACGACGTTCGGACACACCATTACGCTGTGGTGTTCCAGGTGGCGTGAGTTGTGAAACTATTCCACATTGTTTCAAATGAAGACCAAACTCGTAACTCAAATATTCTCCTCCACGATCAGATCGTAGGAACTTTATTTTCTTGTTACGATGATTCTCTACTTCACTCTGAAATTCTTTGAACTTTTCAAATGTTTCAGACTTGTGTTTCATTAAGTAGATATACCCATATCTGCTCAAATCATCAGTGAAGGTCAGAAAATAACGATACCCGCCGCGAGCATCAACACTCACTGGTCCACATACATCAGTATGTATGATTTCCAACAAATCTGTTGCTCGCTCCATGGTTCCAGAGAACGGAGTTTTAGTCATCTTGCCCATGAGGCATGGTTCGCAAGCACCAAGTGATTCATAATCAAGTGATTCCAAAAGTCCATCTTTATGGAGTTTCTTCATGCGTTTTACACCAATATGACCTAAACGGCAGTGCCACAAATAAGTTGCACTATCATTATTAACCTTGCATCTTTTGGTTTCAATATTATGAATATGTGTATCACTACAATCGAGATCCAATAAGAATAGACCACTCTTCAAGGGTGCATGACCATAAAAGATATTATTCATAAAAATGGAACAACCATTATTCTCTGATTTAAATGAATAACCGTCTCGCAATAAACAAGATCCGGATATAATGTTCATGCTTAACGCTGGCACCAAATAACAATTATTTAGGTCTAAAACTAATCCCGAAGGTAGATGTAGAGGTAGCGTGCCGACGGCGATCACATCGACTTTGGAACCATTTCCCACGCGCATCGTCACCTCGTCCTTAGCTAATCTTCGTTTAATCCGTAGTCCCTGTTTCGAGTTACAAATATTAGCAACCGAACCGGTATCAAATACCCAGGTACTACTACGAGAATTAGTAAGGTACACATCAATAAGATGTATATCACATATACCTTTGTTCATCTTGCCATCCTTCTTATCCGCCAAATACTTGGGGCAGTTCCGCTTCCAGTGTCCAGTCCCTTTGCAGTAGAAGCACTCAGTTTCAGGCTTGGCTCCAGATTTGGGTTTCTTCGTTGAAGTAGCAACTGACTTGCTATTCTTTTTGAAGTTCCCTTTCTTTCCCTTGCCCTTTTTCTTGAAACTAGTGGTCTTGTTAACCATCAACACTTGATGCTCCTTTTTGATTTCTACCTCCGCAGCTTTGAGCATAGCGAAGAGCTCGGGAATTGTCTTTTGCATCCCTTGCATGTTATAGTTCATCACGAAGCCTTTATAGCTTGGTGGCAGTGATTGAAGAACTCTATCAATAACACTATCCTCGTCAACTTTGCAACCAAGTTGAGTCATATGATTGTAGTACCCAGACATTCTGAGCAAGTGTTCACTGATAGAACTATTCTCCTCCATTTTGCAGCTATAGAACTTATTGGAAATCTCATATTTCTCAATTCGGGCATTTGCTTGAAATATTAACTTCAACTCCTGGAACATCTCATATGCTCCATGACGTTCAAAACGTCGTTGAAGTCCCGGTTCTAAGCCGTAAAGCATGGCACACTGAACTATCGTGTAGTTATCAGACCGTGACTGCCAGACGTTCAAAGCGTCTGCATCAGCAGAAGGGGGCTTGTCACCTAGCGGTGCTTCAAGGACATAATTCTTCTGTGCAGCAATGAGGATAATCCTCAGGTTACGGACCCAGTCCGTGTAATTGCTACCATCATCTTTCAACTTAGCTTTCTCTAGGAATGCATTAAAATTCAAAGGAACGGTAGCACGGGCCATTGATCTACAACGACATAGATATGCAAAACTATCAGGACTAAGTTCATGATAAATTAAAGTTCAATTTAATCATATTAATTTAAAGAACTCCCACTTAGATAGACATCCCTCTGGTCATCTAAATGATCGCGTGATCCAAATCAACTAAACCATGTCCGATCATCACGTGAGATGGAGTAGTTTTCAATGGTGAACATCTTATGTTGATCATATCTACTATATGATTCACGCTCGACCTTTCGGTCTCCAGTGTTCCGAGGCCATATCTGTATATGCTAGGCTCGTCAAGTTTAACCCGAGTATTCTGCGTGTGCAAAACTGGCTTACACCCGTTGTATTTGAACGTAGAGCTTATCACACCCGATCATCACGTGGTGTCTCGGCACGACGAACTTTCGCAACGGTGCATACTCAGGGAGAACACTTATACCTTGAAATTTAGTAAGGGATCATCTTATAATGCTACCGTCGTTCTAAGCAAAATAAGAAGCATAATAAGATAAACATCACATGCAATCAAAATATGTGACATGATATGGCCATCATCATCTTGTGCTTTTGATCTCCATCTTCAAAGCACCGTCATGATCACCCTCGCAAAACATGATCATCTCATACAAAAACCGTATAACTCATCATGTCTTGACCATATCACATCACAACATGCCCTGCAAAAACAAGTTAGACGTCCTCTACTTTGTTTGTTGCAAGTTTTACGTGGCTGCTACGGGCTTTAGCAAGAACCGTTCTTACCTACGCATACAAAACCACAACGATGTTTCGTCAAGTATGTGCTGTTTTAACCTTCACAAGGACCGGGCGTAGCCACACTTGATTCAGCTAAAGTGAGAGAGACAGACACCCGCCAGTCACCTTTAAGCAACGAGTGCTCGTAACGGTGAAACCAGTCTCGCGTAAGCGTACGCGTAATGTCGGTCCGGGCCGCTTCATCTCACAATACCGCCGAAGCAAAGTATGACATGCTGGTAAGCAGTATGACTAGTATCGCCCACAACTCATTGTGATTTACTCGTGCATATCATCTACGCATAGACCTGGCTCATGATGCCACTGTTGGGGAACGTAGTATTTTAAAATTTTCCTACGATCACGCAAGATCTATCTACCAGATGCATAGCAACGAGAGGGGAGAGTGTGTCTACGTACCCTCGTAGACCGGGAGCGGAAGCGTCAAGTGACGCGGTTGATGTTGTCGAACTTCTTCGCGATCCAACCGATCAAGCACCGAACGTACGGCACCTCCGCGTTCAGCACACGTTCAGCTTGATGACGTCCCACGAGCTCTTGATCCAGTTGAGCTTCACGGGAGAGTTTCGTCAGCACGACGGCGTGGTGACGGATATGATGTGTTCACCGGCGCAGGGCTTCGCCTAAGCTCCGCGACGGTATGACCGAGGTGTGATTCTGTGGAGGGGGGCACCGCACACGGCTAAAACAATTCAACTTGTGTGTCTTTGGGTGCCCCCCTGCCCCCGTATATAAAGGAGCAGGGGAGGGAGGCCGGCCGGCCCTTCCTGGTGCGGCTAGGGAAGGAGTCCTACTAGGAATAGGATTGCAATCCTATTCCTAGTAGGATTCACCGAAAGGAAGAAGGGGGAAAGGAATAGGAGAGGTGGCGCCCACCCCCCCCCCCCAATCCTAGTCCAACTAGGAACCCTAGGTGGGGGCGCCGGCCAGCCCTATGGGCTGCCTCTCTCTTTCCCTTTAGGCCCACTATGGACCATCCCCTCTCGTAGGGGGTTCCGGTAACCCCCTCCGGCATTCCCTATAAATCCGAAACTTTTCCGGTATACTTCCGGTGTCCGAATATAGCCGTCCAATATATCAATCTTTATGTCTCGGACATTCCGAGACTCCTCGTCATGTCCGTGATCTCATCCGGGACTCCGAACTACCTTCGATACATCAATACTCATAAACTCATAATACCGATCGTCATCAAACGTTAAGCGTGCGGACCCTACGGGTTCGAGAACTATGTAGACATGACCGAGACTCATCTCCAGTCAATAACCAATAGCGGAACCTGGATGTTCATATTGGCTCCTACATATTCTACGAAGATCTTTTATCGGTCAGAACCGCATAACAACATACGTTGTTCCTTTTGTCAAACGGTATGTTACTTGCCCGAGATTCGATCGTCGGTATCTTTATACCTAGTTCAATCTCGTTACCGGCAAGTCTCTTTACTCGTTCCGTAACACATCATCTCGTGACTAACTCATTAGTCTTTTGCTTGCAAGGCTTATTGTGATGTGTGTTACCGAGAGGGCCCAGAGATACCCCTCCGACACTCGGAGTGACAAATCCTAATCTTGATCTATGCCAACACCACGAATACTTTCGGAGACACCTGTAGAGCATCTTTATGATCACCCAGTTACGTTGTGACGTTTGATAGCACACAAGGTGTTCCTACGGTATTCGGGAGTTGCATAATCTCATAGTCATAGGAACATGTATAAGTCATGAAGAAAGCAATAGCAGTTAAACTAAACGATCATAGTGCTATGCTAACGGATGGGTCTTGTCCATCACATCATTCTCCTAATGATGTGATCCCGTTGATCAATTGACAACTCATGTCTATGGCTAGGAAACATAACCATCTTTGATCAATGAGCTAGTCTAGTAGAGGCATACTAGGGACATACTGTTTTGTCTATGTATCCATACATGTACTAAGTTTCCGGTTAATACAATTCTAGCATGAATAAAAGACATTTATCATGATATAAGGAAATACAAATAACATCTTTATTATTGCCTCTAGGGCATATTTCCTTCAAGGGTGCCTACCAGCTGGGCACAACCCACCTGGGCGCCCCAGGGAGCCCAGGCGCGCCCTGGTGGGTTATGCCCTCCCCGGCCAACCTCTGATGCCCATCTTCCGGTATATAAGTCATTTTGACCTAGAAAGAAAATAAGGAGAGGACTTTCGGGACGGAGCACCGCTGTCTCGAGGCGGAACTTGGGCAGGATCACTTTTGCCCTCCCATGGAGCGAATCCGCTGGAGGAACTTCCCTCCCGGGGGGAAATCGAAGCCATCGTCATCACCAACAATCCTCTCATCTCTGGGAGGCCAATCTTCACCAACATCTTCAACAACACCATCTCCTCTCAAACCCTAGTTCATCTCTTGTGTTCAATCTTTGTACCGGAACCTTAGATTGGTACATGTGGGTGACTAGTAGTGTTGATAACATCTTGTAGTTGATTACTATATGGTTTATTGGTGGAAGATTATATGTTCAGATCCATTATGCTATTCAATACCCCTCTGATCTTGAGCATGTTTATCACTTGTGAGTAGTTACTTTTGTTCTTGAGGTCACGGGAGAAATCATGTTGCAAGTAATCATGTGAACTTGATATGTGTTTGATATTCTGATGATATATGTTGTGATTCCCTTAGTGCTGTCATGTGAACGTCGACTACATGACACTTCACCATATTTGGGCCTAAGGGAATGGATTGTGGAGTAGTTATTAGATGATGGGTTGCTAGAGTGACAGAAGTTTAAACCCTTGTTTATGCACTACTTCGTAAGGGAACGATTTGGATCCAAATGTTTAATGCTATGGTTAGATTTTATCTTAATACTTTTCTCATAGTTGCGGAGGCTTGCGAGGGGGTTAAGCATAAGTAGGAGGTTTGTTCAATTAAGAACAAAACCTAAGCATCGGTCCACCCACATATCAAATTATCGAAGTAACGAATACAAATCAAACCAACATGGTCAAAGTGACTAGGTGAAATTCCCGTGTGCCCTCAAGAACTCTCTCCTTATTATAAGAAACGGTTTTGCCCTGTCCTTTGCCACAAAAGGATTGGACTACCTTTCTTCATACTATTTACCGTTACCGTTACTTGCCCATTACAAATTATCTTGCTATCAAACTATTTGTTACCTACAATTCAGTGCTTGCAGACATTACCTTGCTAAAAACCACTTGTCTCTTCCTTCTGCTCCTCCTTGGGTTCGACACTCTTACTTATCGAAAGGACTACGATTGACCCCCTACACTTGTGGGTCATCATATTTCATCCAGACTACAATGACCATCGAGAATTCCTAATGAAGACAGTGAAGAATGGACACGCAGCCATCACAAGGGTTGGCCTAGAGTCGTCCGTGCATTACGCATGGAGGAGGGCACAATATGGGCATTCCGCTTCACCTTCTCCAGCAACCAGAATGTCTTTCGCCTCTCTCTTTACAGTCTTTAGTACAACGGTGGTTCATCATTCTTTACTTGTTGCATCTGTACTTCTTCAGTATATGTACTTGTGCATCGAATTATGCATTTGTGGTTGAATCTATATTTGTAATAAACATGGTTTGATATGAAATAAGTGATTGCCTACTTTCAAATTCAAAATATGTGATTTTTAAAGTTGTGATTAAATTGGGGATTAATTAGGGATTACACTGCACATGGTTTGCGAAAGTGAAACGTCTCACATAAACATGGAGATCAGACATGTTTCTCGGATCCACTATGTGTGCGATCAATCTCTACTACACACACGATTAGCCAAGAAAAATGTGTGTGATTAACAACATCATCACACACAGTTCCTTCTTATTAACTGTCACAACCTGATTTTTGGCCCTTTCTTTTTCTTTCGATTTTCTGAGATTTTTTCTTGAGTTTTCTTTTTCTGTGGCTATGTGGTCTGGAAACTGAAAAGATGACCTCTTCTTTCTTTCCAGAGTGGCTTGTCATCCTCATATCTATCCCTAGACCATGCCATTTCCATCTTGACCCAACCCAATATTCTTTTTTCCAAGGAATATTCCTTTTCTGTTAAAGGAATAATTCTTTTTGCCCTAGGTTGTGAAGCAACCTATATTTCTGTCATTACAAAAATTCCCAAATAAATTTTAGTAATTTTTTTGGGTCATATCTTGCTCAAATATGGCAAAACATTTCATTGCCATGTTCAAAAATAATCCTCCAAAAATCATTTTCCTGTTCTTTCCTAAATGGCACTTTGTGAAGCAAGTGCTATTTATCTTTTCCCAATTGCCCCCAAACTTGATGGAAATCTTTTCATGTCCATATCATTGCCCTGTGACAACTTTCACACTCATTTTCCTAGTAATTAGTTTCCAGTGATTTTTCAAAGTTTCTGTACAGAAAGAAACTTTGTGAAGGAAGTATATACTAGGCATTTCCAAATGAGATGAAACTTGGTCACATCCCGCATTTGGTCAAATAATGAGCCTCTGCCAAATTAGAGCTCATGAAGATCATCTATGTGAGCTCAGCTCCAAATCTTGGTTTTTGGTAAATTTTTCACTTTGTGAAGCAACACTATTTTAAATTGCTTCATTTGAGCTTCCAATTTACCATGACATTCTTGCATATACCACTACTCCTTCCACCAAGTCTTGGCTCAATCCAGTTATCCTTTTACCCTCAGTAAATTCTCCAAGATTCTGTCCAGAATGGAGTGTTGTGAAGCAAGTGCCACTTTGGTAACTCCAACTGGCATGATCTTTTTAAAGAATTTCCATATGGTCACATAAGCTCCCTACACCAAATTTCAGATCATTACACTTAAGTGTGTGAGTGCAACATCATCATCCCCAAATCTGGCCAGTTTGGCACTTTCTACAGCAACCCTAAGATAAACTCCTCTTCTTAGTCTGGTTTTTGGTGATCTAGACAATCTTGGTGTAATATCATCGCCAGACAAAAGTTTTACCAAGTTACTCAGAAGGTTTAACCACAGGAAGTTACAACACCTTGCTCTTGTTTTACCATGGAGCTATCTGCCAATCTCTTCTTTTTCCCTGGATCAATTTATTTCTGCATTTCTACTAAGGGCACCTAGGTCCATCTACTAGACATGGTCGGCCGCGCCAAAGCTCGCCGCTTGCACCAGTGAGCGTGGTGGCCGCACTAGTGTCATGCACAGGGCGTGCTCTGGAACAGTCGGGCCGCTGTGCTCGTCGCCTCCCTCCTCGTCTCGACCCCGAACCGTGTCCTGGATCTCGCCCGTGCTCATCTTCACCTCCCTGGCTCGCTGCTTCATCGTCTCTCGCCATCAATGCGCCGTCATAACAGTGCCACTGCCGTGCTCTGCCGCTGACCACCATTAGCGCACTGCTCCAGCTTGGTTGTGACCGTCCAGAGCCTTCCCCGCGGATATAAAAGGAGTGCCTGAGCTCCTCCGCACCTCACCAGCCACTACTCACTCCTCCTAGACCCTCAGAGCTCTCGGTTTCTTCTTCTGTTCGCCGGTGACCGCCATGGCCGCCTTGGCCTCGGCCTAGTTCCAGCGAGCCTAGCCCCTCCCCTCTCCTCCCAGCATGTCCACCGTGTTCCCCATGTTCTACTCAGCCTCCCCAACCCCTTGCCCTCTCTCCGGAGCCCCTGCATCGCCGGCGAACCTCGTCACCCGAAGCTCTCTGTACTTCTTTGTACATCCATGGTGCCACCTCTCCCATCCTGTCCACTCATCCCCGGCGCAGCTGATGCTCTGAATGGAACCACCGCACCGCCCCGAGTCCGCCGGTGCCCTCCGCTCGGCCGTAGACGGCCGGAGCCGGCCGGCCCCATCGCCGCAGCCGCCTCTGCCTCCCCGGGCCTCCTCCCGTAGCCGCACCCCCGCACCACCCCGGTGGCCGCCGCCCCTTGGGACGGGCGCGGCCGTCTCCTGCGCGCCCGCCGGTGGCCTCGGCCGGGCGGGAGATGGCCGGAGCTAGCCGCCACGTCGCCGGCAGCTCGTCCCTCCCCTGTCTCCCCTGTCCCGTGCGGGACAGTAGCGGGAGGAAGAAGACGACGGCGCTGGCCCTCCCCCTGCGCCTGGGCCCTCCTGTAAGTGACCCCAGCCCCGGGCCAATCTGTTTTAAGTGGACACGTAATTCAAGAATACGTTTTCCTTTTTCTGAAATCGTATTCTCTTTCCACTTCGGACCGAAGTGCATTTTCTTTCTCAGAAAGCGTATTTTCTGAAATATGCTTCTGTCTTATCCACTCAGGGACTTGTTTGTAGCAGAAATATTCACGGATAGGTCCCTGGGCTTCAAACCTTCATAACTTTTCAACTGTAACTCTGAATCAGGTGAATCGAAAGCCCACGTCTTCGTCTCGTCGAGACCTTTGTGTTGGCATCATTTTCACTATGGTTTGACATACTGGAAATGACCATCTTGCCCTTGCCGTAAACAGCCCCCTCCGAGAGAGAACTGTTTTCGCTGATCCTTTCCACGATCGTCCCCCACTTCTTCCTGGAGTCTCCGTCACCGCAGGAAAGCCACAATACCCACTTGCATGATACTCATGCAGTAGCCATGGTTTTCAACTTGAATATTTATTAAATGATTGCCTATTTAAAATATGGTTATCGTTGTTTCTGTAATGCTTCAGAGTTATTGTTTATTTTCTTGCTATGTTGGTATGCACCTGTTCATCATGCCCTGCTAGTCGCTAGTATTCTTTTCACATATTTATTCTTGCTAGTAGTGCATGTTGATATTGGTGATGGTCTTCGGTGCATGACTGTCGTCTGTCCCGAGTACCGTTGCTATGCATGTTTCTTTGCATCCAGCTAGTTAAATGCTTGCATGTTAGTATTGTTGATGTTAGTAGTCATGCTATGTTTCGGAAAAGTATGTACTTATGATGTCCATTATTATGCCATGCTTATTATTCATTATTGATATGGTGGATAGTTCTCTCGTGATTATGTTGATATTCATGCTCATGCATTATAATTGCACCATGTATTTTATCATGATTCAGCATATTTGCATTCAAGTTTAACCGGATTAAATTGAACTTGAACAACTGTTGTCTGAGTCATGGTGCCACCATATCGAACTGACCAGTGCAACCACATTTACCTTTATGGGAAGGTCCTAACTGGGTCTATTGTCATGCCTCCCGCCGGTGCCTCCAACTAGGGAAGGTTATGGGCATGCGGTACCTTGGCCGGGTAAGCAGACATAACCTTGTGTGCTCGTTGTTGTTGTTATGGATCCGGGTACCCGTTTGGGACCATTTATGTTTAGCCACGACGGTGGCCGTTGTGTCTTTGGTAGACACGGGGCCACCCAGGACTAGCCCAGTAGGGCGTGAGTCGGAGTGGCCGGGAGAGTGTCATGACAGTAGATCGGTTTTGTCGGAACGCCGTTGGTCCACCCGAATGGGAGAACGAGGCCATGGGTTCCGTAGTGTGGGTACAGTGTGCTACCTCTGCAGAGTGTATATTAAATCTATCGATAGCCGCGCCCGCGGATAAGGGCCCAGTTCGTGTCGGTCACACCGTGAGTCAACAGTAATAATAATAATTTGCTTAATAACAACCCCGGTTCAATGATGAGATAAGATGGTTGTGATTACTGGAAAGATCATGTTTATCAAGCTTTATTTGATCCTGAGACGATCGTATAATATCCGAGGTTGGTAAGTGATGCATGTGTTGGTTATGAGGTAACCCGAACAAAATAAATGGTGCATGTAGTGTCATCATGTTGCATGCTAGTATCACCAGATTTACATGTTCATGCCATGCTCATATTGTCTAGCTATATCATATTCATGGTGTTCATGTTATGTTATTCTGATGATCTCATGATAATTTCTGATTAACCTATAATTGCCATGCTGTTGTTTGCCTTGAATGCTTCTGGTTTATTGTGAGCTTGCAAGTACATTCAATGTACTGACCTGGCGTGTCATGCCACCTTGCAGGTCGTGCCTAGATTGCTTGCTTGTTTGGTGTTGTTCCCGTGTTCGCGAGCTAGGATAAACGATCCAGCCAGAGACCCTGCGGATTGGAGTCCATCATCGCCGTTCGTTGTTCCGCTGCTTCGAGTTGTTCCGCTGCTTGTATAGAGCAACCGTGGTTGGCATAGTGTCGCCGTGCCGATGTTATTCATTGTAATATCTGAACCCTTGTGTTCACATTCACGTTGTAATAAAGCATTGGTTTGTTCTATACTAAGCAGTGTCGTATTACATAAGACTTCATCTCGATTTCTGGGCTGGAATACGGGGCGTTCCGGTTTTCTCTGAGCCGGGGTGCCACATTAAACACAGAATAGCATGTGCGATAGTTATCATGTACGACGATGTTACGATGGTCCGATGTTTTGAAATCCTATCTGACACACGTACGATGATTAGCTAATCTTCTTAATGAATTATCGCATACATTTCAGGAAAAGTGAATCCATGTGATTCTGCTTATCATACACGTTCTATAATCGTGAATCGTTTGTGATGGGCCCCGCATCGTAAACGTAGCACCACAGAATACCGACTGCGATGGCAATGCAAGAACAAACGAGTTGCAAGGATGAAGTGACTGGGATATTTGAGATATCAGAAACAATTTTATAGGGAGAACTGTAAGCATCATGGCTCCTTATCCCCGATGGTTTTTGGGTCGTGTGAGAAGGACCCCCCCTATCGCAGTCACTCACTTGGCGACAGTTCAAAAGGTCATCGTGGAAAGGGGTTAAAAACAGTTTGTATAGCACTTCGCTATACCAGTGATACCATAAGCAATAAGTATGTTGTAACATTAACACCCAAAGATCCTTCCTCGACTCCATATGAGAAAGCAATCCCGGAGCCATCATATCCTTTACTCATGCCTCGGCATCCAATTCTAGTTGTATCGATCAGGATACAACTCCGAGTGTCCTTTACCGTGAACACAGCTATTCGAATAGACTAAACTTACCTACAGCGGTGCACAAACTTACACAACACGCTCGATCAACTCCGGTCGAACACACCATTAGATCATGACCGGCCTCGGTCGATCAACACACCGTAGTCCTACCTAGGCTCAATAGAGAGGCCAGCACACCGGTTTACATCCTAAGCGCTTAGGGGTCTTGGGCCCATCGCCCTTTATACTCTTGCACACTGCATACACGGCCGGTGTCAGTCCTGGCAACTTCTTTATACAAGGAAGGTGCTTACGCGGGCCACCCGGGCGCTCGCCGCTCATTCGTTCCCGTACGAAGGTATTTCGGCTGATACATATGACGCAGAGTGCCCATACTTATTCCCGCGTGGTGGTTAGTGCAAAAAGGCCAAAGGCCTACTTGGTTCACATATCCAAACCATTAGTGTCTTGGGAGCGCGCGGTAACGAGAAGAGACTCACGATCATGTGATCCCGTTGCCCCATCTCATGGACTTATGGCAAGGGCCTAGAATGTCTGGTCGTGCCATATAGAGATTTCGCGGGTACCCTCCAGGTCAACCCGACTACACATCAACTCGCGGGTACCCTCATGATCAACCCGACTCATAAGAGATTGTCGGGAACTCAGGTCCACCTCTACCGGGGTGGTACCGCCTGTCCCTCCAGTCCTCCAGTAACAGTAACTCTCGTGGGTACCCCTCGGAGCCGACTGATACGTCTCCAATGTATCTACTTTCCAAACCCTTTTGCCCTTGTTTTGGACTCTAACTTGCATGATTTGAATGGAACTAACTCGGACTGACACTGTTTTCAGCAGAACTTCCATGGTGTTGTTTTTTGTGTAGAATAAAAAGTTCTCGGAATCGCCTGAAAATCAACGGAGAATTATTTTAGAAAATATAATAAAATATCTGCAAGAAGATCTGCACCGGAGGGCCCGCACCCTGTCTCGAGGGTGAGGGTTTAAAGTGGCCCCTTCTCCTCGTCAATCAACAATCAAGTGAAGGAAGCAACAGAGTTAATTGCGCATCGTGCACCAGTTCGCTAGATCTGTTATAATTCGTCCGAATCTAAGGAAGATAGATACAAGCTAGGGTTTGTGGTGGGCGGTGGTACCTCGCGGGGCGGGGGCTCGGAGAAGGAGAAGTTGACCTTGGCCTGGATGGCGAGGCGGACGTCGTCGGCGTCGAGCTGGGGCTTGCTGGCGTGGTCGGCGTAGACCTGGGCATCGCCGAGCACGCCCCTGGCATAGCGGTAGGCGAGGTCGAGGAACTGGTGCATGACGCGCGGCTCGTACTCGCCCTCGCCGAGCCCCATGGAGCGGAGGAGCTCCCGTACTTGCCCTCGTCCGGGCCCGACGCCCCTCCTCCGGCCGCCGCGGGCTGATGCGTTGGCCGCACGCCGCCGCCGCCACCGCCGCCGTCCATGGTCTGATTGCTCGCTGTGGTGTCTGGGGTTCGGGAGTGAGGCGAATAATAGGGTTTAGATACTAATCGCAAAAAAAAGAAAAAAAGAGATTAGGGTTTAGATCCCGTGCCCAGTCCTTTAGGAACCAGGTAACCGGTTTAGATATGAGTGGAACAAGTTGGGAACACCAAGTGACGCTTTGGCCGAGTGGTTAAGGTGTGTGCCTGCTAAGTAACCGAGTTAATTTTGTTAGGGTTTGATCCCTAGTATCCACTATGTTCTGAGATTGATGTTGCTATGACTTTGCTATGCTTAATGCTTGACACTAGGGCCCGAGTGCCATGATTTTAGATCTGAACCTATTATGTTTCCATGAATATATGTGTGTTCTTGATCCTATCTTGCAAGTCTATAGTCACCTACTATGTGTTATGATCCGGCAACCCCGAAGTGACAATAATTGGGACCACTCCCGGTGATGACCATAGTTTGAGGAGTTCATGTATTCACTATGTGTTAATGCTTTGGTCCGGTACTCTATTAAAAGGAGGCCTTAATATCCCTTAGTTTCCAATAGGAGCCCGCTGCCACAGGAGGGTAGGACAAAAGATGTCATGCAAGTTCTTTTCCATAAGCACGTATGACTATATTCGGAATACATGCCTACATTGCATTGATGAACTGGAGCTAGTTCTGTGTCACCCTAGGTTATAACTTCTACATGATGAATTGCATCCGACGTAATTTCCCATCACCGATCCAATGCCTATGAGCTTTACCTATATTGCTAGTTGCTTATTTACTTTTCCGCTGCTATTATCACAAAAACTACAAAAACGCTATCTTTACTTTTATTGCTGCTACCGCCACTATCATATTACTTTCCTACTAAACTACCTTGCTGCAGATACTAAGTTTCCAAGTGTGGCTGAATTGACAACTCAGCTCCTAATACTTAAGAGTATTCTTTGGCTCCCCTTGTGTCGAATCAACAAATTTGGGTTTAATTCTTTACCCTCGAAAACTGTTGTGATCCCCTACACTTGTGGGTTATCACCAACCCGTCTTTAACATGGTTATGTCATAAAGTCAAAATAATTGTGTGTCTAAAACAGCATGGGGGAACCCGAAGAATCACCCTCGATGAATTCACACTCGATGTAACCGTCAAGGTGGAGTTGGAGGAATCACCCTCGATGGTCCACAGTTGAGGGGTAGCACGACATACTCGTATCGGGTGTGGTGAAGGAGGAATCACCCTCGAAGACCATGACCGATTAGCAACACTATAGAGTTAACATTAGAAGTATTATACGAGGTATCACCGTCGGCACTTGATAGTAGATCTGCAAAGTCGTACAACTAAGGGGGTGTGATGTGATGTGTCAGGCTCTGGACGTCGATCACGTTGATCGAGTCATCGATCATCAAGCGGGGGAAACTGGGACAAGGTGAGGGGTCACTGATGGATCACTAACCAACCTATACTAAGCAATTTAGGATAAGAAGGTAAGGTAACAATTGCAGGTTACAAAAGCAGGCTATATATCAGAATAGGAGCAATCATTACAGTAGCAAAATATAATGCAAGCATGAGAGATAATGGAACGGGCGATATAGGAATGATCAAGGGGGTTTGCTTGCCTGGTTGCTCTGCAAATGAAAGGATTCTTCAGAAGCATAGTCGTAGTCGAACACCGAAGCATCAACGGTCTCGGGGTCTACCGAAGAGGGAGGAAGGGGATGAAGCAATAAATAACATGCATATAAAGCAATAGAAAGCTATGCTAAGGGTGGCCTAACGTAGGGCTACGCATTACAGATGGAGCAGAAAAATATCCAGGAATATTTTCCTGGCTCCAGGCATTTATCGGACAGACGAACCGGAGGGGAAGGTTCCAAGTTTGTTGTGTTGGAGGTATGTGACAAGTATGTGGATAGCGTATTCAGATTCGTCATATTTTCTGATCGATTTTCAAATATAAATTATCTTCATCTGACTTATGGTTTATTTTCTATAAATTTTCAAACTTCTATCGATTTTCTAAATTTTTTGGATTATTTTTATTTGGAAAAAGATTAAAAGGAAAAAAGCTATGCACACACAACAGGGTGTACCCAACCAGTGCGTACAGGGGCTGACTGGTCAACCGCCCATTCAGCAAGTCAACCAGTCAGCGTTGACTGGTCAACCAGGCTAGTGGGGTCCGCGTGTTAGTGACACTTACTTTTAATTGTGTTTTTATTTGATTTAAATGGGTTAATTAAAGGTGGTGGTGGCCCACATGTCATAGGGCCATTTAGGTTAATTAGCCACTAATTAAAATGTTTAACCAAACTAATAGGGTCGGCCCCACTTGAAAGTGGCACCAACCGTGCCCCTCCAATGGCCACGCATGCACGAGAGCAGAGTGCTCCGGCGGCCACGACAAGGAGCAACGGCGAATGCGGCCGGCAACGGGCGCCTAGAGACCTCCATGTGTTGGGTGTACTTAACTTGGTAGAATTGCTAAAACTTGCCCACAACTAAAATTAGGAGAAGGATAAGTTTTTATTTGATCAAGTAGTCTAATCACCACCCCCTATACACATACTTTCGATTCTACAACTCGTCCCATCTAAACTAGCTTTTGAGATGGACCAAATATATTGAGCTAAATGGCCAAAATTTATTAAGCTTGACCCATCTAAACTACCAATACTAATGGGGCCACATAAGATCCTGCTTGGCATCCATGTCATCATGTCTGCCATGTCATGGTAGGTGCCATGTGGAAACGTCTACATATATAATGTGCGCGTCCAGAGAGTGGACATGCTGGGACATCTTCACACCGTGCATGCATATAGGAACTATCATAATAAGGCGAGAAGAAAGTAAAATGGATATCACAACAACTTTATTATTGTTATTACTCTAAAGGTAAATACTAATTTTGGGTAAGATCCCAATATGGTTGCATCAAGGCAGCATTGAGGTCGCCCAGCTTCCCGAGCTCAATATTTTCTTTGTACAATGCCTCTTGCCCAGGCATATCAACAATCGCACGCTCACAGTAGCTGACAAAGCCAGAAGCGTTATCCACACAGTCGGGTAAATAAATGGACCATGGTGCATATTTTTCAGCACCTGGCCCGTGGTAGTCCTTGAGCATGGTGTTGCAGATGTTGAGAATGGTCACCGCGGCATCATAGTCCATCTCGCACAAACTGAGGCGATGTGCTGTTGATGTGCCATTCTTGGCACTGTGCAACATTTCTTTGACCTTGCCACTTGCGGCAATGATATGTCCCTTCAGAATGTCTACACCAACGAGGGCCAGGTCACGAAGGTCCTTTGCCTCATCACTCCGCTTGTCCCGCCGGAGGGTCGAGACGCAGAATTCTTCTGTGATGGGACGGTATTCAGAGGAGTTGATTGAAGCATTTTTGCATGCTTCAACAATGAAATGGGACCTCTTGGGCTTGCCACCAATGTCGTAGTTGGTATGAGCAGTGGTGGCTGAGGAAAAGATCATGATGGTTATGGTAGAGAAGATGATGGTGGTCGTCCGTGCTATTGCCATTGCTGCAAGCTCAACTACAAGCCTAGAATAGTATTGAAACTGAGAGTGTTGGGGATAGTTGTATATGAAACGATGTTAAAGGGAGATATGAATGGATGGTTGGATGGCTTGAGGTGATATGCATAGGTATTTATAAAGTTTATACAGTGGGACTTCATAAATGTATAATGCAGTTTGGTGGTGGATATACAAATGATTAATGTCCACTCCATGCATAGATATGTACATATGTTGACCCTCATTGTGGATCTCCTTGTATTAATATGTTTACTACGTGGGCCCATTAATGTAACATAGATCGATCATGGATATCAAAAAGATTGATGTTCAATGTATGCATATATGTATTGGTTGTTCATAAATACCTTGATGCCCACTTTGGATGTCATGGTAGTAATATATCCACTAGATAGGTCCATGAGTGCAACACAACCATGCCATTTGTGACCAAATGATTAATGTTTATTTTTTGCACAAATATGTTTATATTTATTTTGGATATCCTCGTATTAATGCTCTCTCTATTCACTAATACTGATGCTAATTTGCGATCTTCTTATATTAATACACATCAAACTTTGCATAGGTACGTGGATGCAAGAACTCTTGATCATGGATATCCAAATGATATTAATAATTTTCATATAGTGGGACTTCATAAATGTAGTATGCAGTTTGGCGGTGGATATCCAAATGATTAATGTCCCACTCTATGCATAGATATGTATATATATTGACGCTCACTTTGGATCTCCTTCTATTAATACGTTTACTACATACGCCCATCGATGTCCACTTTGGATATCATGGCAGTAATACATCCACTAGATAAGTCCATGAATGCAACACAACTAGGCCATATGTAACCAAATAATTAATGTTTATCTATGTACAAATCTGTTGATCCTCATTTCAGATATCCTCGTATTAATGCTCTCTGTATTACCAAATATGTTGATGCTAATTTTTGTTCTTCTTATATCAATACATATCTAACTTTCATATGTATGTGAATGCAACGCCTCTTGATCATGGATATCCAAATGATTATTGTTCACTAGTCGTCGACCATGCCAATATTCAAACATCAATGTGAACCGCACACACAAATCTCCGTATGAAGTGATATTAGTTTTGCATATTACCATCCAATAGAATATCTGAAAATCATCGTAAAAATGAATAACCTAAAAGGAAAAATAGATTACGCAATTAAGTTTCCAGATGTGGCTGAATTGACAATTCAGCTGCTAATACTTAAGAGTATTCTTTGGTTCCCCTTGTGTCGAATCAACAAATTTGGGTTTAATACTTTACCCTCAAAAACTGTTGCGATCCCCTACACTTGTGGGTTATCAAGACTATTTTCTGGCGTCGTCGTCGGGGAGCATAGCTTTATTCTTTAAGTCACTTGGGATTTATATATGCTTATCACTATGAAGAATTTAAAGTACTCAAAAACCAAGATCTTACCCTCAATTACGAGGGGAGGTAAGGAACTGCCATCTAGCTCTGCACTTGATTCTCTTTCTGTTATGAGTAAACTTGCGACACATACTCCTGCTATTGAATCTGATATGTCGTATGTTCTTGATGATGCTACTTCTGCTATGTATGATGAAACTATCTCTATGCCTGATACTGTGCCACTAGGTGAATTTCTAGATGAACAAATTGCTAAGGTTAGGGAGAGTGCAAATGTTGATGATATTTATGAAAATGATGATGAAACTACTCCCAATAGATATGAATTGCCTGTTGTGCCTCAGGGTTATGTTATGGATGAAGAAACTGCTAGAGACTTTCTTTCTTGCAATAATAGATATGATCTTAAGAAGTTATTAGCTAAGCTGAAAGAAAAATCCTTAAATGCTAGAATGAAACATGACCCTGCTTTTGCTACTTCACCTATATGTGTTACTGATAAGGATTATGAATTGTCTGTTGACCCTGAGTTAATTACTTTGGTTGAATCTGATCCTTTCCATGGCTATGAGTCTGAAACTGTTATAGCACATCTTACTAAGTTGAATGACATAGCCACCCTGTTTACCAATGATGAAAAGATTTGCTACTACTATATCCCTAAGTTGTTTCTGTTCTCGTTAATGGGTGATGCTAAGACTTGGTTTAATTCTCTTGATCCTGGTTGTGTGGGTAGTCCCCGGGATATGATGTATTACTTCTCTGCTAAATATTTTCCCGCTCATAAGAAACAAGCTACCTTACGGGAAACTTGGGGAAGGCTTCTCCAGTTACTAAATGCTTTGCCTGGTCATCCTCTTGAGATGCATGATATACTTGATGTCTTTTATAATGGACTAACCGATGCTTCCAGAGACCACCTGGATAGTTGTACTGGTTGTGTTTTCAGGGAAAGAACAGTGGAACAAGCGGAATTACTATTGAATAATATGCTAGCCAATGAAAATAATTGGACACTTCCTGAACCAGCCCCTAAGCCAACTCCGAAGAAAAGAGGTGTTCTATTTCTCAGTCCTGAAGATATGCAACAGGCAAAGAAATCTATGAAAGAAAAAGGTATTAAAGCTGAAGATGTTAAGAATTTACCGCCTATTGAAGAAATACATGGTCTTGATAACCCGACACAGGTAGTAAAAGTAAATTCTCTTTATAGATTTGATGAAGGTGATATTCCTCGTTATAAGTCTGCTAGCCAATGCTTAGATGAGTTTGACAATTTTATTGTGAAACAAGAAAACTTCAATGCTTATGTTGGTAGACAACTGCAACACAATGCTTATATGATTGAACGCTTGAGTGATTATTTGTCTAGTGCTAAAGATGAACTGAAACTTATTAGTATACATACTTCCATGGTCACCACTCAAGTAGAACATGTACTCAAGGCTCAGAATGATTTGCTCAATGAACTAAATAGTAAGAATAATGATAATGCCATTAGAGTTGTGACTAGAGGTGGTAGAATGACTCAGCAACCTTTGTATCCCGAAGGCCACCCTAAGAGAATTGAGCAAGATTCTCAGAGAGCTAATTTAGATGCACCTACTTCTTCTAAGAAGAAGAAAAAGAAAAATGATAGGACTTTGCATGCTTCTAGTGAACCTGTAGCTCACCCACCTAAGAATCTCAATGATATATCTGTTTCTGATGCTGAGACACAATCTGGTAATGAACATGAACCTAGTGATAATATTAATAATGATGTTCATGCTGATGCTCAACCTAGCAATGATAATTATGTAGAGATTGAACCTGCTGTTGATCTTGATAACCCACAATCAAAGAATCAACGTTATGATAAGAGAGACTTTGTTGCTAGGAAGCATGGTAGGGAAAGAGAACCATGGGTTCAGAAACCCATGCCTTTTCTTCCGAAACCATCCAGGAAAAGGATGATGAGGATTTTGAGCGCTTTGCTGAAATGATTAGACCTATCTTTTTGCGTATGCGTTTGACTGATGTGCTTAAAACAAATCCTTATGCCAACTATATGAAAGATATTATTACCAACAAAAGAAAGATACCTGAAGTAGAAATTTCCACCATGCTTGCCAATTACACTTTTGAGGGTGGAATGCCTAAGAAATTAGGAGATCCATGAGTACCTACTATACCTTGCTCCATTAAGAGAAACTACGTTAAAACTGCTTTGTGTGATCTTGGAGCCGGTGTTAGTGTTATGACTCTCTCTTTATATCATAGACTTGACTTGAGTAAGTTGACACCTACTGAAATATCTTTGCAAATGGTCGATAAATCAACTGCTATACCTGTCGGTATTTGTGAGGATGTGCCTGTTGTAGTTGCAAATGTTACTATTCTAACGGACTTTGTTATACTTGATATTCCCGAGGACGATAGTATGTCTATTATTCTTGGAAGACCTTTTTTGAATACTGCAGGGGCTGTTATTGATTGCAACAAAGGCAATGTCACTTTTCATGTCAATGGTAATGAGCATACGGTACACTTTCCGAGGAAACAACCTCAGGTCCACTGTATTAATTATATTGGAAAAACTTCAACTATCACTATTGGAGGTTTTGAGTTTCCTATTCCTACTATCAAGAAGGCATATGACATTCTTATTGTTGGGGACATACATATCCCCATTGAGGTAACCTAGTGTTATTCGAAAATTCTCCGGTTTCATGTTACTCGGAAAGAGTTTATTAACAAGACCTGATCAACCTTGTTAATGGATTCCTTTTGATGAACATGGGATAGGTGAATCTAGATAGCACAAACCTTATGTACCCTCCTTTTACTTTCTGTTAATTAGGTTAAATAAAAGAAAAATAGCATTATCTGTTTGTTTCCAGACATATTCGTGCAATAAAAAATATCACGAAAATAAAAAGTTCTCCAAATGCCATGAAAATGAAATATGATTTTTTTTCTAGAATATTTAAGAAAATATGGCACTGAACACACAGCGAGGGGAGCCAGCACGTGGCCTCGAGGGCACAGGGCGCGCCCCCTGCCTCGAGGGCCCCACGTGCCCCCTGCACTTATCGTTTCACCCATGCTCTTCTTCTTCCTCCCAAAAAAAATTCCCAGCCAGCTCAAACCCGAGTTCTAGCTCATTTTGCTGCCATTTTCGATCTCCTTGCTCAAAGCACCATTCACCAAACTGTTTGGGGAGATTGTTCCTTGGTATGTGACTCCTCCATTGGTCCAATTAGTTTTTGTTCTGGTGCTTTATTTGTTGCAAATTTGTGCTGCTGTGGTGACCTTGTTCTTGAGCTTGCATGTCAAATTTTCTTGGTCCCAAGTAGTTCTAATGCATGATATAGCTTCTAGGCACTAATAGGAGTTGTTGCTATCAATCTTGTTGAGTTTGGTTAACTTTTATTGTGAGTTACTAAAAATTTCAAAAAAAATCAGAAAAATGTCTAGGAGAAACTTCCAAGGTGGTCCTTCAAGGAAGCAAGAACCGAGGCTCGCGTTTCGTGAGCCGGACGATGAACCACCGAGGGATGCTGATGTACGGCCTTGTGAATGGACGTCAGATGAATTTATGAGTCAAGCGGGCATCAAAGATGAATTTTACGCATATGTGCGTAATGCTGACCTCGAGGACTTCATGCAAGATAAGTGCCTCCAATACCGTGGCTTAACTGATAGCTTTGTGAGAAGGTTTAAATTTTCATCTTCACGTAATTCTCACACTGTCCTGTTTGATCTCTATGATAAATCTTATACCATGGACTTAGAGGATTTTAATGTAGCCTGCAAGCTCCCACAGTGGGGCAGTATGAGTGATCCTCGTAAATCTGAATTTAGAGAACTCTTGCTAGTATTACAGTGGGAGAATCCAGGGACATCACACAAGCCACCACTGGGAGCATACATTTTCCTACCATTCATTATTTTGCTCTCTTTATTGGTAGATGCATAAATGGTAAAGATGAAGCCTGTCACATGTGTGTCCCTGATCTTAGCATTCTCAGGAGTGATGTACTGGGTGATAGGCAATATAATTTAGGAGCAATTGTTGCACGTAGACTACACCATAATGGTTTGTATGGAGATTTATTTGGTGGGATCTATGCTACTCGCATAGCCCGCTATCTTGGTGTGTCTGTGCACCCTTATGATGAACATTTACCCGCTGCTTATTTAGACTGTAATGCTATGGCTAGTCACCGGTTTATAGAGTGGGATAATCAAACTCTCAAATACCGACTAATCTTTAACCGGCAGCATGTCATCCCTATTGTTCTTCCTGCCCCTACTTTGTTTAACTTTCAGGAAAAGGGAAGATACACTATAACTATGGAGGAGGCAAATGCCCATTATAACATGACAGAGGCAGACCGCCTTCGAGCTGCAGCTCAGCAGGCAGCATCTGTTGCATCTCAGTACGACCCCAACTACAACTTTGGATATCCGCCTGGCCAGTACTGGCCATAGACCAACTTAGGCCAAAAAGCCTAAGCTTGGGTAAGTACGTATTTCTCACCGACTTACTTTCATGTTCACACCTATTCTAGTTGTCGGTGCTCACACTCTTTCAATTTACCATCCATGCTTAGTTTCAATTTCTTTTTCTTAGTATTTTTCTTTTGTGCTAGAAAAACCCAGAAAAACAAAAAATATTAGTTGTAGCTTCCAGTTAGTTTACTTTCTTTGCTTGTAGTAGTAACTAAAAATGAAAGCCCAAAAAGATTTCCCGTTCTTCTTTTTCTTGTTGGGAGCTTTCCCGTGTAAATAGTTTATTTTCTTTTCTTTAGGGGTTAAGAGTAGAAGACCATGATTAAAATGCTTAGTGGCTCTCTTATGCTTTGTTGTTGATTTAACCTTGAGCCATATTACCTTGTCTTCTCTCTTGAATTAAATGCCTGCAGATTCCAGCTTAGTCCAATGCACGTGCACTATTATTATTATCCACACCATTCTGTCGTGTGAGTGAAAGGCAATAAGGATGATATATGATGAACTAATTGAGATGAGAAAAGCTGGTATGAACTCGATCTCTTTTGTTTTTGTAAATATGATTGCTCGTCGTTCTTGATTCAGCTTGTTATGAATGAAACATGTTTGCAATGACAATTAGAGATCATAGCTGCTTATGACATGCTTAATTAGCTGAGAATTTATAATGGTCTATCTTGCGTGCCAACATGATATTAAAATGGTTGTGATGTGGTATGATGGGTGGTATCCTCCTCTGAACGATTTAAGTGACTTGACTTGGCACATGTTCACGCATGTAGTTGAAACAAATCAACATAGCCTTCACGATATTTATGTTCATGGTGATTTATATCCTACTCATGCTTGCATTTCATTGTTGATTAATTTTAATGCATGTTCAGGACCGTTGTTGCTCTCTAGCTCGTCGCTTCCCAGTCTCCTTCTAGCCTTCACCTGTACTAAGCGGGAATACTGCTTGTGCATCCACTTCCATAAACCCCAAAGTTGTTCCATATGAGTCCACCATACCCTCCTATATGCGGTATTTACCTGCCGTTCCAAGTAAATTTGTATGTGCCAAACTCTAAACCTTCAAATGAAATTCTGTTTTGTATGCTCGAATAGCTCATGTATCAACTAGGGCTGTCTATATCTTCCATGCTAGGTGGGTTATTCTCACAATGAGTGGACTCCGCTCATCATTCACGAGAAAATGGCGGGTAATCGGGATGCCTAGTCCCATGCTTAAAATCATAATAATTAAACAAAACTCCCCTAGGGCTGTTGCTTGTTTGGACGGTAACCCGTGGATTCGGCTGGCCGTGGAGTGTGCTTGTTGGTGGTTGGGGGAGTATAAACTTTACCATTCTGTTTGGGAACCGCCTATAATGTGCGTAGCATGTGAGATATCGAGATTATTGGTTGTTATGTTGACAATGAAAGCATACCGCTCAAAATGTTATTCAATCTCTATTTAAAAATCGAGCTCTGGCACCTCTACAAATCCCTGCTTCCCTCTGCGAAGGGCATATCTATTTACTTTTATGCAGAGTCATCATCCTCTTATCAAAAAGCACCAGTAGGAGAGCACCTCTATCGTTGCATGTATTACTATTAATTTGCATTGAGTATGATCATGACTGGATCTCTTGTACCATGAATTACAATGTCTAGTCAGTCCTTAATCTTTAAAGGTGATCTGCATTTATGTTTTGCGGTCTCAGAAAGGGCTAGCGAGATACCATCCTATTATATCATATCATGATTGTTTTGAGAAGTGTTGTCATCCAAGGTTTATTATTAGTGCTCGCTAGTTGATTATGCCATTGATGTGAGTAGTCTTGAGACCTGAAAGTTATTGTGAATGTGGTTAGTTCATGATCTTGTTGAAAACCAGAATGCTAGCTTACATATTTACAACAACAAGAGCAAACAGAGTTTGTCAAAGTTTTCCTTTATCACTTTCAGTTTATCAACTGAATTGCTTGAGGACAAGCAAAGGTTTATGCTTGGGGGAGTTGATACGTCTCCAACGTATCTACTTTTCCAAACCCTTTTGCCCTTGTTTTGGACTCTAACTTGCATGATTTGAATGGAACTAACCCGGACTGACGTTGTTTTCAGCAGAACTGTCATGGTGTTGTTTTTTGTGTAGAATAAAAAGTTCTCGGAATCGCCTGGAAATCAACGGAGAATTATTTCAGAAAATATAAAGAATATCTGCAAGAAGATCTGCACCAGGGGGCCCACACCCTGTCCTCGAGGGTGGGGGGCGCGCCCCCCTTCCCAGGGCGCGCCCCCTTCCTCGAGGGCCCGCCGATGCTCCACCGACGTATCCCTAGGTCCTATATATTCCGTTTCGTGGAGAAAAAAATCAGGGAGAAGGAATTATCACATTTTACGAGACGAAGCCACCGCCAAGCCCTAATCTCTCTCGGGAGGGCTGATCTGGAGTCCGTTCGGGGCTCCGGAGAGTGGAGATCGTAGCCATCGTCATCATCAACCTTCCTCCATCACCAATTCCATGACGCTCACCGCTGTGTGTGAGTAATTCCATCGTAGGCTTGCTGGACGGTGATGGGTTGGATGGAATCTATCATGTAATCGAGTTAGTTTTGTTAGGGTTTGATCCCTAGTATCCGCTATGTTCTGAGATTGATGTTGCTATGACTTTGCTATGCTTAATGCTTGACACTAGGGCCCGAGTGCCATGATTTCAGATCTGAACCTATTATGTTTCCATGAATATATGTGTGTTCTTGATCCTATCTTGCAAGTCTATAGTCACCTACTATGTGTTATGATCCGGCAACCCCGAAGTGACAATAATCGGGACCACTCCCGGTGATGACCATAGTTTGAGGAGTTCATGTATTCACTATGTGTTAATGCTTTGGTTCGGTACTCTATTAAAAAGAGGCCTTAATATCCCTTAGTTTCCAATAGGACCCCGCTGCCACGGGAGGGTAGGATAAAAGATGTCATGCAAGTTCTTTTCCATAAGCATGTATGAATATATTCGGAATACATGCCTACGTTGCATTGATGAACTGGAGCTAGTTCTGTGTCACCCTAGGTTATAACTTCTACATGATGAATTGCATCCGACGTAATTTCCCATCACCGATCCAATGCCTACCAGCTTTACCTATATTGCTAGTTGCTTATTGATACGTCCAAAACGTATCTATAATTTTTGCTTGCTCCATGCCTCTTTTGGGTGATATTGCTATGATATTTATACACTTCCATACACTTTTGATCATATTTGGACTAACCTATTAACTCAGTGCACCCCAGTGCCAGTTTCTGTTTTCTGCTGTTTTTGTATTTCAGGGTTTCCCATTACGAGAACTGCCAGAAAAATCCCGGAAAAATTATATAAAAAATCAGCGTTTCAGAAGCTTCCCGGTAGCCAAAGTACAGCCGGAGGGGGGCCACCAGGGCTCCAGGCGCCCTGGTGGCGCTCCCCCCCCTGGCCGCGCCGGGGGGGCGCCTGGGCCCCCCAGGCCTCCGCTGATGCCCCCCTTTGGCATATATTTATATCGTGTCCCGAAACCCTCGAGACGGGAACCCTTTTTCGCGATCTCATCTCTGTTCCGCCGCCGCCGCGCTTCCAAGATCGGGAGCGCCAGGAGAACTCTTCCCGGCACCCTGCCGGAGGGGAGGATCACCACCGGGAGCCTCTCCACCACCATGGACGCCTCCCGGATGAGTTGTGAGTAGTCTCCCTTGGACCATGGGTCCATGACCAGTAGCTATGTGATGTTCTCCCCCCCTTCTTGTGCTTCACTAATTAGTCCTCGTGAGCTGCCCTACATGATCGAGGCACATATGTAATCCTTATGCTGTTGCTATGTTGAGTTTGCTGGGATTCGATGGATTGTGAGATTATGTTCAGATTGTGTTTGAGTAATATATTTGATCTACCTCTTTTAAATTTATGTTCGTAAGTAATTCTTGCATGTTCTCCGTTGTTATTTATTGCTTTGGCCAAGTAGTAGGTAGTGACTCCAAGAGGGAACGTTATGCTTGATTGTGGGTTCATGCCCCTCGATGACTAGCTTGAGTGACAGAACATGAGTCTAGGGGATGTGCTATTGCCACAAGGGGGAAAACAACGGTGCTTGTGCCCGCGGGTGCAAGGATTGTTTACTTTACGCAAAGTTCTTTTAATGCAGTTGTCTGTTGCTTTGAGTTTACACTATGGGTGGGACTCGCAACTTAATACCAGCGAGATGTTCTGGATAGATATCTCAAGGTGGATGATTAGTAGTAGATGCAGATGGATTTCGGTCTACTTGCCTTGGCGTACCGCCCATGCTTTGAACCTCTACCTTTCTTGTAACATAGTTAGCATTGGTTTGCGCACATAATTCTGTCAATTGCCCAGCTGTAATTCGTTTACCTCACATAGCTGTTTTATCGTCTTTTGGGAGAGAGACATCACTAGTGAACATCATGGGACCCCGGTCCATATTACCATCATTGATCACATCCGCTATTTACTTTATGCTTTTATTTACTATTTGCAGCATCACCTATCACTATTATCACTTGCGTTTGATCCTTTGTAAACTACAAGGCCGGAAGGATTGACAACCTCTCTGTACTCGTTGGGAGCAAAGTTATTTGTATCTGTGTGCAGGTCCACGTTGATTGCTAATATCTGGCGTTGTTAGCAGTTGACACCTTCTTGTTGAAACTGGGAGTCTCAGGGAAATCGATCCTTGGTATCTTTGCCAAGGGAAAACTTCCGCTACACTGCATCTCAAACCTTCCACTTGGGGTAACCAAAGAGGGGCGAGAAGCCATCAAGCAAAGTTATCTGGCGCCGTTGCCGGGGACTCCACTCTTCAAGATAGGGGAGTTGCACGCTATCTTTTACCTTTTCTTTTTAGTCTTGTTAGTTTACCTTTCAGTTTTCTTTATGTCTTTTCACTAGTTTTGCTTAATGGAAAACAACAAAAATATGAGAGAGCTTTATAAGCTCTACCTTGCTTTGGGACATGATGTGTTTGAAGAGAAAATTAAAAAACCTATGGAACTTTATTATTTGCATAACATTCATGATGGTGGTGATGTTATTAGTATGCTTTCTTTGAATATCAATATTTCTAATGACATGGAAAGCTTTAAGCTTGGGGATGACACGTTTGATGAACATGATATTTTTAGTCCCCCAACTTTTGAAGAGAAAATTTACTTTGATGATACTTTGCTTCCTATACATGATGATTACAATGATGAATATGATGTTTTCAGTCCACCTACTATTGAGGATAAAATTTATTATGATTATGATATGCCTCCTAAATACAATGATTACCATGATGGTTATGATTGCTTTACTCTCACTATTCCTAATAAGAAAGATTTTGCTTATATGAAGAGTAATGACACTTTTTTGCATGTGGATCATGGTAACAATGCTTTATGTGATGCTTATATTGTTGAGTTTATTCGTGATCCCACTGAAAATTATTATGAGAAGGGAACATATGCTTATAGATATTTCAATGATATCAAGTTCCCTCTCTTTGTGTCGAAGGTTTTGAAGCTACACTTGTTTTGCCTTCCTATGCTTATTGCTTTATGCTTCAATGAATTATTCTATTGCAATATTCCTATGCATAGGAAGCATGTTAGGCTTAAATGTGTTTGGTATTTGCTTCTTGATGCTCTCTTTTGTTCTTCAACTCTTATTCCTACGAGAGCATCATTAAAGTCTCATGCCTAGCTTAAAGGCATAAAAGAAAGCGCTTTTGGGAGGCAGCCCACATGAATAAAATTTTATTTTGCTTTTTGTTGTGTCTTGATGTTGTTACTACAGTAGCATCATCATTGTATCTTTGCTTTTCAACTTTGTGCCAAGTGTAGCCTCTGATTGCAAGAAAGTTCAAAAGTTGTGACGTGCTGTCCCGGAAACAGATTCTGTCCTTGGATAGAAAAATTCGTATAAAATCACCAGATCATCTTTTTGGTCTGAATGTTTTCGACAGCGTGCTCTATACAATTGTCTTTCGTGCGTCTGTTCTGAGTTTTTTTATTAGAGTTGCAGAAGTTCCCCGAAAAAATCATTTACTACCTGCTGTTCTGTTTTTCACAGATTATGTCCTGTTTTGCCTTTCCTTCATTTTGCAAACCTTGAGCTTGATTTTTCTTTGCAAAAACCTTTTGGCAATCTTGAGAAACAGTAGATCTTCAAGAATATCCTTATTTCCAGCAAGGAACAATTGTTTTATTATGGGTACTAACCTCGCTAATCAGATTATGATGAGTTATGTATGAAGGGAGTTTTCAAGTGTGCGAGGGAAGATGATAAAAAAAGATTCAGGAGTGTCAAACGCCCAAGCTTGGGGATTCCCCCATGCACCCCCAAGAAATATTCAAGAAGACTCAAGCGTCTAAGCTTGGGGATGCCCCCGTGCATCCCCTTCTCCATCAACATTATCAGTTCGTCTTTCGTTCCACTATATTTTTATCACTTCATGTGTTATGTGCTATGCTTGGAGCGTCTTGCTTTTAGTTTTCCTTTTTAGTTTTCCTTAGCTTTTCATAACGAGTCGGAACTCAGATTTCTTTATGTGGGAGAGAAACACGCTCCACATCTACCTAGAATATAACATAGAATTTTCATGTCTATCTTTGATGTGTGTGCTCTTTGTCTTTCAATAGCTACTATCATGTTTAGCTTTTAGTTTTCATGCTTATCTTTTTAAAGAGCTTTTGTTTAGTTGGTTGCTTGAACTCTCTTTATTTATCATGATTATCTTATTAAGAGAGTTTGCTTTTGTTGCAATGGTTGATATGTCTATGATAAAAATGCTACGTGCATAATGGTGCTTAGTAGTTCATGTTTTCTTATGGTTAGTCTCAAATAGCTGGGGGGTTTCCAATGTGTTATTGGAGTACCAACATGATTTGTTTGCCTATGATGTGGTATGGTTTAGTAATATCTTCCTTCAAGAATTTATTTTGATTGACTTGGCGTATGCTCACGCATATTTAAGACTGTAAAGAAAGTCTGTCAAGCCTTGATGATCTTTTGTTTCTGAGTAGCGATATAACTACCATGTCTGATTCAATGTTGCTTTGTCGCTCTGCATGATTATGACCGTCATTGCTCTCTTAGTTGGTCACTCCCAGTCTTTTGCTAACCTCCACCTGTACTAAGCGGACTGACTGCTTGTGCATCCAAATTCTTTTAAACCAGTTATGCCATATGAGTCCACCATACCTTCCTACATGGTATTTACCTGCCATTCCTAACGAAGACTTTCATGTACCATCTCGAAATTATTCAAAAAAAAGCATTCCTATTTTGTGCCTCTGTTTTAAGTCCATGAGGAAGTAGTAGTTAATTCATGATCTTTTTAAGTTGGACAAGCTTCACCCCGGGATTGCATGTATAATGTGCAAACCCATAATACGAGAAGGAACTGGCATTGAGTGCGCCCGTCTCAAAATTAATATAACAAACAAACCCTCCTTCACGCTTTGTTCATGAGAAATCAGAAAACTTTGGCAGTGATAAGCAAAGGAGATTAAGAGGATGTGATCGTCCTCATTCGGGAGCCGTTCCTCGAAACTTGTCCATCTCAAGAAGTGATTGAGTTGTCTGCTAGCATTCGTTGATGAAACATGCATAATCTAAAAAATATTATTACCTCTGTTTTTAAAACCAAGAGCTCTGGTACATGTTTTGTCTTTGTTTCCGACTACGGGTTTTCAACCTTGCCAACAAAAGCCACGGTTCGAGAGTCTCCACCTTCTTTTAAAGCACCAACTACTGAGAGCATGATTGTCATTCTGAGTGTAATGTGCATTGTCCCAAAGTAGCATTGTCTTTTGCATGATTGTGATATCATTTATTCTGAAATCATTGTATCTAGTCATCACTTAAACCTTGGAGGTGCCCCTGCATTTATGTTTTGCTTCACTAAAGGGGGCAAGCGAGGTATCACTTTATCATATTTGCACACCATGCTCATTACAAATCTATTTGATGTTTCAGTATCATATTGTAAAACTTTCAGTTCTTTGTGATTTTCTCATGAGGCAACTTAATTACTACAGATTCATTGTCTCAGTAAGCTTTTGTCATCTGACTATGAAAAGTCCTATATGGTTAATAGCATGCCACCACAGAAATTATTCTTGTTATCATTTACCTACTCGAGGACGAGCAGGAATTAAGCTTGGGGATGTTGATACGTCCAAAACGTATCTATAATTTCTGCTTGCTCCATGCCTCTTTTGGGTGATATTGCTTTGATATTTATACACTTCCATACACTTTTGATCATATTTGGACTAACCTATTAACTCAGTGCACCCCAGTGCCAGTTTCTGTTTTCTGCTGTTTTTGTATTTTAGGTTTTCCCATTACGAGAACTGCCAGAAAAATCCCAGAAAAATTATATAAAAAATCAGCGTTCCAGAAGCTTCCCGGTAGCCAAAGTACAGCCGGAGGGGGGCCACCAGGGCTCCAGGCGCCCTGGTGGCGCGGCCCCCCCTGGCCGCGCCGGGGGGGCGCCTGGGCCCCCAGGCCTCCGCTGATGCCCCCCTTTGGCATATGTTTATATCGTGTCCCGAAACCCTCAAGACGGGAACCCTTTTTCGCGATCTCATCTCTGTTCCGCCGCCGCCGCGCTTCCAAGATCGGGAGCGCTAGGAGAACTCTTCCCGGCACCCTGCCGGAGGGGAGGATCACCACCGGGAGCCTCTCCACCACCATGGACGCCTCCCGGATGAGTTGTGAGTAGTCTCCCTTGGACCATGGGTCCATGACCAGTAGCTATGTGATGTTCTCCTCCCCTTCTTGTGCTTCACTAATTAGTCCTCGTGAGCTGCCCTACATGATCGAGGCACATATGTAATCCTTATGTTGTTGCTATGTTGAGTTTGCTGGGATCCGATGGATTGTGAGATTATGTTCAGATTGTGTTTGAGTAATATATTTGATCTACCTCTTTTATATTTATGTTCGTAAGTAATTCTTGCATGTTCTCCGTTGTTATTTATTGCTTTGGCCAAGTAGTAGGTAGTGACTCCAAGAGGGAACGTTATGCTTGATTGTGGGTTCATGCCCCTCGATGACTAGCTTGAGTGACAGAACATGAGTCTAGGGGATGTGCTGTTGCCACAAGGGGGAAAACAACGGTGCTTGTGCCCGCGGGTGCAAGGATTGTTTACTTTACGCAAAGTTCTTTTAATGCAGTTGTCTGTTGCTTTGAGTTTACACTATGGGTGGGACTCGCAACTTAATACCAGCGAGATGTTCTGGATAGATATCTCAAGGTGGATGATTAGTAGTAGATGCAGATGGATTTCGGTCTACTTGCCTTGGCGTACCGCCCATGCTTTGAACCTCTACCTTTCTTGTAACATAGTTAGCATTGGTTTGCGCACATAATTCTGTCAATTGCCCAGCTGTAATTCGTTTACCTCACATAGCTGTTTTATCGTCTTTTGGGAGAGAGACATCACTAGTGAACATCATGGGACCCCGGTCCATATTACCATCATTGATGACATCCGCTATTTACTTTACGCTTTTATTTACTATTTGCAGCATTACCTATCACTATTATCACTTGTGTTTGATCCTTTGTAAACTACAAGGCCGGAGGGATTGACAACCTCTCTGTACTCGTTGGGAGCAAAGTTATTTGTATCTGTGTGCAGGTTGATGTCTACACACGCTTCTACTCTTGTAGACTATGTTGGGCCTCCAAGCGCAGAGGTTTGTAGGACAGCAGCAACTTCCCTCAAGTGGATGACCTAAGGTTTATCGAACTCAGGGAAGTAGAGGTTGAATATGGTCTCTCTCAAGCAACCCTGCAACTAAGATACAAGAAGTCTCTTGTGTCCCCAACACACCTAATACAACTAGGAGTTGTATAGGTGCACTAGTTCGGCGAAGAGATGTTAAATGGCAAGTGATATGGATGGCAAAACAAAGTAATATAAATCTGTAATAAAAAGTGCAGCAAGCAAACAAGTGGTAAACGTGAGCACAAATGGTATTTCAATGGTGGAAATGAGGCCTAGGCTTCATACTTTCACTAGTGGCAACTCCCAACAACATTAACATAATCGAATCACATGATATTTCCCATAAAACATGCAAAGGGGACACACTCGGAGGTCATTCCTTCGTGGTCAAGAGAGGACGAGAATTATGTAGGGCTACAAAAGCACACCTCAAAGTTCGTAGTTCTCAATCTAAGGATTTCCCAATGTCACCGCGGCCATCCAAAGAGAGTCCCACAATCACCACAACATATCTAAAGGATAGTCAAAGACAAGCACCAAGAGACTCTCAATCTTCAATCAACACACAAGAGAGGAAATCACTCATGAAAATATTGTTCTAATCCATGTCCAATAGACCGTTGTCACCTTGGTCTCGGGGATTATACTAGATAAAGACAAGTGAGTACATCAATCCAATACATAGAGGAAGGGAAAATATCATGGGATCACCCTAGATTAACATAGCCTATGATCACAACGAAGATCACATCATGGGAGAGAGAATTGACCACATAGCTACTGGTAAGAACCTCAGCCCCGAGGAGGAACTACTCCCGCATCATGGAGGGAGGAAGCAACGTCGATGGAGATGAATCTGGGGGCACTTCCCCGTCCCGGCAGGGTGCCGCCGCAGGAATTCTGGTCCCCAGAAGCTTGATGGCGATGGCGGCGGAGATCGGAATCGCGTCTGGAGAAAAGGGGTCTGGAATCAGGGTTTTCTCGATGGACCTTAAATATATGCCAAAGGGGGTCACCGGGGGAGTCCTGGGGGGCCCAGGCGCCCCCCCCCCCCCCCCCCCCC
>LR738709.1:659685155-659740604 GCA_902687465.1 Secale cereale | reverse complement strand
TACGTTTCTGTTCGTGTTCGTGGGAAGAAGATGAGATGGGGTGGGGCCCAGGCGCCAGATAAGAGAGAGTCAACGAGGAGAGAGTTACCTGAGGGAGGGAGAGCGTACCAGAGAAAAACGGCCTCGGCGCTGAACGAGCTTTTTTTTTTTTTTTACAGAGAAAGAGATCACATGGGAGTATACGCAGCGTACGTGTGCACAACTGGCGGCTCGGAGGCCTCGCTAGCTGACCGTGGCATCGCCTGGCAGCTCGGGCTGGGCCGGCTGGCCTGCTAGCGCTATTGGGAATTTTTTTTTTTTAGACAGCGAAAAAAAAGACAGAAAATAAAAATAATTTTATATAGGACATATATATATCAAAAAAAATTCAGAAAAATAAATCCTACAAGATGAACCATTTTTCAGAGGCTAAATAAAAACTTTACAAAAACATTTTTTTTTCTAAAAATTCAAATGAAACTCAAATTTGAATTCAAAACTTTCGGCATTGTTTTCTTCTGACTTTTTGGAGTGTCATGTTCGCTCCTCTTAGAATTATTATATAGATCTGAAGAAAAATGTTCACATAATAATATGGTCTTATATATGACCTTGTGAACATTTATCCTGCCTATAATGCAAATAAAAAAAACATTTTTGTTAAACTAGTAAAATAAATTGCAAATAAAACCCAACAAATATATTTTGGTTCCAAATTCAAATTCCAATATTTTCCCTCTGATTTTGAAGAAGTCATTTTATCTTCTCTCTTTATTTTTGGAATAATGGAAATGATCTTTTTTTTTATGGAACCAAGTTTGATCCAATTTCCAAATTTTGAAATTTCAAAAGTGGGTTTTAGGGAAACTTCCAACTCTCTCTTTTGGTCCTTGAGTTGCTCAAAGTTCCTTGGATCAGAAGCAAATAATACAAAAATGCATAAATCATGGATGCATATGAATGATCTATTTATAAACATCCAAATTAAAAATTTGGGATGTTACAAACCTACCCCCCTTAAGATGAATCTCGCCCTCGAGATTCGGGTTGGCTAGCAAAAAGGTGTGGGTGATCTTGTCGAAGATCTTCTTCGCGTTCCCAGGTGGCTTCTTCCTCAGTATGATGACTCCACTGAACCTTGCAAAACTTGATGACCTTGTTGCGGGTAACCCTGCTTGCTGTTTCGAGAATCTTGACGGGCTTCTCCTCATAGGTCAGATCACTATCCAACTGTATGGCCTCCAGTGGCACTGTATCTCTCAAAGGAATATCAGCCATCCCTGCATGGCACTTCTTCAACTGAGAAACATGAAACACATTATGAACTCCAGACAAGGTTTTGGGTAACTCCAACTGATATGCAACTTCTCCTCTGCGTTCCAAAATTTTGTATGGCCCCACAAATCGTGGTGCTAGTTTTCCTTTAACTCCAAACCGTTTAACTCCTCGAAGTGGAGACACACGAAGATATGCTCTATCTCCGACTTCATAAGTTACTTCCTTGCGTTTAGTATCGGCATAACTCTTCTGTCTGGATTGGGCTATCTTAAGTCTGTCACGGATCAACTTGACTTTCTCCTCCGAATCTCTGATAAGGTCGGGACCAAATAATTTACGGTCTCCAACTCCATCCCACATTAATGGTGTCCTGCACCTCCTTCCGTACAAAGCTTCGAAAGGGGCCATCTTCAAACTAGCTTGATAGCTGTTGTTATATGAGAATTCTGCGTATGGCAAATTATCATCCCAACTAGATCCATAATCTAGCGCACAAGCTCTCAACATGTCCTCCAGTATCTGATTGACTCTCTCGGTCTGCCCATCTGTCTGCGGATGAAAGGCTGTACTGAACTCCAGCCTGGTACCCAAAGTTTCGTGTAACTGATGCCAAAACTTTGAGGTAAATTGTGTTCCTCTATCTGATACGATGGTCCTCGGAACTCCATGCAGACATACGATCCTGGTCATGTATATCTTGGCCAATTTAGCACTTGTATATGTGGTTTTCACGGGGATGAAGTGAGCTACCTTGGTCAAGCGATCAACTACTACCCAAATAGAATCATAGCCTGATCGGGTCCTGGGTAATCCTGTAATGAAGTCCATGCCAAGCTTGTCCCACTTCCAATCCGGTATCGGCAAAGGCTGAAGTAATCCTGCTGGTTTTTGGTGCTCTGCCTTAACCCTTTGACATACATCACATACTGCGACATACTCGGCAATATCCTTTTTCATACCTGTCCACCAGAAACTTTCCTTCAAGTCCAAATACATCTTGGTGTTTCCTGGGTGTATCGAATAAGGCGAATCATGAGCCTCCTGAAGAATCAACTTCCTGATCTCTGTGTCATTTGGCACATAAATACGCTGCTCAAACCATAAGGTTCCGTGTTCATCCTCACGAAATCCTTCTGCCTTTCCTTGGTTCATCCTTTCCTTTATTTCTGCAATACCTTTGTCTAACTTCTGGGCTTCTCGAATCTTTCCCAACAAGGTGGATTGAATTTCCATTGCGGTAACAAAACCTCGTGGTACTATCTCCAATCGGAGATCTCTGAGATCATCAATTAACTCTTGAGGTAATCCTCCTGCTGTGAGGGTATTGACATAACTCTTGCGGCTCAATGCATCTGCCACAACATTGGCCTTTCCTGGGTGATAGTGCAATTTCATGTCATAATCTTTTATGAGCTCCAACCATCTTCTCTGCCTGAGGTTCAACTCCTTCTGCGTGAAGATGTATTTCAAACTCTTGTGATCCGTGTAAACATCACAATGATTTCCAATAAGAAAATGCCTCGAGGTCTTGAGCGCATGCACTACGGCTGCTAACTCCAAATCATGCGTGGCATAATTCCGCTCATGGGGTCGAAGTTGACGTGAGGCATATGAAACAACTCTTCTTTCTTGCATAAGAACACCTCCAAGTCCCTGACGAGAAGCGTCGCAATATACCTGAAAATCCTTGCGTATATTCGGAAGAATTAGTACTGGGGCTGTGACCAAACGTTTCTTCAACTCCTGAAAACTGGCCTCACATTCCTCGGTCCAATTAAATTTGATGTCTTTCTTTAATAACTCTGTCATGGGCTTAGCGATCTTGGAGAAATTCTCAATAAACCTCCGATAATATCCTGCGAGTCCAAGGAAACTGCGAATCTCTCCGACTGAGGTGGGTGCCTTCCATTCGGTGACGGCTTCAACTTTCGAAGGATCCACTGCTATTCCTTCCCCTGATATAACATGTCCGAGAAATCCAACTTCCTTCAACCAGAATTCACACTTGCTGAACTTTGCATATAACTGATGTTCCCTTAGCTTCTCAAGAACCAAGCGCAAATGTTCCTTGTGTTCTTCTTCATTCTTTGAGTAAATCAATATATCATCAATGAATACCACAACAAACTTATCCAAGAACTCCATGAATACCTTATTCATCATATTCATAAAATAGGCAGGGGCATTAGTCAAACCAAAAGACATGACTGTATACTCATAAAGCCCATATCTCGTGGTAAAGGCTGTCTTGGGTATATCCTGTTCTCGAATCTTCAGCTGGTGATATCCAGATCGAAGATCAATTTTTGAGAAAACTTTTGCTCCTTGTAGCTGGTCAAACAAATCATTGATCATCGGTAGAGGGTACTTGTTCTTGATCGTCACCTCATTCAACGCACGGTAATCCACAACCATTCTCAAGGATCCATCCTTCTTCTCAACTAGAAGCACTGGGGCTCCCCAAGGTGATGAACTCGGTCGAATATAACCTTTCTCCAATAATTCCTTAATTTGCTTCTTAATTTCCTCCAGATCATTTGCGGGCATCCGGTACGGTCTCTTGGATATTGGTCCGGTGCCTGGTAACAATTCAATCAAAAACTCTATGTCCCGATCCGGTGGCATGCCTGGTAGTTCCTCCGGAAAAACATCGGGATAATCCTTCACAACTGGTACTTCTTCCTGAACAATTCCCGAAAGAGAATTCACTTGAGTCCTCCTTGGTGTATGCCTCGACACATACTTGATCTGTTTCCCCTCTGGGGTGGTGAGAAGAATCGACTTACTAGCACAATCAATATTCCCTTCATACTTGGATAGCCAGTCCATGCCTAGAATTACGTCCAATCCTTGTGATTCTAGGATGATGAGGTCTGTGGGGAAAACGTGTTTCCCTATGGTCAATGGCAACTGAAAACATCCCCGACTAGTCATATTCTCTGCTCCTGGGGAACTCACTAACATTGGTGTTTTAAGGGCTACGGTCGGCAACTTAAACTTATCCACAAACCCCCTTGATATGAATGAATGCGATGCACCAGTGTCAAAAAGAACAAGGGCTGTAAATGAATTAATCAAGAACTTACCAACAACGGCGTCAGGCTGGTCATAAACTTCCTCCACATTGACATGGTTCACCTGACCTCTGGTAAAAGGATTTGGCTTCTTTCCAGAGCTTCCATTGCCATTCCCGTTCTTCGCCTCGGGACATTCGGTGGCGTAGTGTCCGGTCTTCCCGCACTTGAAACAGGTAATGTGGCTCAGATCCTTCTTTGCCGGTGTAGCGGGGTTGGAGTGATGCTGATTGTTGTTTCCTCCGTTTCCATTACCATTCCTATGGCCATTATGGTTGTGTCCATTCCCTCCATGATGTGAATGTCCTCCATGGTTATGGTGAGTGTGTCCACCATACTTGCCGGATCCTGATCCATTATTTCCCGAGTACGGGGTATAACGGGGCTTCTGCTGAACTCCAGAGTTGTACTTTCCCTGTCCGTACTTCCTCTTGCGGTTTTCCACCTGCTGCTGCTTGCCTTCCAGAATGAGAGCCTTGTCAACCAACTCTTGATAATTGTTAAAGGTAGCCACAGTCAACTGAAGTCCCAGATCATCATTTAGTCCCTCAAGAAATTTCTCCTGCTTAGCGTCATCATCGGCCACGTCTCCGGGAGCATACCTGGATAACTTGCTGAATTCTTCCACATAATCACCAACAGAACGATTACCCTGGCGTAAGTTGCGGAACTCACGCTTCTTCAGACTCATAGCTCCGGCTGAAACATGTGCAGTACGAAACGCCTGTTGGAACTGATCCCAAGTCACATTTGCTATGGGGAATGTGGTGGTGTAATTCTCCCACCACGAAGCTGCTGGTCCATCCAGTTGATGTGCGGCAAAGCACACCTTCTCTGCGTCAGTACATCCTGCGGTGGTCAGCTCCCTTCCGATCTTGCGGAGCCAGTCATCTGCGACAATCGGCTCCGTGCTGCTAGAGAACACGGGTGGGTTCAACCTCAGGAAACGGGTAAGGTTGTCGACCGGGGGTGGCGGTGGTGGGTTGTTGTTGTTCTGGTTCTGATTCTGGATGAGTAGCTGCATGAGGGCATTCTGGTTCTGGATCAACTGGGTAAGTTCCGGCGGAAATTCCGGGTCACGTCTCGGAGGCATCTGTTAGGTTTAGAGTGGATGAGAAATTAGAATAGAATAAGGGCCTAATGAGAGGAATCACTACCCATATGCTTATGATAGCAATAAAAATTCAAATCAAGCAATTCACACAAATCACACCACACAAGCAAAACCTACAGGTAAGGTCATATCCACAAGAGATATGATCTCTTCATACTACCGCAATCATTCGTTGGACTCCGTTTGGTACTGGTGGTCTGAACTAAATCTTCTCAAATCAAAGTCAACTCTAGATTCTTCTTCTTCGTCAATGATGTCTTCATGGGTCTTGGTCTCATCAGCTGAGCAACTTTGTCATGGGGTTCAACAACTATTGAATTGAAGTAGAGAAGAGATAGAAATGAATAGAGAAGAGTACAGACCAACAGATATATAAGGAAGTGGTAAATAGAGTTTTTTTTCCTATGGTTGTCCATTTCCTAGTGGTCGCGTCCTACAGTCAGCGTGTGCTCTGATACCATCTTGTAGCGACCCGATCCAAATGGATCGGAGTCTCTGTGCTTAAGTGTCATCCCTGGATCGGTATGCTGACACACACAGTACTCGATGAATTATAACAGAGTTCAATCACACACTTTATTACATCAAGATCCTCAAAAGAGTATTATTACAATAATATGGCCAAAGGCCATCTAGATAAAAGTAACTGCGGAAGCATCGAAGGTAAATGAGTCCATCCAACTCCACGGCAAACTGAGTGCAGAACAACGACCTATCGCACCTTTACTCCACGTCGGAAAACTCTGCAACATGAGACGTTGCAGCCGTGTAGGTCAGCACATGGAATATGCTGGCAATGTCACACCATAGAAAATAATAATAAAGAAAAAGAATATCTCTATATGCAAATTTAGCTGGTGGAGGCTCTAAGTTTAATGTTTGCATAAAGCCAATTTTACCCTACAACAAAGGAATAAATTTTTATTTACTACTAAGTTAAAAATACCATTATTGAGAAGGTTCCTCCAACTCAATCCCAAAATTCCCAAGTTATTAGTAACCCAATGATTTCATTAAATAAAGTGATGAGATCAACCAATAATTCATTTCTAGATACTCAAGTTGTCCATAACCGGGGACACGGCTAATCATGATTAGTTTTTACACTCTGCAAAGGTTTGCGCACTTTTCCCCACAAGACTCGACCACCTCCATGATCGGAAGATCGAGACATAGGCTTTCTGAAGTATTTCCTCCAAACCCTGGGTAGACCGGTACACCTACTTTCCCCTACATCAGCTAGTCTACCACGGAAAGAGGTCACACAACTTACTCAACTATGCCAGAGCCCATAATGGCTTGTGGCTGCACACGGAAGTTTCTAGGCATGAAATATCTTATGATCCCTTTGAGCCTGGGTGGCGGACCTAGGGTAATCACACAGGTACTCCGGGATTCCCCTTGGGCAAGAACTGGTTTCTCCAGGTGCCCCAAACAATCCACCCAGATGTGTATTAAAGTTGCCACCTTATGTTGTCCCAAAATTATTATCTCTCGCAACTTGCATGTATCACACATACCAATCCCCGTCTACGAGCATGGCTAAGCAATATATGACATAACGAATATTCCCGGGGTGATCAAAGGTTATAGGTTCCTACCAAATGAACTACATAGCATAACCACATGTTCCCAATCCTACTCATGCAATCTTTGAGGGTGAAACTAATGCATTGTAAAAACTGGGTATTGAAAATTATGATCAAAGTGTGAACTTGCCTTGCTGACGTTCGTTGAACTCTAAAGATTCGTAGTAGCAAGCTTCGCACTCCGGATGATCTAGCGTAAGCAAGCAATAACATACATAAGCATACAAGCAAAGAATCAAAAAGAAAACGAATAAAAGACTTCGAAAAACTCCAAAAATACAAAAATAAAGTTTCTGTACAGAATATATTTTTCACAGCAACAAAAATAAATGGTTTTGGTTTTAACAGAAGGTACATGTCACAAGCTTCGATTTGCAAAAAGAATCACCCAAAACGGAGTTACGAAACTCAAGTTATGGCCTAACGAAGTTTGAATTCAGATCTGTTTGAATTCAAATTTTAAAATTTTCAAAAATATATTTCGTTAGGTTCTCTGGATAGAGGATATTTCTACGAAACCGTAGGAAAAAGAATCAACTAAATCGGATCTATAGACTAAAAGATATACTAGAAACAAGTTTTGGTATAGAATCTGAACTCGAAAATATACTGATAAAAGAGAAAACAAAATGAACAGGGTGTTCACCGGACTTGTCGCCGGAGACGAGGAAGAAGGTGGCTCCGGCGGTCGTGGGCGGCAGCGGAGGTGTCTAGGAGATGTGGTGAAGAGTGGCTCGTCCGGTGGTGGAGTCAGTGAAGATCGGAGGCGACGAACGGCGACGGAACGAAGCGGAGAAACTTGGTGCTCCGGGTGCTCCGGTGAAGACAACGAGGTTGGTGCAGTGGCTGTAGATGGAGAGAGATCACAAAACCTTGTCAAAAGGGTAGTAGGAATCTAGAGGAGTCGGAACATAAAAGGATAAAGCACGGGATGGCTCACCGACGTCGTAATCCGGCGATGAACTGGAGCTTCTGCTGCGAGATTGGAACGTCGAGTACGTGCTGTAGGGGTGGACTTGGCGAGGGATTTTCGTCTGAATCGGTCGAGGAAGGTCGTGGCTATTTATAGGACATCTTCCTTGGAAGGGAAACGGACTGGAGAATTGATTTCCATGAATTGGAAACGAAGGGGCCTCAGTTGTACGCGTACGTTTCTAAGGAAGAAGAAAAGGTGAGGGGAGAGCGAGCGAGCGATGGATTTTTTTTTCCGTGGGGCGCTCGGGAATGGCCTCGCTGGCTTTGGCGCTGGGTTGGGCGAGCGTGGGCGCTGGTTGGCCTCGGTAGCAAGTGGCTGGGCCGCGTTTTTTTTTTTTGAATTAGACAGTGAGACAAAAAAATATAAAGATAGAAAATAAAAATATTTTAATATAGGACATATATATATCAAAAAAATCAGAAAAATAAATCCTACATGATGAACTATTTTTCAGAGGCTAAATAAAAACTTTATAAAAAAACATTTTTCTTAAAATCCAAATGAAACTCAAATTTGAATTCAAAACTTTCGGCATTGTTTTCATCTGACTTTTTTTGGAGTGTCATGTTCGCTCCTCTCAGAATTATTATTTAGATCTGAAGAAAAATGTTCATATAATAATATGGTCTTATATATGACCTTGTGAACATTTATCCTGCCTATAATGCAAATTAAAAAAAACATTTTTGTTAAACTAGTAAAATAAATTGCAAATAAAACCCAACAAATATATTTTGGTTCCAAATTCAAATTCCAATATTTTCCCTCTGATTTTGAAAAAGTCATTTTATCTTCTCTCTTTATTTTTGGAATAATGGAAATGATCTTTTTTTTTTATGGAACCAAGTTTGATCCAATTTCCAAATTTTGAAATTTCAAAAGTGGGTTTTAGGGAAACTTCCAACTCTCTCTTTTGGTCCTTGAGTTGCTCAAAGTTCCTTGGATCAGAATCAAATAATACAAATGGGGCAAAAATGCATAAATCATGGATGCATATGAATGATCTATTTATAAACATCCAAATTGAAAATTTGGGATGTTACAAACCTACCCCCCTTAAGATGAATCTCGCCCTCGAGATTCGGGTTGGCTAGCAAAAAGGTGTGGGTGATCTTGTCGAAGATCTTCGCGTTCCCAGGTGGCTTCTTCCTCAGTATGATGACTCCACTGAACCTTGCAAAACTTGATGACCTTGCTGCGGGTAACCCTGCTTGCTGTTTCGAGAATCTTGATGGGCTTCTCCTCATAGGTCAGATCACTATCCAACTGTATGGCCTCCAGTGGCACTGTATCTCTCAAAGGAATATCAGCTGATTTTTTATATAATTTTTCCGGGATTTTTCTGGCAGTTTACGTAATGGGAAAACCTGAAATACAAAAACAGCAGAAAACAAAAACTGGCACTGGGGTGCACTGAGTTAATAGGTTAGTCCAAATATGATCAAAAGTGTATGGAAGTGTATAAATATCATAGCAATATCACACAAAAGAGGCATGGAGCAAGCAGAAATTATAGATACGTTTTGGACGTATCAACATCCCCAAGCTTAATTCCTGCTCGTGCTCGAGTAGGTAAATGATAACAAGCATAATTTCTGTGGTGACATGCTATTAACCATATAAGAACTTTTTACAGTCACATGACAAGTGCTTACCGAGACAATGAATCTGTAGTAATTAAGTTGCCTTATGAGAAAAACACAAAGAACTGAAAGTTTTACAATATGATACTGAAATACTCAAAAGATTTGTAATGAGCATGGTGTGCAAATATGATAAAGTGGTACCTCGCTTGCCCCCTTTAGTGAAGCAAAACATAAATGCAGGGGCACCTCCAAGGTTTAAGTGACGACTAGATACAATGATTTCAGAATAAACGATATCACAATCATGCAAAAGACAATGCTACTTTGGGACAATGCACATTACACTCAGAATGACAATCATGCTCTCAGTAGTTGGTGCTTTAAAGAAGGTGGAGACTCTCGAACTGTGGCTTTTGATGGCAAGGTTGAAAACCCGTGGTCGGAAACAAAAACTAAACATGTACCAGAGCTCTTGGTTTTAAAAACAGAGGTAATAATTATTATTTTTAGATTATGCATATTTCGTCAACGAATGCTAGCAGATAACTCAATCACTTCTTGAGCTGGACAAGTTTCGAGGAACGGCACCCGAATGAGGAGGATCACATTGTAGCGACCCGATCCAAATGGATCGGAGTCTCTGTGCTTAAGTGTCATCCCTGGATCGGTATGCTGACACACACAGTACTCGATGAATTATAACAGAGTTCAATCACACACTTTATTACATCGAGATCCTCAAAAGAGTATTATTACAATAATATGGCCAAGGCCATCTGGATAAAATAACTGCGGAAGCATCAAAAGTAACAATGAGTCCATCAACTCCACGGCAAACTGAGTGCAGAACAACGACCTATCGCACCTTTACTCCACGTCGGAAAACTCTGCAACATGAGACGTTGCAGCCGTGTAGGTCAGCACATGGAATATGCTGGCAATGTCACACCATAGAAATAATAATAAAGAAAAAGAATATCTCTATATGCAAATTTAGCTGGTGGAGGCTCTAAGTTTAATGTTTGCATAAAGCCAAGTTTACCCTACAACAAAGGAATAAATTTTTATTTACTACAAAATTAAAATGCCATTATTGAGAAGGTTCCTCCAACTCAATCCCAAAATTCCCAAGTTATTAGTAACCCAATAATTTCATTAAGAAGAGTGATGAGATCAACCAATAATTCACTTCTAGATACTCAAGTTGTCCATAACCGGGGACACGGCTAATCATGATTAGTTTGTACACTCTGCAGAGGTTTGCGCACTTTTCCCCACAAGACTCGACCACCTCCATGATCGGAAGATCGAGACATAGTCTTTCTGAAGTATTTCCTCCAAACCCTGGGTAGACCGGTACACCTACTTTCCCCTACATCAGCTAGTCTACCACGGAAAGAGGTCACACAACTTACTCAACTATGCCAGAGCCCATAATGGCATGTGGCTGCACACGGAAGTTTCTAGGCATGAAATATCTTATGATCCCTTTGAGCCTGGGTGGCGGACCTAGGGTAATCACACGGGTACTCCGGGATTCCCCTTGGGCAAGAACTGGTTTCTCCAGGTGCCCCAAACAATCCACCCAGATGTGTATTAAAGTTGCCACCTTATGTTGTCCCAAAATTATTATCTCTCGCAACTTGCATGTATCACACATACCAATCCCCGTCTACGAGCATGGCTAAGCAATATATGACATAACGAATATTCCCGGGGTGATCAAAGGTTATAGGTTCCTACCAAATGAACTACATAGCATAACCACATGTTCCCAATCATACTCATGCAATCTTTGAGGGTGAAACTAATGCATTGTAAAAACTGGGTATTGAAAATTATGATCAAAGTGTGAACTTGCCTTGCTGACGTTCGTTGAACTCTAAAGATTCGTAGTAGCAAGCTTCGCACTCCGGATGATCTAGCGTAAGCAAGCAATAACATACATAAGCATACAAGCAAGGATCCAAAAAGAAAACGAATAAAAGACTTCGAAAAACTCCAAAAAGACAAAAATAAAGTTTCTGTACAGAATATAATTTTCACAGCAACAAAAATAAATGGTTTTGGTTTTAACAGAAGGTACATGTCACAAGCTTCGATTTGCAAAAAGAATCACCCAAAACGGAGTTACGAAACTCAAGTTATGGCCTAACGAAGTTTGAATTCAGATCTGCTTGAATTCAAAATTTAAAATTTTCAAAAATATATTTCGTTAGGTTCTCTGGATAGAGGATATTTCTACGAAACCGTAGGAAAAAGAATCAACTAAATCGGATCTATAGACTAAAAGATACACTAGAAATAAGATTTGGTATAAGATCTGAGATTAGAAAAATTACTGAAAAAAAAGAAGAAAAGGGATTCAACCAGATGCCATGTGGCGATCTCTGATTGGCTGAGGTGTTTGCTGCGGCTAAAAGAAAAAAAAACAGAACCGAAGGCCGGTTCGATCAACTGAAGAAAACCGATCTAGCTCAACAAAACGTTTTTTTTTAACTGAAACGAACGAACATGTGTTACGTACTTACAGAGAGCTAAAACGTGAGGAGATGGAGGTCGGGGGCGGTGGTGGCGGCAGCTCCGGTGGTCCTAGGCAATGGCGGAGGTGTCTAGGAGGTGCACTGATGACTGGCTCGTCCGGTGGTGGAGTCGGAGATGGTCGGCGACGACGAACGGCGATGGAACGAAGCGGCGAAGCTTGGTGCTCCGGGTGCTCTGGTGAAGACAAGGAGTTTGGTACGGCCTCTGTAGATGGAGAGAGATCACAAAACCTTGTCAAAACGATGATAGGGATCAAGAGAAGTCGGAACCCAAAAGGATAGGGCTCGGGATGGCTCACCAGCGTCGGAAACTGACGATGAACTGGAGCTTCTGCTGCGAGATTGGAACGTCGAGTACGTGTTGTAGGGGTGGACTTGGCGAGGGATTTTCGTCTGAATCGGTCGAGGAGGGTCGTGGCTATTTATAGGACATCTTCCTTGAAAGGGAAACGGACTGAAGAATTGATTGCCAAGAATTTCAAACGAAGGGGCGACGGGACATGTACGCGTACGTTTCTGTTCGTGTTCGTGGGAAGAAGATGAGATGGGGTGGGGCCCAGGCGCCAGATAAGAGAGAGTCAACGAGGAGAGAGTTACCTGAGGGAGGGAGAGCGTACCAGAGAAAAACGGCCTCGGCGCTGAACGAGCTTTTTTTTTTTACAGAGAAAGAGATCACATGGGAGTATACGCAGCGTACGTGTGCACAACTGGCGGCTCGGAGGCCTCGCTAGCTGACCGTGGCATCGCCTGGCAGCTCGGGCTGGGCCGGCTGGCCTGCTAGCGCTATTGGGAATTTTTTTTTTTAGACAGCGAAAAAAAAGACAGAAAATAAAAATAATTTTATATAGGACATATATATATCAAAAAAAATTCAGAAAAATAAATCCTACAAGATGAACCATTTTTCAGAGGCTAAATAAAAACTTTACAAAAACATTTTTTTTTTCTAAAAATTCAAATGAAACTCAAATTTGAATTCAAAACTTTCGGCATTGTTTTCTTCTGACTTTTTGGAGTGTCATGTTCGCTCCTCTTAGAATTATTATATAGATCTGAAGAAAAATGTTCACATAATAATATGGTCTTATATATGACCTTGTGAACATTTATCCTGCCTATAATGCAAATAAAAAAAACATTTTTGTTAAACTAGTAAAATAAATTGCAAATAAAACCCAACAAATATATTTTGGTTCCAAATTCAAATTCCAATATTTTCCCTCTGATTTTGAAGAAGTCATTTTATCTTCTCTCTTTATTTTTGGAATAATGGAAATGATCTTTTTTTTTATGGAACCAAGTTTGATCCAATTTCCAAATTTTGAAATTTCAAAAGTGGGTTTTAGGGAAACTTCCAACTCTCTCTTTTGGTCCTTGAGTTGCTCAAAGTTCCTTGGATCAGAAGCAAATAATACAAAAATGCATAAATCATGGATGCATATGAATGATCTATTTATAAACATCCAAATTAAAAATTTGGGATGTTACAAAGATGATGGGAGCAACTTTGTGGACTGGCTCCGCAATCTGAGGATCATCCTCACAGCTGCCCAAAAGATTTATGTCTTAAATGCACCGCTAGGTGAACCCCCCGCTCCTCAGGCCTCTGCGGACGTTATGAACGCCTGGCAGTCGCGTTCGGATGACTACTCAGTAGTGCAGTGTGCCATATTGTATAGCTTGGAAGGAGGACTTCAAAGGCGTTTTGAACGTCATGGAGCATATGAGATGTTCCAGGAGTTGAAGTTCATCTTTGAAAAGAATGCCAAGATCGAGAGGTATGAGACCACCGATAAATTCTTTGCTTGCAAGATGGAGGAGAATTCGTCTGTCAGTGAGCACTTACTGAAGATGTCTGGGTACTATACCCGCATAGCTGATCTGGGACTTGTGTTCCCGGAGGAGGCTATCATTGACAGAATTCTCCAGTCACTCCCGCCTAGCTACAAGAGCTTCGTGCAGCAGTATAACATGCAAGGGATGAACAAAACCATCGCCGAGCTGTTTTCGATGCTGAAAGTCGCTGAGGCAGACATCCAGAAGGAGTATCAAGTGTTGATGGTCAATAAAACCACCAGTTTCAAGAAGAATGGCAAGGGCAAGAAGGGTAACTCTAAGAAGGGTGGCAAGGCAGTTGCTCATCCAGTGAAGAAACCCAAGGCTGGGCTCAAGCCAGAGACTGAGTGTTTCTATTGCAAAGGGAACGGCCACTGGAAGCGGAACTGCCCCAAGTATCTGGCAGACAAGAAGGGGGCCAACAACAACAACAAGCAAGGTATATGTGATATACATGTTATTGATGTGTACCTTACCAACTCTCGTTGTAGTGCCTGGGTATTTGATACCGGTTCGGTTGCTCACATTTGCAACTCTAAACAGGAACTGCGGAATAAACGGAGGCTGGCGAAGGACGAAGTGACGATGCGCGTGGGAAATGGTTCCAAGGTTGATGTGATCGCCGTCGGCACGCTCGCTCTTCGATTACCATCGGGATTAGTTATGAACCTGAATAATTGTTATTTAGTGCCTGCGTTAAGCATGAACATTATATCTGGATCTTGTTTGATGCGAGACGGTTACTCATTTAAATCAGAGAATAAAGGTTGTTCTATTTATATGGGTAATATCTTTTATGGTCATGCACCCGAAGTGAGGGGTTTATTCTTATTGAATCTCGATAGTGATGATACACATGTTCATAACATTGATGCCAAAAGATGTAGAGTTGATAATGATAATACCACTTTCTTGTGGCACTGCCATCTGGGTCATATCGGCGTGAAACGCATGAGGAAGCTCCATGCTGATGGACTTTTGGAGTCTCTTGATTTTGAATCACTTGACACATGCGAGCCGTGCCTCATGGGCAAGATGACGAGGACCCCGTTTTCAAGGACAATGGAACGGGCAAGTGACTTATTGGAAATCATACATACTGATGTGTGTGGTCCGATGAGTGTCACGGCGCGCGGTGGATATCGTTATTTTCTCACCTTCACTGACGACTTAAGTAGATATGGGTATATTTACTTAATGAAGCATAAGTCTGAAACTTTTGAAAAGTTCAAGCAATTTCAGAGTGAAGTTGAAAATCATCGTAACAAGAAGATCAAGTTCCTACGATCTGATCGAGGGGGAGAATATCTGAGTTATGAGTTTGGCAATCACTTAAGAAAATGTGGAATTGTTTCACAGTTGACGCCACCTGGAACACCACAGCGTAATGGTGTGTCCGAACGTCGTAATCGAACCCTATTAGATATGGTGTGTTCTATGATGTCTCTTGCCGATTTGCCACTATCGTTCTGGGGATATGCGTTAGAGACAGCTGCATTCACTTTAAATAGGGCTCCATCTAAGTCCGTTGAGACAACACCGTATGAACTATGGTTTGGTAAGAAACCTAAGTTGTCTTTTCTCAAAGTTTGGGGTTGCGATGCTTATGTCAAAAGGCTTCAGCCAGAAAAGCTCGAACCCAAAGCGGACAAATGTGTCTTCATAGGATACCCAAAAGAGACGGTTGGGTACACCTTCTATCTCAGATCCGAGGGCAAAGTGTTTGTCGCTAAGAACGGGTCCTTTCTCGAGAAAGAGTTACTCTCGAAAGAATTGAGTGGGAGGAAGGTAGAACTTGATGAGGTTATTGAACCTCTGCTTCAACCAGAGAGCTGCGCAGCACAGAAAGATGTTTTTGTGGAGCCTGCAGCGGTTGAAGAGGAAGCCAATGATGATGATCAAGAAACTTCTGATCAAGTTACTACCGAACCTCGTAGGTCGACAAGGGTACGCACTGCACCTGAGTGGTATGGTAACCCTGTCTTGGAGGTCATGTTGTTAGACAACGGTGAACCTACGAACTATGGAGAAGCGATGGTGGGCCCGGATTCCGACAAATGGTTAGAGGCCATGAAATCCGAGATGGGATCCATGTATGAAAACAAAGTATGGACTTTGGAAGTATTACCTGAAGGGCGGAAGGCCATTCAGAATAAATGGATTTTTAAGAGGAAGACGGACGCTGACGGTAATGTCACCGTGTATAAAGCTCGACTTGTGGCAAAGGGTTTTTCACAAGTTCAAGGAATTGACTACGATGAGACTTTCTCACCCGTAGCGATGCTTAAATCCGTCCGAATCATGTTAGCAATAGCTGCATATTTCGATTATGAAATTTGGCAGATGGATGTCAAAACAGCGTTCCTTAACGGTTTTCTTAAGGAAGAGTTGTATATGATACAACCAGAAGGTTTTGTCGATCCAGAGAATGCTGACAAAGTATGCAGGCTTCAGCGTTCCATTTATGGGCTGGTGCAAGCATCTCGGAGTTGGAATCTTCGCTTTGATGAGGTGATCAAAGCGTTTGGGTTTATACAAGTTTACAATGAAGCTTGTATTTACAAGAAAGTGAGTGGGAGCTCTATAGCGTTTCTAATATTATATGTGGATGACATATTGCTGATTGGAAACAATATAGAATTTTTGGATAGCGTGAAGGGGTATTTGAACAAGAGTTTTTCGATGAAGGATCTCGGTGAAGCTGCTTTCATATTGGGCATCAAGATCTATAGAGATAGATCAAGACGCTTGATAGGACTTTCACAAAGCACATACCTTGATAAAGTTTTGAAGAAGTTCAAAATGGATCAATCCAAGAAGGGGTTCTTGCCGGTATTGCAAGGTACAAAGTTGAGTAAGACTCAGTGCCCAGTGACTGCGGAAGATAGAGAAAAGATGAGTGTCGTCCCCTATGCTTCAGCCATAGGCTCTATCATGTATGCAATGCTGTGCACGAGACCAGATGTCAGCCTTGCCATAAGTATGGCCGAAAGGTTTCAAAGTAATCCTGGTATGGATCACTGGACAGCGGTCAAGAATATCCTAAAGTACCTGAAAAGGACTAAGGATATGTTTCTCGTTTATGGAGGTGATCAAGAGCTCGTCGTAAAGGGTTACGTCGATGCAAGCTTTGACACTGATCCGGATGACTCTAAGTCTCAAACCGGATACGTATATATTCTCAACGGGGGAGCGGTAAGCTGGTGCAGTTCCAAGCAGAGCGTGGTAGCTGATTCTACATGTGAAGCGGAGTATATAGCTGCCTCGGAGGCGGCAAAGGAAGGTGTCTGGATGAAGGAGTTCATGACAGATCTTGGAGTTGTGCCTAGTGCACTGAACCCAATGACTCTGTTCTGTGACAACACTGGTGCCATTGCTCTAGCCAAGGAACCAAGGTTTCACAAGAGGACCAGACACATAAAGCGACGCTTCAATTCCATCCGCGATTCAGTCAAGGAGGAGGACATAAACATTTGCAAAGTACACACGGATTTGAATGTTGCAGATCCGTTGACTAAGCCTCTTCCACGGGCTAAGCACGATCAACACCAAGACTCTATGGGTGTTATATTCATTACCTTGTAATGCTAGATTATTGACTCTAGTGCAAGTGGGAGACTGTTGGAAATATGCCCTAGAGGCAATAATAAAAGAGTTATTATTATATTTCCTTGTTCATGATAATCGTTTATTATCCATGCTATAATTGTATTGATTGGAAACTCAAATACATGTGTGGATGAATAGACAGACTTTGTGTCCCTAGTGAGCCTCTACAGGACTAGCTCGTTGATCAAAGATGACCGCGGTTTCCAGGTCATAGGCATGAGTTGTCATTTGATAACGGGATCACATCATTAGGAGAATGATGTGATGGACGAGACCCAAACGTTAAACATAGCTTTTGATCGTGTCAGTTATCGCTATAGTTTTCTGCATGTCAAGTATAAGTTCCTATGACCATGAGATCATGTAACTCACTGACACCGTAGGAGTGCTTTGTGTGTACCAAACGTCACAACGTAACTGGGTGACTATAAAGGTACTCTACAGGTATCTCCGAGGGTGTCTGTTGAGTTGACATGGATCAAGACTGGGATTTGTCACTCCGTGTGACGGAGAGGTATCTCCGGGCCCACTCGGTAATACGTCATCTCAATGAGCTCAAAGTGACTAAGTAGTTGGTCACGGGATTATGTATTACGGTAACGAGTAAAGAGACTTGCCGGTAACGAGATTGAACTAGGTATAGAGATACCGACGATCGAATCTCGAGCAAGTAACATACCGACGAGACAAAGGGAACTGTATACGGGATTGCCTGAATCCTTGACATCGTGGTTCATCCGATGAGATCATCGAGAAACATGTGGGAACCAATATGGGTATCCAGATCCCGCTATTGGTTATTGACCTGGGAGTGTCTCGGTCATGTCTACATGGTTTCCGAACCCGCAGGGTCTACACACTTAACGTTCGGTGACGCTAGGGTTGTTAGTGAGAAAAGTGTATGGTTACCGAAGGTTGTTCGGAGTCCCGGATGAGATCCCGGACATGACGAGGGTCTCCGGAATGGTCCGGAGACGAAGATTGATATATAGGATGAAAGGTTTCGGAGTCCGGAAGTGTTCCGGGGAGCATCGGGAAATCGGCGGAGTACCGGAAAGCGGTTTCAGGGGGTCCGGAAGCAGTTCTGGGCCTAATGGGCCACAAGGGGGAACACCACAGCCCTCAGGGGGCTGTGCGCCCCCCCCTGGGCCCTCTCCTTGTGCGCCAAGGGGGGTGGACTGTTGGAAATATGCCCTAGAGGCAATAATAAATTGGTTATTATTATATTTCCTTGTTCACGATAATCGTTTATTATCCATGCTAGAATTGTATTGATAGGAAACTCAGATACATGTGTGGATACATAGACAAACACCATGTCCCTAGTAAGCCTCTAGATGACTAGCTCGTTGATCAATAGGTGGTTACGGTTTCCTGACCATGGACATTGGATGTCGTTGATAACGGGATCACATCATTAGGAGAATGATGTGATGGACAAGACCCAATCCTAAGCCTAGCACAGATCGTGTAGTTCGTATGCTAAAGCTTTTCTATATGTCAAGTATCTTTTCCTTAGACCATGAGATTGTGCAACTCACGGATACCGTAGGAATGCTTTGGGTGTACCAAACGTCACAACGTAACTGGGTGGCTATGAAGGTGCACTACAAGTATCTCCGAAAGTGTCTGTTGAGTTGGCACGAATCGAGACTGGGATTTGTCACTCCGTGTGACGGAGAGGTATCTCTGGGCCCACTCGGTAGGACATCATCATAATGTGCACAATATGTGATCAAGGAGTTGATCACGGGATGATGTGTTACGGAACGAGTAAAGAGACTTGCCGGTAACGAGATTGAGCGAGGTATCGGCATACCGACGATCGAATCTCGGGCAAGTGCTATACCGATAGACAAAGGGAATCGTATACGGGATTGATTGAATCCTTGACATCGTGGTTCATCCGATGAGATCATCGTGGAACATGTGGGAGCCAACAAGGGTATCCAGATCCCGCTGTTGGTTATTGACCGGAGAGTTGTCTCGGTCATGTCTACATGGTTCCCGAACCCGTAGGGTCTACACACTTAAGGTTCGATGACGCTAGGGTTATAGGGAAAGTATGTACGCGGTTACTGAATGTTGTTCGGAGTCCCGGATGAGATCCCGGACGTCACGAGGAGTTCCGGAATGGTCCGGAGGTAAAGATTCATATATGGGAAGTCCTGTTTTGGTCACCGGAAAAGTTTCGGGCGATATCGGTAATGTACCGGGACCACCGGGAGGGTCCCGGGGGTCCACCAGGTGGGGCCACCAACCCCAGGTGGCTGCGTGGGCTAAGTGTGGGAGGTGACCAGCCCCAAGGGGGCTGGTGCGCCCCCCACCAAGTCCCAGGGCGCCCCAAGAGGGGAAGGGGGGCAAACCCTAATGCAGTTGGGCCCTAAGGCCCAATAGTGGTGCGCCTCCCCCTCTCTCCCCCTTTGGCCGCCCCCCCTAGATGGATCTAGGGCTGGCCGCACCCTAGGGGAGGGAAACCCTAAAGGGGGGCGCAGCCCTCCCTTCCCCCTATATATATGAGGGGTTTTGGGGCTGCTAGAGACACGAGAACATCTCCCTCTTGGTGCAGCCCTACCCCTCTTCCTCCTCGTCTCCCGCAGCGCTTGGCGAAGCCCTGCTGGAGTCCCGCGCTCCTCCACCACCACCATGCCGTCGTGCTGCTGTTGGTTGGAGGTTTCCCAACCTCTCCCTCTCTCCTTGCTGGATCAAGGCGTGGGAGACGTCACCGGGCTGCACGTGTGTTGAACGCGGAGGCACCGTTGCTTCGGTGCTAGGATCTTCGGCGATCTGAATCGCGGCGAGTACGACTCCATCAACCGCGTTCTTGAACGCTTCCGCTTAGCGATCTACAAGGGTATGTGGATCCAACTCTCCTCTCGTAGATGTGCATCTCCTAGATTGATCTTGGTGAGCGTAGGAAAATTTTTGTTTCCCATGCTACGTTCCCCAACAGTGGTATCAGAGCTAGGTTCTTGCGTAGATGCTTTCTCGAGTAGAACACAAAAGGGTTTGTGGCGTTGATGTTTAAATTGCTGCCCTCCTTAGTCTTTCTTGATTCAGCGGTATTATGGGATGAAGCGGCCCGGACCAACTTTACATGTCCACGTACATGAGACCGGTTCCATCGACAGACATGTGACTTTTGTTGCATAAGATGGCTGGCGGGTGTCTGTCTCTCCTATCTTAGTTGAATCGGAATAGAACAAGGCGGTCCTTGTAGAAGGTTAAATAGCAACTTGAATATCACCGTTGTGGTTTTGCGTAGGTAAGAAGCGTTCTTGCTAGTTACCCATAGCAGCCACGTAAAACATGCAACAACAAATTAGAGGACGTCTAACTTGTTTTTGCAGGGTATGCATGTGATATGATATGGCCAATGACATGATGAGTTATATTTGATGTATGAGATGATCATGTTGTAATAGTTAATATCGACTTGCATGTCGATGCATACGGCAACCGGCAGGAGCCATAGGGGTGTCTTTAATTTTTGTATGACCTGCGTGTCAATCATTAAGCGCTTTGTAATGCTTTACTTTATCGCTAAACGGTAGCAATAGTAGTAAGAGCATGGTGGGCGCCGACAACCCCGATGGCTACACGATGATGGAGATCATGATGATGGAGATCATGGTGTGGCGCCGGTGACGATGGAGATCATGCCGGTGCTTTGGAGATGGAGATCAAAAGCACGAGTTGATGGCCATATCATGTCACTTATGATTTGCATGTGATGTTAATCCTTTTATGCATCTTATTTTGCTTAGGACGACGGTAGCATTATAAGGTGATCCTTCACTAAAATTTCAAGATAAAATTGTGTTCCCCCCGAGTGTGCGCCGTTGCGAAGGTTCGTCGTTTCGAAGCACCACGTGATGATCGGGTGTGATAGACTCTACGTTCGCATACAACGGGTGCAAGCCAGTTTTGCAAATGCAGAACACTCGGGTTAGACTTGACGAGCCTAGCATGTACAGACATGGCCTCGGAACACGGAGGACCGAAAGGTCGAGCATGAGTCATATAGTAGATATGATCAACATGTTGATGTTCACCATTGACACCACCTCATCTCACGTGATGATCGGACTTGGGTTGGTGAATTTGGATCATGTCACGCTCGAATGACCAGAGGGATGTCAATTTGAGTGGGAGTTATAATTAATTTGATTAGGTAATAACTCACTTATCATGAACAATAGTCTAAAATGTCTTTGCAAATTTTTGGTTGTAGATGGCTCGCGCAGTAGCTCCCCTGAATTTTAATGCGTTCCTAGAGAAAGCTAAACTGAAAGATGATGGGAGCAACTTTGTGGACTGGCTCCGCAATCTGAGGATCATCCTCACAGCTGCCCAAAAGGTTTATGTCCTAAATGCACCGCTAGGTGACCCCCCCGCTCCTACAGCCACTGCAGACGTTTTGAACGCCTGGCAGTCGCGTTCGGATGACTATTCGATAGTGCAATGTGCCATGTTGTACGGCTTGGAAGGAGGACTTCAAAGGCGTTTTGAACGTCATGGTGCATATGAGATGTACCAGGAGTTGAAGTTCATCTTTGAAAAGAATGCTAAGATCGAGAGGTATGAGACCACCGATAAATTCTTTGCTTGCAAGATGGAGGAGAATTCGTCTGTCAGTGAACACTTACTGAAGATGTCTGGGTACTATACCCGCATAGCTGATCTGGGACTTGTGTTCCCGGATGAGGCTATCATTGACAGAATTCTCCAGTCACTCCCGCCAAGCTACAAGAGCTTCGTGCAGCAGTACAACATGCAAGGGATGAATAAAACCATCGCCGAGCTGTTTTCAATGCTGAAAGTCGCTGAGGCAGACATCCAGAAGGAGTATCAAGTGTTGATGGTCAATAAAACCACCAGTTTCAAGAAGAATGGCAAGGGCAAGAAGGGTAACTCTAAGAAGGGTGGCAAAGCAGTTGCTAATCCAGTGAAGAAACCCAAGGCTGGGCCCAAGCCAGAGACTGAGTGTTTCTATTGCAAGGGGAACGGCCACTGGAAGCGAAACTGCCCCAAGTATCTGGCGGGCAAGAAGGGGGCCAACAACAACAAAGGTATATGTGATATACATGTTATTGATGTGTACCTTACCAACTCTCGTTGTAGTGCCTGGGTATTTGATACCGGTTCGGTTGCTCACATTTGCAACTCTAAACAGGAACTGCGGAATAAACGGAGGCTGGCGAAGGACGAAGTGACGATGCGCGTGGGAAATGGTTCCAAGGTTGATGTGATCGCCGTCGGCACGCTCGCTCTTCGATTACCATCGGGATTAGTTATGAACCTGAATAATTGTTATTTAGTGCCTGCGTTAAGCATGAACATTATATCTGGATCTTGTTTATTGCGAGACGGTTACTCATTTAAATCAGAGAATAATGGTTGTTCTATTTATATGAGTAATATCTTTTATGGTCATGCACCCGAAGTTAGGGGTTTATTCTTATTGAATCTCGATAGTGATGATACACATGTTCATAACATTGATGCCAAAAGATGTAGAGCTGATAATGATAATACCACTTTCTTGTGGCACTGCCGTCTGGGTCATATCGGCGTGAAACGCATGAGGAAGCTCCATGCTGATGGACTTTTGGAGTCTCTTGATTTTGAATCACTTGACACGTGCGAGCCGTGCCTCATGGGCAAGATGAAAAGGACCCCGTTTTCAGGGACAATGGAACGGGCAAGTGACTTATTGGAAATCATACATACTGATGTGTGCGGTCCGATGAGTGTAACGGCGCGCGGTGGATATCGTTATTTTCTCACCTTCACTGACGACTTAAGTAGATATGGGTATATTTACTTGATGAAGCATAAGTCTGAAACTTTTGAAAAGTTCAAGCAATTTCAGAGTGAAGTTGAAAATCATCGTAACAAGAAGATCAAGTTCCTACGATCTGATCGAGGGGGAGAATATCTGAGTTATGAGTTTGGTGATCACTTAAGAAAATGTGGAATTGTTTCACAGTTGACACCACCTGGAACACCACAGCGTAATGGTGTGTCCGAACGTCGTAATCGAACCCTATTAGATATGGTACGTTCTATGATGTCTCTTGCCGATTTGCCACTATCGTTTTGGGGATATGCGTTAGAGACAGCTGCATTCACTTTAAATAGGGCTCCATCTAAGTCCGTTGAGACAACACCGTATGAACTGTGGTTTGGTAAGAAACCGAAGTTGTCTTTTCTCAAGATTTGGGGTTGCGATGCTTATGTCAAAAGGCTTCAGCCAGAAAAGCTCGAACCCAAAGCGGACAAATGTGTCTTCATAGGATACCCAAAAGAAACAGTTGGGTACACCTTCTATCTCAGATCCGAGGGCAAAGTGTTTGTCGCTAAGAACGGGTCCTTTCTCGAGAAAGAGTTTCTCTCGAAAGAATTGAGTGGGAGGAAGGTAGAACTTGATGAGGTTATTGAACCTCTACTTCAACCAGAAAGTAGCGCAGCACAGAAAGATGTTTTTGTGGAGCCTGCAGAGGTTGAAGAGGAAGCCAATGATGATGATCAAGGAGCTTCTGATCAAGTTACTACCGAACCTCGTAGGTCGACAAGGGTACGCACTGCACCTAAGTGGTATGGTAACCCTGTCTTGGAGGTCATGTTGTTAGACAACGGTGAACCTACGAGCTATGGAGAAGCGATGGTGGGCCCAGATTCCGACAAATGGTTAGAGGCCATGAAATCCGAGATGGAATCCATGTATGAAAACAAAGTATGGACTTTGGAAGTATTACCTGAAGGGCGGAAGGCCATTCAGAATAAATGGATTTTTAAGAGGAAGACGGACGCTGACGGTAATGTCACCGTGTATAAAGCTCGACTTGTGGCAAAGGGTTTTTTCACAAGTTCAAGGGGTTGACTACGATGAGACTTTCTCACCCGTAGCGATGCTTAAATCCGTCCGAATCATGTTAGCAATAGCTGCATATTTCGATTATGAAATTTGGCAGATGGATGTCAAAACAGCGTTCCTTAACGGTTTTCTTAAGGAAGAGTTGTATATGATGCAACCAGAAGGTTTTGTCGATCCAGAGAATGCTGACAAAGTATGCCGGCTCCAGCGTTCCATTTATGGGCTGGTGCAAGCATCTCGGAGTTGGAATCTTCGCTTTGATGAGGTGATCAAAGCGTTTGGGTTTATACAAGTTTACAATGAAGCTTGTATTTACAAGAAAGTGAGTGGGAGCTCTATAGCGTTTCTAATATTATATGTGGATGACATATTGCTGATTGGAAACAATATAGAATTTTTGGATAGCGTGAAGGGGTATTTGAACAAGAGTTTTTCGATGAAAGATCTCGGTGAAGCTGCTTTCATATTGGGCATCAAGATCTATAGAGATAGATCAAGACGCTTGATAGGACTTTCACAAAGCACATACCTTGATAAAGTTTTGAAGAAGTTCAAAATGGATCAATCCAAGAAGGGGTTCTTGCCGGTATTGCAAGGTACGAAGTTGAGTAAGACTCAATGCCCAGTGACTGCGGATGACAGAGAAAAGATGAGTGTCGTCCCCTATGCTTCAGCCATAGGCTCTATCATGTATGCAATGCTGTGCACAAGACCAGATGTCAGCATTGCCATAAGTATGGCCGGAAGGTTTCAAAGTAATCCTGGTATGGATCACTGGACAGCGGTCAAGAATATCCTAAAGTACCTGAAAAGGACTAAGGATATGTTTCTCGTTTATGGAGGTGATCAAGAGCTCGTCGTAAAGGGTTACGTTGATGCAAGCTTTGACACTGATCCGGATGACTCTAAGTCTCAAACCGGATACGTATATATTCTCAACGGGGGAGCGGTAAGCTGGTGCAGTTCCAAGCAGAGCGTGGTAGCTGATTCTACATGTGAAGCGGAGTATATAGCTGCCTCGGAGGCAGCTAAGGAAGGTGTCTGGATGAAGGAGTTCATGACAGATCTTGGAGTTGTGCCTAGTGCACTGAACCCAATGACTCTGTTCTGTGATAACACTGGTGCCATTGCTCTAGCCAAGGAACCAAGGTTTCACAAGAGGACCAGACACATAAAGCGACGCTTCAATTCCATCCGCGATTCGGTCAAGGAGGAGGACATAAACATTTGCAAAGTACACACGGATTTGAATGTTGCAGATCCGTTGACTAAGCCTCTTCCACGGGCTAAGCACGATCAACACCAAGACTCTATGGGTGTTAGATTCATTACCTTGTAATGCTAGATTATTGACTCTAGTGCAAGTGGGAGACTGTTGGAAATATGCCCTAGAGGCAATAATAAAAGAGTTATTATTATATTTCCTTGTTCATGATAATCGTTTATTATCCATGCTGTAACTGTATTGATTGGAAACTCAAATACACGTGTGGATGAATAGACAGACTTTGTGTCCCTAGTGGGCCTCTACAGGACTAGCTCGTTGATCAAAGATGACCGCGGTTTCCAGGTCATGGACATGAGTTGTCATTTGATAACGGGATCACATCATTAGGAGAATGATGTGATGGACGAGACCCAAACGTTAAACATAGCTTTTGATCGTGTCAGTTATCGCTATAGTTTTCTGCATGTCAAGTATAAGTTCCTATGACCATGAGATCATGTAACTCACTGACACCGTAGGAGTGCTTTGTGTGTGCCAAACGTCACAACGTAACTGGGTGACTATAAAGGTACTCTACAGGTATCTCCGAGGGTGTCTGTTGAGTTGACATGGATCGAGACTGGGATTTGTCACTCCGTATGACGGAGAGGTATCTCCGGGCCCACTCGGTAATACGTCATCTCAATGAGCTCAAAGTGACTAAGTAGTTAGTCACGGGATTATGTATTACGGTAACGAGTAAAGAGACTTGCCGGTAACGAGATTGAACTAGGTATAGAGATACCGACGATCGAATCTCGGGCAAGTAACATACCAACGAGACAAAGGGAACTGTATACGGGATTGCCTGAATCCTTGACATCGTGGTTCATCCGATGAGATCATCGAGGAACGTGTGGGAACCAATATGGGTATCCAGATCCCGCTATTGGTTATTGGCCTGGGAGTGTCTCGGTCATGTCTGCATAGTTTCCGAACCCGCAGGGTCTACACACTTAAGGTTCGGTGACGCTAGGGTTGTTAGTGAGAACAGTGCATGGTTACCGAAGGTTGTTCGGAGTCCCGGATGAGATCCCGGACGTGACGAGGGTCTCCGGAATGGTCCGGGGACGAAGATTGATATATAGGATGAGAGTGTTCGGAGTCCGGAAGTGTTCCGGGGAGTATCGGGAAGACGGCGGATGACCGAAAAGGGTTTCGGGGGTCCCGGAAGGAGTTTCGGGCCTAATGGGCCACAAAGGGGGACACAACAGCCCTCATAGGGCTGTGCGCCCCCCCCCCCCCTGGGCCCTCTCCTCATGCGCAAGGGGGGCTGGCCCCCCCTAGGGCTGCCGCACCCCCCTAGGCTTGGGGGGCAAGGCACTTGGGGGGGGGAACCCTAACCCTGGGGCGCCGCCCCCTCCCACCTCTCCTTGGCCGCCGCCCCTAGGGGTAAACCCTAGGGCGCCCCCTCCCCTCTACTCCCCCTATATAAAGAGAGGCAGAGGGAGGGCAGCCACACACGTTCGTGCCTCGGTGCTGCCCTCCCTCTCCCATAACAATCTTCGTTTTCCCGCGGTGCTTGGCGAAGCCCTGCTGGAATCCTCCACCACCATCTCCACGACGCCGTCGTGCTGCCGGTGTCTCCATCAACCTCTCCTTCCCCCTTGCTGGATCAAGAAGGAGGAGACGTCCCCGAGCTGTACGTGTGAAGAACGCGGAGGCACCGTTGCTTCGGTGCTAGGATCTTCGGCGATCTGAATCGCGGCGAGTACGACTCCATCAACCGCGTTCTTGAACGCTTCCGCTTAGCGATCTACAAGGGTATGTGGATCCAACTCTCCCCTCGTAGATGCATCTCCTAGATTGATCTTGGTGAACGTAGGAAAAATTTTTGTTTCCCATGCAACGTTCCCCAACAAGAGCTTCACAATAAGTCAAGTGGTGCTTACAAAGCTACAAGTGATGCTCCTACTACCTCAAGTGACAAGCTAATTTCCAATGAAGAGATAAGCCTAATGGTCAAGAACTTCAACAAGTTCTACAAGAATAGAGGCAAAGAAAGAAGCTCAAAGTCTAGATCATATGATGAAAAGAGATCTTCTAGTCGTGATCGAAACTGCTACAATTGTGGAAGACCCGGACACTTCTCAAATGAGTGTACGGCTCCCCACAAGAGAAGAGAAGAATCTCCAAGAAGAAGAGCAAGAGATGAGTCACCTCGGAGAGAGAGAAGGAGTAGAGATGATCGTTATGAACGAAGACCCTCTCGGAGAAGCAAGGATTCGGAGAGGAAAGACAAGTCATCAAGGAGCTACACAAGAAGAAGACATCAAGCTCATGTAGGTGAATGGGTCTCCGGCTCCGACTCCGACAATCAATCCGATGGAAGCTATCACTCCGACTCCGACTATAGTCAAGATGAAGGTGTTGCCGGACTTGCACTCGTATCCTCCAACTCCAACTCCTACGACTTATTTGATTCACCAAATGAGGGAATTGGAAGATGCTTCATGGCTAAAGGCCCCAAGGTAACACACCCTGAATTCATTGACTTTGATAGTGATGAGGATGACTTGCTTGGTGAAGATGAGCTCTTGCATGATAAATCTAGTGAACTTAGTAATGATGAAAATGCTAGTAGTCTTTATAGTCGAGAAGAGTCGAATGACAATGCTATGAAGGAGATTGAGCGTCTAACTAAAGAACTAAACACTCTTAAGTTAGGTCATGAAACAACTCAAGAAGATCATAGAGAGCTCCTAAGATCTCATGAGAAGCTACGCTTCGAGAAGCTCACTCTAGAGCAAGAACATGAGTTTCTAAAAGCGATCAATGACGATCTTCGAAAGAAGAGTTCTTCATATCTTGCCAAACGACTTCTCTTGTCTAATTTCTTGCCACCTATTAAGACTAAGCATGACAAGCATAAGAAAAATTCTTCCTCTAGTAGTAACAATAACAATGCTAAATCCAATATTGTTGCTTCTAGTAGTTCTCTTGATTCCACTAACAATGTTTCAAGCCAAGTTACACTTGAGCAAGAAAATAGCTTATTGAAGGAAATCATAGAGAAAGGTGTCTACAAGAGTCTTGCCGGAAGCAAGAACTTTGAGGAGATTGTTCGCAAACAAGGAAGACACCGGAAGAATCAAGGGATTGGTTTTGAGCAAAAGTTCAACGCCGAAGGAGTTGAGTGGGAAGAAGGTCAATACCCTACTCCACAGTTTGTTTCACAAAAGTAGAAGTATGATCCTACTTCTTCCAATGTGGAACAAGCTCAAGATGACCTTCCACCACAAGACCACAAGCTAAAGGCCAAGGACAAGCTTCAAGAGGAGATTGATGCATTCATTGAAGCACCTCAAGCCATGGTCAAGTGGGTTCCCAAGGACACATCAAGTTCTACTTCGTCAAGCTCAACTACAACCCCAAGGATTCCCATCAAGATGATGTGGATCCCAAAGAAGAAGAACTAGAAGGTTCTTGAGGGTGACTCCGCCAACATACTTCACTCATATCCATTTTGGCAAGAACTTGTGCAATCAACTTCCACATCATGCACTAGTTCATGGAGTCACAAACCCTCTTGTTGGTAAGTCAAGGGACAAGGTAATCATTGCTTTCATGGACATCATCTTTTGTGAACTTCAATCTATGTCTATGGATATTCTTGTTTGTTCCTTGTGGGACTAACCCATGTAGGTATTGAAAGTGCCCTAATCCAAAGGATAGCTCCCAACTCTTGATGATCTACATCAACATTGAGCATCCACATCTTCAACATCTACATGAAGTCTTCTACGACAACCCAAGGTTAGTTTGACCCTTTAAAAGGGGTTCTCACATCTAGGGGGAGCCTTGCTCTAAATATTGAGCTAAAGCATCTCCAAATGATGTGAACACATAAATGCTTTATGTAAAAGTGGTAACCCCACTTGTGCTTAAACGATGAGTATGACCTATGATCAAATGTTCTCATTTGGCTCCTAAGTCAAAATACTCATATATAGATGACCTAGTCATCGACAAATTGTGTGCTAGTAGCTAGAGTGTTGGTTGTGCATGTTTGACACATATTTCAGTTGCTATCTTATTGTGTGAGCATGTTGAATGCATGATTTTATCCATTCAAGGACATCCATTTGTTGTTTTGATTGTTTTGATTTTTCTGGCCAAATGGATGGACAAGAATGCCTAAGCACTTTCCCTAGCTATCTATGCTTTCTTGTCTCAAATTCTATTCATGCTCATATCACAACTTTGAACAAGTCATTTTCGGACCCTCCGAGTGAGGAGCACTCGGAGCCACCGATCCGTCTAAGGCTGACTTCCAAAACCTTCTAAGTCCATTTCGGTCTGACCGGCTTTTCCATCTCGGTCCAACCGAAACGCTTAGACTGATCTAGGTTTCATCTCGGTGAAACCGAGTTCAAAATCTCGGTCTGACCGATATGCGTAACTGCACAACAGTTATACATCTCGGTGACACCGAGTTTTTCAACTCGGTCCCACCGACAGCATGGGGATATATATACCTGAGGGCTGCGCGCGATTTAACTCTTCAAACCGTTCGCCCCCAATTCCCCTGCTGCCGTCGCCCTGGTCTACGGATCGTCGCCGTCATCACCTGTGCGCCCTCACCGCAGGTCTCCGCCGCCGTCAACGGTAATCCTCTCCGCACCGTTGCCGCCGTAGAGGGACTCCACCAAGTTAGGGTGAGTCCCGATCCCTTTCGTGCTCCCCATCTGACTCTTGCATGAATGGTTTGCCATGAATCTATCCACGTTTGAGATATTCCCTAAACATTAGATCAGATCCTCTAGTTTCGAGCGAAATTCTTAGGTTTAGGTTTCCACGGAACGCATCTCGGTGAAGCCGATTTTGAAACTCGGAATGACCGATTTGGCCTCTGGCCATTGCACTGCATCATTCGGTCTAACCGAGTTGTGCAAATCGGAATGACCGAAACTTAGTTTCAGTGAAACCCTAGGTTATCGGTAGGACCGAAACCCATTTCGGTCTGACCGAAAGTGGTGTGTAGGCCTCTTTATACACTTCGGATTCACCGAAACTTAAAATTGGTTTGACCGAAATACATTCTGTGAAAACTCAAAACTAAGTTTTGAACTCTTTTTTTTTTGCAAAAACCTCTGCAGTTGTGATAACTCTTCTACTCTGCCTATACCTTATCTTTTCACAGGTTGTCAGCCATGTCAGATGTCAGTGACAGCCAGAACAGGTCTGAGTCACCTTTTGCTGAGATTCCAGAGGCAGATACTAGTCCCGAGGCTAGCAGTTCCAGTGATGATGGTGAGAGGAGCACCCCTAGTGGTTTGCCTCCTGCAGCCACCAGAACCAGGAAGAAGAGAAATTCTGATGATGAGGACTCTGACTTCGTTGCTGAGGAAGTTACCTCCAAGCCAAAGAGGAATGTGGTTGCCAAAGAGCACCAAGGGCAGCAGTCAAGAAAAGGCACAAGCAAGGTAAAGCAGTCAGCTATTGCAAAGAAGCTCAACTTGGAAGAGCCAGCTCCAAGTAAGGTGAAGAAAACTTCCAAGAGGAAGAGGGTAGTATATGCTGAACCTCAAGTTGATGCAGCTGCTGAAGAAGAAGAAGAAGATGCACCCCAGCCTCCACCTCAGAAAGCTAAGTTCATGGGTGATGCTATTCGGGCTCAAGCCTCCTCTAAGCCCAAGAAGCCTGCTCAAGCCAAGGCAGCTCCAGCCAAGCCCAAGAGGACAACCAGGAGCATTCCAGCTTCTGAGAAGAACAAAGGTGAGATGCCACTGTCTGAATCAGATGAAGAGCATGTGTTGCTTAAGCTCCGTCCTAAGTTGCCACTCCACAATGATGCTCATCCTCAAGCTGAGGACATGAAGGCAAGGAAGGATAAAGGTCTCAGGCTATGGAGACAGTCTGATCCATATGCTGTGAGAAGAAGGACTGCTGTGGACCCCAGATTCCACACCAGAGAGCAGCAGGATTTCTATGAGACCGTGCTGATGGATAAGAAGCCCATTGTTGCTGACACCAGGTATGTTGACTGGGAGTACATTGACAGTGAAGAGCACCGAGACTTCTTTCCCCATGTGCATGGGAGCTTTACTGCATGTGGAGTTGCTGATTTTGTGGGTCAAGAGCTGACAACTTGGAATGACGAGATGATCATGCAGTTCTACGCCACAGCCCACTTCTATCCTGATGGCAAGATCACCTGGATGACTGAAGGTCAAAGGTTTTCTTCGTCTGTTGAAGAATGGGCAGAACTTCTGAATGCTCCAGTGTAGAGAGAGGACGACATTGATGTCTATGGGATTCCTAAGAAGAGTCATGATTCCATGAAGAGCATGTACAAGGAGATCCCCGCTGCTGATTTGGAAGGGTGGAAGCTTGGCTCAGTGTACTATCTCCAGGCAGGTCTGACCACCACTAACACTATTTTGAGGCATACATTGATGCCCAAGTCTGGAGACCACCGCATGATTCGAGGCTATTCTATCAACATGCTGCACATTCTTGATGAGAAGGCACCTTTCAAGGTGATGGACTTAATGGTAGAGACCATTAAGAGGACTGCAGCTGACCAGAAGAGGTCGTGTGGGTTTGCCCCGCAGATTCAGATGCTCATCAATGCCAAGTTTGGCACGGGCAAATTCATGTTGGATAGGAAGCACTTGCCACTGCAGCCAGAGCATGAGGACAACGTAGTTGTGATGGATGAGGAGGATCCAACCTCAGTTGAAGGACAAGCCAAAATTGAAGCTGCAAAGAAAGCTAAAGCTGACAAAGAGGCAGCAGCAGCAGCAGCTAAGCCAAAGAGCTTTGGAGAACAAATTCTTGAAGCTACCCAGAGGATTGAACAACGCCTGGCCAGCATTGAGCAATCTCAGGAAAGCCTAGAGAGGATTGTTGAGGACAAAATCCATGCTCTGGACGTGAAGCTGACTGAGATTCAGGTGTCCGTCAACAAGCTTGAGGCAGACATGGAGGAAGCAAGGCAGGAGAGAGCAGAACTCATGCAGGATGATCTAGTCCAGGACTCTCATCGCCAGACTGCTCCGGTTCCCAGAGGATCCCGATCTGCAGCTATTCCAGTGACTGACTCCAGGGCTACCACTTCAGCACCAGCTACAGCTCCAGCAGTTACTCCAGCTCCAGCATCCACTCCTCCAGCGCAGACATCAGCAGAAGTCTTCGCCGATGCAGTCATCTCTACACCGACATGTACCCAGACGGGAGCCGCCAGCAGAGCCCGCAGCGACGCTTAGCTCTATACCTTTTCGAACTTTTTGGTAACTTGTTGCCAAAGGGGGAGAAATTGTATAGATCATAGGGCTTCGAGAGAGAGAGTGCTCTTTCGTTCTTTTGCCGGTTTCTTTGAGATACATTGGTTTCTTTTGGTCTTTCGAAACTTTAAGTGTGCTTGCTACTACGTTTGATGCTACCTTAATGAGTGCTTGGTCATACTATGCTTTAATGTGTGCTTAATGCTTATCATATGCTATTCCTTATTGTATGGCTATTTACTCTTGTCTTGGTGATTGAGTGCATGTTATTCATTCTTATCATTTTGTGCGCTCCACCAAGATGTATGTGACATGGAAGAGTGACCCATAATCCTAATCAATTGTGCATTTGCATTCAAACGCAAATTTTAAATAATGCACAAATTTAGGGGGAGCTCTTGTTTATCACATACTTCTCAAAGCGACGATATTATTCATTGATTATATCTTTTGTCGAAGCTTTGATCTATATGTTGTCATCAATTACCAAAAAGGGGGAGATTGAAAGTGCAACTAATCCCCGGGTGGTTTTGGTAATTAATAACAACATATATATCATTGAACTAATATTTACTTGAGAATCATTTCAGAGAAGTTCGATGATATGGGTATGGAAATGTCTGAAGAAGTGGACCCCTCAAAATGCTAAGATAAGCATTGGCAAAAGCTCAAGACTCTATTTTTGGTTTAGTGATCAAAGATCACATTGAGTCCATAGGAAAAGCCAATACTATTAAAAGGGGATGAGGTTGTGTTAATGTTCTTGTTGCTCAAGTGCTTGGTGATCTAGCTCCCTCAACTATCAGCACTCTTCACTTATCAACACACTCATAAGTAATCTCGGACAAACCGATTCTGCAAACTCAGTCCCACCGAGATGAACCACTTCAGTTATTTCCCCAAACCCTAATTTCTCGGTCCATCCGATTCTGATTTTCGGTCTCACCGAAAATGGTCTGCCAACCTTCTGTAACCAATTGACAGCATTTCGGAATATCCGAGTTGTTGTTTTCGGTCACACCGAGATGGCAAACCCTAACCTTTGACTCACTTCGGACACACCGAGATGGTATTTTCGGTCCCACCGAAAATCCCAACGTTCACTATATTTGAACTTTCGGTCTGACCGAGTTTCACTTCGGTCTCACCGAGATTGGTCAAATGTGTGTGTAACGGTTGGATTTTGTGTGGAGGCTATATATACCCCTCCACCCCCTCTTCATTCGTGAGGAGAGCCATCAGAAAGTACCACCACTTCTACCACACACTTTCTGAGAAGTGAACCACCTACCCTTGTGTTGAGATCAAGCCATTCCATTCCTACCATATGAAACTTGATTTCTAGCCTTCCCAAGTTGCTTTCCACTCAAATCTTTCTTCCACCACAGCCATATCAGTGAGGAGAGTTGAGTGTTGGGGAGATTATCATCTGAAGCACAAGAGCAAGGAGTTCATCACCATCAACACCGTCTATTACCTTTTGGGGGGTGGTGCCTCCTAGATTGGTTAGGTGTCGCTTGGGAGCCTCCGTCGTGATGTGGAGTTGAACCAAGAAGTTTGTAAGGGCAAGGAGATCGCCTACTTCGTGAAGATCTACCCCGAGTAAGGCTAGTCCTCCGTGGGCGTAGGCCATGATGGAATAGACAAGGTTGCTTCTTCGTGGACCCTTCGTGGGTGGAGCCCTCCGTGGACTCGCGCAGCCGTTACCCTCCGTGGGTTGAAGTCTCCATCAACGTGGATGTACGATAGCACCACCTATCGGAACCACGACAAAAATCTTCGTGTCTCCAAACTGCGTTTGATCTTCTCCACCTCTCTTTACTACATGTGCAATTTACTTTCCGCTGCTTATACTCTAGAATTGCATGTGTAGGGTGATACTTGAATTGATCTTAATTGTGAAACTGCCAAAAACTTTGCATAATCAAAAGGCAGATTTTTATATTGTCAAGTAGTCTAATCACCCCCCCTCTAGACATACTTTCGATCCTACAGTATGAGCAGTGGTGGCTGAGGAAAAGAGCATGATGGTTATGGCAGAGAAGATGATGGTGGTCGTCCGTGCTATTGCCATTGCTGCAAGCTCAACTACAAGCCTTGAATTGTATTGAAACTGAGAGTGTTGGGGACAGTTGTATATGAAACGATGTTAATGGGAGATATGAATGGATGGTTGGATGGCTTGAGGTGATATGCATAGGTATTTATAAATTTTATACAGTGGGACTTCATAAATGTATAATGCAGTTTGGTGGTGGATATACAAATGATTAATGTCCACTCCATGCACAGATATGTACATATGTTGACCCTCATTGTGGATCTCCTTGTATTAATATGTTTACTACGTGGGCCCATTAATGTAACATAGCTCGATCATGGATATCAAAAAGATTGATGTTCAATGTATGCATATATGTATTGGTTGTTCATAAATACCTTGATGCCCACTTTGGATGTCATGGTAGTAATATATCCACTAGATAGGTCCATGGGTGCAACACAACCATGCCATATGTGACCAAATGATTAATGTTTATTTTTTGCACAAATATGTTTATATTTATTTTGGATATCCTCGTATTAATGCTCTCTCTATTCACTAATACTGATGCTAATTTGCGATCTTCTTATATTAATACACATCAAACTTTGCATAGGTACGTGGATGCAAGAACTCTTGATCATGGATATCCAAATGATATTAATAATTTTCATACAGTGGGACTTCATAAATGTAGTATGCAGTTTGGCGGTGGATATCCAAATGATTAATGTCCCACTCTATGCATAGATATGTATATATATTGACGCTCACTTTGGATCTCCTTCTATTAATACGTTTACTACATACGCCCATCGATGTCCACTTTGGATATCATGGCAGTAATACATCCACTAGATAAGTCCATGAATGCAACACAACTAGGCCATATGTAACCAAATGATTAATGTTTATCTATGTACAAATATGTTGATCCTCATTTCAGATATCCTCGTATTAATGCTCTATGTATTACCAAATATGTTGATGCTAATTTTTGTTCTTCTTATATTAATACATATCTAACTTGCATATGTATGTGAATGCAACGTCTCTTGATCATGGATATCCAAATGATTATTGTTCACTAGTCGTCGACCATGCCAATATTCAAACATCAATGTGAACCGCACAAACAAATCTCCGTATGAAGTGATATTAGTTTTGCATATTACCATCCAATAGAATATCTAAAAATCATCGTAAAAAGAAATAACCTAAAAGGAAAATAGATTACGAAATTAAGATATTGGAAAATACATTGGGCGCATGATGTGGCCCGGCGAAGCAGGCCTACTTATTTTTCCTGCCCGCGCAACTGGGAAAACCCTATTTGCAGAATGTGGCGGCAAATAGTTGGAGCTACATATTTTCCTTTTTGTGCTCCTTTCTCATTTTCTTTCCTGTTTATTTTTCTTTTCTACCTTCCAAGTTTTTTTCCTTTTTTTCCCGTAAATTCAAAATTTTCAAAAAAAATAAGAATTTCAGTATTTGTTCAAATTTTTTAAAAATGTTCAGAACTCCAAAATTTTGATCCTATTTTGAAAAAGTTCAAAATTTTAAAATATTTGTGCTATCCAAAAAAATTGATTTTTTCCCCAGTTTTTCAAAAAACAAATCGTGTCTTCCAAAATTGTTTTTCACAAAAACTTGCATTTTTTAAATGTTCCAAATTCAAAAATATTCTTGTTTTAGTGAAATATTCACATATTCATGGAAAATATTTTAAATAGTCATACATTCCTCCTTTATATACAGTCGTACACATTTATATACATGTGTGAAACGGAAAAAGTCCATTTTAAACCCTGAACTTGTAGAGGTTCGGCAAAATAAACCCTCAAGCCGAAATCCCGGTCGATTGCATCCTGAACTATGCAATCCCGGTCTAAACTGGACCCTGGCGTCGTTTGGCAAACGAGGATTGTTGACATATGGCCGGGAAATCTGCCATTTCGTACTGTTCCCTGTTGGGCCGGCCCACTTTATTTTTTCGCCTTTAAAATGCGCAGTTTTTTTTTCTTGTTTAATAAGACTGCAAAAATAAGCATGCAGGGTTTCACACTGTTCCCGTTGGGCGGGCTTGCTTTAGTTTTTTTTTCCTCCTTTAAATGGCGCAGCTTTTTTTGTCGTATAAGACTGCAAAAATAAGCACACGGAGCAACTTGAACCCGAGACCACCTGCGGTCGGCTGACGGAAGTAACCACAAGGACTGCAGATCTGTGGTGTTCACTTGCTCCCCTTTTATTTATGGATTGTGATATTTGGCACATGTGTGCCATATAAGCAAAACTGTCATACATCTACTTTTTTCACTTCAAAGTATCACACCACCTCCCTTCCTTCGACCACGCCTCCTCCCGAACGACCCCACAGGCTAGCCCGAAGCACATCTCGCGCGCCCACCCCGAGAAAACTGTCACTTATTCACATCTACCACATGATAAAAAAATATTATGCATTTGGGATTCAAACCCACAACTCCGTGGCACTGAGCGCGCCACCACAACCAACTCACCCTTAGGTATTTGTTGCTCAAGCTAAAGAAACTAATCGTTTCGACCCTTTTTTTACAGTTGTGTTATTACAGAAAATTACCACGATTTCCCCTCGGGTCAAAGTTACCATGGTATTTGTATGCAAGTTATCAGGCCTGTGTTGCGTCAGTTACTGTGCTATTTACACAGAACTTACCAGGTACTATGTTTCAACAACTACGCCCCTTTCAAAGTTACCATTGTGTTTTGTACACAAGTTATAAGACCTTCGATGTGTAAAATACCATGGTAGTTACACATAAGTTATCAGGGTATGTTTACATCAACCTCCCCCCGGTCAAAGTTACCATGTGAGATTGTACATGAGTAACCCGGTCTACAGTTCGTATATTATCACGATACTTACACCTAAAAACCTAGGTGTGTTTCGGTAGTTTTTTCCATAGGTAAAAAATTACCATGATATTTTTGCGTAACTTATCATGCCTATAGAGGGTCAAAGTGGGTCGTTTTTCTGGGCCAACCCGTGAGCACGTGTGCCCCTCATGACACTAAATATTATGTGACTTTCCCGTGGCACGCCATGTGTTGTGTTCATCCAAGAGGCCCCGCGAGGTGAGTGCATATTTTTAACAACTTGTTTTCCTTTGATAAAAAGTTATCATCATGTTTATATGTAAGTTATCGGTTATGCAATTCTTATATTATCATTTTATTTACACAAAATTATCGGGGATGTTTTGAACAACTTTTTCCCGGGACAAAAAGTTATCATGGTGATTCTAGGTAACCTATCAAGCCTGCAGTGCTTAAAATATCATGCTATTTACACAAAATTTATCAGGGGTATGTTTCAACAAACCCCCCCCCCCTCCCCACGGGTCAAAAACTTATCATGGTGTTTAGTTATTGCAGTGCATATGTTTTCTTGCTATTTACACATAAAAATACCAGGGGAGGGAGGTATACTACCGTGCTATTTACATAGAAGATACCGGAGTATCTTTTCAAAAAAATTCTTCCCTATGGTCATAGTTACCATGGTGTTTCTACCTCAATTATCATATGTGCGCTGTGTATATTACCATCTATTTACACATAAATTATCAAGTATCTTTTCACATTTTTCTTCCCCAATGGTTAAAGTTACCACAATGTTTGTATCTAAATTATCAGCTCTATGACGTGAATGTTATCGTGCTATTTACGGAAATTACCGGGGGGTGGGGGTGGGGGCGGGTTCAACAAATTTCTTCCCAATGATCAAAGTTACCACGATGTTTTCACCAAAGTTATCACGCCTTCAGTGCTTATGACCATGCTACTTACACATTATGTACCCCGTGGTATACAAAAGTTATCATGTTGGTGGCGCGTCATTTATTGTGCTGGTGATGAAGAATTTACCACGGGAAAAGTTTAAGTGTCAGGATTGATAGGTGAAACAAAAAGTTTTCAGTGCTAACATATTAAAGGGAAAACATGTCAAAAGTTGTATTTCCCTTCATATGTTCAATAATGAGTGTCATAGGTGAGGTGGTTAGCTCCCTTCGTTGATTACTTGTTGACCAGAGATCAAATTCTAATCCAAGCATTGTTTTTACCTGAAAATCAGGAAGGCGCGTGTGGGGCCTTAACTGACGATAACGAAAATTAAGAAGGCACGAGGAGGACGTGCGGGAAAGGAAGGAAATCAAAAATTAGGAAGGCACGAGGAGGACGCGCGGGATAGGAAGGAAATCGAAAATTAGGAAGGCACGAGGAGAACGTGCGGGAAAGGAAGGAAATCAGGAGGGCCCTCGGGGAGGATGTGCGGGAAAGGAAGAAAATCGAGAGGACGGTCGGATCTGACGGCGCTGGATAGGTGTGGCAGTTTTGCAATCTGCCACACGGTTGCCACATACATATTTCGTTTATTTATTTATTGTTCTTTTTCGTTTTCTTTTCTGTTTTTGTTTCTTTTTATTATTTTTCATTTTTTTTCCTGAAATTTGTGGTCATCTTAGTAGGAAATAACAAACGAAAATATGGAATATCCTGAACCAGATTTACAAAAGGAAAACAAGTTGACGAAATTTTTAAAACAAAACACAGATTTGGAAAAGTTCAACAATTTAGAAAAGAAGTTCACGTATTTTCACAAGAAAAGTTCATGGATTCGAAAAAGTCCGCTGTGTTTTGTAGAAAGGGTCCAAAAATTTAAAAACGAATTGAAAAAACTTTGACGCATTAGATAAAATAATATAAGGAGCTTCCACGAACCAACTAAAGAAGAAAAGAAGAAATTGGAATAAGTTATTCATAAGAGGTGAGGGGATGTGGTTGGTGAGGACAGTTTGCACCGAAAGGGGAGGTTGCGAGCTTGAATCACCTTGTGCGGACACCTTTTTTTAGCAGTGTAACAGAAAATAAAATACATTTCTAACAGACAAAAACATACAAATGGGCTGGCCCAGCGCCGAGGACTGGTGCGCGCCTTGCACAATTTTTTAGCAGTGTAACAAAAAAGAAAAAAAAATGAACACACAGAAAAATACAAATGGCTGGCCCAGCACGGTGGAAGGGTATGCGCCGCCGCCGCGTACCTATTTTTTGCAGTGTAAAAGTAAAAAAAAAAAGACATTCTTAACAGACAAAAAGATACAAATGAGCAGGCCCAGTGCGGAGGACGGGCGCGTGCTCCACGTACATTTTTTAGCAGTTCACAGAAAAAATAGATATTTTTATCAGACAAAAAAAATACAAATGGGCTGGCTGAGTGTGGAGGATGGGTGTGTGTCGTAGTGTAAATTGCCGCTCCTTGGCCCACCAACCAGATAAATCCCTGCCACGTCAGCGTTTTTATGCTTCAAACGATGCCCGGGTTCAATTTAGACCGGGATTGCATAGTTCAGGGTGCAATCAACCGGGATTTCGACTTGAGGGTTCATTTCGCCGAACCTCTATGAGTTCAAGGTTTAAAATGGACTTTTTCCGTGTGAAACTACATGTAGTAAGCTAGATGAAGGAGGATAGATTAAGTCAGACGAAGGATGGATGGATTGGTATGTGAGCAAGCTGGAAAAGGATTCTGAATTTCTTAAGATGAAATATTTGTGTTTTCTAAAATTGTTAAAAATATTATTGTTTTAGTAAAATATTCACAAATTCAAAATAATGTTCTTATTTAAAACCTACACATTTACTAAAATTCTGAATATTGAAAACATGTTCCCGTTTTAAAAAAGTGTTCACAAATTCAAAAAATGTTCGTGTTTTTATAAACGTTTCATGATTTCAAAAATTGTTTGCGAATTTAGAAAAATGTTCTAGTTTCAAGTTTTGTTCGTGTTTTGCAAAAAAATTATGGAATTTTTTAAAATGTTGTATTTTTTAAAATTGTTCGATATTTCATAATTATTCATGTTTCCAAGAATATTTGGCAATTCATAATAATTATTATTATTTGAAAAGTTCAAAAATCAAAAAATCAAAATAAAAATGGTTTGAATCTGACACTATGGTATGCTTTTAAATATTTGTGTTGGCCATTGGTTAGTAGGGCTTGTTTGTTCGAGTGGCTGGTAGCATATGGTTGGGTCTTTGAGGTCGTGAGCTTGATCCTTCAACTCGTCTTTTTTTGAATTTTTACTCGTGCCTTACAAACACATGTCGTTTCGATGCCTGGTCCTTTCACAGCACACACAATTTAGCTGGCCCAAGTACGTGGAAAATAAGGCAATAATATATTAAATAGTCCCACATTGCAGCTTTACATACTATCGTACCAATTTATATACGTATGTGAAACTAGATGTAGTAAGCTGGATGAAGGATGGATGGATTAAGTTGGACCAAGGATGGATCGATTGGTACGTCAGCTAGCTAGAGAAGGAACCTGAATTTCTTAACGATTTCTACCCAAGGAAAAGAGAAGAGAAGACCCGACTACGTGAGCTAGATGCATGGAAAAGAGAAGACCGGGCTCACTTCGATTCGATGTAACTTCACACCTTAAATCCCGATTGTACTATATCAGCAAATAATTCACGTGCCTTTTCTGGCATGTGATGACCTAACAAAACCCAGGATCTAAATGTTCAAACTTCATACCATAAGTCCCTTTAATCAAAGATCAGAAAAATAGCGGATTGATTACTTCACACGTGGCAAAATGTAGAACCTAAATGATCCTTCTCGACGTGCAGACATGGTTATGCTTGCTCATATAATTTCACTTAAATTTAATTGCACACTATTTGTTCTCCCATTACAACGCACGGGCATATGTACTAATCTATACCTACTAATAAAAGATTAGGTATTCTTGGTTCGTCATGTCATTTTGCAGAAAAACCTCTGATATTTCTAGTAATCAACATGCACTCAAGTTTTAGGTTAGGCTTTTGCTTTTGCAGAAAACTTCTTGATGCTTCTAGTAATCAACCTGCAAGCCAGTTTTAAGTCAGGTTTTTGCTTTTGTAGAAAACTGCCTGATAACTAGATTAATCAACCTGTGCTACATATCAAAAGCTTTTTAAAAATATTCATATTTTTAACTCTCACATATTATATATGAAATTTGATTAGAAAAATCTGTAGAATCTAAATATGTTGTCATTTTTACTTGTTAACCATCTAAAAAAATGCTATTTAGGGCGAAACCCTAATCAACGGCGCATGACCCGTGTTTCATTCATACTGGTGCCGATTCATATTGGAAATGAATAACTCAAGAAAACTAGGATTGGAGACGAAAGGAACAATCTATATAGTCGCACGCGCGCCTCGCCCAAACCTCACAGGAAGAAAGAAGCATATTTCTCATCTTATGTCAAGAGAGAGATGCCTTAGGATTGGCAACTTTCAAACACGTTATGACTGTGTGAGCAGTGAGGCCAATGTCGACGAGGGTGGGAAGAAGGATAAGTGACGACAAAGATGAGATGTCATGTGTTGAAAGAAAGAACGTGGACCTATTGGGTCTTGACTCATAGTTGTTGGGTTAGGTGAGTGTGGTAATTTTTTCTCCTCCGTTGTAACCCACATGCTCTTCTGCTAGTATGTTCTATGAGATTATCCCTATTAGTAGAATCACTTCTTTCTTGGACGCAGCTAGCACATTGACGACCTCAATCCATGACCCAGCCACTCAGGTACCTTCATGGTTCTGCTACACATAGCCCATGTTATGTCATGAACAACTTGCACATGATTAAGCGCAGCATCGAGAAGCAATCAAATGGCTGGATGCACGATACGCTGATGCTCGGTGGCGAGTGAGCTAGCCATGTTTATTTTCCGTTTTTCATTCTACAAGCGAAGATAAACGTACTAAACTAATTAATCCTTACCAGGTGGTCCAAGGAAAGGGTTTATATTACATTGTTATTCCCCTGACATAGAGTGGCCATTAATGGTCAAAACAGTTGCGCCACTAACAGACCTTTTCCTAGTAGTGGTCATTAATGGCCAAAACTGTTGCGCCACTAACAGACATTTTCCTAGTAGTGGGCGCACTCGCCCGTCGTCCACGTCCAGACGCCGCCGAGATTCTTCAAGCTGGAGTTCACGACCTACGATGGCACCGTCGCCCCCCTGAATTGGCTCAACCAATGCGACCAATTTTTCAGGGGACAGCGCATGCTCACATCCGACCGCACCTGGATCGCCTCGTATCATCTCCGAGGAGCCGCCTAGACGTGGTACTACGCACTCGAACAGGACGAGGGCGGCATGCCACCATGGGAGCGCTTCCGCGATTTGTGCCTCTTGCGCTTCGGTCCGCCTATACGCGGGAGCCGTCTGGCGGAGCTTGGGTGTCTTCCGTTCCTCATCTCGGTGAAAGACTTCGCCGATCGCTTCCAGGCACTGGCGTGCCACGCCCCCGGCGTTTCGGCTCGTCAGCGGGCTAAGGTCTTCGTCGGCGGCCACAGGACCTCCAGATGGCCATGTACTACGCCCGCGCGTTCGAGCATCGCGCGGTGGCCATCCAGCAGGCACCACCGCCCCGGGCCGCTGGGCCGCCACCCTGGCCGGAAGTTCCTGCGTAGGGTCGGCCTGCCCAGGCTTTTGCGGCGCCCCTCGCCGCGGCTGCGGCACGCCCATTCCGTCGGCTCACCACGGCCGAGCTACTAAAGCGTCGCCGCCAAGGGTTGTGCTTCAACTACGACGAGCCCTACGTACCGGGCCACGTCTGCCCACGACTCTTCTGCCTGGAGGCTGCAGACTACATCGATTAGGACCCGCCGCCGGGCTCGGCGACCAGCCCACCCCAGTTGACGCGGAGGTGTTTGGCGACCGTTGATCTGCCCCGCCCTCCAGCTGGTGGGAAGAGAGGTTATGACCGGCATATTAGGGGCTTAGCCCAGTTAGTTGTGGCCCAGTTTATCTTATCGTTATTAGGGGCTTAGCTTAATTATTTTATTAGAAGGATTATATAAACTCGTGTAAGGACCCGTTTTTAAATTAAGTAAGAAGCAATCATATTTGCTCGGCTTCCTTAGGAAGTCGGGAGACCTAACCCTAGTCGTCGCTGCTCTCTCTCTCTCTCTCACACACACACACACATAACGACGGCGCGGCGACCACGCCTTCCTCCACGCCAGCCCTCCATCCACCCCTATAACCTGAGACCACGCCCTAGTTGGGATCCGATTCCTACCACACGCACATGTGGGTGATATTCAGAAAAATAGCATGCACATATACATAGAAAATTACATGTTGCTAGCGATTCAACTAGATCCATGTACGTACATGCTTTGCCTCTAACATTTATGAAGTCAACATAAATGTATAACGTTTAGCTTAAAAATAGTCAGATAGTAATGGCCATTAATGGCCAAAACAGTTGCGCCACTAACAGACCTTTTCCTAGTAGTGGACGCACTCGCCCGTCGTCCACGTCCAGACGCCGCCGACCTACGATGGCACCGCCGAGATTCAACTAGATCCATTAATGGCGCAACTGTTTGGGCGAGAGCACCAACGATGTAAGCTAAACGTTGGAGAAAAAACCCAAAATGGGGCGGCCCATACAGATGACAAGGCAAGGGGCATTCGATTGGTCGCTATTCACCTGACGGGAATATAATCTACCAAGATGTTTTTTTTTTTCATTTTAAGTGGAGCATGCTGATTTGTTCATCGAATTACAAGGATAACAGAAGGGGTCATGAGGGTGAAGAAGCCACACATGACGCCCCTCGTCAAAGTGTCAAGCATGCTTAGCTAACCTATGTGCCTCCAGATTTGAAAGGTGGCCTTCGAAAATAAAGCTACAAGTCTGAAAATCCTTGGCCAAACCACCTATCTCCTCAATAATTGGTGCTATAATTCCCATAGTGCCATCATTGATATCCATAACAACCGTCTTGCAGTCCGATGCAACCCTGACTTTTTGCAACATAAGATTGTTTGCCAAAGCATGCGCATCCTAACGAATAACCGCACGGAATTTTTGGTTTAGACCATAGATCAGGTGGACAAGCCAGCCTAGTCCAGCCCATCCCAGCCCGTATTGGAACAAACCGAGGAAGGCCTGCCCCCGACAATGGGAGAAGGATACAGAATAAAGCTTGCCGGGCGTACTGAGAAATAAAGCCAGAAGTACCGGATAAGTTCAAAAAAATTGAATAACAAAGTGGGAAGCGGCCGTAGTTTGTATGCACCCGGACGTACCAAACTGTCAGTACTCTGAATGTCCAAAATACCCAGAGTACCTAGAAGAATAAAAATGAGAGATGCCTTACAAAAAGAGTTTGCTTTTGTTAGGGAAGAGCCATACGCATGGTAGAACCGGGCTTTGATTCTGGGAGGTACCAGGACGAACAGAGCCAAGTTCTAGCTTGGAGCAAAATGCAAGTGCCACCTAGATAAGAACAAATTCAGAGGCACGGGAGCTAACACTTTGACTGCTCATTATTGAAGACCAATCAAATTTTTTGCTCGTTTGAAGCCTACACCAGCGATGGTATCCAAAACTGAGAACGACAACTAAATAGTTATTTTTCTGCAGTATAAATGGTTTGCTCCCAATATTACAACTTCTCCAAAGCGTCTAATCTTCAGCAACCCATTGACGAGGACCTGAAGCAAAATTAAACCGCACACACTGATGAGGATTAACAAATTCCTATGCCATGTTTGCTGAATATAGAGATCAGCTAAAACAATGAAACCTTAAGCTGATGTATTTCACACAGCAAATTTATTTTGCATTGTCCAGTGTATACCAACTCTTCAGCAACCCTAGAACCTGAAACAAAATCAAAACACACATTCGTGAGCACCAGCAGAAGTTACCTTTTCCTAGCATCGCGCTTCCATTCAGTGCTATTTTATGTGTTGAATAGCAGCATTTGCTCAATTAAAGAAAGCTTTGAAATTTCAAATAGAATTGATGTTGATTTGCCTAGACAAACTCCACCTATGTTGTCTCAACATAGCCGGTCCCAAGTCCGGGTAAAGGAGGAGGGTTGTGATAGGCTTGGCAAGCCAACGTAAAAACTCAGCCACTCTTATGGAGATGAAACCCAAAAGATTTTCGTTGGGGTGTAACCCTCTCAGCGACGCGCCACATTGGAACCCGGGTGTGGTGGCAAATGGGCAAGGGCCGGGCCGTCACCCCTCGGTGGCGCGCCATATCTTGATCCGGATACGGTGGCAAGTGAGCGAGGATCGGGTCGTCACATCCTTAGTGGTGCGCTACATCGGCGCCCGGATGTAGTGGAAAATAAGCAAGGGTCTTCGCATTTAACTCGACAAGTGCGAAGGGTAAGGAAGCTAGCCGGGCCTAGGAGCATTCGCTTAGGTAGCTGGAACGTAGGGACTCTGACAGGGAAGCTTCGGGAGCTAGTTGATGCAGCTGTGAGGAGAGGTGTTGATATTCTTTACATCCAAGAAACCAAATGGAGGGGGCACAAGGCGAAGGAGGTGGAGGATACCGGCTTCAAGCTGTGGTACATGGGGACGGCTGCAAACAAAAATGGCGTAGGCATCTTGATCAACAAGAGCCTCAAGTATGGAGTGGTAGACGTCAAAGAGACGTGGGGACCCGATTATCCTGGTCAAGCTGGTAGTTGAGGACTTGGTTCTCAATGTTATCAGCGCGTATGCCCTGCAAGTAGGCCACAATGAGAACACCAAGAGGGAGTTCTGGGAAGGCCTGGAAGGCATGGTTAGGAGTGTACCGATTGACGAGAAACTCTTCATAGGGGGAGACCTCAATGGCCACGTGGGTACATCTAACACATGTTTTGAAGGGGCGCATGAGGGCTTTGGTTATGGCATCAAGAATCAAGAAGAGGAAGATGTCTTAAGCTTTGCTCTAGCCTACGACATGATTGTAGCTAACACCCTCTTTAGAAAGAGAGAATCACATCCGGTGACTTTTAATAGTGGCCAACACTCTAGCCAGATTGATTTCATCCTCTCGAGAAGAGAAGATAGGCGTGTGTGCCTAGACTGTAAGGTGATACCTGGAGAGAGTGTTGTACCCCACCATAAGCTGGTGGTTGCTGACTTCCGCTTTCGGATTCGTGTCCAGCGGAATAAGCATGCCAAAGTCGCTAGAACGAAGTGGTCGAAGCTCAAGAGGGAGGTAGCTCAGACGTTCAATGAGAGGGTCATTAAGGAGGGTCCTTGGGAGGAAGGAGGGGATGCGGAGAATGTGTGGATGAAGATGGCGACTTGCATTCGTAAGGTGGCCTCGGAGGAGTTTGGAGTGTCCAGGGGAAGGAGAAGCGAAGATAAGGATACCTGGTGGTGGAATGATGATGTCCAGAAGGCGATTAAAGAGAAGAAAGATTGCTTCAGACGCCCATACCTGGATAGGTGTGCAGACAACATAGAGAAGTACAAGATAGCGAAGAAGGCCGCAAAACGAGCAGTCGGTGAAGCAAGGGGTCGGGCATATGAGGACCTATACCAACGGTTAGGCATGAAGGGAAGTACAAGATAGCGAAGAAGGCAAAAGGGACATCTATAAGCATAGCTTGGTGAAGAACGAGGACGGACGGAGCAAACCAACTCTTGGTGGAGGACGAGGAGATTAAGCATAGATGGCGAGAGTACTTCGACAAGCTATTCAATGGGGAGAATGAGAATTCTACCATTGAACTGGACGTCTCCTTTGATGAGACCAGCATGCGTTTTGTGCGGCGAATCCAGGAGTCTGAAGTCAAGGAGGCTTTAAAAAGGATGAAAGGAGGCAAGGCAATGGGCCCTGATTGTATCCCCATTGAGGTGTGGAAAGGTCTCGGAGACATAGCGACAATATGGCTAACCAAGCTTTTCAACCTCATTTTTCGGGCAAACAAGATGCTAGAAGAATGGAGACGGAGTATATTAGTACCAATCTTCAAGAACAAGGGGGATGTTCAGAGTTGTACTAATTACCATGAAATTAAGCTGATGAGCCATACAATGAAGCTATGTGAGAGTGACTGAGCACCGCTTAAGAAGAATGACAAGCGTGACCAAAAATCAGTTTGGTTTCATGCCTGGGAGGCCGACCATGGAAGCCATTTTCTTGGTACGACAACTTATGGAGAGATATAGGGAGCAAAAGAAGGACTTGCATATGGTGTTCATTGACTTGGAGAAGGCCTATAATAAGATACCGCGGAATGTCATGTGGTGGGCCTTGAAGAAATACAAAGTCCCATCAAAGTACATTACCCTCATCAAGGACATGTACGATAATGTTGTGACAAGTTTCGAACAAGTGATGTCGACACTGATGACTTCCCGATTAAGATAGGACTACATCAGGGGTCAGCTTTGAGCCCTTATCTTTTTGCATTGGTGATGGATGAGGTCACAAGGGATATACAAGGAGATATCCCATGGTGTATGCTCTTTGCGGATGATGTGGTGCTAGCTGATGATAGTCGGACGGGGGTAAATAGGAAGTTAGAGTATGGAGACAAACCTTGGAATCGAAAGGGTTTAGGCTTAGCAGAACTAAAACCGAGTACATGATGTGCGGTTTCAGTACTACTAGGTGTGAGGAGGAGGTTAGCCTTGATGGCCATGTGGTACCTCAGAAGGACACCTTTCGATATTTGGGGTCAATGCTGCAGGAGTATGGGGGTATTGATGAAGATGTGAACCATCGAATCAAAGCTGGATGGATGACGTGGCGCCAAGCTTCTGGCATTCTATGTGACAAGAGAGTGCCACAAAAGCTAAAAGGCAAGTTCTACAGGACGACGGTTCCACCCGCAATGTTGTGGCGCTGAGTGTTGGCCGACTAAAAGGTGACATGTTCAACAGTTAGGTGTGGCGGAGATGCGTATGTTGAGATGGATGTGTGGCCACACGAGGAAGGATCGAGTCCGGAATGATGATATACGAGATAGAGTTGGGGTAGCACCAATTGAAGAGAAGCTTGTCCAACATCGTCTGAGATGGTTTGGGCATATTCAGCGCAGGCCTCCAGAAGCTCCAGTGCATAGCGGACGGCTAAAGCGTGCGGAGAATGTCAACAGAGGGCAGGGTAGACCGAATTTGACATGGGAGGAGTCCGTTAAGAGAGACCTGAAGAATTGGAGTATCACCAAAGAGCTAGCTATGGACAGGGGTGCGTGGAAGCTTGCTATCCATGTGCCAGAGCCATGAGTTGGTTGCGAGATCTAATGGGTTTCACCTCTAGCCTACCCCAACTTATTTGGGACTAAAGGCTTGGTTGTTGTTGTTGTTGTTTGTTGATTTGCCTAGACAATTACATTAATCAGAAAAAAGGATAGGTAGAGACTGAGGTGGAAATATACAATGTTATATGGCTAAAACACAAAGAGCGGAACATTCAGTATACTTCCAATTTATTGATTTTGATTTTGAGCATCATAAACTAGTAATTTCTAAAAGTTGACACACCAGGTGTGTCATGAAAATATGCAAACAAAAAAACAAGTGGCCCTGAACTATCACGAAGCAGCAATGGTTATTTACCTCAAGTGACAAGAGTCATAAACGACCCACAGTGGGCACCTCTGCAAAATAGGAAAAGATGCCCTGCAAAACAGGAAAAGATGCCCAATAATTTCCCTGCAGTTCAGAAATTCAAGATGATAAAAAAAATACAGAGCAAAAACCAACAACAAATAGCTACCTGGGAGTTGACATTAGATATTACAAGTGGCTCCAGAATTGTTATGCTCAAGGTCTAAGAATACCAAAATTATGTATCCATAATTGCATTAATCATTCAGTGCAAACAACCAATTATTCGTCACTGAGGCATACTTATCTCATAACTCACATCTGACACTTTTAAGACTTTTGATTTTTTTTAGTCATGTTAACAAGAAAACTCAAACCAATGGTAATATTACACTATAGGGAAGCATGACTCTAGGTAATGAAAGATTAAAAATGTAGTCAGAGTTTAAAAGATTACCTCAATTACTTTATTGTGAATGCATATAGCTCCTTTATTGAGGTAACATCGACTTTAAGGTAGCCACCTTCACCATGAGCAAGTCCTTGAGAGTCTTGACAATGTAAAAATGGTCCATTCTCAAGGGCAAATGATATTACGGTTATTGCATGTGTTATTGGCTTTTTCTCATTTCCAATAGGAAAATTTGAATCGTACTTATAGACCTCTCCTGTTTTGGTACATTTGTCATAATTTTGACTAATATAAATAACCGCCAGAAGTGGTCCACATTCCCTCAGCATACATAGAGCATGTCTAATGTCATTAAGACTATCCAATTTATAAGTATATACTTTCTTAAGGTAATAAGAAACACCGAACATTGATTTTGCCTGGAAAAAAATGAACACAAATATGTTATTTCCTCCGACTCCAAAGGAAAGCATATATATTAATTGTCTAAATTCATGCTTTGGCCATCAATTAGTTCAATTATATGTCATTTATGTTGCACAAAATACACGCCATTAGATTATGCTGAACCGGTATGGGCCCAAGCCCATCAAGCTTGTCGCTTAGGGCCCAAGCCCATGTGGATGACCTGACCTAGAAGAGGAGCCCCTCTTCCTATGTTCTGTTAAGGAGTCGCCACACACACACAATATACATGCGAGCCACGAGACACCGGCCTGTGCATTGTCTGAAGGTACTCTCCTCTCCTGATTCAACATGGTATCAGAGGCCTGGGACGGCGGGGCTGAGGTGGCAACGGCGACGCGACCGGCGGGGTCCGTCAAGGCGGCGGCGCGGATCTTGAAGAGCCTCTCCACAGGAGAGGCTGCGCAGGCGACGGGGCGACGGCTGGGGCTAGTTCTTGCTACCCAGACCTTTTCTCCCCCTCTGTTCTGCTTTGTTTCGAGAGGAGGAAGAAAGGCAACTGCATCTGTAGCGGTTGATGTTTCTCAAGGAGGAAAGGAGGAAAGAGGAGGAAGAGCAGAGAAGGTAGCTGCGGGAGGAGGAAGAAGGGCAACTGCATCTGGGTCGGTTGTTGCTGCTGTTTGCCCAAGGAGTAGGTCGCAGCTGCCGATGCTGCTGAGGGAGAGAAGAAAGAGGAGGTCTTGCGTGCTCTGTCGTTGACTGTTGTTGTGGGCTGCTGCGTTGTTGTGGCAAAGAAGGGGAGAAGAGAAGACTATAGCTGCCTGAAGCTGAGTTTGTTGTTGGTCTGCTTTCCTGCTGTTGAGGAAGGAGAAGTGGTGTAGTGTTGTGCTGCTAATTGAAAGGGAAGTGGAGACTGTTGTTCTGCTAGAGGAGTGTGGCTGGTGCTTGTTGTTGATTTGCTTCTGTTATGTGTTGCGTGGAGCTGCTGCTAGCCAGAGGGAGAACAAGGGACCATGACTGAAATGAGAGGGAGAAAGAGGTAACGACTGGAGGTGGTTGCAGAAGTAGAATTGAGAGGGAGAAAGAGGCAGCGACTAGAGGTGGTTGCAGAAGTAGAGGAGAAATACAGCATGTCTGTGGCAGAAACTGAGAAGACTGAAATGGTGAAGGAATTGAGAGCCTCAAGAGGAAGGTGGAGGAAATCCAGGCTGACAAGAAAACAGCCGAGGGGGTGACACGTGAGAAGGATGCTCAGACCGTTAAGTTGAGTGCTGAGTTGGAGGAGCTCCATGCTTTCATATCACACATCAAAGTTTGCAGGAGGCAGAGGCAGAGGAGTAGATGATGCTGCCAATGAAGATAATCTGGAAAAGGCATCTCTTACCACTAATGAGAATGGTCCAGAATGGGTTCTAGACTCTAGAGCATCTAAGCATGGTGCGGGTAAATTCTATGTCTTTGAGTCTTACAATAAGCATCCTCCTACTCACAAGGGCACTATACAAACTGTCGATGGTACAAAGCATCCTATCATAGGGGTTGGCACAAAACAATGTACTTCGAGCATCTCCTATCCTCAACTTTACATGTGCCAGCTTTTCCTGTCAACTTGGTCTCGATGAGTGCTATCATTGATCCAATAGACTGACGCGTGATTCTTGACAAGTTTGGTTGCTTGGTTGAAGAGCGACAAACGAGGCAGACGGTTGGGACTGGCACCAGGCGTAGGAGGCTCTAGTATATGGACCAAGAGGTGCAACTGGACTTGGTGGGTGATGTGACTATGAAGGACAAGGAGAAGTAGGCGATGATTCAGCATGGTAGGATGGGGCATGTATCTTTTGATAAGACGAGTAGAATATTTCCGAATGTTATGTGTGGCATAGGCAAGGGCAAGTTGACATGTGATGCTTGCAAATATGCTAAACACAAAAGAGCCTGCTATGTGAGTAAGGGACTTAGGAGCATATCTCCTTTTATGCTTGTTCATTCGGATGTATGGAAAAGCCCAGTTGTCTCAATGCATGGAATGAAGTACTTTGTTACCTCTATCGACTACTATACTGGTATGACTTGGATTTATTTGATGCGTCACAAGGATGAGGTGTTAAGCTGTTTTCAGGATTTCCATGCCTTGGTAAAGAATCAGTTAAGGTGCAGGTGATCAAGACTGACAATGGCACAGAGTATGTGAACGGTGCCTTTGGGGCCTTCTTGTCTGACCAAGGGATTCTTCATCAAACTTCCTGTCCGGACACCCCCCGTCAGAATGGAGTGGCTGAAAGGAAGAATCGACATATCCTTGAGGTTGCTCGGTCATTGATGTTTACCATGAATGTGCCCAAGTTCTTGTGGAGTCAAGCAGTTATGACATCCACATACCTGATCAACCGGACACCTTCAAGGATACTCGACATGAAATCTCCGTGTGAGTTGCTGCTCGGAGAAAATAAGTTTGTTGCTCCCCCAAAGTTGTTTTGCAGTACCTGCTTTGTTCATGATCACCGACCTTTTGTTGGGAAGCTAGATCCACGGGCAGTGAAGAGTGTTTTTGTGGGCTATGCTTCTAGTTAGTAGGGGTACAAATGTTGGTGTCCCTCTGAGAAACACAAATATGTAAGTATGGATGTCACTTTCAGGAAATCTGAGCCATTCTATGGTGAGCCAACATACCTGAGTCTATTGTTTGTAGAGCTTGACCACCTACACTGTGTGGAAGATGGTACTAACACTGAGTCAAGAGGGGGAGCAGGCCACTCATGGTGATTCTGAGGGCACTAACACTGATGGTGATGTGCAAGCTCATGTCCAGCCAATAGTGGGTACAATTCCAGCTGGCACTCTCACTGATGACGATGTGCAGGTTCAGGTCCAGCCAACAATGACGATTGGTACTCTCCAGGTTCCTATTTGGGATCGGTGGCAGAAGATTCCCCTGGTGTACTCACGACGTCAACCACAAGTGCACAGCTCATTTGACACAAGTCTGGTATATTCACGGCGACAGCCACATGTGCAGGGGGAGCAGTCAGTGCAGGGGTCGCCTAAGGATTGACAAAGACGAACACAATGAGGATATTGGTCTCCTGTGCTACAAACTTTGGGTGGAAGTTGCATCAATTAGATGTCAAGAATGTCTTCTTGCATGGTGAGTTGAAAGAAGAAGTGTACATGGAGATACCACCAGGTTTTGGTACGTCAGAGACCACGGGGAAGGTATGCAGGCTAAAGAATTCCTTGTATGGACTGAAGCAATCACCGAGGGCATGGTTTGATAGATTCAGGCGTGTTGTCCGTGGTATGGCGTATGGTTAGTGTAACGGTGGCCACACGATGTTCTACAAGCACCCCGATCAAAAGATCACCATTCTTTATGTGTATGTGGATGACATTATCATCATCCATCACTGGAGATGATAAGCAGGAAATGGAGAGATTGAAGGGTTGTCTGAGCAAGGAGTTTGAGGTAAAGGATTTGGGCAACCTAAAATACTTCCTTGGCATTGAAGTGGCTCGGACTAGGAAGGGAATATCTTTGTGCTAACGGAAATACACCTTGGATCTCTTGAGTGACATGGGCATGATGGGATGTCGTGCTGCCCCTATTCTGATTGAACAAAATCATCAAGTGACAGCACAATCAGGAGAGCTGGTGAATAAGGAAGATTATCATAAACTGGTTGGGAGGTTATTGTACTTGTGTCATACTAGGCTTGACATTACATATGCCGTTGGTGTGGTGAGCAGATACATGCATGAACCAAGGAGTGGGCATCTTGATATTGTGCACATAATTCCAAGATACTTGAAGGGAACTCCAGGTAGAGGGTTGTGGTTTGCGAAGAGTGGACATCTCGAGATGGATGGCTATATTGACTCTGATCGGGCCAGTTGTCAAGATGATAGAAGATCAACTTTTGTGGGAGAAAAATTTGGTGTCATGGAGAAGCAAGAAACAAACTGTTGTGTCTAGATCAACAGTACAAGCCGAGTATAGAGCATTATCTCAAGGGTTGTGTGAGATGCTCTGGGTGAAGTACCTACTGACCGAGTTAAAACTTCTAAGGGACCCTTGAAAGTGTGGTGTGACAATCAAATCAACATGATAGGACAAAGCATGCAAAAATTGATCGCTTCTTCATTAAGGAGAAACTTGATGCTGGGATCATCAGCCTTACTCATGTCAGATGTGGGCAGCAGTTTGCAGATTGCTTGACAAAAGGACTGAGAACAAAGGACTGGCATGTGACAAGATGGGAATGATAGATATCTACCACCCATCTTAAGGGGGAGTGTTGAACCGATATGGGCCCAAGCCCATCAAGCTTGTCACTTAGGGCCCAAGCCCATGTGGATGACCTGACCTAGAAGAGGAGCCCCTCTTCCTCTGTTCTGATAAGGAGCCGCCACACACACAATATACATGCGAGCCACGAGACACCAGCATGTGCACTGCCTAAAGATACTCTCCTCCTAATTCAACAGATTCGTCCTAAAAAACACATAATTACAACATTAAGTTTAGAGAGATATAAGTCATGGTGTGCTCTAGTTCATATACACCTCCTTAAAAAACATCAAATATGACTAAGAAGACACATACTAAAGAGGAATCACACAAAAGAAGCATAGCACCAATATGCTTCAAGTGCAATACTGATAGTATATATACATGTACAATGCAGGAAATAGGACGAAAGCTCTTATACGACGGAGAAAATAAATTGGCTACAAAACTATAATATAACTTGTATTGACAGAAAATTTGTACGAGATGAACTTTTAGAGTCAAACTATAGATTCTTTTTAGAGTCAAGAGTGGGTACCTTGTAATCGTCTTCGGATACTAACCCCGTATCTTTCAACTTAATAAGAAGACGATGTGCGGATGTTTGTTTGGGAAATTGTTGCTTAACCATCTTGCTTATTTCATAAAGTTGATGAACCGAAAACTTTATATCTTGGCTCATTTGAACCCGGAAATTAGATTCAAGAGTGACTTTTAAGGCAAAATATAAGCACCAATCTGCAATTATGATAGCAAACGATTAAGAAGAGACAACAAAGATATATGAATTTATATTAGCGCGGCTAAAAATAAAACTAACAATGGTTCTATGGACATAGTTACCACTAAACCAATTATTTTAAAATCTATTTTACAAATTTTTGAAATATATAAATCAATTTATTAATATAAT
>LR738709.1:659650318-659685096 GCA_902687465.1 Secale cereale | reverse complement strand
AAAAAAAACTATTGTGGAAAATATAGTTTACGAGGCAAAAAGAGATTAACATAATTATATCATATCATGTGCATCACATACCTTTGTACTGGAGTTCAATAGGTGATAAAATAAACATCCCTTCAGGTGTCGTTTGTTTACGCCAGGTAAACCTTTCCCGAAGCTCTTTAAATTCTTCTTCCATATGAACTATGGATAAAAAGATAGCATAGTCAACGACATTCATATACAACTCGTAATTAATGTTCGTGCACGTATTGAAAAATTAAATACATGAAATAAGATTAAACTATGTGATTTGTGCTAAAACAAAATCAAGCAGACAATTAGCTCGAAAGGAACACTGTCTAGAACATACAAATGACTCCTAGAACAGGTTCTAGTGGCATTCATAACCTACCTTTATTTGTCCATTTAGTTTCTTTAACATCAGCTAATGACCAATAAGTGAAGTATGTGTACTTATAAATTAAAAAATAACCCCATCAAAAAGATGAAATTCAATAAAGTAGTGATTGAGCAGATTAATTACAGCACTTCCATCCTACTACTATTTTGCTTATAAACAACTGGTCATTACTACTTCACTACCTCTAGCAACACAAGAAACTTTCAACATATTATATTGTGCTTCACCTAAATAGGGCCTGGGCTACAGCTGCAGTTGCATGATCGCTTACAGATGAACTGGGTGGGTGACACTCCTAAACTATAGAACATATACTCTGTACATTTTTTTTTTTGAGAGTACGCCAATGGCGTACCATATATTTATAGAAGAAAGAGAGTTAATTACAAGATTCCTATATTTGATGCGAACAATCCGAAACGGGGGGCACACTCCCACACCGAGCTCCACACAACCTAAGCTAACTCCTCACAAATCTACGCAGACCTCCAACACAACCTCCGCAGCTCGCCACTCCGCAATCTCATCAAGAATGAGGTTAGGGATGAGAATTGCCGATTTCTGTTGATATTGTCTGTTGAAAACCCTAGCGTCTCTTTGCTTCCAGAGGGTCTAGGCCACCGCACTAACCAAAGTATCGAAACCTCTCCTATCCGCTCCCTTAAACCTCTTCCTCTCCCTCAGCCACCAAATAGAGAATGTGTCGTTGTGCGCCGTTCCTTGCACGTTGATCCTGAGAAGGTCGAACACTCGGTGCCACACTTCCTGAGCAAATGTGCACCTAGCCAGGATATGGTCCACATTGTCATCCACCTGCAGACACGTGAAGCAGGGCGACGGTTGGTCCTGAAGCCCGTGTCGTGCCCGTCTATCAGAAGTCCACAACCTGTACTTCAATGCAAGCTAGACGAACAATTTGCGCTTCTCAGTACATGCCGCCGTCGAGGATCTCGGAAGGTTCGAGCATAGGCAGTCATAGAACGACTTGGCAGAGTAGCTCGCAGTAGCCGACGTCGGCCACATGAACTTGGCATAGAAGACCTTGAATCCAAACATACTGTAATTGATATGCAAAGATGGTGCCAGGGCGACGGGGAACAATTACCTGGAGTGGAGGATGAGGGGACACGAACTTGGTGAGGAGTGGCGGCCGGCTGGACTGAGCCGGCGACCCTGGTCCGTAACGGGGTTGGTGGCGAGGGCTCCCAATCTTCACGGCGGAGTCGCTGGCGAGGGCGACTCATCTCCGCATCAGAGTCGGTCCGCGGCATGGTTGATGGGGAGGGCGCGCATGGTCTCCGCCGCGGGGTCGGTGGCAACGACGAGCGCGGCTGATCTCCGCCGCGGGGTCGGTGGCGAAGTGTCAGATCTGAGGGCAACGGCTGGTCTCCGCGTTGGGATTGGGGAGGGCGGAAGATCTCCGCGGTGGGGACCGTGGCGAGGGCGGAAGATCTCTGCGGTGGGGACGGTGGCGAGGGCGAGGGCGGCGGCGGCGGCGGCATTGAGCTGGAAGTGGCGAGGCGACGGGGGATTCGTGGGGGAGAGATGCGGCGGTGGTGGACGATGCTGCGCGGTGGCATTCCTGTAATTACCCAACTCGTTTGGGGCAATCACGTCTCACGATCCTGTTTTTTTTTTCCAATGATATCTACTGTATTTTTTTAACATGAAGGATATTTATTTTGCTGATTTGTAAGAGCATTTCTTCTGACATCTAAAAAAGGCTCATGGTTTTATTGGAGGAAAAGAAGCTATTGGAGATGCTATAATTTCAGACCTTTTATTGGAATTTTTCTTATCTATATCAGGACGTGTCCTTCAAATGGGATCGGATCAATCTAAAATCCATGGCTCAATTCTTAAGATGATCCCTTCCCCGAGACATACTATTCAAAAGTCGCCCCCACCACACTTCAAGCATGCAGATTAGCACTCCCGAGATATACCCTCATACGGTTGTGCACCTAGCGTGCTAGGGTTTCTCGTGCCTCCCACCGACGCCACCGCTGGTCTACCTCGTCTCTTATGCCACCGCTGGTCTGCCTCGTCTCCTGTGGTCTTAGGTGCCATGGTGGATTCCGGCCCTTGCAGGCAGGAGAGCTCTATTATTTTTAATGTTTTTTTCTTTTTTGAGTTTTGTTAGGGGTTATGTCCTCCTCAAAGATGCGAGGCGAGGACGGCTCTCTGTAGATGGAATAAGGTCCTCCCCGCCTAGCCCCATGTTCCCGATGGTGTTTGTAGCATCGTCGTAGGGTGTGTGTGGAGGTTTATCTCCGCCGGATCTCATGGGATTCGATCAGCGTTTGTCTTCGATTATTCCACGTGGATCCAGTCTTCATTCATCTATGTTCGTGTGTCTACATGTTGGATCCTCTTCCGATCTACGCTTCTATTCATCGGTGGCGGCTGCTGTTGTGGTGCGCTGGTCCTCTGGGGCCTTAGCACGATGACTTCAAGGTTTTTTTGGCTCCGATGAGGGAGGGGCGATGAAGTCGTCACGCCTTCAGCTCGCTCCAGTGCTTGTAGTCGTCGCTAAATGGTATACGGAGTTTGATGTATTTTTTACTTATGATGTACTTTATACTACCTTGACAATTGATGAATAGATTGAAAGTTTTTCTCGCGAAACAAAAAAGAACTGATGGTGATGGAGGAGGTTTCGTGATTTGAAAGATCCAGTTTTGAAAGTTAAATATGTAATATGTATGGTCTTACAAAAAAACAGGGCTCGCTATGGTGCTGCCATGCACGTGACTTCCATGGTTTGATTTTTGTTAGAAGAAGTTAACCATGTATGGCCTTACATAAATTCAAGGGTCTGTTTAGGGCACATCTAGATCTGTCATTATTGCATGTCTAAGTGACCCAATCAAACTAAGGCTGATTGTAATGGAAAGTACCATATTCTAGTATCATGCTATGATACTAGTGTATGATACTACATCCGTAATGCATAGTATCATATGTTGGTATCATAGAGTAGTACATTTATTGGCATGCATGACACAAAGTAGCACATCATTTAATATGATACCACTAGTAGAAAACGGGGCAAAGGTCCAGGTCGGGTCAGCTCATTAGTCCCGGTTCATTCCAGAACCGGGACCAATGGGGGCATTGGACCCGGTTCGTGAGCCCAGGGGGGCGGCCGGGCCACGTGGGCCATTGGTCCCGGTGCGTCTGGACCTTTGGTCCCGGTTGGTGGGACGAACCGGGACCAATGGGCCTTGCTCCTGGCCCACCACCATTGGTCCCGGTTGGTGACTTGAACCGGGACCAAAGGTTCCCCTTTAGTCCCGTTCATGTCACCAACCGGGACCAATGAGGTGCCTATATATACCCCCTCGCGTAAGAGCGGAGCACACTGCTCTATTTTTTCTTGCCGAGGGGGAGAGGGCTTGGTGGTGCTCTAGCTCACCTCCTATGCACACAACGTGTTCGATGGAATGCCCGAGCCACACTATTTAAACTTTCTCCTCTCCAAGCTCGACCTCCAAGCTCCATTTTCCTCAATATTTGTCTAGGTTTAGCGGTCTGTCACGCCCCGTCCCCGTCTTCACCGCCGTCGAGGGGAGCTGTGGTGCTCTAGCTAGCTCACCTCCTATGCACATGAGGTGTTCGATGAAATGCCCGAGCCACACTAGTTAAGCTTTTCTCCTCTCGAAGCTCGAACTCCAAGCTCCATTTTCTCCAAGATTTGTCTAGGTTTAGCGGTCCGTCACGTCCCGTCCCCGTCTTCGCCGCCGTCGATCGCCCCCGCCGATCTCGTCACCGGCACCACCGTGGTGAGCCTCTTGTTATGTCCATGATTTTCTTACTTTTATTATTGCTTGTTATTATTGCTTTAGATAGATATTTGTCTAATTTTCTTACATTTATTATTGCTTGTTATTATATAGTGCGATGGTTTTGATATCCGCTCACGTGGGCCCTCATCCTGTCTATGATTCGGATGTGGTATATTATCTTTAATTTATAACTATTTGTTTTAGTGTTTATGACAATTATGCCGATCAACCTGACATAGATGTTTTTATATGTCTAGGAGGTAGTTGAACCAGAAATTCCAACCGACCCTCGTGGAGAGGTTAAATTTAGTTGAAGAGGAAAACATTTCCTTGAAGAAAAGATTGGAAAAAACTGAAGAGGAGAAGATGAATTGGAGTTGCATGTTGCGGAAGTCGTCGATGATCACAAGATCAAGATGGACCCTATTGTCGAGAGGTTAAATTTAGTTGAAGAAGAAAACAATTTCTTGAAGGAAAAAATAAAAAAATTGAGGAGGAGAAGATGATATTGGAGTTGCATGTTGCGGATGTCGTCGATGATCACAAGATCGAGATGGATGCAATGCGGTTGAAGATTAGAAAGATTGGAAAATATGCCATTCATACCGAGGCTTGGTATCATTATGTCGTTGGATCAATTGTTACCTTGGTTGCGATTATGATCGCATTTGTTTTCGCATTGAAATATTTTACATAGTTTCAATGTATGGTGAAAATTAATTAGATGCTCTGGAGAGCTATATGTTGTTAGATGAGAACTATGTATGTACTTTGGTTTTAATGTGATGATGAACTTCTATTAATTTGGTCACTTAATTATCTATTTATGATGTTCTGTAATGGTTTTTGACACACTTAATTATATATAATGCACGCAGATGAACCAGCAATGGATGTACGGTGACAGACACACCTCCGAGTACATTAAGGGCGTGCATGAGTTTCTCGATGCGGCTGAGGCAAACAAGCAGAATGGTTTTATGTGTTGTCCATGCACTAAATGTGGGAATACGATGTCTTACTCTAACCGGAAAATCCTTCACTCCCACCTGCTTTACAAGGGTTTCATGCCACACTATAATGTTTGGACGAGGCACGGAGAAATAGGGGTTATGATGGAAGACGGCGAAGAAGAAGAATACGATGACAATTATGTGCCCCCTGAATACGGTGATGCTGCAATGGGGGGAGCTGGTGAAGATCAAGAGGAACAAGACGATGTGCCCAATGATGCTACAACGGGTGAAGCTGCTTAAGATCAAGAGGAACCAGACGATGTGCCCGATGATGATGATCACCGCGGGGTCATTGTCGATGCAAGGACGTAATGCGAAAGTCAAAAGGAGAAGTTGAAGTTTGATCAGATGTTAAAGGATCACAAAAAAGGGTTGTACCCCAATTGCGAAGATGGCAACACAAAGCTCAGTACCGTACTGGAATTGCTGCATTGGAAGGCAGAGAATGTTGTGGCTGACAAAGGATTTGAGAAGCTACTGAAAATATTGAAGAAGAAGCTTCCAAAGGATAATGAATTGCCCGACAGTACATACGCAGCAAATAATGTCGTATGCCCTCTAGGATTGGAGGTGCAGAAGATACATGCATGCCCTAATGACTGCATCCTCTACCGCGGTGCATACAAGGATCTGAAAGCATGCCCGGTATGTGGTGCATTGCGGTATAAGATCAGACGAGATGACCCTGGTGATGTTGACGGCGAGCCCGCCAGGAAGAGGGTTCCTGCGAAGGTGATGTGGTATGCTCCTATAATACCATGGTTGAAACGTCTGTTCAGAAACGGAAAGCATGCCAAGTTGATGCGATGGCACAGTGAGGACCCTAAGAAAGACGGGAAGTTGAGAGCACCCGCTGACGGGTCGTAGTGGAGAAAAATCGAGAGAAAGTACTGGGAGGAGTTTGCAAAGGACCCAAGGAACGTATGGTTGTTGGGTAACGTAGTATTTTAAAATTTTCCTACGATCACGCAAGATCTATCTACCAGATGCATAGCAACGAGAGGGTAGAGTGTGTCTACGTACCCTCGTAGACCGGGAGCGGAAGCGTCAAGTGACGCGGTTGATGTTGTCGAACTTCTTCGCGATCCAACCGATCAAGCACCGAACGTACGGCACCTCCGCGTTCAGCACACGTTCAGCTTGATGATGTCCCACGAGCTCTTGATCTAGTTGAGCTTCACGGGAGAGTTTCGTCAGCACGACGGCGTGGTGACGGATATGATGTGTTCACCGGCACAGGGCTTCGCCTAAGCTCCGCGACGGTATGACCGAGGTGTGATTCTGTGGAGGGGGGCACCGCACACGGCTAAAACAATTCAACTTGTGTGTCTTTGGGTGCCCCCCTGCCCCCGTATATAAAGGAGCAAGGGAGGGAGGCCGGCCGGCCCTTCCTGGTGCGGCTAGGGAAGGAGTCCTACTAGGAATAGGATTGCAATCCTATTCCTAGTAGGATTCACCAAAAGGAAGAAGGGGGAAAAGAATAGGAGAGGTGCCCCGCCCCAATCCTAGTCCAACTAGGAACCCTAGGTGGGGGCGCCGGCCAGCCCTATGGGCTGCCTCTCTCTTTCCCTTTAGGCCCACTATGGACCATCCCCTCTCGTAGGGGGTTCCGGTAACCCCCTCCGGCATTCCCGATAAATCCGAAACTTTTCCGGTATACTTCCGGTGTCCGAATTGTGGGGACCCCGACTTGGAAGTCGAGATCACCGAATGCACGTGTACAGTGATCCCAGAGATCAATGCTCACTGAACACACAGAAGCTGAAATAACAAGAGTCTTACATCCATTCAAATAGTCTTACACGAATTAAGGTCGTTATGGCCAAGTCTTACATAGATAGAGCCTCCTGGGCTGAATAGGAAATACTCAAATAGCGGAAGTCTTCGATAAAAGGGTTACAGGCATTCTGACTGGGATAGCGTCCTAGTTCGCATGGTCGTCTCCAAAGAACTCTTCCTCATAATCTTGTTCTTCCAAGCCTGGCCAATTAAATAACCAGTGGCAAGCCAATGAGTACTTTGAATGTACTCACAAGCAACCCATGATGTGGTTCAAGTAACAATGCAATTGAATAATAATGAACAATCTAGCTAGGACATTATGCTATCATCAAGCTTATGCATCAACAACCTCGCGTAACCTCGAGAACAGGTTACCGACATCAACATGAATATGATTCATCTCACTGAGTCAAGTCACCATCTTGACTCATCACACACACGCATGGTTTCACAAACATTGGACGTAGCCCAAGAGCGGTTACCCAACTGTCCATGACCGTGGACACGGCTATTCGAATAGTTTGACACTCTGCAGAGGTTGTACACTTTACCCACAAGATCCGAGGAACTTCCGTGTCATCCACGACCCGCGGTACCTCAAGTACCCGGGGTAAGCACCCGGTCATTACCTTTCCTTAGACGACACTAACATAGAGTCCACTCGTTGGCACACGGCCTTTGGGTACAAACAAAAGATCACGGGACTTGCCCTAATTTAAATGTTCACGCGTACCCGAAGGGACCAACGGTGTGTCCGGTGCCCTGTAAAAACAGTCATGGCCGTCTATCCAAGCACGACCCCGTCCCGGGAAAGACCTCAAGCCTTCCCGTCACTAGTAATGCGGGCACCATGCTAGTATCGACCTAAGTAATCAATAAAGCCCCGTCCCATAAGGGGTAGTGTGGTTGTACATGTATGGTTGGAATAACGGTCGCAACTTCAACCAATCTGTTTGAAAAACACACACACTTGCCTTGGCACACCACTTCATCATCAAGTGGTCACCCAACTCATCATCATCATCTCCCTCGGGCATAAATGGCACCCGACGGGGTTTCATGCAAAGACTTCAACCATGAAGGTTCATGTCACTCATGCATCACTTCCATAACTACTAATCATATGCAAGTCATCTAGCATATATCAAGGTCAAGGTCATGTCATGCATCATGTAAGCATCATGACCACCATATGCAAGTCATCTAGCATATAGCAAGATCAACATTAAAGCATGAATCATGTGGTGGTTCATCTAGGTTACCATCGTAACCCTAATCATCATGCATCGGAAACCAACGGGTTCCGAAGAACAAGTGTATCATGGTCAAAGGGCTGCTTGCCTGGATTGGCTTGGTCTTCAAAGTCTTCTAGTCCTTCTCCTTCTTCTTCCACAGCAACTTCGTCAAATACGGGATCTATACGTCGCATAATAACCACGGAAAAATAAGAATACAAATAAAACAGAAAAACCAAAGTGCTCAGAGAAATGTCAACTCATTTTTGTAAAATACTAGAGGGTTTTCTAAGATGGGGAAAAATCTTAGTTGGAGTTTTGGAGTTACAGAATAGGATATATAGATTTTTGAACAGGAGTTATACTGCTCAAATTTGAATTTAAATTTGAACAGTACAGAAAAGTTTCATGGATTTGAATGAAAGTGGTACCATTAAATAGGTTGGAATATTACAAGATTTTAGGAGTTGGAAATATTTAAATTGGATCAATATTCTTTTCTGCATAAATGTTTGAATCATTTACAGAAAAGAAAAAGAAAAAGGGGTTCCTGTGCACTGGGCGAGATGTGGCCACAGTGCACGGCCCGAATGGCTCGGCCTGGCCGCACGGAGCCAGCGCGCGCGCACGTCAGGTTTCAAACCTGACGGGCGGGGCCCGTGGGTCAGCGGCACAGAGGAGGGGAGAGAGGTGGGGGATGACAGGCGGGGCCCGCCTGTCATCTCTAACCCCGCGGTCACGGCGGCGGCGAGCTCACCGGCGACGATACCGGCCACGGCGACGGCAACGGAGGGCAGGGTCGAGCTCAGCGTCGTGTCGCGGTTGCAGTGGTGGTAGCGCGGCACGGCGGGGAGCCCTGGTTCGCCGGCGACGAGGTGCGACGGCGGAGGCTCGTCGGAGGGGAGTTGCTGCGGCCGTTTCCGACTGCAAACAGAGGGGGAAATAGAGGGGAAAGGTTCAGTGGTGTGCTGCGGTTGCAAAACAGGTGGAAGGAGAGGCAGGGGAGGCATGTACCTCGAGATCGCCGGCGGCCCGACGCGGCGGAGCTCCGGTCGATCCCGAGCACTGGGGCGCTCCGGGGTCGAACTGGTGGTGTTGGGGGTCTTAGTGGAGAGGTGTGAGGCTGGTGAGGGTGTTGGAGAAGCTCGGGAGGGCCTTAAGTAGTCGCGCCCGTGGTTCACCGTGGACCCGTGCGCCGGCGAGGTTGCAGGCGAGGCTGTGGAGGGTTCTGGAGCCTGGGAACACGCCGGGGAGGTCCGTGGACTAGCTCCACGTCCAGCTGAGGGGATAAGAGGAGCGGGGGAGTGTCAGAGGAGCGTGCGCGTGTGGAGCAGAGGAATGGCCGAAGCGGGCGGCCGGTGCGCGTGCGGCGACGCTCACTGGAGGGCGCAGGAGGAGGGGGAACAGCGCCGGGGATGTCGCGGACGTCGAGGCGCCTCGACTGGCGCGAGGGGGAGGCTCGAGGTTGTCGGGGATCAACGATTGGCCCGAGCCAGCGTGCGGGAGCACTGTTCACGCGCTCCAGAGCGCGCGTGTGACCGGCATCGACGCGCTCTCGCTGGTTTGGTCCGTTCCAGCGTGCCCAACAGTGTCTAGTGCATAGAGGGAGGACTAAAGAAATGCCCTGAGGCCTTGAATGCTCTGGGGGTGCAAAGAGAGAGGGAGAGGGCTGGTAACAAGATGAAAGTGGGCTGTACAGCAAGGTAAAGCTGAGGTTTCACCCCTCAATCATGGAGCTGGGGTGCTGGGGGAGTTACTGGGGTTTGCTGGTAACCCAATGAGTCTGTGGTAAGAAGTTGAGGCCATGGAGAAAAGTGAAAGTGGTAAAAATGGGGGTTTTAGAATTTCTGCAGAAGGTGTTTGATCATGGTTTGATCAAGCAAATGAAGTCCACTTGACATGGCACTTGACAGGGTTGAAAGACATGAGAAAATAGGGTGCTTCACCAAATTTGGCCTCATTTGAAGAAACTAGCCAATGTAACTTTGGTGAACCCTAGAAATCAACAGAAACAGTTTCATCTTGATTGAGTCAAGCTAATCATCTCCCCTTGATGCACCACTTGGTGTAGCATCCTTATTTGGGGTATTGATCATGCTCACAAAGTTTGAGGCTTCAGATAAAAAGTTGGTAATGTAAAGTTGTTCAAATTTGCATTTGAACAAAAAGGGTTTTGAGGTGATCTGATCAAGTTTCTCTATTCCAAATCTTGTGCCATTTGGTCTAGGTGCCTTATTAGGTCATTCTAGCATGTGCACCAAGTTTGAGAGCATTTGGACAAGTTTGGCAATGTAAAGTTGCTCAAACTTCAAATATGGACAGAATGGTTATGAAGGGGTTTGAGGATGTTTTCTTGCTTCCCAAGGCATGGGACTTGGCAAGATCATCAAATATGTCATATATGACATGATAGAATTTCCCTGGAATTTTTGGAGAAAAAATTCCTTTGTAAATATTTCAAAAGCTTGAAATATCCAGAAAGGGTTTTAGAGGGTTTTGCCCATTATTTTGAACATGACCAAGTGTTGAAACTCTCATATATGGACAATATATGTCCTATGAGTCTCTCTGAATTTTGGCAAATATTTTTGAAATAGTTAAATAATTTTCCCCTATTAAAGACCATTTCTGGCCTTAAGAAAAAGCTTTTAAATAAAATAGGAAAATAACTTTTAAAATTATACCTTTGTGGTTTCTGTGAGTCCTATGACTACTAGGTTTCAAATAAACCTTTTGAAATAATTTTCACACCCTTAATCAAGTACTTGCAGTGCAAATCTCAATTCAGGGGTTTTTGGAAAACTAAATTTATAAAAATACTTTTTGGCCAAATTAATTTTGTAGGAAAATACTATACTGCTATATATCACTTGGCATGATCATTGGGCAGAAGTTTTGGGTAAGGAGATGAAATCTACAAGAGATCATAGTTGACTTTAATGAGCACATGAAAAAGCAAATGAAGAGAACTCAATTCCAAACAAAAGCCAAATGATGCTAAAAAATTTTGCTGGTCCAAATTTTCATGCTTCAAAGTTACAAATAACATGTTACAAAATGCAGGGTGTGACAGACCTACCCCCCTTACAAGATTCTCGTCCCCGAGATTCCTAAACTAGGGCTTAAAAGAGATCGGGAAACTCGGATCTAAGATAATCCTCTCGTTCCCAGGTTGCTTCTGCTTCGGTGTGATTGCTCCACTGGACCTTGAAGTGCTTGATGGTACGGCTCCGCGTACGACGTTCTGCTTCGTCCAGAATACGAATGGGCTTCTCGCGGTAGGTCAAGTCAGGCTGCAGATCAATGGCTTGGTGATCCACATCCTTGAAGGGATTGGGCTTGTTTGGAACTTGGAGACATTTCCGGAGTTGTGACACATGGAACACATTGTGCACATCGGATAGCTCAGGCGGTAGTTCCAACTGATAAGCCACTTCTCCTTGTCGGTCGGTGATCTTGAAAGGGCCAATGCACCTTGGTGCGAGCTTCCCCTTGACGTGGAAACGCTTGGTTCCCTTCAGAGGAGTTACCCGCAGGTACACATGATCTCCGACACGGAAACTCATGTCTCGGCGTCGAGTGTCAGCATAACTCTTCTGCCTTGACTTGGCTGCCTTTAATCGCTCTCTGACTAGTTGGACTTGCTCTTCTGCTGCGCGGAGAATATCCGGTCCAAAGACTAGTCCTTCTCCAGTCTCTGACCAGTTGAGGGGTGTGCGACATCTGCGTCCGTACAACACCTCAAATGGTGCCATCTGAAGGCTTGACTGGTAACTGTTGTTATAGGAGAACTCGGCAAAAGGGAGACAGTCTTCCCACTTGGCTCCATATGCCAATACATAGGCTCGGAGCATGTCTTCGAGAATCTGATTGACTCGTTCAGTTTGACCTCCGGTCTGTGGGTGGAAAGCTGTGCTGAAAGACAACTTGGTTCCCAAGGCTTCTTGGAATCTCTTCCAGAACCTTGAAGTGAACTGGGTGCCTCGATCTGACACAATCTCCTTGGGAACACCGTGAAGACTTACGATTCGGTTGATATAGAGAGTTGCCAACTGGTTGCCTGAGTAGGTAGTCTTGACAGGAATGAAATGAGCCACCTTGGTCAAATGATTGACTATGACCCAGATAGAGTCATGTCCTCTATTCGACCTTGGTAATCCAGTGATGAAGTCCATTCCGACTTTATCCCACTTCCACTCAGGAACCTTGAGTGGTTGAAGCAATCCAGCGGGTCGCTGATATTCAGCCTTGACCCTTTGGCACACATCACACTTTGCAACATAGGTTGCAATCTCTCTCTTCATACCGTGCCACCAGAATCGTGCCTTCAAGTCTTGGTACATCTTGGTTCCTCCGGGGTGGATGGAATACGGGGTGTTGTGGGCTTCTTGCAGAATCAGCGTCTTCAACTCGGTGTTGTTTGGTACGCAGAGACGACCTTTGTACCAAACAATCCCGTGCTCGTCTTCGGAGAATTCTGGGGCCTTGCCCATCTTCATCTTCCTCTTGATACCTTCAATGCTTGCGTGTCCATCTTGAGCCTTCTTGACGTCGTCCATCAGGGTTGGTCTGACTTCTAAATGATCCAGAAATCCGGGGGTGACCAATTCCAAACTGAATTGTTCGACCTCCTTAAACAAGGCATGCTGCCTTTCCTGAATAATGACATTCAAAGAGCAAGCCTTCCTGCTTAAGGCATCGGCCACCACGTTGGCCTTCCCAGGGTGATACTGAACACTGAGGTCATAATCCTTGATGAGTTCCAACCATCTCCGCTGCCTCATGTTCAACTCTTTTTGGGTGAAAATATACTTCAGACTTTTGTGGTCTGTGTAAATCTCACACCGTTTCCCTAGGAGGTAATGCCGCCATGTCTTCAAGGCATGAACTACTGCTGCTAGCTCAAGATCGTGAGTAGCGTAGTTCTCCTCATGGGGTCGTAGCTGCCTGGAGAGGTATGCTATGACGCGGCCTTCTTGCATCAGAGCGCTTCCCAATCCGGTTCGAGAGGCATCACAATATATCACGAACTCCTTGTGAATATCAGGTGTTGCCAGAACTGGGGCGGTGGTCAATCTCTTCTTGAGCTCTTGGAAGCTCTCTTCACATTTTGGCGTCCACTCGAACTTCTTGTCCTTCTTGAGGAGCTGAGTCATTGGTCGTGCAATGCTAGAGAATCCTTCCACGAACTTGCGGTAATAGCCCGCCAATCCGAGGAAGCTTCTGACTTCCTTGACGGTCGTTGGAGATTGCCATTGGGTCACAGCTTCGATTTTCGCAGGATCAACAGATAATCCTTCCTCGGTCAAGACATGACCTAAGAATCCAACTTTGTGCAGCCAAAACTCACACTTGCTGAATTTGGCATACAGTTGGTGCTCACGAAGCTTGTCTAGGACCATTCTCAGATGTTGCTCATGCTCTTCCTCCGACTTCGAGAACACAAGGATGTCATCAATGAAGACAACAACGAACTTGTCCAAATATTCCATGAAGACTTTATTCATGAGATACATGAAGTAAGCTGGGGCATTGGTTAACCCAAAAGACATGACCGTGCACTCGTACAGGCCATATCTGGTTACGAATGCCGTCTTCGGAATATCTTGGGGTCTGATCTTCAGCTGGTAATACCCAGATCTGAGGTCGATCTTGGAGAATACCTTGGCTCCGCTGAGTTGATCAAACAGATCTTCGATCTTGGGAAGTGGGTACTTGTTCTTGATTGTAACTTCATTGAGGGAACGATAGTCAATGCATAAGCGGATGGTACCGTCCCTCTTTGCCACAAATAGAACAGGAGATCCCCAAGGGGAGGCACTCGGGCGGATAAATCCCTTCCTTAGCTGCTCTTCTAGCTGCTTCTTCAACTCGGCTAGTTCTTCCGTTCCCATTCTATAAGGCTTCTTATAGATGGGTCCTGCTCCGGGCACGAGCTCGATGATGAACTCAATGTCACGGTCAGGGGGCATTCCCGGTAGTTCATCCGGAAAGACATCAGGATACTCACATACCACCGGTACTCGATCTAGCCCAACTTCAGACAGACAGTTGACTTTAGCGGCTTGAGCGGAAGAGGAGTTGGGGGCAAACTTGACTTCTACTCCTTGGTCATTGGTCACAGTGACTGTCCGATTGGCACAGTCTAACAAGCCTTGGTGCTTGCTGAGCCAATTCATACCTAGGATCACATCCAAGCCTTGCGATCTCAGGACGATAAGGTCTGCTAGGAAGTCTACACCATTAATGGTAATACCGACTCCTTTACAGCCTATCTTGGCTCTCATCTCGGCTCCGGGGGTTTGTACCACCATAGGGTTATTCAGGGGTGTAGGGGTCATGCCACTTTTTAATGCAAATCTTTGAGTGACAAATGAATGCGTTGCTCCAGAATCAAACAAGACAGTTGCAGGTGCTGAGTTGACAAGGAACGTACCCAGCACGACGTCCGGGTCTTCCTGGGCTTCTTCAGCAGTGACGTGATTCACACGCCCCTTCCCATAGTTCGGTGGATTGCGAGGAGCTGGGTTCCTTGGTGGCATTCCACGGCCTTGTCCCTGGTTCTGCGCATTGGGGCGCGGGGCATCAGGCTTCTTGTTGGGGCACACCCTGGAGATGTGTCCGGGCTGACCACACCCAAAACAAGTGACTTGATTTGGAGTGTTGATCTTGTTGCCACCATTGGTATTGGGGTTGAAAGCTGGCCTGGGGTTGGCATACTGCTGAGGCTGAGGATTGGCACGAGGTGCAGGAGCTCTTGGCTGCTGATAGGTTGGCTTGGCCGGGGCTGACTGCCATGGACGAGGCTTCTGGTTGCTGGAACTTCCCTTACTGACCAACTTGCGCTTGCGAGTGTCTTCCAAAGCACGCCGCTTGTCTTCAAGCATAAGTGCCTTGTTCACCAGGTCAGGGAAAGACGGTCAGTCGCACACGACAAGAGAGTATTGCAGAGTCTGATTAAGGCCTTCCATGAAGCGCTCCCTTTTGGCAGCATCAGTGCTGACATCCTCAGGGGCATACCTTGACAGAATACTGAACTTCTGCATGTACTCCTTGACAGTGCCACTTCCTTGCTTCAGGGCTCGGAACTCATGCTTTTTGATAGCCATGACTCCAGAGGGAATGTGGGCCTTGCGGAATTCTGCCTTAAAGTTCACCCAAGTGATGTCTTGTTCAGCATGCATGACCTTGAATCCATCCCACCAAGCTCTTGCGGTTCCCCCGAGGCAGTGGGCTGCATAAGCCACTTTCTCGCGATCTTCGGTGCATCCGACTAGTTCCAGGATTTCCTCAATGGAACGGACCCAGTCATCTGCATCCAGGGGTTCAGCAGTCTCGATGAAGGTTGGCGGTGCATGCTTCTTGAACTCTGCCAACGTGGAACGTCCATTGCCATTCCCCGCTGGCTGGCGGTTGGTGGCGACAGCTTGAGAAATCACCTGAAGAGCTGCAGTGTTGGCTTGGCGTTCTTCTCGGAAAGCTTGGAGAAGCTGAGCCATGTCCATGCTTGGAGGAGGTGGTGGTGGAGCTTGGTCGTTGGTTTGGTCGTGGTCTGCCTATGGCTGAGAGGATGCTCCGGCTTCGGGCTGCTGGGTAGAGGTACCAGTACGAGTTACAACAGGCATCCTGTTGGATCGGTAAAAGGTCTCATGACTCGGAAGAGGAAAAGCAAGATAGATAGGTGCCTAGTAAGGGGGTGGGTGTGACACTAAATCAAAATCATGCAAGGGCCGTAAGGCCAAAACACTTTCATTAAAATCCAAATGGGTGATGTAGTCGTTTACACCTTCCCGAAGGAAGAATACGACATACATCCAGACACAACAAAAGCAAACGCTAGATGGTTTCATATGAACCATACAAGGACTCGACTGCGCATAGGGGTTACACGACCTATCCTACCGTAGGGGTTACAACGGGCATATCCGAGTAGCGAATAATGCCTAAGCGGCGGAATGCTCGGTCGCGTATTCCGGCTCTTCTGGGCTTCCTTGTCACTTGAGGGAACGGGAGAGTGGAGGAGTTGGATACGACGGTGCTTTGATGGTGGTGCAGGAAAAAGCTTGCGATATTCTCTTGCCGTCATCCGGCGTCGCCGAGGTGGTTCTTCACCCTTGGAAGACACATCCTCGGAGGGCCTTCCGCCTCGATATGCGATAGCGGATTGTCCAGAAGGTGCTCCTTCCTTCTTGATCCTGTTTGCCTTCTCTTGAGCTCGTCGAAGAAGTGCCTTGGTCTTGTAAAGTTCTTCTCGAAGCTTCATTGATTCCGAGGCCAAGTCTTGTGCCAAGCTGTCGGCACATAGACTGAAGTAGGTCTGGAACCGAAGCGAGAGTCCATCCTTCAGTGGAGGGGCTAGTGCGCTGCTTTCTTCGTCACCTTCCTTCCGGTAAGGTAAGAAGCGAGTTGCCATCTTGGCTGCCATCTCCAGAAGAAGGTCGCGGAGACGGGTTAGTGCCTTGAGTGCAGCAGCCTCGGCAGCGAGTGGTAGAGTCGTCATCTGGGGTCCCTCGAAGAACCAACTTGTGGGAGGATCGTTTGCCTTCACGATCACTTCCACATGGTACTCCACCTCAGTATCGCTCATCCAATGCTCGTGGTAGGTGAGGATGGGTGCTCGGTGGAACTGACACTCCTGGAGGCTATCCTCGAGAAGTAGGGGAAACCTAGTGGTCAGGTGCTCTTCGGGAACAGCGGCCATCTACAAAGGTGGAATAGGAGGGGTTAATAAGCTGAGGAAATCTCAGGTTTAGAAAAGAAGAGAGGTTCAGAAGGTTTTGAAAAAGGGGGGTCTCAACTAACTAACGCCCATGCTAACTAAGGCTTCCTACGGTCAAGATGGCTCTGATACCAGCTCTGCGGGGACCCCGACTTGGAAGTCGAGATCACCGAATGCACGTGTACAGTGATCCCAGAGATCAATGCTCACTGAACACACAGAAGCTGAAATAACAAGAGTCTTACATCCATTCAAATAGTCTTACACGAATTAAGGCCGTTATGGCCAAGTCTTACATAGAGAATAGGAAATACTCAAATAGCGGAAGTCTTCGATAAACGGGTAGAACCCATGCCATCTGCCTTAACCCTACAGGCATTCTAACTGGGATAGCGTCCTAGTTCGCATGGTCGTCTCCAAAGAACTCTTCCTCATAATCTTGTTCTTCCAAGCCTGGCCAATTAAATAACCAGTGGCAAGCCAATGAGTACTTTGAATGTACTCGCAAGCAACCCATGATGTGGTTCAAGTAACAATGCAATTGAATAATAATGAACAATCTAGCTAGGACATTATGCTATCATCAAGCTTATGCATCAACAACCTCGCGTAACCTCGAGAACAGGTTACCGACATCAACATGAATATGATTCATCTCACTAAGTCAAGTCACCATCTTGACTCATCACACACACGCATGGTTTCACAAACATTGGACGTAGCCCAAGAGCGGTTACCCAACTGTCCATGACCGTGGACACGGCTATTCGAATAGTTTGACACTCTACAGAGGTTGTACACTTTACCCACAAGATCCGAGGAACTTCCGTGTCATCCACGACCCGCGGTACCTCAAGTACCCGGGGTAAGCACCCGGTCATTACCTTTCCTTAGACGACACTAACATAGAGTCCACTCGTTGGCACACGGCCTTTGGGTACAAACAAAAGATCACGGGACTTGCCCTAATTTAAATGTTCACGCGTACCCAAAGGGACCAACGGTGTGTCCGGTGCCCTGTAAAAACAGTCATGGCCGTCTATCCAAGCACGACCCCGTCCCGAGAAAGACCTCAAGCCTTCCCGTCACTAGTAATGCGGGCACCATGCTAGTATCGACCTAAGTAATCAATAAAGCCCCGTCCCATAAGGGGTAGTGTGGTTGTACATGTATGGTTGGAATAACGGTCGCAACTTCAACCAATCCGTTTGAGAAACACACACACTTGCCTTGGCACACCACTTCGTCATCAAGTGGTCACCCAACTCATCATCATCATCTCCCTCGGGCATAAATGGCACCCGACGGGGTTTCATGCAAAGACTTCAACCATGAAGGTTCATGTCACTCATGCATCACTTCCATAACTACTAATCATATGCAAGTCATCTAGCATATATCAAGGTCAAGGTCATGTCATGCATCATGTAAGCATCATGACCACCATATGCAAGTCATCTAGCATATAGCAAGATCAACATTAAAGCATGAATCATGTGGTGGTTCATCTAGGTTACCATCATAACCCTAATCATCATGCATCGGAAACCAACGGGTTCCAAAGAACAAGTGTATCATGGTCAAAGGGCTGCTTGCCTGGATTGGCTTGGTCTTCAAAGTCTTCTAGTCCTTCTCCTTCTTCTTCCACAGCAACTTCGTCAAATACGGGATCTATACGTCGCATAATAACCACGGAAAAATAAGAATACAAATAAAACAGAAAAACCAAAGTGCTCAGAGAAATGTCAACTCATTTTTGTAAAATACTAGAGGGTTTTCTAAGATGGGAAAAAAATCTTAGTTGGAGTTTTGGAGTTACAGAATAGGATATATAGATTTTTGAACAGGAGTTATACTGCTCAAATTTGAATTTAAATTTGAACAGTACAGAAAAGTTTCATGGATTTGAATGAAAGTGGTACCATTAAATAGGTTGGAATATTACAAGATTTTAGGAGTTGGAAATATTTAATTTGGATCAATATTCTTTTCTGCATAAATGTTTGAATCATTTACAAAAAAGAAAAAGAAAAAGGGGTTCCTGTGCACTGGGCCAGAAGTGGCCACAGTGCACGGCCCGAATGGCTCGGCCTGGCCGCACGGAGCCAGCGCGCGCGCACGTCAGGTTTCAAACCTGACGGGCGGGGCCCGTGGGTCAGCGGCACAGAGGAGGGGAGAGAGGTGGGGGGATGACAGGCGGGGCCCGCCTGTCATCTCTAACCCCGCGGTCACGGCGGCGGCGAGCTCACCGGCGACGATACCGGCCACGGCGACGGCAACGGAGGGCAGGGTCGAGCTCAGCGTCGTGTCACGGTTGCAGTGGTGGTAGCGCGGCACGGCGGGGAGCCCTGGTTCGCCGGCGACGAGGTGCGACGGCGGAGGCTCGTCGGAGGGGAGTTGCTGCGGCCGTTTCCGACTGCAAACAGAGGGGGAAATAGAGGGGAAAGGTTCAGTGGTGTGCTGCGGTTGCAAAACAGGTGGAAGGAGAGGTAGGGGAGGCCTGTACCTCAAGATCGCCGGCGGCCCGACGCGGCGGAGCTCCGGTCGATCCCGAGCACTGGGGCGCTCCGGGGTCGAACTGGTGGTGTTGGGGGTCTTAGTGGAGAGGTGTGAGGCTGGTGAGGGTGTTGGAGAAGCTCGGGAGGGCCTTAAGTAGCCGCGCCCGTGGTTCACCGTGGACCCGTGCGCCGGCGAGGTTGCAGGCGAGGCTGTGGAGGGTTCTGGAGCCTGGGAACACGCCGGGGAGGTCCGTGGACTAGCTCCATGTCCAGCTGAGGGGATAAGAGGAGCGGGGGAGTGTCAGAGGAGCGTGCGCGTGTGGAGCAGAGGAATGGCCGAAGCGGGCGGCCGGTGCGCGTGCGGCGACGCTCACTGGAGGGCGCAGGAGGAGGGGGAACAGCGCCGGGGATGTCGCGGACGTCGAGGCGGCTCGACTGGCGCGAGGGGGAGGCTCGAGGTTGTCGGGGATCAACGATTGGCCCGAGCCAGCGTGCGGGAGCACTGTTCACGCGCTCCAGAGCGCGCGTGTGACCGGCATCGACGCGCTCTCGCTGGTTTGGTCCGTTCCAGCGTGCCCAACAGTGTCTAGTGCATAGAGGGAGGACTAAAGAAATGCCCCGAGGCCTTGGATGCTCTGGGGGTGCAAAGAGAGAGGGAGAGGGCTGGTAACAAGATGAAAGTGGGCTGTACAGCAAGGTAAAGCTGAGGTTTCACCCCTCAATCATGGAGCTGGGGTGCTGGGGGAGTTACTGGGGTTTGCTGGTAACCCAATGAGTCTGTGGTAAGAAGTTGAGGCCATGGAGAAAAGTGAAAGTGGTAAAAATGGGGGTTTTAGAATTTCCGCAGAAGGTGTTTGATCATGGTTTGATCAAGCAAATGAAGTCCACTTGACATGGCACTTGACAGGGTTGAAAGACATGAGAAAATAGGGTGCTTCACCAAATTTGGCCTCATTTGAAGAAACTAGCCAATGTAACTTTGGTGAACCCTAGAAATCAACAGAATCAGTTTCATCTTGATTGAGTCAAGCTAATCATCTCCCCTTGATGCACCACTTGGTGTAGCATCCTTATTTGGGGTATTGATCATGCTCACAAAGTTTGAGGCTCCAGATAAAAAGTTGGTAATGTAAAGTTGTTCAAATTTGCATTTGAACAAAAAGGGTTTTGAGGTGATCTGATCAAGTTGCTCTATTACAAATCTTGTGCCATTTGGTCTAGGTGCCTTATTAGGTCATTCTAGCATGTGCACCAAGTTTGAGAGCATTTGGACAAGTTTGGCAATGTAAAGTTGCTCAAACTTCAAATATGGACATAATGGCTATGAAGGGGTTTGAGGATGTTTTCTTGCTTCCCAAGGCATGGGACTTGGCAAGATCATCAAATATATCATATATGACATGATAGAATTTCCCTGGAATTTTTGGAGAAAAAATTCCTTTGTAAATATTTCAAAAGCTTGAAATATCCAGAAATGGTTTTAGAGGGTTTTGCCCATTATTTTGAACATGACCAAGTGTTGAAACTCTCATATATGGACAATATATGTCCTATGAGTCTCTCTGAATTTTGGCAAATATTTTTGAAATAGTTAAATAATTTTCCCCTATTAAAGACCATTTCTGGCCTTAAGAAAAAACTTTTAAATAAAATAGGAAAATAACTTTTAAAATTATACCTTTGTGGTTTCTGTGAGTCCTATGACTACTAGGTTTCAAATAAACCTTTTGAAATAATTTTCACACCCTTAATCAAGTACTTGCAGTGCAAATCTCAATTCAGGGGTTTTTGGAAAACTAAATTTATAAAAATACTTTTTGGCCAAATTAATTTTGTAGGAAAATACTATACTGCTATATATCACTTGGCATGATCATTGGGCAGAAGTTTTGGGTAAGGATATGAAATCTACAAGAGATCATAGTTGACTTTAATGAGCACATGAAAAAGCAAATGAAGAGAACTCAATTCCAAATAAAAGCCAAATGATGCTAAAAAATTTTGCTGGTCCAAATTTTCATGCTTCAAAGTTACAAATAACATGTTACAAAATGCAGGGTGTGACACGAATATAGCCGTCCAATATATCAATCTTTATGTCTCGGACATTCCGAGACTCCTCGTCATGTCCGTGATCTCATCCGGGACTCCGAACTACCTTCGGTACATCAATACTCATAAACTCATAATACCGATCGTCATCAAACGTTAAGCGTGCGGACCCTACGGGTTCGAGAACTATGTAGACATGACCGAGACTCATCTCCGATCAATAACCAATAGCGGAACCTGGATGTTCATATTGGCTCCTACATATTCTACGAAGATCTTTTATCGGTCAGAACCGCATAACTACATACGTTGTTCCTTTTGTCAAACGGTATGTTACTTGTCCGAGATTCGATCGTCGGTATATCTATACCTAGTTCAATCTCGTTACCGGCAAGTCTCTTTACTCGTTCCGTAACACATCATCTCGTGACTAACTCATTAGTCTTTTGCTTGCAAGGCTTATTGTGATGTGTGTTACCGAGAGGGCCCAGAGATACCTCTCCGACACTCGGAGTGACAAATCCTAATCTTGATCTATGCCAACACCACGAATACTTTCGGAGACACCTGTAGAGCATATTTATGATCACCCAGTTACATTGTGACGTTTGATAGCACACAAGGTGTTCCTACGGTATTCGGGAGTTGCATAATCTCATAGTCATAGGAACATGTATAAGTCATGAAGAAAGCAATAGCAGTTAAACTAAACGATCATAGTGCTATGCTAACGGGTGGGTCTTGTCCATCACATCATTCACCTAATGATGTGATCCCGTTGATCAAATGACAACTCATGTCCATGGCTAGGAAACATAACCATCTTTGATCAATGAGCTAGTCTAGTAGAGGCATACTAGGGACATACTGTTTTGTCTATGTATCCACACATGTACTAAGTTTCCGGTTAATACAATTCTAGCATGAATAAAAGACATTTATCATGATATAAGGAAATACAAATAACATCTTTATTATTGCCTCTAGGGCATATTTCCTCCAGTCTCCCACTTGAACTAGAGTCAATAATCTAGATTACAAAGTGATGATCCTCACACCCTTGGAGTCTTGGTGCTGATCATGTTTTGCCCGTGGAAGAGGCTTAGTCAACGGGTCTGCAACATTTAGATCCGTATGTATTTTGCAAATCTCTATGTCTCCCTCCTTGACTAGATCGCGGATGGAATTGAAGCGTCTTTTGATGTGCTTTGTTCTCTTGTGAAACCTGGATTCCTTCGCCAAGGCTATGGCTCCAGTGTTGTCACAAAAGATTTTCATTGGACCCGATGCACTAGGTACTACACCTAGATCGGATATGAACTCCTTCATCCAGACTCCTTCATTTGCTGCTTCCGAAGCAGCTATGTATTCCGCTTCACACGTAGATCCCGCCACGACGCTCTGCTTGGAACTGCACCAACTGACAGCTCCACCGTTCAATAAAAATACATATCCGGTTTGTGACTTTGAGTCATCCGGATCAGTGTCAAAGCTAGAATCGACGTAACCGTTTACGACGAGCTCTTTGTCACCTCCATATACGAGAAACATATCCTTTGTTCTTTTCAGATACTTTAGGATGTTTTTGACCGCTGTCCAGTGATCCACTCCTGGATTACTTTGGTACCCCCCTGCTAGACTTATAGCAAGGCACACATCAGGTCTGGTACACAGCATTGCATACATGATAGATCCTATGGCTGAGGCATAGGGAATGACTTTCATTTTCTCTCTATCTTCTGCAGTGGTCGGGCATTGAGTCTTACTCAACTTCATACTTTGTAAAACAGGCAAGAACCCTTTCTTTGACTGATCAATTTTGAACTTCTTCAAAATCTTATCAAGGTATGTGCTTTGTGAAAGTCCAATTAAGTGTCTTGATCTATCTCTATAGATCTTGATACCTAATATATAAGCAGCTTCACCGAGGTCTTTCATAGAAAAACTTTTATTCAAGTATCCTTTTATGCTATCCAGAAATTCTATATCATTTCTAGTCAACAATATGTCATCTACATATAATATTAGAAATGCTACAGAGCTCCCACTCACTTTCTTGTAAATACAGGCTTCTCCAAAAGTCTGTATAAAACCATATGCTTTGATCACCTCATCAAAGCATATATTCCAACTCCGAGATGCTTGCACCAGTCCATAGATGGATCGCTGGAGCTTGCATACTTTGTTAGCACCTCTTGGATCAACAAAACCTTCCGGTTGCATCATATACAACTCTTCTTTGAGATATCCATTTAGGAATGCAGTTTTGACATCCATTTGCCAGATTTCATAATCATAAAATGCGGCAATTGCTAACATGATTCGGACAGACTTAAGCATCGCTACAGGTGAGAAAGTCTCATCGTAGTCAGCTCCTTGAACTTGTCGAAAACCTTTCGCAACAAGTCGAGCTTTGTAAACAGTAATATTACCGTCTGCGTCGATCTTCCTCTTGAAGATCCATTTATTTTCGATGGCTTGCCGATCATCGGGCAAGTCAACCAAAGTCCATACTTTGTTCTCATACATGGATCCCATCTCAGATTTCATGGCTTCAAGCCATTTTGCGGAATCTGGGCTCATCATCGCTTCCTCATAGTTCGTAGGTTCATCATGGTCTAGTAACATGATTTCCAGAACTGGGTTGCCGTACCACTCTGGTGCGGAACGTACTCTGGTTGATCTACGACGTTCAATAGAAACTTGATTCAAAGTTTCATGATCATTATCATTAACTTCCTCACTAATTGGTGTAGGAATCACTGGAACAATTTCCTGTGATGTACTACTTTCCAATCTGGGAGAAGGTACAATTACCTCATCAAGTTCTACTTTCCTCCCACTCACTTCTTTCGAGAGAAACTCTTTTTCTAGAAAGGATCCGTTCTTAGCAACGAATATTTTGCCTTCGGATATGTGATAGAAGGTTTACCCAACAGTCTCTTTTGGGTATCCTATGAAGACACATTTTTCCGACTTGGGATCGAGCTTATCAGGTTGAAGTGTTTTCACATAAGCATCGCAGCCCCAAATTTTAAGAAACGACAACTTTGGTTTCTTGCCAAACCATAGTTCATAAGGTGTCGTATCAACGGATTTAGATGGTGCCCTATTTAACGTGAATGCAGCTGTCTCTAAAGCATAACCCCAAAACGATAGTGGTAAATCGGTAAGAGACATCATAGATCGCACCATATCCAATAAAGTACGGTTACGACGTTCGGACACACCATTACGCTGTGGTGTTCCAGGTGGCGTGAGTTGTGAAACTATTCCACATTGTTTCAAATGAAGACCAAACTCGTAACTCAAATATTCTCCTCCACGATCAGATCGTAGGAACTTTATTTTCTTGTTACGATGATTCTCTACTTCACTCTGAAATTCTTTGAACTTTTCAAATGTTTCAGACTTGTGTTTCATTAAGTAGATATACCCATATCTGCTCAAATCATCAGTGAAGGTCAGAAAATAACGATACCCACCGCGAGCATCAACACTCATTGGTCCACATACATCAGTATGTATGATTTCCAACAAATCTGTTGCTCGCTCCATGGTTCCAGAGAACGGAGTTTTAGTCATCTTGCCCATGAGGCATGGTTCGCAAGCACCAAGTGATTCATAATCAAGTGATTCCAAAAGTCCATCATTATGGAGTTTCTTCATGCGTTTTACACCAATATGACCTAAACGGCAGCGCCACAAATAAGTTGCACTATCATTATTAACCTTGCATCTTTTGGTTTCAATATTATGAATATGTGTATCACTACAATCGAGATCCAATAAGAATAGACCACTCTTCAAGGGTGCATGACCATAAAAGATATTATTCATTAAAATGGAACAACCATTATTCTCTGATTTAAATGAATAACCATCTCGCAATAAACAAGATCCAGATATAATGTTCATGCTTAACGCTGGCACCAAATAACAATTATTTAGGTCTTAAAACTAATCCCGAAGGTAGATGTAGAGGTAGCGTGCCGACGGCGATCACATCGACTTTGGAACCGTTTCCCACGCGCATCGTCACCTCGTCCTTAGCTAATCTTCGTTTAATCCGTAGTCCCTGTTTCGAGTTACAAATATTAGCAACCGAACCGGTATCAAATACCCAGGTACTACTACGAGCATTAGTAAGGTACACATCAATAACATGTATATCACATATACCTTTGTTCATCTTGCCATCCTTCTTATCCGCCAAATACTTGGGGCAGTTCCGCTTCCAGTGTCCAGTCCCCTTGCAGTAGAAGCACTCAGTTTCAGGCTTGGTTCCATACTTGAGGTTTTCTGCGAGAGCAGCAACAATCTTGCTATTCTCCTTGAAAATCCCTTCCTTGCCCTTTTTCTTGAAACTAGTGGTATTGTTAACCATCAACTTTTGATGCTCCCTTTTGATTTCTACCTCCGCAGCTGTGAGCATAGCGAAGAGCTCGGGAATTGTCTTTTGTATCCCTTGCATATTATAGTTCATCACGAAGCCATTATAGCTTGGTGGCAGTGATTGAAGAATTCTATCAATAACACTATTCTCATCAACTTGGCAACCAAGTTGAGTCATATGATTGTAGTGCCCATACATTGTGAGCAAGTGTTCACTGATAGAACTATTCTCCTCCATCTTGCAGCTGTAGAACTTATTGGAAATCTTATATTTCTCAATCCGGGCATTTGCTTGAAATATTAACTTCAACTCCTGGAACATCTCATATGGTCCATGACGTTCAAAACATCGTTGAAGTCCCGGTTCTAAGCCGTAAAGCATGGCACACTGAACTATCGTGTAGTCATCAGACCGCGACTGCCAGACGTTCAAAGCGTCTGCATTAGCGGAAGGGGGCTTGTCACCTAGCGGTGCTTCAAGGACATAATTCTTCTGTGCAGCAATGAGGATAATCCTCAGGTTACGGACCCAGTCCGTGTAATTGCTACCATCATCTTTCAACTTAGCTTTCTCTAGGAATGCATTAAAATTCAAAGGAACGGTAGCACGGGCCATTGATCTACAACGACATAGATATGCAAAACTATCAGGACTAAGTTCATGATAAATTAAAGTTCAATTTAATCATATTAATTTAAAGAACTCCCACTTAGATAGACATCCCTCTGGTCATCTAAATGATCACGTGATCCAAATCAACTAAACCATGTCCGATCATCACGTGATATGGAGTAGTCTCAATGGTGAACATCTTATGTTGATCATATCTACTATATGATTCACGCTCGACCTTTCGGTCTCCAGTGTTCCGAGGCCATATCTGTATATGCTAGGCTCGTCAAGTTTAACCCGAGTATTCTGCGTGTGCAAAACTGGCTTACACCCGTTGTATTTGAACGTAGAGCTTATCACACCCGATCATCACGTGGTGTCTCGGCACGACGAACTTTCGCAACGGTGCATACTCAGGGAGAACACTTATACCTTGAAATTTAGTAAGGGATCATCTTATAATGCTACCGTCGTTCTAAGCAAAATAAGAAGCATAATAAGATAAACATCACATGCAATCAAAATATGTGACATGATATGGCCATCATCATCTTGTGCTTTTGATCTCCATCTCCAAAGCACCGTCATGATCACCTTCGTCACCGGCGCGACACCTTGATCTCCATCGTAGCATCGTTGTCGTCTCGCCAACTATTGCTTCCTGAACTATCGCTACCGTTTAGTGATAAAGTAAAGCAATTACATGGCGATTGCATTTCATACAATAAAGCGACAACCATATGGCTCCTGCCAGTTGCCGATAACTTTACAAAACATGATCATCTCATACAAAACCGTATGACTCATCATGTCTTGACCATATCACATCACAACATGCCCTGCAAAAACAAGTTAGACGTCCTCTACTTTGTTGTTGCAAGTTTTACGTGGCTGCTACGGGCTTAGCAAGAACCGTTCTTACCTACGCATACAAAACCACAACGATGTTTCGTCAAGTATGTGCTGTTTTAACCTTCACAAGGACCGGGCGTAGCCACACTTGATTCAGCTAAAGTGAGAGAGACAGACACCCGCCAGTCACCTTTAAGCAACGAGTGCTCGTAACGGTGAAACCAGTCTCGCGTAAGCGTACGCGTAATGTCGGTCCGGGCCGCTTCATCTCACAATACCGCCGAAGCAAAGTATGACATGCTGGTAAGCAGTATGACTAGTATCGCCCACAACTCATTGTGTTCTACTCGTGCATATCATCTACGCATAGACCTGGCTCATGATGCCACTGTTGGGTAACGTAGTATTTTAAAATTTTCCTACGATCACGCAAGATCTATCTACCAGATGCATAGCAACGAGAGGGAAGAGTGTGTCTACGTACCCTCGTAGACCGGGAGCGGAAGCGTCAAGTGACGCGGTTGATGTTGTCGAACTTCTTCGCGATCCAACCGATCAAGCACCGAACGTACGGCACCTCCGCGTTCAGCACACGTTCAGCTTGATGACGTCCCACGAGCTCTTGATCCAGTTGAGCTTCACGGGAGAGTTTCGTCAGCACGACGGCGTGGTGACGGATATGATGTGTTCACCGGCACAGGGCTTCACCTAAGCTCCGCGACGGTATGACCGAGGTGTGATTCTGTGGAGGGGGCACCGCACACGGCTAAAACAATTCAACTTGTGTGTCTTTGGGTGCCCCCCTGCCCCCGTATATAAAGGAGCAAGGGAGGGAGGCCGGCCGGCCCTTCCTGGTGCGGCTAGGGAAGGAGTCCTACTAGGAATAGGATTGCAATCCTATTCCTAGTAGGATTCACCAAAAGGAAGAAGGGGGAAAAGAATAGGAGAGGTGGCGCCCCCCCCCCCAATCCTAGTCCAACTAGGAACCCTAGGTGGGGGCGCCGGCCAGCCCTATGGGCTGCCTCTCTCTTTCCCTTTAGGCCCACTATGGACCATCCCCTCTCGTAGGGGGTTCCGGTAACCCCCTCCGGCATTCCCGATAAATCCGAAACTTTTCCGGTATACTTCCGGTGTCCGAATATAGCCGTCCAATATATCAATCTTTATGTCTCGGACATTCCGAGACTCCTCGTCATGTCCGTGATCTCATCCGGGACTCTGAACTACCTTCGGTACATCAATACTCATAAACTCATAATACCGATCGTCATCAAACGTTAAGCGTGCGGACCCTACGGGTTCGAGAACTATGTAGACATGACCGAGACTCATCTCCGGTCAATAACCAATAGCGGAACCTGGATGTTCATATTGGCTCCTACATATTCTACGAAGATCTTTTATCGGTCAAACCGCATAACAACATACGTTGTTCCTTTTGTCATCGGTATGTTACTTGCCCGAGATTCGATCGTCGGTATCTCTATACCTAGTTCAATCTCGTTACCGGCAAGTCTCTTTACTCGTTCCGTAACACATTATCTCGTGACTAACTCATTAGTCTTTTGCTTGCAAGGCTTATTATGATGTGTGTTACCGAGAGGGCCCAGAGATACCTCTCCGACACTCGGAGTGACAAATCCTAATCTTGATATATGCCAACACCACGAATACTTTCGGAGACACCTGTAGAGCATCTTTATGATCACCCAGTTACGTTGTGACGTTTGATAGCACACAAGGTGTTCCTACGGTATTCGGGAGTTGCATAATCTCATAGTCATAGGAACATGTATAAGTCATGAAGAAAGCAATAGCAGTTAAACTAAACGATCATAGTGCTATGCTAACGGGTGGGTCTTGTCCATCACATCATTCTCCTAATGATGTGATCCCGTTGATCAAATGACAACTCATGTCTATGGCTAGGAAACATAACCATCTTTGATCAATGAGCTAGTCTAGTAGAGGCATACTAGGGACATACTGTTTTGTCTATGTATCCACACATGTACTAAGTTTCCGGTTAATACAATTCTAGCATGAATAAAAGACATTTATCATGATATAAGGAAATACAAATAACATCTTTATTATTGCCTCTAGGGCATATTTCCTTCAATGGTTTGCTTTAAGCGCGGATGGCATTAATCCTTTCGGGGAGCAGAGCAGCAATCACAACACCTGGCCCGTGAATCTATGTATGTATAACCTTCCTCCTTGGATGTGCATGAAGCAGAAGTTCATTATGATGCCTGTTCTCATCCAAGGCCCTAAGCAACCCGGCAACGACATTGATGTGTACCTAAGGCCATTAGTTGAAGAAATTTTACAGCTGTGGAATGGAAACGGTGTACGTGCGTGGGATGAGCACAAACAGGAGGAATTTAACCTAAAGGCGTTGCTGTTCGTGACCATCAACGATTGGCCCGCTCTCAGTAACCTTTCAGGACAGACAAACAAATGATACCACGCATGCACGTACTGTTTAGATGACACTGAAAGTATATACCTGGACAAATGCAGGAATAATTTGTACCTGGGCCATCGTCGATTTCTTCCGACCAACCATCAATGTCGAAAGAAAGGCAAGCATTTCAAAGGCGAGGCAGATCACTGGAAGAAGCCCGCCATGCGTACCGGTGATCACGTACTTGCTATGGTCAATGATTTACACGGAATCTTTGGAAAGGGTCCCGGCGCACTAGCTATTCCGAATGACGCTGAGGGTCACGCACCCATGTGGAAGAAGAAATCTATATTTTGGGACCTACCCTACTGGAAAGACCTAGAGGTCCGCTCTTCAATCGACGTGATGCATGTGACGAAGAACCTTTGCGTGAACCTACTAGGCTTCTTGGGCGTGTATGGAAAGACAAAATATGCACCTGAGGCACGGGAGGACCTGCAACATTTGCACGAAAAAGACGGCATGCCTCCGAAGCAGTGTGAAGGTCCTGCCAGCTACGCTCTTACGAAAGAAGAGAAAGAAATCTTCTTTGAATGCGTGCTCAGTATGAGGTCCCGACTGGCTTCTCGTCGAATATAAAGGGAATAATAAATATGCCAGAGAAAAAGTTCCAGAACCTAAAGTCTCATGACTGCCACGTGATTATGACGCAACTGCTTCCGGTTGCATTGAGGGGGATTCTACCGGAAAATGTCTGATTAGCCATTGTGAAGCTATGTGCATTCCTCAATGCAATCTCTCACAAGGTGATCGATCCAGAAATCGTACCAAGGCTAAGGAGTGATGTGGCGCAATGTCTTGTCAGTTTCGAGGTGGTGTTCCCACCATCCTTCTTCAATATCATGATGCACGTCCTAGTTCATCTAGTCGACGAGATTGTCATTCTAGGGCCCGCATTTCTACACAATATGTTCCCTTTGAGAGGTTCATGGGAGTCCTAAATAAATATGTCCTTAACCGCGCTAGGCCAGAAGGAAGCATCTCCATGGGCCATCAAACAGAGGATGTCATCGGGTTTTGTGTTGATTTCATTCCTGGCCTTAATAAGATAGGTCTCCCTAAATCGCGGTATGAGGGGAGACTGACTGGAAAAGGCACGCTTGGAAGGGACTCAATAATATGCAGGGACGGATATTCTTGGTATCAAGCACACTACATAGTTCTACATAACTCTACCTTGGTGACCCCGTATGTCGATGAACACAAGAACAGTCTGCGCTCCAAACACCCGGAGCAGTGCGACAACTGGATTACATGTGAACACATCAGGACTTTCAGCAGTTGGTTGGAAACACGTCTCAGAGGTGACAACACTGTTTGGGATGAGCTGTACTTGTTGTCCAGGGGACCATCTTTGACTGTATTGATTTACAAAGGATACGAGATAAATGGGAATACATTTTACACGATTGTCCAAGATCAAAAGAGCACCAACCAAAACAGCGGTGTCCGCTTTGATGCAACAACCGAGAGGGGAAAGGACACATATTATGGTTACATAGTGGACATATGAGAACTTGACTACAGACATGATTTTAATGTCCCTTTGTTTAAGTGCAAATGGGTCAATCTGTCAGGAGGCGGGGTATAGGTAGACCCACAGTACGGAATGACAACAGTGTATCTGAAAAATCTTGGGTACACTGACGAACCGTTCGTCCTAGCAATGATGTGGCACAGGTTATCTATGTGAAGGACATGTCTACCAGACCGAGAAAAAGAAAAGATAAGGAAGCGAATACATCATACGATGAGCCAAAGCGCCACATAGTTCTTTCAGGAAAAAGGGACATCCTGGGTGTGGAGGACAAGACAAACATATCTGAAGATTATGAAAATTTCATGAAATTCCTCCCTTCAAAGTCAAGGCTGACCCAAGCATTCTGATAAACGATGAAGATTATCCATGGTTACGGCGCAATAAGCAAATGACACAAGCGAAGAAAAAGTGAAGACTTTCTTTCGCAACTATTATGATGATGCCATGCCAACTTCGTAACAGACGAGTATGATACCATTGTCCGTGTTTTACATGCACATGCTATGCCAACTTTTTCAGAGTTCATTTGAAAACTATGAATTTAGGTCGAATTTTCTCTATAGGTGCATCTATGTTCATTTTTTTAGTAAAGTTAACCACAAACTTGTGATTCACACAAATTTCAAAGAATTCAAATTTTAAATATTCAAATTTGAAAACTAATGGCACTAACAGAAAGTTTAGAATTTTTCTAAAACTAATAGGACTAACAGAAAGTTTATAATTTTACTGACTTAAAAGTAAAAAAAATAAAAATTAAAGCAAAAAACAAAAGAAAATAAATAATACAGAAAACAAAACAAAAAAACTGAAAAAAATAAAAATAGCAACAATAAGTATTTTGTTGTAAATAGAAATAAAATAAAATAAATAAAGCAACAAAGAAAACAAAAAAACTAAAAAAGTGTTTTCGAATTTGAAAACTAATGGCACTAACAGAAAGTTTATAATTTTTCTAAAACTAAAAGCAAAAAGAATTTAAAAATAAAGCCAAAAACAAAAGAAAATAAATAATGCAGAAAACAAAACAAAAAAACTGGAAAAAATAGGGCTCGCCCTGGCCCATGACCATTAGTCCCGGTTTGTCCTGTTGAGCTCAGAGTATAGTCCCACCTCGCCAACCGAAGGGCGCCCACACCGATTTATAAGCTCGTCCCTCTCTGCCTTGTTGAGCTCCTCTCAAAGTGAAAATAGATGCCCCTATACAGGGAATTTGACCTAAATTCATAATGAATTTCTCTGAAATTCATAGAAATTGATTATGAATTTAGGTCAAATTTTCTCTATAGGTGCATCTATGTTCATTTTTTTAGTAAAGTTAATCACAAACTTGTGATTCACACAAATTTTAAAAAATTCAAATTTAAACTATTCAAATTTTAAAACTAATGGCACTAACAAAATTTTTATAATTTTTATGACCTAAAAGAAAAAAGAAATCACTAAAAAACTATAAGTATTTAGTTCTAAGTAGAAATGAAAAAATAAATAGCAAAAAAGAAAAAAATGCCTATAATATTTGTTATGACTAACTAAAATTATCAAATTGAGTATAATGATAAAACACAATAATATTAAATAGCAGGAAAAAGAATGACTCAAAAATCAATTTTTATAGTAAAGTTATTCATAAACTAGTGATTCACACAAATTTTAAAAAATTCAAATTTAAACTATTCAAATTTTAAAACTAATGGCACTAACAGAAAGTTTATAATTTTTGTGACCTAAAAAAAATCACTAAAAAACTATAAGTATTTAGTTCTAAGTAGAAATGAAAAAATAAATAGAAAAAAAGAAAAAACATGCCACCTACTGGGCCAGCACGACCTGAATACGACTAGAAACCCAACCATGGGCCAGGATTCAGGCCCGCAGCAGGCCTAGTAGGCCCACAGGCATTGCAGTGTCCAATTAGGCCCGTAAGCCTGCATTTCAGAGGAGTTCGAGAGGAAAGAGACAGCGCAGCTTATAAACAGGTGCTGGCCGCTCTCAACTAGCGAGGTGGGACTAAACTCCCACCACAGCGCCAGCGCAAGGCCATTGGTCCCGATTGATGGCACCAACCGGGACTAAAGAGGGGAATTGGTCCCGGTTCGTGGCACCAACCGGGACCAATGCCTCCCTTTAGTCCCGGTTGGTGCCACCAACCGGGACCAAAGGCCGCCGCTTCCCGCCCTTTGGGCTGCTGAAAAAGTCTTTTGGTCCCGTTTGGTGGCACCAACCGAGACTAATGCCCACCTTTAGTCCCGGTTTATGGCACAAACCGGGACTAAAGGCATTACTATATAAGTTCACACTTAGGAAATTTTCAGTCTCATCTCTCGAAGTTGCTGCCCCGACGCCGCCCGCCGCCCCCGCCGTCGCCGTCGCCTCGCCCGTGCCCGTCGTCGCCGTCGCCCGCGCCCCTGCCTTGACGTGCGCCGCCCCGGCCCGCCCCCGTCGCCGTCGCCCGCGCCCCTGCCCCGACGCGCGCCGCCCCGGCCCGCCCTCGCCGTCGCCCGCGCCCCTGCCCCGACGCCATCCTCGCCGCCGACCCGCGCGCGGTCCTCTCCTCAGCTTGGTCCGGCCGCCGGCGCCCTCCCTTTGCATTTTTTTCATATATATATATGCTTGTTTTATATATATATATATATATATATATATATATATATATATATATATATGCTTGTTTATATATATATGCTTGTTTATATATATATATATGTAATGTTTTTTTATAGAATGTGATGTTTTTTCATAGATGATCACATATATGATGTATGCACGAATGTGGATGAAATATGATGTTTTTTTAATTCACAGATTTTTTTTGTTCATGAGAGAGGCTGGGACGTTGAGGGATCATAGATGTATTTTTTTCAGAATTTTCTATCGTGCATAGACAGATTTTAGACCATAGGAGCACCCCCTCCCTATCGTTGCAAAATTTGCTAAGTGATATTAAGAAGGAAGGAAAAAGAAGGATAGGAAAGAAGAAAATAAGAAGAGGAAAGAAAGAAGAAGAGGAGAGGAAGAAGAGGAGAAATAAATATAAGAAGAAGAAAAAAGAAGAAAAAGAAGAGGAGAAGAAGAAAGGAATAGTGGAGAAGAAGAGAAAATAGAATATATTCTATTTTTTCTTCTTCTCCTCTATTAATTCCTTTCTTCTTCTCCTCTTTTTTTTTTCTTCGATCTTCTCCTCTAGCTATTCCTTTCTTCTTCTCCTCTTTTTATTTCTTTTTTGTTTTCTTATGTTTTATCCGGTCTGTCGTCGTCGATATACCCCTCCCGATAACTTCAACACGAGGGGGGGGTGGATATACCCCCTCCCCGATAATATTATTTTCCCATGTACGTACGTATGTCGTGTCGATATAAACTCCCGATAACTTCAACACGTGGGGGGTGGGTCGATATACCCTCTCCC
>LR738709.1:659455822-659646977 GCA_902687465.1 Secale cereale | reverse complement strand
TCTAGGGGATGTGCTGTTGCCACAAGGGGGAAAACAACGGTGCTTGTGCCCGCGGGTGCAAGGATTGTTTACTTTACGCAAAGTTCTTTTAATGCAGTTGTCTGTTGCATTGAGTTTACACTATGGGTGGGACTCGCAACTTAATACCAGCGAGATGTTCTGGATAGATATCTCAAGGTGGATGATTAGTAGTAGATGCAGATGGATTTCGGTCTACTTACTTTGGCGTACCGCCCATGCTTTGAACCTCAACCTTTCTTGCAATGTAGTCAGCATTGGTTTGCGTTCGTGGTCCTGTCAATTGCCCAGCTGTAATTTGTTACCTCGCATAGCTGTTTTATCGTCTTTTGGGAGAGAGACATCACTAGTGAACGTCATGTGACTCCGGTCCATATTACTATCATTGATCACATACACTATTTTACTTTCCGCTATTTATTTACTATTGCAAATTACTATCTATCACTACTATCATATTGCTTTTAACCCTTTGTGAACTACAAGGCCGGAGAGATTGACAACCTCTCTGTACTCGTTGGGAGCAAAGTTATTTGTATCTGTGTGCAGGTCCACGTTGATTGCTAATTGCACCGTTAGCAGTTGACACCTACCTGTTGAACCTAGGAGTCTCTGGGGATTCGATCATTGGCATCTTTGCTAAGGGAAAACACTTCTACTTACTGCATCTTACACCTTCCACTTGGGGTAATCCAACGAGGGGTTCGAGGCCCATCAAGGAGTATTTTCTGGCGCCGTTGCCGGGGACTCCACTCTTCAGGATAGGGGAGTTGCATGCTATCTTTTACTTTTGCTTATTAGTCTTGTTAGTTTACCTATCATATTTGCTTTAGTTCCTTTTATCAAAAATCACAAAAATAGTTATCTTGCTTGCTTGCTTTTACGAGTTCCACCAAAAACACTAAATGGGAGGGGTACACCCCTACTTCCATTGCCCCACTTATCTCTGACGGGGTTTATAAAAAAGATAAACCTTGTGATTACACTAGTTATGACGGAGAGTTATGCCCATGGCATGGCCTTCCAGGAAAAAAGTGTGAGCATCAGTTTAAAATTGCTCCTACGCTTCCCGAAACTTGGGAAGATGTTCAAACTCTTATAATAGAGAGCGAACTAAACAAAGAGGATGACACTACAATTCTGCCCACTAATGATAAAATTGATTTTGATAATTGTAGTATTTCAGAAGTTATCACCTTCCTACAAGGAATGGCTAAGGATCCCAACACTAGCACGCTTTATCTTGCCTTCACAGAGCATATCACTAATGCTCTCATCAAAGCTAGGGAGGAGAAACTCAGAGTAGAAGCCTCCATACCTAGAAAGATAGGAGATGGTTGGGATTCTATGATTAAAATTAAGATAAATAACTTCTCATGCTTTGCTTTATGTGATATTGTAGCTTGTACTTCTATTATGCCCAAAAGACTATACGATATGCTTAAATTGAAATCTTTTGATTCTTGTTCTTTTGGTGATGCTCTCGTCGATTCTTCCATAAAGAAACCTTTGGGGAGGATCGATGATGTTCTTATTATTGTCAATGATAATTATGTGCCCGTTGATTTCACTATTATGGATATTGAATGTGATCCTTCATGTCCAATTATTTTGGGACGTCCCTTTTTGCGCACCGTTGGTGCTGTCATTGACATGAAAGAGGGTAATATAAAATTTCAGTTTCCTCTCAAGAAAGGGATGGAACACTTCCCTCGTAATAAGGTCAAGTTACCTTTTGAGTCCGTTGTACGGGCTAGTTATTCTTTTACTTTTGATAAAACTTGATCTATGCATTATGCCTAGCTTAAAGGCATAAAAGAAAGCGCTTTTGGGAGGCAGCCCACATGAATAAATTTTTTGCTTTTGTTGTGTCTTGATGTTGTTTACTGCTGCAGCATCATCATTGTATCTTTGCTTTTCATATTTGTGCCAAGTATAGCCTCTGATTGCTAGAAAGTTCAAAAGTTGTGAGGTGCTGTCCAGGAAACAGATTCTGTCCTTGGATAGAAAAATTCGTATAAAATCACCAGATCATCTTTTTGGTCTGAATTTTTCGACAGTGTTCTCTATATAATTGTCTTTCGTGCGTCAGTTATGAGTTTTTTGATTTGAGTTGCAGAAGTATCCCGAACAGGTCAATTACTGCCTGTTGTTCTGTTTTTCACAGATTCTGTCCTGTTTTGCCTTACCTTCACTTTGCAAATTAAGAACTTGCTTTTTCTTTGCAAAAACCTTTTGGCAATCTTGAGAAACAGTAGAACTTCAAGAATATCCTTATTTCCAGCAAGGTATAATTATTTTATTAAGGGTACTAACCTCGCTAATCAGATTATGAATGAGTTATGTATGAAGGGAGTTTTCATGTGTGCGAGGGAAGATGATAAAAAGATTCAGGAGTGTCAAGCGCTCAAGCTTGGGGATGCCCCCGTGCACCCCCAAGAAATATTCAAGGAGACTCAAGCGTCTAAGCTTGGGGATGCCCCCGTGCATCCCCTTCTCCATCAACATTATCAGTTCGTCTTTCGTTCCGCTATATTTTTATCACTTCATGTGTTATGTGCTATGCTTGGAGCGTCTTGCTTTTAGTTTTCTTTTTAGTTTTTCATAACGATTCGGAACCCAGCATTCCTTTATGTGGGAGAGAAACACGCTCCACCTCTACCTAGAACATTACATAGAATTTTCATTGTCTATCTATGCTGTGTGTGTTCTTTGTCTTTTAAATAGCTACTATCGTGCTCTGCTCTTAGTATTCATGCTTATCTTTTTAAGAGCTTTTATTTAGTTGGTTGCTTGAACTCTTTTTAATTATCATGATCACCTTATTAAGAGAGTTTGCTTCCGTTGCATTGGTTAATGTGTCTATGATAAAGATGCTACTTTCATGATGGTGCTTAGTAGTTCAGGTTTTCTTATGGTTAATCTCGAATAGCTGGGGGGTTCCCAATGTGTGATTGGAGTACCAACTTGGTTTGTTTGCCTATGATATGGTATGGTTTAGTAATATCTTCCTTTGAGAGTTTATGTTGATTGACTTGGCGTATGCTCACGCATATTCAAGACTGTAAAGAAAGTCTGTCAAGCCTTGATGATCTTTTGTTTCTAAGTAGCGATATAACTACCATGCCTGATTCAATATTGCTTTGTCGCTCTGCATGATTATGACCGTCATTGCTCTCTTAGTTGGTAGCTCCCAGTCTTTTGCTAACCTACACCTGCACTAAGCAAATTAACCATGCAATACATAGCTCATGGGAAAGTAGCCTAAAAACTATTGTGGTAAAGAATATGTTGCTTATGTATCTTATTTCTTATGAGTTGCTTGCTGAGCGGTAACCATGTTTCTGGGGACGCCATCAACTATCACACTTTTGTTGAATATCATGTGAGTTGCTATGCATGTTCGTCTTGTCTGAAGTAAGGGTGATTTACCGTGGGTTGAATTAATATGTATATTGTTAGAGAAGAACATTGGGCCGCCAACCAAAGCCATGCCTCATGGTGGAAGTTTTAGCTTGGACCTTAATCCTCAATCTCTTATGAGAATATGCTTATGCATTAAAGAGGAGTCCAACATCTATTTTCTATGTTGTCCCGGTATGGATGTCCTCAAGTTGAGATTTATCAAAAACGAGAAATCAAATGCGATCTATCTCCTTGGACCTTTGTACAGGTGGCATAGAGGTACCCCTTTGTGACACTTGGTAAAAACATATGCAATGCAATGATAACCCATGGGGATCCGAGCTAATTAGGACAAGGAGCGAGCACTATTAGTATTCGATGCATGAGGCTTGCAACTTATAAGATGTTTTATACATGACATATATGAAGTACTACTACCGTTGACACAATTGCTTCCATGTTTCATAATAAAAAGCTCTAGCACTTTAAGCACCAACTACTGAGAGCATGATTGTCATTCTGAGTGTAATGTGCATTGTCCCAAAGTAGCATTGTCTTTTGCATGATTGTGATATCGTTTATTCTGAAATGATTGTATTTAGTCATCACTTAAACCTTGAAGGTGCCCCTGCACTTATATTTTGCATCACTAAAGGGGGCAAGCTAGATATCACTTGATCATATTTGCACATCATGTTCATTGCAAATCTTTTTGATGTTTCAGTTTCATGTTGTAAAACTTTCAGTCATTTGTGATTTTCTCTTGAGACAACTTAAGTACTTTAGAATCATTGTCTCAGTAAGCATTTGTCATATGACTACGAGAAAGTCTTATATGGTTAACAGCATGTCACCACAGAAATTATTCTTGTTATCATTTACCTACTCGAGGACGAGCAGGAATTAAGCTTGGGGATGTTGATACGTCCAAAACGTATCTATAATTTCTGCTTGCTCCATGCCACTTTTGGGTGATATTGCTATGATATTCATACACTTCCATACACTTTTGATCATATTTGGACTAACTTACTAATCCAGTGCACCCCAGTGCCAGTTTCTGTTTTCGGCTGTTTTTGTATTTCAGGTTTTCAGGTTTCGAGAACTGCCCAGAAAAATACAGAAAAAATATATAAAAATCAGCGTATCGGGAACGACACTGCTTCCGAAGGGGAGCCTGGGGGGGGGGCACAGGGGCCCCAGGCGCCCTGTGGGCGCGCCCCCCCTGGGCCGCGCCGGGGGGGCGCCTCGGCACCCCGAGAGCCCCCCGGTGCCCTACTTTGGCAGATATTTAAAGGGTCCCCCGTAACCCTTGAAACAGGACTTCTTTTCGCGATCCCATCTCTGTTCCGCCGTCGCCGCCGCTTCCAAGATCCGGAGCACCAGGAGAACTCTTCTCGGCACCCTGCCGGAGGGGAGGATCACCACCGGGAGCTTCTCCACCACCATGGACGCCCCCCGGATGACTCGTGAGTAGTCCCCCTTGGACCATGAGTCCATGACCAGTAGCTATGTGATGTTCTCCTCCCATTCTTGTGCTTCACTAATTAGTCCTCGTGAGCTGCCCTACATGATCGAGGCACCTATGTAATCCTTGTGTTGTTGCTATGTTGAGTTTGCTGGGATCCGATGGATTATGAGATTATGTTCAGATTGATCTTTAGTAATATATTTTATTCACCTCTTTTATATTTTAGTTCATAAGTAATTCTTGCATGTTCTCCGTTGTTATTTATTGCTTTGGCCAAGTAGTAAGTAGTGACTCCAAGAGGGAACGTTATGCTCGATTGTGGGTTCATGCCCCTCGATGACTAGCTTGAGTGACAGAAACATGAGTCTAGGGGATGTGTTGTTGCCACAAGGGGGAAAACAACGGTGCTTGTGCCCGCGGGTGCAAGGATTGTTTACTTTACGCAAAGTTCTTTTAATGCAGTTGTCTGTTGCATTGAGTTTACACTATGGGTGGGACTCGCAACTTAATACCAGCGAGATGTTCTGGATAGATATCTCAAGGTGGATGATTAGTAGTAGATGCAGATGGATTTCGGTCTACTTACTTTGGCGTACCGCCCATGCTTTGAACCTCAACCTTTCTTGCAATGTAGTCAGCATTGGTTTGCGTTCGTGGTCCTGTCAATTGCCCAGCTGTAATTTGTTACCTCGCATAGCTGTTTTATCGTCTTTTGGGAGAGAGACATCACTAGTGAACGTCATGTGACTCCGGTCCATATTACTATCATTGATCACATACACTATTTTACTTTTCGCTATTTATTTACTATTGCAAATTACTATCTATCACTACTATCATATTGCTTTTAACCCTTTGTGAACTACAAGGCCGGAGAGATTGACAACCTCTCTGTACTCGTTGGGAGCAAAGTTATTTGTATCTGTGTGCAGGTCCACGTTGATTGCTAATTGCGCCGTTAGCAGCTGACACCTACCTGTTGAACCTAGGAGTCTCTGGGGATTCGATCCTTGGCATCTTTGCTAAGGGAAAACACTTCTACTTACTGCATCTTACACCTTCCACTTGGGGTAATCCAACGAGGGGTTTGAGGCCCATCAGCAATCTTGGAGATTACCTGCCCGACGATGTACATTATGATTTCTTGGAGGTGCGGATACAAAGATACAAGTACGTGAAGCCTCTCGTCAAAGATGAAAGATCTCTATCAACGATGATGCGAAGATTGCATGATTGGTACTTGAAAATCAGCAGAGAGTTTGGGGGGAGGAATACTTTGTATGTGAGAGTTAAAAAGGAGCATGACCTCGTTGGAATTGAACTGTTGCCTATTCCATTTGAGGAGTTCTTTCAGTTTTTCAATCAATTGGCCCTCGATAAAGCAACGGTCACCTGCTACTGTCTGTAAGTAGTACTACTTTTGTCATTAAGTCTCTCTATATAGCTCAGCTCTTTCATTGCATGTATTTATAATTATCCTCACTATATTATGCAGATTGAAGATCGTCGAATTGAAGAAAAGACAAGTCGGTGATATTGGGTTCATTAACACATATCTCATAGATAAAACTGAGGTTAAATTTCATGCCGCAGATACCGAGGCCAACTTGTTGGAAATATGCCCTAGAGGCAATAATAAAAGTGTTATTATTATATTTCCTTGTTCATGATAATTGTCTGATTTTCATGCTTGAATTGTATTGTACGGAAACAGCGATACATGTGTGAATATATAGACCACAATGAGTCCCTGGTGAGCCTCTAGTTACCAGCTCGTTGATAAACAGATGGTCACGGTTTCCTGACCATGGACATAGGATGTCAGTGATAACGGGATCACATCATTAGGAGAATGATGTGATGGACAAGACCCAATCCTGAGCATAGCACGAGATCGTATAGTTCGTAATGCATAAGCTTTTCGGTGTCAAGTATTTATTCCTTAGACCATGAGGTTGTGCAACTCCCGGATGCCGTAGGAATACTTTGGGTGTGCCAAACGTCACAACGTAACTGGGTGGCTATAAAGGTACGCAACGGGTATTTGCGAAAGTGTCTGTTGAGTTGGTACGAACCGAGACTGGGATATTGTCACTCCGTGTGACGGAGAGGTACCTCTGGGCCCACTCGGTAAGACATCATCATAATGAGCTCAAAGTGACTAAGGAGTTAGTCACGGGATGATGGATTATGGAACGAGTAAAGAGACTTGCCATGACGAGATTGAACAAGGTATCGGGAATACCGACGATCGAATCTCGGGCAAGTACCGTACCGATGGACAAAGGGAATAACATACGGGATTGAGTGAATCCTTGACACAGTGGTTCATCCGATGAAGATCATCGAGGAACACGTGGGAACCAACATGGGTATCCAGATCCCGTTGTTGGTTATTGACCGGAGAGTCGTCTCGGTCATGTCTACGTGTCTCCCGAACCCGTAGGGTCTACACACTTAAGGTTTGGTAACGCTAGGGTCGTAGAGATACATGCACGTGGAAACCCGAAAGTTGTTCGGAGTCCCGGATGAGATCCCGGATGTGACGAGGAGTTCCGGAATGGTCCGGAGGTAAAGAATGATATATAGGAAGTCCAGTTTCGGCCATCGGGTGAACTCCGGGGGTCACCGGGAGTGTCCCGGGACCACCGGAGGGGTCCCGGGGGTCCACCGGGTGGGGCCACCCATCCCGGTGGGGCCCCTAGGCCGCAAGGGGAAGGGGGCCAGCCCCTGATGGGCTGGCGCACAACTTGGGCCTCCCCCTCCATGCGCCTAGGGTTGAAACCCTAGGGGGAGGGGGCGCTCCTATGCCTTGGGGGGCAAGTATGCCCCCTTGGCCATCGCCCCACCCTGGAGATGGGATCTCCTAGGGCCGACGCCCCCCTGGCCCCTATATATAGTGGGGGGGGGAGAGGGCAGCCGCACCCCAAGCCTCTGGCGCCTCTCCCCCTCCCCGTCACACCTCCTACTCCTCCGTAGGGCGCCGGCGAAGCCCTGCAGGATTTCCTGCTGCATCCACCACCACGCCGTCGTGTTGCTGGATCTCCGACGACCTCTCCTCCCCCCTTGCTGGATCAAGAAGGAGGTGACTGATGGGCCTCGAACCCCTCATTGGTTACCCCAAGTGGAAGGTGTAAGATGCAGTAAGTAGAAGTGTTTTCCCCTAGCAAAGATGCCAAGGATCGATTCCCCAGAGACTCCTAGGTTCAACAGGTAGGTGTCAATTGCTACGACGCCAGATTAGTAGCAACCAACATGGACCTGCACACAGATACAAATAACTTTGCTCCCAACGAGTATAGAGAGGTTGTCAATCTCTCCGGCCTTGTAGTTCACAAAGGGTTAAAAGCAATGATAGTAGTGATAGATAGTTTTTGCAATAGTAAATAATAACGGAAAGTAAATAGTGGATGTGATCAATGATGGTAATACGGACCGGAGTCTCATGATGTTCACTAGTTATGTCTCTCTCCCAAAAGACGATAAAACAACTATGTGAGGTAAACAAATTACAGCTGGGCAATTGACAGGACCACGAACGCAAACCAATGCTGACTACATTGCAAGAAAGGTTGAGGTTCAAAGCATGGGCGGTACGCCAAAGTAAGTAGACCGAAATCCATCAATATCTACTACTAATCATCCACCTTGAGATATCTATCCAGAACATCTCGCTGGTATTAAGTTGCGAGTCCCACCCGTAGTGTAAACTCAATGCAACAGACAACTGCAATTAAAGAACTTTGCGTAAAGTAAACAATCCTTGCACCCGCGGGCACAAGCACCGTTTGAAAGATCGTGGATGTCGCCTAGAGGGGGGGGGGGTGAATAGGCGCTTTAAAATAATTACGGTTTAGGCTTGAACAAATGCGGAATAAACCTAGCGGTTAATTTGTCAAGCACAAAACCTACAACAACTAGGCTCACCTATGTGCACCAACAACTTATGCTAAGCAAGATAAATAACTAGGTGATAGCAAGATATATGACAAGAAACAATATATCTATCACAAAGTATAGTGCATAAGTAAAGGGCTCGGGTAAGAGATAACCGAGGCACGCGGAGACGACGATGTATCCCGAAGTTCACACCCTTGCGGATGCTAATCTCCGTTTGGAGCGGTGTGGAGGCACAATGCTCCCCAAGAAGCCACTAGGGCCACCGTAATCTCCTCACGCCCTCGCACAATGCAAGATGCCGTGATTCCACTAAGGGACCCTTGAGGGCGGTCACCGAACCCGTACAAATGGCAACCCTTGGGGGCGGTCACCAAACCCGTACACTTTGGCAACCCTTGGGGGCGGTCACCGGAACCCGTCAAATTGCTCGGGGCGATCTCCACAACCTAATTGGAGACCCCGACGCTTGCCCGGAGCTTTACACCACAATGATTGAGCTCCGAACACCAAGGTTGGGGCTATCTCCCCAACGACACCACGAAGCTTCACCACAATGGAATATGACTTCGAGGTGACCACAACCGTCTAGGGCGCCCAAGCACCCAAGAGGAACAAGCTCAAGGGTACCAAGCACCCAAGAGTAATAAGCTTCTCAACTTCACTCCCACGTATCACCGTGGAGAACTCAAACCGATGCACCAAATGCAATGGCAAGGGCACACGGAGTGCCCAAGTCCTTCTCTCCCAAATCCCACCAAAGCAACTAATGCTAGGGAGGGAAATGAGAGGAAGAACAAGAAGGAGAACACCAAGAACTCCAAGATCAAGATCCAAGGGGTTCCCCTCACTTAGAGGAGAAAGTGATTGGTGGAAATGTGGATCTAGATCTCCTCTCTCTTTCCCCCCAAAAACTAGCAAGAATCCATGGAGGGATTGAGAGATAGCAAGCTCGAAGAAGGTCAACAAGGGGGAAGAACACGAGCTCAAAGGATAAGGTTCATTGGGGAAGAAGAGCCCCTTTTATAGGTGGGGAAAAATCCAACCGTTATGCTCACAGCCCGCACAGAGCGGTACTACCGCTCCAGGAGCGGTACTACCGCTAGGGCATTAGTACTCCTTAGAAAAACAACAGCGAGGAGGCAAAAAGTCCAGAAAAACCGTCGGAGCGGTAGTACCGCTTGACCTCACGGTACTACCGCTAGGGGTAGCGGTAGTACTGCTAAGGGTAGCGGTACTACTGCTTGCGAGCGGTACTAAAAAATTACATCCGTGCCTACCACCGCTGGACTTGTGACGAGTTTTTGGTCTCGAGCGGAAGTAGCCACGGAAGTAGCCGCGGTAGTACTGCTCCAAGCGGTAGCGGTACTACTGCTTGCGAGCGGTACTAAAAAATTACATCCGTGCCTACCACCGCTGGACTTGTGACGAGTTTTTGGTCCCGAGCGGAAGTAGCCACGGAAGTAGCCACGGTAGTACTGCTCCAAGCGGTAGTACCGCTCCCGAAAGCGGTAGTACCGCTTCCGAAAGCGGTAGTAAAAAATTACTTCCGCTCCTACCCGCGGTAGTACCGCTGCAGCCTTTTCAGTACACCAAAACGTCAATAACTTTTGCATACGGACTCCGAATTCGATGAAACCAAGTTTGTTGGAAAGCTAGCGACAAGGGCTAACACAATCTTGATAGAAAAACCAATAATAAGCAAATTAGAAAAGGCCCATAAGAAAATGGTGAGAACCCTTCCTCGGATAAGACCGGTAAAACACCCAACACCGAAAACATCATAGAAGACACATGTGAACTCCGTTTTCGATGAACTCAAGCTTGTCATCAAGATGACCATAAGCTCTAAGACTCACAAAGAGAACCAAACAAGAACCAAGAAACATGATGCAAGGATGCAATGGTTTGAGCTCTCTACTAACGATACGATCAAGCTACCAACTTGAGAGCCCTCCTTGATAGTACGGCAAACGATCCTATAACCCGGTCTCCCAACTACCACCACGAGACCGGTAAAATAGAAAACCTATCAAGGGCAAACCTTTGCTTTGCACAAAGTCCACTTTAGCTAGATGTAGACGATCTTGACTTCCTCAAGTTGGACCACCTTTCTTGATTGCGTTGTCTCGGTGAAGACTAGTAGATTGCTCCCCCATACTCCTCTATGGGAGAGCCACTCTTCGGCATATCTTCACAAGTCCATTGTCACGACAATGGATGGCAAGCTTCAAGCACTTGATTTCTTCGTGATGCTCCACTTGAACTTGCACACCGCAACCTAACCCCACAAAGAACTCTCACGAAGACCATGGGTTAGTACACAAAGCGTGATTGACAATGCTTACCATACCATAGGATTGCTTGATCCCTCTCGGTACATCTTCTACGCTTTGTGTGTTGATCAACTTGATTCACTCCTTCACTTAGTCTTGATCAACCTTGAATCTTTCCAACTCTTCATTTGGATGATGTCTTGAAGGTAAACATGAATGATAACACACTCTTCTTCTTCAAGACATGCTTGCAATAAGCTCAACACTCACAAGACCAATCTTTGGATAATTCCTTAATAGCACCTTGGTCATCACAAACTCTCCTTGAAACCAACAAATGAACTCCAAGAAAAGCCTATGGACAAACCCTTCAAATATAACTCAAGGAAACCATTAGTCCATAGAGATTTTCATCAATTACCAAAACCAAACATGGCGGCACCGCATGTTCTTTCAATCTCCCCCATTTTGGTAATTGATGACAATCACTTTCAAGAGAGTTTATATAAGGAATTATGCTTCACCATACCATGCAACAATAATGTATGCGCATGAGATGCAAAAGCTTAGGAACAAAACCAAAGCAAGAAGAGCGAAGAGACAACTCTCTAAACTTCCTCACAAAACTAAACTCTCTGAAACTTCTCCCCCATTGGCATCGATTGCCAAAATGGGCGAAGAACTTAGAAGGTCAATATAAATTGTGTTCCTCCATAAATTATGTATTCCTCAAAATAGAGAGTGGAATGCAATACATATATCCAACTGTAAATACTTGGAGGAAGACAAACTATATTGAGGCCCAAAGATTGCAAAAGAATGATATGCCACAAAGGCATAACAAAGGGAGAAAAACATGCAATCAAGCAATCAAAGGATACCAATTGAATTAAGCTATCAAAAGATACCAATTGACCCAACTAGACCAATGATCCTACATGCCAAATGAATAAAATATATTATGATAAGAGCAAAGGAGTGTTCTAGATAAACTAGAGAAGCTCCCCATGATTTGTGCACAATTTAGTTTTGTATCTGGATACAACGAGCACAAAATAGGATCGTCGCTCCCCCAAGATCAATAGAACTCACGACATAGCAACCGATTTTTCTAAAGACACTGGTGAAGCTCCCCATAATTTGTGCACTCCTTAGAAAATTTTCGTTAGGATACCAAGTGCACAAAATAGGATCATCACTCCCCCAAAATCAATAGAAACTCACACCAAGTGCAAGTGAGCATGAAGGTAACAAAGCCTAGCACTTGCAACAAACAAATGGTTGAGCAACATATAAAAGAGACAACTTAAGAGTATGCTCAACCAAAATGATGTGTGTGAGTCATGGCAAAGCACTTGAGAAGACTAATGTATGGATGAACATTAAGCATCAATATAGTCTTGAATGAAGGAGATACTCGGTGCAAGGCCTATCATTCCCACACACAACAAGCAAATGGGTTCATAAGCTCACTAATAAGCATATAAAGAACCTATGCTTGTGACAACCCGTGGTGAAGATATAAAAGAGAGCGTTATCAAGACGAGGGATACCAATTAATTGGCAAAAGCCTTGTCAAGACAAGCAAGAGACAAAAATATCCTCACCACACAAGAGTGCATCTAGATGCAACAAGATAAGATGCAAAGGCTTTCACGGAGCCACCAAAGAAATGATACAAGAACGACAAGGTGGACGTGAAAGAAGGGGATATCAAATAGATATGCAACTTCTCTCAAGTGTATAAGATTCTAGATAGATGAAGATCATGATGATATCAATCCACAAAGAAGGATGTACACACGAAATTGTTGCAAAAAGGAATGAATAAGTTATCCCCAAGGAATTCATAAATATACCAATAAGATATTTGCTTGAAGGCATAGCACATTGCTAGATATGTTCTTATTGTATATAAATGAGTTCCAACCACACGAGCATCAAAGACATCACAACTAGCAATAAGAGATCATTGTTGGGATGCTTTGAGAAAGGAAACAAGTATCATTAGAAGGAATGACTAACATGCCATGATACAACCTACACAAGGTTGGTGCAAGAAATGTGTGCATGAAGTAGATGGTGATACTTGTTACCGAGATACCATTGGAAGGATGTAGTAGATACCAATTGAAGGTAGATAGTAGTTCATTGATCATCCTAGCTTGACTCCAATAAGCACATGGTGACACCACCTTCCTTTTGAATGAGCCGAGCATCCAATGCATCTCCAATTGTTCCTAGAACAAAAACGCAAACAAAATGGTACCCAAACTCATTGGGACCAAAGAGTTAGAAACACCAATACATAGGACAAACTCCACAAACATATGTGCATTTATATATGAAAATGAATTTCATGCACATCTCATCCAAATTGAGACTAGGTGGAGTTTCCCCTATATATTGGGTTTAAGAAAGAAAGCATGCCAAAGAAAATACATGAAGTAAATATGCATGCTCAAGACTTTCAAGAAACGAAACAAAATGAAAAAGAAATACCAAGTGAAAATATGATACCAAATGGAGAAATCATCACTTGGAAGATATCTATTAGAAGATACATCAAGGAATGAGATATCCATTGATACACGCAAAAGGAAAGATATCGGACTCCCAAAAGAGAGGATGGTTCCAAACAAACCAACCCATCTACAAAGTTTCATGATGGCACAAAGTACCAAAAAGAAACGGCTTGCCTTCCATCAACACACACTTGAAATGAATCACAATAAGAGTGTTCTATCGAAAATAGGATAGCTCCCCCAAGAATTGTGCATTATAGAGAATTTGCAGTTGAATACGAAATGCACACGATGGGATCACCACTTTCGCTATATCCATAAAACACTAGACAAGATCAAGAAAACAACAAGATCCACAAGTGGCACGGAAGGGAATGGGAGTTGAAGCAATCTTGGAAAGAAATAGGCCGAACAAAAGCAAAAGCCAATGTAAAGATGATCAACAATTTCTACCACATATATGATTACCAATTGTCAAGAGACAAGAAGTATTTGGGAATAATTTCCGGTGATGGATAGCAATGATATCCAACATCATCTTCACACCAAGCACAAGCAAATTGGAACTTGTAGAGCTAACATGTCACCTAGGAACAACATAATTTATACTATCAACTCTAGGTGACAAAATCTCAAATTTACACATTTTCTAGGCTTGTAATATGCACATAGAATATTACTCCCCCATAATGTGATACCAATGAAAAACTTACCAAGATGCAAAAGAGGAACCAACAAGAGATAATTAATGGACACTTTATAATTTGAATTTCTCATGAGAAGATATACCACATAGTGACTAGATAATCTTGTAATATCAAAACTAGATGGTATTCCTCATGTACACACATTTTTAGGATTGTGAGGTGCACAAAGCACATCACTCCCCCAAAATGGGATGTTCCATTAATCTCTCACAAGAGCCAACTAAGATATAAACAAGATGCAAAAAGGCTCAACACACGACACACGCGTACATGATGTACAAACCAACATACACAAACTTGATTTCTCAAGATAAGCAAATTGGAAGCACAACATATACAAGCACATGCAAGGTACAAAACCACAACATGCAAAGGGGCAAGTAACTTTCAATGTAAACAATTTAAGCACGAGTTACCGCAAGTAGGAACATTGGATATATGATAGAAACTTGATCATCCGAATGACTTGGCTTGAGACAATATGAATGATGAAGACCCCTTAATTCTTCATAATGTACCAAGTCTCCAATGCCCTCCAACAACGCCTATTGATCAAGTTTTAGCTTGTTGGTCCCCAACCAAGTTGGGTCCTAAGAGGTTAGTCACAATAGGCTTGGCCACCCAAATGGTTCTTTTCTTGACACCACTTTGAGTACCAAAAAACTTGGCAAACACATTGCCAACATTATCCTTCCCAAGAAAATAGACATCATCAATAATAATTGGGTTGGATAAGTTACCACTAGTGCATGAAGAAGCAAGGTGACCCTTCTCACGGCATAGGTAGCAACATCTACTCTTTACTTTCTTCTCATTTGATTTCTCAAAATGAGAAGCATTACCATGAGTCTTCTTGGGAAGCGGCCTTTCTCCAACTTGCGGTTGAGCACGAGATTGAACTTGTGGCATCTTCCCTTGTTGCTTGTCACTAATGACCTTCTTCTTCAATGGGCAAGATCTAACATGATGCCCTTCAATTTTGCACTTGAAGCAAATAATCTTGGCCGAATTCTTGAGTTGTTCTTGGCCCTTCTTCTTGTTGCTCTTGGACTTCTTCTTCTTGTTGGAGTTGAATCCAAGTCCACCTTTGTCATTGGGGGATTTTTGCACACTCAAGATATTGTTGAGTGTGGACTTCCCTTCATGACACTTTTCCAAGTCTTTCTTCAAGGAAGAGACTTGGGCCATGAGCTCTTTGATTTCCTCTACATGGTTAGTATCAACACAAGTACTAGAGGAAGTATAGGCTTCATTGTTAGAGCAACAAGGCAAGGAAAGCAATTCATCACAAGATGTACCAATGTTATGCATTGATGAATTACGAGGACTAGCACATGTCAATATAGCATTTTGACTAGAAGTAGTGCTAGCGACCACATGAGACTCACTAGATGTTACCTTGATGATCATGGCCTCATGAGCTATCTTTAGCACATTATGGGATACTAGAAGATCATCATGAGAGCTTGTGAGCTTTACATGACTTTCTTCCAATCTCCCATAATTGCTAGATAGCAACTCAAGTTGAGCCTTTAGCTCAACATTCTCCTTCAAAATGGATGCTTCACTAGAAATAGAGTTAGTATCACAAGCATCATCAATAATAGCAAGAGAAGAAGGCAACTTGGCAAGCTCTTTAGAATATGAAGCTTTAAGTTGAGCATGAGACTCGGTGAGTTTGATGAGCTCACTCTTAATGACCCTTGAGCCATTTTTGAGGTGATCAAAATCCTCAAGGAGTTTAGCATGTGCAACTTCAAGCTTCTCATTTTTAGTTTCAAAATCATTAGCCACCTCGAGAGCTCTATCACGGGATTCCTTTATTCTAGATAGTTCTAGAGCAAAAGTCTCCTCAAGAGATTCCTTGGTGGTTTGTTCAAATTCAAGAGCTTGCGAGAGGTCGGCGATCTCATTAGCGTAATCACGCTCATGACCTTCCATTTTCTCAATGGTGACCTCATGCTCCTCTAGATGAGATTCCAACTCCTCTATATATTTCTTGCCCTCAATGGCAATAGACATGATTTCCATGAAGTTGGAACGAGCAATTTTATTCTTATGAAGAGCTTTAAAAATTATTTCCCCCTTAATTTTTAAGGAGGCAACATTGTCATTCTCTTCATCATTTTCTACATCATCATCATTCTCATCATCACTATCATGACAAGATATATTGGGGTTCAAAGTGGGAGATACCTTTGAAGCCTTAGCCATAAGGCAAAATGCAGTAGATGATGATGTAGGATCCCTTGAAGCACCATTCAAGACTACATCTTGTTCCATGGGGTGTTGGGTTTCCTCTATATTGTTAGCACAACAATTCGAGGGAATAGATGCATTTTTATCATGGCAACAAGACATAGCAAGCATATCATCATGAGTTTTAGTCAAGCAATTTCTACAAGCTATGCAAGGACTATCAACACAAGCATGTGAAACATGTAGGGTGCTCGAAGTGTTAAGGTCCAAAGAAGATGCATTGCAATAAGATAGTGATGAAGGATCATCCACAATAAGCATACTATCATCATTGCAATGACCAACACTACTCACCATATCATTACCTTGTGGCAAACCACATGTAGGTGAAGTAGAAGAAGTTGAGAACACAACACGGCCGGAGGTGGAGGGAGAACAATCGTTCCTACAATTCTTGGACACACCATATTTATATTGAAGCTTTGTCCACAACTCATGAGCATCCCGGAACGGCATGAGTTGAAATATAACTACATTGCTCAAAGCATCAAAAAGCACATTAGAAGCTTGAGCATTGAGATAAGAGTTTTTCTCATCCTCTAAAGATAATCTTTGTGGATCCTTTGGAGGAGAAAAACCCATATCTACAATTCGCTCTAAATTTGGGTCCATGACCCTAAAGAGATTAAGCATGCGAATTACCCAAACATCAAAATTTGTGCCATTGAAACTAAGAGTGTCAGAGAAACCTAAACCCCTAGTCGACATCCTTACTCTCTAGGCGGTGAAGCCCTATAAAGAGAGACGAGGCTCTGATACCAATTGAAAGATCGTGGATGTCGCCTAGAGGGGGGGGGGTGAATAGGCGCTTTAAAATAATTACGGTTTAGGCTTGAACAAATGCGGAATAAACCTAGCGGTTAATTTGTCAAGCACAAAACCTACAACAACTAGGCTCACCTATGTGCACCAACAACTTATGCTAAGCAAGATAAACAACTAGGTGATAGCAAGATATATGACAAGAAACAATATGGCTATCACAAAGTATAGTGCATAAGTAAAGGGCTCGGGTAAGAGATAACCGAGGAACGCGGAGACGACGATGTATCCCGAAGTTCACACCCTTGCGGATGCTAATCTCCGTTTGGAGCGGTGTGGAGGCACAATGCTCCCCAAGAAGCCACTAGGGCCACCGTAATCTCCTCACGCCCTCGCACAATGCAAGATGCCGTGATTCCACTAAGGGACCCTTGAGGGCGGTCACCGAACCCGTACAAATGGCAACCCTTGGGGGCGGTCACCGGACCCGTACAAAATGCTCGGGGCGATCTCCACAACCTAATTGGAGACCCCGACGCTTGCCCGGAGCTTTGCACCACAATGATTGAGCTCCGAACACCACAAGGTTGGGGCTATCTCCCCAACGACACCACGAAGCTTCACCACAATGGAATATGGCTTCGAGGTGACCACAACCGTCTAGGGCACCCAAGCACCCAAGAGGAACAAGTTCAAGGGTACCAAGCACCCAAGAGTAATAAGCTTCTCAACTTGTAATTTCCACGTATCACCGTGGAGAACTCAAACCGATGCACCAAATGCAATGGCAAGGGCACACGGAGTGCCTAAGTCCTTCTCTCCCAAATCCCACCGAAGCAACTAATGCTAGGGAGGGAAATGAGAGGAAGAACAAGAAGGAGAACACCAAGAACTCCAAGATCAAGATCCAAGGGGTTCCCCTCACCTAGAGGAGAAAGTGATTGGTGGAAATGTGGATCTAGATCTCCTCTCTCTTTTCCCCCAAAAACTAGCAAGAATCCATGGAGGGATTGAGAGATAGCAAGCTCGAAGAAGGTCAACAATGGGGGAAGAACACGAGCTCAAAGGATAAGGTTCATTGGGGAAGAAGAGCCCCTTTTATAGGTGGGGAAAAAATCCAACCGTTATGCTCACAGCCCGCACAGAGCGGTACTACCGCTCCAGGAGCGGTACTACCGCTAGGGCATTAGTACTCCTTAGAAAAACAACAGCGAGGAGGCAAAAAGTCCAGAAAAACCGTCGGAGCGGTAGTACCGCTTGACCTCACGGTACTACCGCTAGGGGTAGCGGTAGTACTGCTAAGGGTAGCGGTACTACTGCTTGCGAGCGGTACTAAAAAATTACATCCGTGCCTACCACCGCTGGACTTGTGACGAGTTTTTGGTCCCGAGCGGAAGTAGCCACGGAAGTAGCCGCGGTAGTACTGCTCCAAGCGGTAGTACCGCTCCCGAAAGCGGTAGTACCGCTTCCGAAAGCGGTAGTAAAAAAATACTTCCGCTCCTACCCGCGGTAGTACCGCTGCAGCCTTTTCAGTACACCAAAACGTCAATAACTTTTGCATACGGACTCCGAATTCGATGAAACCAAGTTTGTTGGAAAGCTAGCGACAAGGGCTAACACAATCTTGATAGAAAAACCAATAATAAGCAAATTATAAAAGGCCCATAAGAAAATGGTGAGAACCCTTCCTCGGATAAGACCGGTAAAACACCCAACACCGAAAACATCATAGAAGACACATGTGAACTCCGTTTTCGATGAACTCAAGCTTGTCATCAAGATGACCATAAGCTCTAAGACTCACAAAGAGAACCAAACAAGAACCAAGAAACATGATGCAAGGATGCAATGGTTTGAGCTCTCTACTAACGATACGATCAAGCTACCAACTTGAGAGCCCCCCTTGATAGTACGGCAAACGATCCTATAACCCGGTCCCCCAACTACCACCACGAGACCGGTAAAATAGAAAACCTATCAAGGGCAAACCTTTGCTTTGCACAAAGCCCACTTGAGCTAGATGTAGACGATCTTGACTTCCTCAAGTTGGACCACCTTTCTTGATTGCGTTGTCTCGGTGAAGACTAGTAGATTGCTCCCCCATACTCCTCTATGGGAGAGCCACTCTTCGGCATATCTTCACAAGTCCATTGTCACGACAATGGATGGCAAGCTTCAAGCACTTGATTTCTTCGTGATGCTCCACTTGAACTTGCACACCGCAACCTAACCCCACAAAGAACTCTCACGAAGACCATGGGTTAGTACACAAAGCGTGATTGACAATGCTTACCATACCATAGGATTGCTTGATCCCTCTCGGTACATCTTCTACGCTTTGTGTGTTGATCAACTTGATTCACTCCTTCACTTAGTCTTGATCAACCTTGAATCTTTCCAACTCTTCATTTGGATGATGTCTTGAAGGTAAACATGAATGATAACACACTCTTCTTCTTCAAGACATGCTTGCAATAAGCTCAACACTCACAAGACCAATCTTTGGATAATTCCTTAATAGCACCTTGGTCATCACAAACTCTCCTTGAAACCAACAAATGAACTCCAAGAAAAGCCTATGGACAAACCCTTCAAATATAACTCAAGGAAACCATTAGTCCATAGAGATTTTCATCAATTACCAAAACCAAACATGGCGGCACCGCATGTTCTTTCACCGTTGTTTTCCCCCTTGTGGCAACAGCACATCCCCTAGACTCATGTTTCTTTCACTCAAGCTAGTCATCGAGGGGCATGAACCCACAATCGAGCATTACGTTCCCTCTTGGAGTCACTACTTACTACTCGGCCAAAGCAATAAATAACAACGGAGAACATGCAAGAATTACTTATGAACTAAAATATAAAAGAGGTGAATCAAATATATTACTCAAGATCAATCTGAACATAATCTCATAATCCATCAGATCCCAGCAAACTCAACATAGCAACAACATAAGGATTACATAGGTGCCTCGATCATGTAGGGCAGCTCACGAGGACTAATTAGTGAAGCACAAGAACGGGAGGAGAACATCACATAGCTACTGGTCATGCACTCATGGTCCAAGGGAGACTACTCACGAGTCATCCGGGAGGCGTCCATGGTGGTGGAGAAGCTCCCGGTGGTGATCCTCCCCTCCGGCAGGGTGCCGGGAAGAGTTCTCCTGGTGCTCCCGATCTTGGAAGCGGCGGCGGCGGCGGAACAGAGATGGGATCGCAAAAAGAAGTCCTGTTCTGAGGGTTTCGGAGGTCCCTCTAAATATATGCCAAAGGGGGGCACCGGACGGGCTTCGGGGGGCTCAGGCGCCCCCCCCCGGCGCGGCCCGGGGGGGGGGGGGCGCCCACAGGGCGCCTGGAGCCCCTGTGGCCCCCCAGGCTGCCCTTCGGAGGCAGTGTTGTTTCCGGATCGCTGATTTTTTATATAATTTTTCTGGATTTTTCTGGGCAGTTCTCGAAACGTGAAAACCTGAAATACAAAAACAGCCAAAAACAGAAACTGGCACTGGGGTGCACTGGATTAGTAAGTTAGTCCAAATATGATCAAAAGTGTATGGAAGTGTATGAATATCATAGCAATATCACCCAAAAGTGGCATGGAGCAAGCATAAATTATAGATACGTTTTGGACGTATCAACATCCCCAAGGTTAATTCCTGCTCGTCCTCGAGTAGGTAAATGATAACAAGAATAATTTCTGTGGTGACATGCTATTAACCATATAGGACTTTCTCATAGTCATATGACAAAAGCTTACTGAGACAATGATTCTAAAGTAATTAAGTTGTCTCAAGAGAAAATCACAAATGACTGAAAGTTTTACAACATGAAACTGAAACATCAAAAAGATTTGCAATGAACATGATGTGCAAATATGACAAAGTGATATCTAGCTTGCCCCCTTTAGTGATGCAAAACATAAGTGCAGGGGCACCTTCAAGGTTTAAGTGATGACTAGATACAATCATTTCAGAATAAACGATATCACAATCATGCAAAAGACAATGCTACTTTGGGACAATGCACATTACACTCAGAATGACAATCATGCTCTCAGTAGTTGGTGCTTCAATATAAAGGTAAAAGAAAGGTTAAGTTCTAAAGCTTTTTATTTGAAAACATGGAAGCAATTGTGTCAACGGTAGTAGTACTTCATATGTGTCATGCATAAAACATCTTATAAGTTGCAAGCCTCATGCATCGAATACCAATAGTGCTCGCTCCTTGTCCTAATTAGCTCGGATCCCCATGGGTTATCATTGCATTACATATGTTTTAACCAAGTGTCACAAAGGGGTACCTCTATGCCACCTGTACAAAGGTCCAAGGACATAGATCGCATTTGATTTCTCGTTTTTGATAGATCTCAACTTGAGGACATCCATACCGGGACAACATAGAAAATAGATGATGGACTCCTCTTTAATGCATAAGCATATTCTCATGAGAGATTGAGGATTAAGGTCCAAGCTAAAACTTCCACCATGATACATGGCTTTGGTTGGCGGCCCAATGTTCTTCTCTAACAATATGCATAGTTATTCAACCCACGGTAAACCACCCTTACTTCAGACAAGACGAACATGCATAGCAACTCACATGATATTCAACAAAAGTGTGACAGTTGATGGCGTCCCCAGAAACATGGTTACCGCTCAGCAAGCAACTCATAAGAAATAAGATACATAAGCAACATATTCTTTACCATAAAAGTTTTCAGGCTACTTTCCCATGAGCTATGTATTGCATGGTTAGTTTGCTTAGTACAGGTGGAGGTTAGCAAAAGACTGGGAGTGACCAACTAAGAGAGCAATGACGGTCATAATCATGCAGAGCGACAAAGCAATATTGAATCAGGCATGGTAGTTATATCGCTACTTAGAAATAAAAGATCACCAAGGCTTGACAGACTTTCTTTACAGTCTTGAATATGCGTGAGCATACGCCAAGTCAAAAAATAAATTCTCGAAGGAAGATATTACTAAACCATACCACATCATAGGCAAACAAACCAAGTTGGTACTCCAATAACACATTGGGAACCTCCCAGCTATTTGAGATTAACCATAAGAAAAACCTGAACTACTAAGCACCATCATGAAAGTAGCATCTTTATCATAGACACATTAACCCATGCAACGGAAGCAAACTCTCTTAATAAGGTGAGCATGGTAATTAAAGAGAGTTCAAGCAACCAACTAAATAAAAGATCTTGAAAAGATAAGCATGAATACTAAGAGCAGAGCACGATAGTAGCTATTAAAAGACAAAGAACACACACAACATAGATAGACATGAAAATTCTATGTAATGTTCTAGGTAGAGGTGGAGCGTGTTTCTCTCCCACATAAAGGAATGCTGGGTTCCGACTCGTTATGAAAAACTAAAAAGAAAACTAAAAGCAAGACGCTCCAAGCATAGCACATAACACATGAAGTGATTAAAATATAGCGGAACGAAAGACGAACTGATAATGTTGATGGAGAAGGGGATGCACGGGGGCATCCCCAAGCTTAGACGCTTGAGTCTCCTTGAATATTTCTTGGGGGTGCACGGGGGCATCCCCAAGCTTAGACGCTTGAGTCTCCTTGAATATTTCTTGGGGGTGCACGGGGGCATCCCCAAGCTTGAGCGCTTGACACTGCTGAATCTTTTTATCATCTTCCCTCGCACACTTGAAAACTCCCTTCATACATAACTCATCATAATCTGATTAGCGAGGTTAGTACCCTTTAATAAATTAATTATACCTTGCTGGAAATAAGGATATTCTTGAAGTTCTACTGTTTCTCAAGATTGCCAAAAGGTTTTTGCAAAGAAAAAGCAAGTTCTTAATTTGCAAAGTGAAGGTAAGGCAAAACAGGACAGAATCTGTGAAAAACAGAACAGCAGGCAGTAATTGACCTGTTCGGGATACTTCTGCAACTCAAATCAAAAAACTCAGAACTGACGCACGAAAGACAATTATATAGAGAACGCTGTCGAAAAAATTCAGACCAAAAAGATGATCTGGTGATTTTATACGAAGTTTTCTATCCAAGGACAGAATCTGTTTCCTGGACAGCACCTCACAACTTTTGAACTTTCTAGCAATCAGAGGCTATACTTGGCACAAATATGAAAAGCAAAGATACAATGATGATGCTACAGCAGTAAACAACATCAAGACACAACAAAAGCAAAAATTTTATTCATGTGGGCTGCCTCCCAAAAGCGCTTTCTTTTATGCCTTTAAGCTAGGCATAATGCATAGATCAAGTTTTATCAAGAGTAAAAGAATAACTAGCCCGTACAAAAGACTCAAAAGGTAACTTGACCTTCTTACGAGGGAAGTGTTTCATCCCTTTCTTGAGAGGAAACTGAAATTTTATATTGCCCTCTTTCATGTCAATGACAGCACCAACGGTGCGCAAAAAGGGACGTCCCAAAATAATTGGACATGAAGGATCACATTCAATATCCATAATAGTGAAATCAACGGGCACATAATTATCATTGACAACAATTAGAACATCGTCGATCCTCCCCAAAGGTTTCTTTATGGAAGAATCAACGAGACGAACACCAAAAGAACAAGAATCATAAGGTTTCAAGTTAAGCATATCATATATCCTTTTGGGCATAACAGAGGTACTAGCACCAACATCACATAACGCATAACAAGAGAAGTCATTCAAATAAATTTTTATCATAGGATCCCAACCATCTTCTAGCTTTCTAGGTATGGAGGCTTCTACTCTGAGTTTCTCCTCCCTAGCTTTGATGAGAGCATTAGTGATATGCTCTGTGAAGGCAAGGTTAAGCGTGCTAGTGCGGGGATCTCTAGACATCTTGTGAAGGAAATCAATAACTTCTGTAAGAGTGCAATTATCAAAATCAAGGTCACGAGCATCAAGTAAAGTGGTAGTGGTGTCCTTAAGGTTCACTTGGTTGGTAGTTTCTATAACATCACCATTAATAGGTCCATTGGGACCAGGAGTACATTGAGTGCTAAGAGTGTGAACATCCTCAATAACTTGGACAGTAGCAACAGTGTGGTGGGTAGGAAGACTCTTAATTCTTTCCTCTTCCTCCCTTTCTCTAGCCCATCTTTCTTTAAGCTTAGCCATCATCCTAATGTTTTCATTAATTTGCACTTGAGTAGCATTAATAGGGATGACTTCCCTCTCCTTAAGTGGAGAAGTTTCAATTTTTAGCAATTTTACCTCATTGGCTAAGTGGTCTACCTTAAAAGAAAGATCATCTAGTTTATGTAGTTTCTCTTCTACATTCTTATTAAAGGCTTTTTGGGTAGTGATGAAATCTTTAAGCATAGTCTCTAGTTCAGTATTGGAGTTCTTGGTACTAGGATAAGCATTGTTGTTCCCATAAGAGTTAGAGGGGAACGGTCTAGAATTGTTACCAAAGTTACTCCTATAAGCATTGTTGTTAAAATTGTTTCTAGAGATAAAGTTAACATCTACTTGTTCTTGAGCAATCAAAGAATTTAAAGGAACATCACGAGGATCAACAGTAGATTGCTTCGAAAGTAGAGCCATGATCAAGTCAACTTTTTCATTAAGGGAGGAAATCTCCTCGACAGAGTTTACCTTCCTACCTGTTGGAGCGCGTTCGGTGTGCCATTGGGAATAGTTGGTCATCATCTCATCGAGAAGCTTCGTGGCAGCACCAAGTGTAGTTGACATAAAAGTTCCTCCCGCGGCCGAATCTAACAAGTTCCGCGAGGTAAAGTTCAAGCCTGCATAAAAAGTTTGGATAACCATCCAAGTAGTCAAACCGTGAGTAGGGCAGTTCTTGATAAGAGACTTCATACGTTCCCAAGCTTGGGCAACGTGTTCATTATCCAATTGTTTAAAATTCATTATGTTACTTCTAAGTTGGATAATTTTAGCAGGTGGATAGTATTTTCCGATAAAAGCATCTTTGCATTTGTCCCAAGAATCTATGCTATTTCTAGGCAAAGACTGAAACCAAATTTTAGCTCCTCCTCTCAAGGAGAAAGGAAAAAGCTTAAGCTTAACAATATTACCATCTATTTCTTGGTACTTTTGCATATCACAAAGTTCAACAAAGTTGTTCAAGTGTAAAGCAGCATCATCTCCAGCACCGGAGAATTGTTCTCTCATGACTAAGTTCAGTAAAGCAGGTTTAATTTCATATGAAGGTGCTGAAGTGGCAGGTGTAGTAATAGGTGTGCTGATAAAGTCATCGTTGTTGTGACTAGTGAAGTCACACAACTTGGTGTTCACGGTGGAACCCATAGTAGCAAGCAAGCAAGATAACTATTTTTGTGATTTTCGATAAAAGGAACTAAAGCAAAAATGAAAAGTAAACTAACAAGACTAAAAAGCAAAGGTAAAAGATAGCATGCAACTCCCCTATCCTAAAGAGTGGAGTCCCCGGCAACGGCGCTAGAAAATACTCCTTGATGGGCCTCGAACCCCTCGTTGGTTACCCCAAGTGGAAGGTGTAAGATGCAGTAAGTAGAAGTGTTTTCCCCTAGCAAAGATGCCAAGGATCGATTCCCCAGAGACTCCTAGGTTCAACAGGTAGGTGTCAATTGCTACGGCGCCAGATTAGTAGCAACCAACGTGGACCTGCACACAGATACAAATAACTTTGCTCCCAACGAGTACAGAGAGGTTGTCAATCTCTCCGGCCTTGTAGTTCACAAAGGGTTAAAAGCAATGATAGTAGTGATAGATAGTTTTTGCAATAGTAAATAATAACGGAAAGTAAATAGTGGATGTGATCAATGATGGTAATATGGACCGGAGTCTCATGATGTTCCCTAGTGATGTCTCTCTCCCAAAAGACGATAAAACAACTATGTGAGGTAAACAAATTACAGCTGGGCAATTGACAGGACCACGAACGCAAACCAATGCTGACTACATTGCAAGAAAGGTTGAGGTTCAAAGCATGGGCGGTACGCCAAAGTAAGTAGACCGAAATCCATCAATATCTACTACTAATCATCCACCTTGAGATATCTATCCAGAACATCTCGCTGGTATTAAGTTGCGAGTCCCACCCATAGTGTAAACTCAATGCAACATACAACTCCATTAAAAGAACTTTGCGTAAAGTAAACAATCCTTGCACCCGCGGGCACAAGCACCATTGTTTTCCACCTTGTGGCAACATCACATTTTCTAGACTCATGTTTCTGTCAGTCAAGCTAGTCATCGAGGGGCATGAACCCACAATCGAGCATAACGTTCCCTCTTGGAGTCACTACTTACTACTCGGCCAAAGCAATAAATAACAACGGAGAACATGCAAGAATTACTTACGAACTAAAATATAAAAGAGGTGAATCAAATATATTACTCAAGATCAATCTGAACATAATCTCATAATCCATCGGATCCCAGCAAACTCAACATAGCAACAGCATAAGGATTACATAGGTGCCTCGATCACGTAGGGCAGCTCACGAGGACTAATTAGTGAAGCACAAGAACGGGAGGAGAACATCACATAGCTACTGGTCATGGACTCATGGTCCAAGGGAGACTACTCACGAGTCATCCAGGAGGCGTCCATGGCGGTGGAGAAGCTCCCGGTGGTGATCCTCCCCTCCGGCAGGGTGCCGGGAAGAGTTCTCCTGGTGCTCCCGATCTTGGAAGCGGCGGCGGCGGTGGAACAGAGATGGGATCGCAAAAAGAAGTCCTGTTCTGAGGGATTCGGAGGTCCCTCTAAATATATGCCAAAGGGGGGCACCGGACGGGCTTCGGGGGGCCCAGGCGCCCCCCCGGCGCGGCCCAGGGGGGGGGGCGCCCACAGGGCGCCTGGAGCCCCTGTGGCCCCCCCAGGCTGCCCTTCGGAGGCAGTGTTGTTTCCGGATCGCTGATTTTTATATAATTTTTCTGGATTTTTCTGGGCAGTTCTCGAAACATGAAAACCTGAAATACAAAAACAGCCGAAAACAGAAACTGGCACTGGGGTGCACTGGATTAGTAAGTTAGTCCAAATATGATCAAAAGTGTATGGAAGTGTATGAATATCATAGCAATATCACCCAAAAGTGGCATGGAGCAAGCAGAAATTATAGATACGTTTTGGACGTATCAACATCCCCAAGCTTAATTCCTGCTCGTCCTCGAGTAGGTAAATGATAACAAGAATAATTTCTGTGGTGACATGCTATTAACCATATAGGACTTTCTCATAGTCATATGACAAAAGCTTACTGAGACAATGATTCTAAAGTAATTAAGTTGTCTCAAGAGAAAATCACAAATGACTGAAAGTTTTACAACATGAAACTGAAACATCAAAAAGATTTGCAATGAACATGATGTGCAAATATGACAAAGTGATATCTAGCTTGCCCCCTTTAGTGATGCAAAACATAAGTGCAGGGGCACCTTCAAGGTTTAAGTGATGACTAGATACAATCATTTCAGAATAAACGATATCACAATCATGCAAAAGACAATGCTACTTTGGGACAATGCACATTACACTCAGAATGACAATCATGCTCTCAGTAGTTGGTGCTTCAATATAAAGGTAAAAGAAAGGTTAAGTTCTAAAGCTTTTTATTTGAAAACATTGAAGCAATTGTGTCAACGGTAGTAGTACTTCATATGTGTCATGCATAAAACATCTTATAAGTTGCAAGCCTCATGCATCGAATACCAATAGTGCTCGCTCCTTGTCCTAATTAGCTCGGATCCCCATGGGTTATCATTGCATTACATATGTTTTAACCAAGTGTCACAAAGGGGTACCTCTATGCCACCTGTACACAGGTCCAAGGAGATAGATCGCATTTGATTTCTCGTTTTTGATAGATCTCAACTTGAGGACATCCATACCGGGACAACATAGAAAATAGATGATGGACTCCTCTTTAATGCATAAGCATATTCTCATGAGAGATTGAGGATTAAGGTCCAAGCTAAAACTTCCACCATGATACATGGCTTTGGTTGGCGGCCCAATGTTCTTCTCTAACAATATGCATAGTTATTCAACCCACGGTAAATCACCCTTACTTCAGACAAGACGAACATGCATAGCAACTCACATGATATTCAACAAAAGTGTGACAGTTGATGGCGTCCCCAGAAACATGGTTACCTCTCAGCAAGCAACTCATAAGAAATAAGATACATAAGCAACATATTCTTTACCACAATAGTTTTCAGGCTACTTTCCCATGAGCTATGTATTGCATGGTTAGTTTGCTTAGTACAGGTGGAGGTTAGCAAAAGACTGGGAGTGACCAACTAAGAGAGCAATGACGGTCATAATCATGCAGAGCGACAAAGCAATATTGAATCAGGCATGGTAGTTATATCGCTACTTAGAAATAAAAGATCACCAAGGCTTGACAGACTTTCTTTACAGTCTTGAATATGCGTGAGCATACGCCAAGTCAAAAAATAAATTCTCGAAGGAAGATATTACTAAACCATACCACATCATAGGCAAACAAACCAAGTTGGTACTCCAATAACACATTGGGAACCTCCCAGCTATTTGAGATTAACCATAAGAAAAACCTGAACTACTAAGCACCATCATGAAAGTAGCATCTTTATCATAGACACATTAACCCATGCAACGGAAGCAAACTCTCTTAATAAGGTGAGCATGGTAATTAAAGAGAGTTCAAGCAACCAACTAAATAAAAGCTCTTGAAAAGATAAGCATGAATACTAAGAGCAGAGCACGATAGTAGCTATTAAAAGACAAAGAACACAGACAGCATAGATAGACATGAAAATTCTATGTAATGTTCTAGGTAGAGGTGGAGCGTGTTTCTCTCCCACATAAAGGAATGCTGGGTTCCGACTCGTTATGAAAAACTAAAAAGAAAACTAAAAGCAAGACGCTCCAAGCATAGCACATAACACATGAAGTGATTAAAATATAGCGGAACGAAAGACGAACTGATAATGTTGATGGAGAAGGGGATGCACGGGGGCATCCCCAAGCTTAGACGCTTGAGTCTCCTTGAATATTTCTTGGGGGTGCACGGGGGCATCCCCAAGCTTGAGCGCTTGACACTGCTGAATCTTTTTATCATCTTCCCTCGCACACTTGAAAACTCCCTTCATACATAACTCATCATAATCTGATTAGCGAGGTTAGTACCCTTTAATAAAATAATTATACCTTGCTGGAAATAAGGATATTCTTGAAGTTCTACTGTTTCTCAAGATTGCCAAAAGGTTTTTGCAAAGAAAAAGCAAGTTCTTAATTTGCAAAGTGAAGGTAAGGCAAAACAGGACAGAATCTGTGAAAAACAGAACAGCAGGCAGTAATTGACCTGTTCGGGATACTTGTGCAACTCAAATCAAAAAACTCAGAACTGACGCACGAAAGACAATTATATAGAGAATGCTGTCGAAAAAATTCAGACCAAAAAGATGATCTGGTGATTTTATACGAAGTTTTCTATCCAAGGACAAAATTTGTTTCCTGGACAGCACCTCACAACTTTTGAACTTTCTAGCAATCAGAGGCTATACTTGGCACAAATATGAAAAGCAAAGATACAATGATGATGCTACAGCAGTAAACAACATCAAGACACAACAAAAGCAAAAATTTTATTCATGTGGGCTGCCTCCCAAAAGCGCTTTCTTTTATGCCTTTAAGCTAGGCATAATGCATAGATCAAGTTTTATCAAGAGTAAAAGAATAACTAGCCCATACAACGGACTCAAAAGGTAACTTGACCTTCTTACGAGGGAAGTGTTCCATCCCTTTCTTGAGAGGAAGCTGAAATTTTATATTGCCCTCTTTCATGTCAATGACAGCACCAACGGTGCGCAAAAAGGGACGTCCCAAAATAATTGGACATGAAGGATCACATTCAATATCCATAATAGTGAAATCAACGGGCACATAATTATCACTGACAACAATTAGAACATCGTCGATCCTCCCCAAAGGTTTCTTTATGGAAGAATCAACGAGACGAACACCAAAAGAACAAGAATCATAAGGTTTCAAGTTAAGCATATCATATATCCTTTTGGGCATAACAGAGGTACTAGCACCAACATCACATAACGCATAACAAGAGAAGTCATTCAAATAAATTTTTATCATAGGATCCCAACCATCTTCTAGCTTTCTAGGTATGGAGGCTTCTACTCTGAGTTTCTCCTCCCTAGCTTTGATGAGAGCATTAGTGATATGCTCTGTGAAGGCAAGGTTAAGCGTGCTAGTGCGGGGATCTCTAGACATCTTGTGAAGGAAATCAATAACTTCTGTAAGAGTGCAATTATCAAAATCAAGGTCACGAGCATCAAGTAAAGTGGTAGTGGTGTCCTTAAGGTTCACTTGGTTGGTAGTTTCTATAGCATCACCATTAATAGGTCCATTGGGACCAGGAGTACATTGGGTGCTAAGAGTGTGAACATCCTCAATAACTTGGACAGTAGCAACAGTGTGGTGGGTAGGAAGGCTCTTAATTCTTTCCTCTTCCTCCCTTTCTCTAGCCCATCTTTCTTTAAGCTTAGCCATCATCCTAATGTTTTCATTAATTTGCACTTGAGTAGCATTAATAGGGATGACTTCCCTCTCCTTAAGTGGAGAAGTTTCAATTTTTAGCAATTTTACCTCATTGGCTAAGTGGTCTACCTTAAAAGAAAGATCATCTAGTTTATGTAGTTTCTCTTCTACATTCTTATTAAAGGCTTTTTGGGTAGTGATGAAATCTCTAAGCATAGTCTCTAGTTCAGTATTGGAGTTCTTGGTACTAGGATAAGCATTGTTGTTCCCATAAGAGTTAGAGGGGAACGGTCTAGAATTGTTATCAAAGTTACTCCTATAAGCATTGTTGTTAAAATTGTTTCTAGAGATAAAGTTAACATCTACTTGTTCTTGAGCAATCAAAGAATTTAAAGGAACATCACGAGGATCAACAGTAGATTGCTTCGAAAGTAGAGACATGATCAAGTCAACTTTTTCATTAAGGGAGGAAATCTCCTCGACAGAGTTTACCTTCCTACCTGTTGGAGCGCGTTCGGTGTGCCATTGGGAATAGTTGGTCATCATCTCATCGAGAAGCTTCGTGGCAGCACCAAGTGTAGTTGACATAAAAGTTCCTCCCGCGGCCGAATCTAACAAGTTCCGCGAGGTAAAGTTCAAGCCTGCATAAAAAGTTTGGATAACCATCCAAGTAGTCAAACCGTGAGTAGGGCAGTTCTTGATAAGAGACTTCATACGTTCCCAAGCTTGGGCAACGTGTTCATTATCCAATTGTTTAAAATTCATTATGTTACTTCTAAGTTGGATAATTTTAGCAGGTGGATAGTATTTTCCGATAAAAGCATCTTTGCATTTGTCCCAAGAATCTATGCTATTTCTAGGCAAAGACTGAAACCAAATTTTAGCTCCTCCTCTCAAGGAGAAAGGAAAAAGCTTAAGCTTAACAATATTACCATCTATTTCTTGGTACTTTTGCATATCACAAAGTTCAACAAAGTTGTTCAAGTGTAAAGCAGCATCATCTCCAGCACCGGAGAATTGTTCTCTCATGATTAAGTTCAGTAAAGCAGGTTTAATTTCATATGAAGGTGCTGAAGTGGCAGGTGTAGTGATAGGTGTGCTGATAAAGTCATCGTTGTTGTGACTAGTGAAGTCACACAACTTGGTGTTCTCGGTGGAACCCATAGTAGCAAGCAAGCAAGATAACTATTTTTGTGATTTTCGATAAAAGGAACTAAAGCAAAAATGAAAAGTAAACTAACAAGACTAAAAAGCAAAGGTAAAAGATAGCATGCAACTCCCCTATCCTGAAGAGTGGAGTCCCCGGCAACGGCGCCAGAAAATACTCCTTGATGGGCCTCGAACCCCTCGTTGGTTACCCTAAGTGGAAGGTGTAAGATGCAGTAAGTAGAAGTGTTTTCCCCTAGCAAAGATGCCAAGGATCGATTCCCCAGAGACTCCTAGGTTCAACAGGTAGGTGTCAATTGCTACGGCGCCAGATTAGTAGCAACCAACGTGGACCTGCACACAGATACAAATAACTTTGCTCCCAACGAGTACAGAGAGGTTGTCAATCTCTCCGGCCTTGTAGTTCACAAAGGGTTAAAAGCAATGATAGTAGTGATAGATAGTTTTTGCAATAGTAAATAATAACGGAAAGTAAATAGTGGATGTGATCAATGATGCTAATATGGACCGGAGTCTCATGATGTTCACTAGTGATGTCTCTCTCCCAAAAGACGATAAAACAGCTATGTGAGGTAAACAAATTACAGCTGGGCAATTGACAGGACCACGAACGCAAACCAATGCTGACTACATTGCAAGAAAGGTTGAGGTTCAAAGCATGGGCGGTATGCCAAAGTAAGTAGACCGAAATCCATCAATATCTACTACTAATCATCCACCTTGAGATATCTATCCAGAACATCTCGCTGGTATTAAGTTGCGAGTCCCACCCACAGTGTAAACTCAATGCAACAGACAACTGCATTAAAAGAACTTTGCGTAAAGTAAACAATCCTTGCACCCGCGAGCATAAGCACCGTTGTTTTCCCCCTTGTGGCAACAACACATCCCCTAGACTCATGTTTCTGTCACTCAAGCTAGTCATCGAGGGGCATGAACCCACAATCGAGCATAACGTTCCCTCTTGGAGTCACTACTTACTACTCGGCCAAAGCAATAAATAACAACGGATAACATGCAAGAATTACTTATGAACTAAAATATAAAAGAGGTGAATCAAATATATTACTCAAGATCAATCTGAACATAATCTCATAATCCATCGGATCCCAGCAAACTCAACATAGCAACAGCATAAGGATTACATAGGTGCCTCGATCATGTAGGGCAGCTCACGAGGACTAATTAGTGAAGCACAAGAACGGGAGGAGAACATCACATAGCTACTGGTCATGGACTCATGGTCCAAGGGAGACTACTCACGAGTCATCCGGGAGGCGTCCATGGTGGTGGAGAAGCTCCCGGTGGTGATCCTCCCCTCCGGCAGGGTGCCGGGAAGAGTTCTCCTGGTGCTCCCGATCTTGGAAGCGGCGGCGGCGGCGGAACAGAGATGGGATCGCAAAAAGAAGTCCTGTTCTGAGGGATTCGGAGGTCCCTCTAAATATATGCCAAAGGGGGGCACCGGACGGGCTTCGGGGGGCCCAGGCGCCCCCCCGGCGCGGCCCAGGGGGGGGGGGGCGCCCACAGGGCGCCTGGAGCCCCTGTGGCCCCCCCAGGCTGCCCTTCGGAGGCAGTGTTGTTTCCGGATCGCTGATTTTTTATATAATTTTTCTGGGCAGTTCTCGAAACGTGAAAACCTGAAATACAAAAACAGCCGAAAACAGAAACTGGCATTGGGGTGCACTGGATTAGTAAGTTAGTCCAAATATGATCAAAAGTGTATGGAAGTGTATGAATATCATAGCAATATCACCCAAAAGTGGCATGGAGCAAGCAGAAATTATAGATACGTTTTGGACGTATCAGTGACGTTGCTGTACCGTACGTGTGTTGAACGCGGAGGTGCCGTCCGTTCGGCGCTAGGATCATCGGTGACGAAGAACGCGAAGAGTACGACTACTTCATCCACGTTCCTTCGAACGCTTCCACACGCGATCTACAAAAGGGTATGTAGATGCACTCAAGTATGCTCGTTGCTAGATGACTCCTTAGATTGATCTTGGTGAAAGCATATAAATTTTTTGAATTCTGCTACGTTCCCCAACAGTGGCATCTGAGCTAGGTCTTTTGCGTAGCATCTTGCACGAGTAGAACACAAAGCAGTTGTGGGCGTTGAGTTTGCTCAACTTTCTTGCCGTTACTAGTCTAATCTTGATTCGGCGGTATTGTGGGATGAAGTGGCCCGGACCGACCTTAAACGTACGCTTACGTGAGACTGGTTCCACCGACAGACATGCACTAGATGCATAAGGTGGCTGGCGGGTGTACTGTCTCTCCCACTTTAGTCGGATAGGATTCGATGAACAGGGTCCTTATGAAGGGTAAATAGAAATTGACAAATCACGTTGTGGTGTTGGCGTAGGTAAGAAACGTTCTTGCTAGAAAACCTATAGAAGCCACGTAAAACTTGCAACAACAATTAGAGGTCGTCTAACTTGTTCTTGCAGCATGTGCTATGTGATATGGTATGGCCAAGAAGATGTGATGAATGATATATGTGATGTATGAGATTGATCATGTTCTTGTAATAGGGAATCACGACTTGCATGTCGATGAATTTGACAACCGGCAGGAGCCATAGGAGTTGTCTTAATTATTGTATGACCTGCGTGTCACTGAATAACGCCATGTAATTACTTAACTTTATTGCTAAACGTTAGCCATAGTAGTAGAAGTAATAGTTGGCGTGACGACTTCATGAAGACACGATGATGGAGATCATGGTGTCAAGCCGGTGACAAAGATGATCATGGTGCCCCGGAGATGGAGATCGAAGGAGCAAGATGATATTGGCCATATCATGTCACTTTATATGATTGCATGTGATGTTTATCATGTTTATGCATCTTGTTTACTTAGAACGACGGTAGTAAATAAGATGATCTCTCACTAAAATTTCAAGAATAGTGTTCCCCCTAACTGTGCACCGTTGCTAAGGATCGTTGTTCCGAAGCACCACGTGATGATCGGGTGTGATAGGTTCTAACGTTCGCATACAACGGGTGTAAGCCAGATTTACACAAGCAATACACTTAGGGTTCACTTGACGAGCCTAGCATGTACAGACATGGCCTCGGAACACGGAAGACCGAAAGGTCGAACATGAGTCGTATAGAAGATACGATCAACATGAAGATGTTCACCGTTGATGACTAGTCCGTCTCACGTGATGATCGGACATGGGCTAGTCGATTCGGATCATGTATCACTTAGATGACTAGAGAGATGTCAATCTGAGTGGGAGTTCATTAAAATTTGATTAAGATGAACTTAATTATCATGAACTTAGTCTAAATTTTTTACAATATGTCTTGTAGATCAAATGGCCCACGCTCATGTCACCCTCAACTTCAACGCGTTCCTAGAGAAATCCAAGCTAAAAGACGATGGTAGCAACTATACGGACTGGGTCCGTAACCTGAGGATCATCTTCATAGTTGCGAAGAAAACTTATGTCCTAGATGCACCGCTAGGTGACGCTCCCGCCCCGGCAAACCAAGATGTTATGAACGCTTGGCAATCGCGTTGTGATGATTACTCCCTGGTTCAGTGCGGCATGCTCTACAGCTTAGAATCGGGGCTCCAAAAGCGTTTTGAGCACCACGGGGCATATGAGATGTTCCAAGAGCTGAAAATGGTTTTCCAAGCTCATGCCCGAGTCGAGAGATATGACGTCTACGACGCATTCTACAGCTGTAAGATGGAGGAAAACAGTTCTGTCAGTGAGCACATCCTCAAGATTTCTGGGTTGCACAACCGCTTGTCTCAGTTGGGAATGAATCTCCCAGACGAAGCGGTCGTTGACAGAATCCTCCAGTCGCTCCCACCAAGCTACAAGAGCTTCGTGTTGAACTTCAGTATGCAGGGGATGGAGAAGTCCATTCCCGAGGTGTATTCAATGCTGAAATTGGCGGAGGTGGATATCAAGAAAGAACATCAAGTGTTGATGGTCAATAAAACCACTAAGTTCAAGAAGGGCAAGGGTAAGAAGAACTTCAAGAAGGACGTCAAGGGAGTTGCCGCGCCCGGTAAGCCTGTTGCCGGGAAGAAGCCAAAGTATGGACCCAAGCCTGAGACAGAGTGCTTTTATTGCAAGGGAACGGGTCACTGGAAGCGGAACTGCCCCAAATACTTAGCGGACAAGAAGGCCGGCAACGTCAAAGGTATATGTGATATACATGTTATTGATGTGTACCTTACCAGCGCTCGTAGTAGCTCCTGGGTATTCGATACCGGTGCAGTTGCTCATATTTGTAACTCTAAGCAGGAGTTGCGGAATAAGCGGAGACTGGCGAAGGACGAGGTGACGATGCGCGTTGGGAATGGTTCCAAGGTCGATGTGATCGCCGTCGGCACACTGCCTCTACATCTACCCTCGGGATTAGTTTTAAACCTTAATAATTGTTATTTAGTACCAGCTTTGAGCATGAACATTGTATCTGGATCTCGTCTTATGCGAGATGGCTACTCATTTAAATCCGAGAATAATGGTTGTTATATTTATTTGAGAGATATGTTTTATGGTCATGCCCCGCTGGTCAATGGTTTATTTTTGATGAATCTCGATCGTGATGTTACACATATTCATAGTGTTAATGCCAAAAGATGTAAAGTTGACAATGATAGTCCCACATATTTGTGGCATTGCCGCCTTGGTCATATTGGTGTCAAACGTATGAAGAAGCTTCATGCTGATGGACTTCTGGAGTCTCTTGATTATGAATCATTTGACACGTGCGAACCATGCCTCTTGGGCAAGATGACCACGGAACAATGGAGCGAGCAACCAACTTATTGGAAATCATACATACCGATGTTTGCGGTCCAATGAGCGTTAAGGCTCGCGGAGGCTATCGTTATGTTCTCACCCTCACAGATGACTTGAGTAGATGTGGGTATATCTACTTGATGAAGCACAAGTCTGAGACCTTTAAAAAGTTCAAGGAATTTCAGAATGAGGTTGAGAATCAACGAGACAAGAAAATAAAGTTCTTACGATCGGATCATGGGGGTGAATATTTGAGTCATGAATTTGGCACGCACCTTAGGAACTGTGGAATTGTTTCACAATTGACACCGCCCGGAACACCTCAACGTAACGGTGTGTCTGAACGTCAAAATCGTACTCTGTTGGACATGGTGCGATCTATGATGTCCCTCACCGATTTACCGCTATCTTTTTGGGGTTATGCTTTAGAGACTGCCGCATTCACTTTAAATAGGGCTCCGTCGAAATCCGTTGAGACGACACCGTATGAACTTTGGTTTGGCAAGAAACCGAAGCTGTCGTTTCTGAAAGTTTGGGGTTGCGATGCTTATGTCAAGAAACTTCAACCTGAAAAGCTCGAACCCAAATCGGAAAAATGCGTCTTCATAGGATACCCAAAGGAAACGATTGGGTACACCTTCTACCACAGATCCGAAGGCAAAGTCTTTGTTGCCAAGAATGGATCCTTTCTGGAGAAAGAGTTTCTCTCGAAAGAAGTGAGTGGGAGGAAAGTAGAACTTGATGAGGTGACAGTCACCCCTCCTGAACCGGAAAGTAGCGCAACGCAGGAAATTGTTCTTGAGGTGCCTGCACCGACAAGGGAGGAAGTTAATGATGATGATCATGAAGAAACAGATTAAGTTACTACTGAACTTCGAAGGTCCACAAGGGCATGTTCCGCACCAGAGTGGTACGGGAACCCTGTCATGGAAATCATGTTGTTGGACAATGGTGAACCTTCGAACTATGAAGAAGCGATGGCGGGCCCGGATTCCAATAAATGGCTTGGAGCCATGAAATCCGAGATAGAATCCATGTATGAAAACAAAGTATGGACTTTGGTGGACTTGCCTGATGATAGGCACGCCATAGAAAATAAATGGATATTTAAGAAGAAGACAAACGCGGATGCTAATGTGACCATCTATAAGGCTCGGCTTGTTGCTAAGGGTTATCGACAAGTTCAAGGGATTGACTACGACGAGACTTTCTCTCCTGTAGCGATGCTGAAGTCAGTCAGAATCATGTTAGCTATTGCCGCATTCTATGATTATGAGATATGGCAAATGGACGTCAAAACGGCATTCCTTAATGTCTTCCTCAAGGAAGAGTTGTATATGATGCAGCTAGAAGGTTTTGTCGATCCAGAGAATGCTAACAAGGTGTGCAAGCTCCAGCGCTCGATTTACGGGCTGGTGCATGCATCTCGGAGTTGGAATATTCGCTTTAATGATGTGATCAAAGCGTTTGGCTTTATACAGACTTATGGAGAAGCCTGTATCTACAAGAAAGTGAGTGGGAGCTCTGTAGCATTTCTCATATTATATGTGGATGACATATTGCTGACGGGAAATGATATAGAATTCTTGGAAAGTGTAAAGGCCTATTTGAATAAGAGTTTTTCAATGAAGGACCTTGGAGAAGCAGCTTACATATTGGGCATCAAAATCTATAGAGATAGATCAAGACGCCTCATCGGTCTTTCACAAAGTACATACCTTGACAAGATATTGAAGAAGTTCAATATGGATCAGTCCAAGAAGGGGTTCTTGCTTGTTTTGCAAGGTATGAGATTGAGCAAGGCTCAGTCGCCGACCACGGCAGAAGATAGAGAAAAGATGAGTGTCATTCCCTATACCTCGGCCATAGATTCTATCATGTATGCCATGCTGTGTACCAGACCTGATGTGAACCTTGCCATAAGTTTGGTAGGGAGGTACCAAAGTGATCCTGGTATGGAACACTGGACAGCGGTCAATAACATCCTAAAGTACCTGAAGAGGACTAAGGATATGTTTCTCGTTTATGGAGGTGACGAAGAGCTCGTCATAAAGGGTTACTAAAAGAACATGCGGTGCCCCCATGTTTGGTTTTGGTAATTGATGACAATCTCTATGGACTAATGGTTGCCTTGAGTTATATTTGAAGGGTTTGTCCATAGGATTTTCTTTGAGTTCATTTGTTGGTTTCAAGGAGAGTTTGTGATGACCAAGGTGCTATTAAGGAATTATCCAAAGATTGGTCTTGTGGGTGTTGAGCTTATTGCAAGCATGTCTTGAAGAAGAAGAGTTTGTGATCATTCATGTTTACCTTCAAGACATCATCCAAATGAAGAGAGTTGGAAAGATTCAAGGTTGATCAAGACTAAGTGAAGGAGTGAATCAAGTTGATCAACACACAAATCGTAGAAGATGTACCGAGAGGGATCAAGCAATCCTATGGTATGGTAAGCATTATCAATCATGCTTTGTGTACTAACCCATGGTCTTCGTGAGAGTTCTCTGTGGGGTTAGGTTGCGGTGTGCAAGTTCAAGTGGAGCATCATGAAGAGATCAAGTGCTTGAAGCTTGCCATCCATTGTGGTGACAATGGACTTGTGAAGATATGCCGAAGAGTGGCTCACCCATAGTGGAGTATGGGGGAGCAATCTACTTCTCTTCACCGAGACAACGCAAACAAGAAAGGTGGTCCAACTTGAGGAAGTCAAGATCATCTACATCTAGCTCAAGTGGACTTTGTGCAAAGCAAAGGTTTGCCCTTGATAGGTTTTCTATTTTACCGGTCTCGTGGTGGTAGTTGGGAGACCGGGTTATAGGATCGTTTGCCGTACTATCAAGGGGGGCTCTCAAGTTGGTAGCTTGATCGTATCGTTAGTAGAGAGCTCAAACCATTGCATCCTTGCATCATGTTTCTTGGTTCTTGTTTGGTTCTCTTTGCGAGTCTTAGAGTTTATGGTCATCTTTATGACAAGCTTGAGTTCATCGAAAACGGAGTTCACATGCGTCTTCTATGATGTTTTCGGTGTTGGATGTTTTACCGGTCTTATCCGAGGAAGGGTTCTCACCATTTTCTTATGGGCCTTTTCTAATTTGCTTCTTATTGGTTTTTCTATCAAGATTGTGTTAGCCCTTGTCGCTAGCTTTCCAACAAACTTGGTTTCATCGAATTTGGAGTCCGTATGCAAAAGTTATTGACGTTTTGGTGTACTGAAAAGGCTGCAGCGGTACTACCGCGGGTAGGAGCGGAAGTAATTTTTTACTACCGCTTTCGGGAGAGGTACTACCGGTTTCGGGAGCAGTACTACCGCTTGGAGCAGTACTACCGCGGCTACTTCCGTGGCTACTTCCGCTCGGGACCAAAAACTCGTCACAAGTCCAGCGGTGGTAGGCACGGATGTAATTTTTTAGTACCGCTCGCAAGCAGTAGTACCGCTACCCTTAGCAGTACTACCGCTACCCCTAGCGGTAGTACCGTGAGGTCAAGCGGTACTACCGCTCCGACGGTTTTTCTGGCCTTTTTCCTCCTCGCTGTTGTTTTTCAAAGGGGTTCTACTGCCCTAGCGGTAGTACCGCTCCTGGAGCGGTAGTACCGCTCTGTGCGGGCTGTGAGCATAACGGTTGGATTTTTTCCCCACCTATAAAAGGGGGTCTTCTTCCCCAATGAACCTTATCCTTTGAGCTCGTGTTCTTCCCCCATTGTTGACCTTCTTAGAGCTTGCTATCTCTCAATCCCTCCATGGATTCTTGCTAGTTTTTGGGGGAAAAGAGAGAGGAGATCTAAATCCATATTTCCACCAATCACTTTCTCCTCTAGGTGAGGGGAACCCCTTGGATCTTGATCTTGGAGTTCTTGGTGTTCTCCTTCTTGTTCTTCCTCTCATTTCCCTCCCTAGCATTAGTTGCTTTGGTGGGATTTGGGAGAGAAAGACTTGGACACTCCGTGTGCCCTTGCCATTGCATTTGGTGCATCGGTTTGAGTTCTCCACGGTGATACGTGGAAGTGAAGTTTAGAAGCTTATTACTCTTGGGTGCTTGGTACCCTTGAGCTTGTTCCTCTTGGGTGCTTGGGCGCCCTAGACGGTTGTGGTCACCTCGAAGCCATATTCCATTGTGGTGAAGCTTCGTGGTGTCGTTGGGGAGATAGCCCCAACCTTGGTGTTCGGAGCTCAATCATTGTGGTGTAAAGCTCCGGGCAAGCGTCGGGGTCTCCAATTAGGTTGTGGAGATCGCCTCGAGCAATTTGACGGGTTCGGTGACCGCCCCCAAGGGTTGCCAAAGTGTACGGGTTCGGTGACCGCCCCCAAGGGTTGCCATTTGTACGGGTTCGGTGACCACCCTCAAGGGTCCCTTAGTGGAATCACGGCATCTTGCATTGTGCGAGGGCGTGAGGAGATTACGGTGGCCCTAGTGGCTTCTTGGGGAGCATTGTGCCTCCACACCGCTCCAAACGGAGATTAGCATCCGCAAGGGTGTGAACTTCGGGATACATCGTCGTCTCCGCGTGCCTCGGTTATCTCTTACCCGAGCCCTTTACTTATGCACTATACTTTGTGATAGATATATTGTTTCTTGTCATATATCTTGCTATCACCTAGTTGTTTATCTTGCTTAGCATAAGTTGTTGGTGCACATAGGTGAGCCTAGTTGTTGTAGGTTTTGTGCTTGATAAATTAACCGCTAGGTTTATTCCGCATTTGTTCAAGCCTAAACCGTAATTATTTTAAAGCGCCTATTCACCCCCCCCTCTAGGCGACATCCACGATCTTTCAGTTGGTATCAGAGCCTCGTCTCTCTTTATAGGGCTTTACCGCCTAGAGAGTAAGGATGTCGACTAGGGGTTTAGGTTTCTCTGACACTCTTAGTTTCAATGGCACAAATTTTGATGTTTGGTTAATTTGCATGCTTAATCTCTTTAGGGTCATGGACCCAAATTTAGAGCGAATTGTAGATATGGGTTTTTCTCCTCCAAAGGATGCACAAAGATTATCTTTAGAGGATGAGAAAAACTCTTATCTCAATGCTCAAGCTTCTAATGTGCTTTTTGATGCTTTGAGCAATGTAGTTATATTTCAACTCATGCCGTTCCGGGATGCTCATGAGTTGTGGACAAAGCTTCAAGATAAATATGGTGTGTCCAAGAACTGTAGGAATGATTGTTCTCCCTCCACCTCCGGCCGTGTTGTCTTCTCAGCTTCTTCTACTTCACCTACATGTGGTTTGCCACAAGGTAATGATATGGTGAGTAGTGTTGGTCATTGCAATGATGATAGTATGCTTATTGTGGATGATCCTTCATCACTATCTTACTGCAATGCATCTTCTTTGGACTTTAACACTTCGAGCACCCTACATGTTTCACATGCGTGTGTTGATAGTCCTTGCATATCATGTAGAAATTGCTTAACTAAAACTCATGATGATATGCTTGCTATGTCTTGTTGCCATGATAAAAATGCATCTATTTCCTCGAATTATTGTGCTAACAATGTAGAGGAAACCCAACACCCCATGGAACTATATGTAGTCTTGAATGGTGCTTCAAGGGATCCTACATCATCATCTATTGCGTTTTGCCTTATGGCTAAGGCTTCAAAGGTATCTCCCACTTTGAACCCCAATATATCTTGTCATGATAGTGATGATGAGAATGATGATGATGTAGAAAATGATGAAGAGAATGACAATGTTGCCTCCTTAAAAATTAAGGGGGAAATGATTTTTAAAGCTCTTCATAAGAATAAAATTGCTCGTTCCAACTTCATGGAAATCATGTCTATTGCCATTGAGGGCAAGAAATATATAGAGGAGTTGGAATCTCATCTAGAGGAGCATGAGGTCACCATTGAGAAAATGGAAGGTCATGAGCGTGATTACGCTAATGAGATCGCCGACCTCTCGCAAGCTCTTGAGTTTGAACAAACCACCAAGGAATCTCTTGAGGAGACTTTTGCTCTAGAACTATCTAGAATAAAGGAATCCCGTGATAGAGCTCTCGAGGTGGCTAATGATTTTGAAACTAAAAATGAGAAGCTTGAAGTTGCACATGCTAAACTTCTTGAGGATTTTGATCACCTCAAAAATGGCTCAAGGGTCATTAAGAGTGAGCTCATCAAACTCACCGAGTCTCATGCTCAACTTAAAGCTTCATATTCTAAAGAGCTTGCCAAGTTGCCTTCTCCTCTTGCTATTATTGATGATGCTTGTGCTACTAACTCTATTTCTAGTGAAGCATCCATTTTGAAGGAGAATGTTGAGCTAAGGGCTCAACTTGAGTTGCTATCTAGCAATTATGGGAGATTGGAAGAAAGTCATGTAAAGCTCACAAGCTCTCATGATGATCTTCTAGTATCCCATAATGTGCTAAAGATAGCTCATGAGGCCATGATCATCAAGGTAACATCTAGTGAGTCTCATGTGGTCGCTAGCACTACTTCTAGTCAAAATGCTATATTGCCATGTGCTAGTCCTCGTAATTCATCTATGCATAACATTGGTACATCTTGTGATGAATTGCTTTCCTTGCCTTGTTGCTCTAACAATGAAGCCTATACTTCCTCTAGTACTTGTGTTGATACTAACCATGTAGAGGAAATCAAAGAGCTCATGGCCCAAGTCTCTTCCTTGAAGAAAGACTTGGAAAAGTGTCATGAAGGGAAGTCCACACTCAACAATATCTTGAGTGTGCAAAAATCCCCCAATGACAAAGGTGGACTTGGATTCAACTCCAACAAGAAGAAGAAGTCCAAGAGCAACAAGAAGAAGGGCCAAGAACAACTCAAGAATTCGGCCAAGATTATTTGATTCAAGTGCAAAATTGAAGGGCATCATGTTAGATCTTGCCCATTGAAGAAGAAGGTCATTAGTGACAAGCAACAAGGGAACAGGCCACAAGTTCAATCTCGTGCTCAAACGCAAGTTGGAGAAAGGCCGCTTCCCAAGAAGACTCATGGTAATGCTTCTCCTTTTGAGAAATCAAATGAGAAGAAAGTAAAGAGTAGATGTTGCTACCTATGCCATGAGAAGGGTCACCTTGCTTCTTCATGCACGAGTGGTAACTTATCCAACCCAATTATTATTGATGATGTCTATTTTCTTGGGAAGGATAATGTTGGCAATGTGTTTGCCAAGTTTTTTGGTACTCAAAGTGGTGTCAAGAAAAGAACCATTTGGGTGGCCAAGCCTATTGTGACTAACCTCTTAGGACCCAACTTGGTTGGGGACCAACAAGCTAAAACTTGATCAATAGGCGTTGTTGGAGGGCATTGGAGACTTGGTACATTATGAAGAATTAAGGGGTCTTCATCATTCATATTGTCTCAAGCCAAGTCATTCGGATGATCAAGTTTCTATCTTATATCCAATGTTCCTCCTTGCGGTAACTCGTGCTTAATTTGTTTACATTGAAAGTTACTTGCCCCTTTGCATGTTTTGGTTTTGTTCCTTGCATGTGTTTGTATATGATGTGCGTCCAATTTGTATATCTTGAGAAATCAAGTATGTGTATATTGGTTTGCACATCATGTATGTGTGTGTTGTGCATTGAGCCTGTGTGCTTCTTGCTTTTATCTTAGTTGGCTCTTGTGAGAGATTAATGGAACATCCCATTTTGGGGGAGTGATGTGCTTTGTGCACCTCACAATCCTATAAATGTGTGTACATGAGGAATACCATCTAGTATTGATATTACAAGATTATCTAGTCTCTATGTGGTATGTCTTCTCATGAGAAAGTCAAATTCTAAATGTTCCATTAATTATCTCTTGTTGGTTCTCTTTTGCATCTTGGTAAGTTTTTCATTGGTATCACATTATGGGGGAGTAATATTCTATGTGCATATTACAAGCCTAGAAAATGTGTAAATTTGAGATATTGTCACCTAGAGTTGATAGTATAAATTATGTTGTTCCTAGGTGGCATGTTAGCTCTACAAGTTGCATTTTGCTTGTGTTTGGTGTGAAGATGATGTTGGATATCATTGCTATCTATCACCGGGAATTATTTCCAAATACCTCTTGTCTTTGACAATTGGTAATCATTTATGTGGTGGAAATTATTGATCATCTTTACATTGTCTTTTGGTTTTATTTGTCTTATCTCTTGCCAAGTTTGTGTCAACTCCCATTGCCTTCCGTGCCACTTGTGGATCTTGTTATTTTATTGTTTTTGTCAAGTGTTTTCTAGATATAGTGAAAGTGGTGATCCTACCTTGTGCATTTTGTATTCAAATGCAAATTCTCTTTAATGCACAATTCTTGGGGGAGCTATCCTATCTTCTATAGAACACTCATCTTGTGATCCATATCAAGTGTGTGTTGATGGAAGGCAATCCGTTTCTTTTTGGTACTTTGTGCCATCATGAAACTTTGTAGATGGGTTGGTTTGTTTGGAACCATCCTCTCTTTTGGGAGTGCGATATCTTTCCTTTTGCGTGTATCAATGGATATCTCATTCCTTGATGTATCTTCTAATAGATATCTTCCAAGTGATGATTTCTCCATTTGGTATCCTATTTTCACTTGGTATTTCTTTTTATTTTGTTTCGTTTCTTGAAAGTCTTGAGCATGCATATTTACTACATGTATTTTCTTTGGCATGCTTTCTTTCTTTAACCCAATATATAGGGGAAACTCCACCTAGTCTCAATTTGGATGAGATGTGCATATAACTTATTTTCTTATATAAATGCACATATGTTTGTGGAGTTTGTCCTATGTATTGGTGTTTCTAACTCTTTGGTCCCAATGAGTTTGGGTACCATTTTGTTTGTGTTGTTGTTCTAGGAACAATTGGGGATGCATTGGATGCTCGGCTCATTCAAAAGGAAGGTGGTGTCACCATGTGCTTATTGGAGTCAAGCTAGGATGATCAATGAACTACTATCTACCTTCATTTGGTATCTACTACATCCTTCCAATGGTATCTCGGTAACAAGTATCATCATCTACTTCATGCACACATTTCTTGCACCAACCTTGTGTAGGTTGCATCATGGAATGTTAGTCATTCCTTCTTGTGATATTTGTTTCCTTCCTAAAGCATCCCAACAATTATGCCTTGTTGCTAGTTGTGATGTCTTTGATGTTCGCTTGGTTGGAATTCATGTATATACAATAAGACCTTATCTAGCCATGTGCTATGCGTTTAAGCAAAATATCTTATTGGTATAATTATGACTTCCTTGTGGATATCTTTTTTACTTCCTTTTTGTAACTATTTCGAGTGTACATTATTCTTTGTGGATTGATATCATCATGATTCTCATCTACCTAGAATCTTATACACTTGAGAGAAATTACATATCTAGAAAATATCCTTTCTTTCACGACCACCTTGTCGTTCTTGTTTCATTTCTTTGGTGGCTCCGTGAAAGCCTTTGCCTTGAGTGCGGATCTTATCTTGTTGCATCTAGATGCACTCTTGTGTGGTGAGGATATTTTTGTCTCTTGCTTGTCTTGACAAGGCTTTTGCCAATTAATTGGTATCCCTCGTCTTGATAACGCTCTCTTTTAAATCTTCACCACGGGCTGTCTCAAGCATAGGTTCTTTATATGCTTATTAGTGAGCTTGTGAACCCGTTTTCTTGTTGTGTGTGGGAATGATAGGCCTTGCACCGAGTATCTCTTTCTTTCAAGACTATATTGATGCCTAATGTTCATCCATACATTAGTCTTCTCAAGTGCTTTGCCATGAATCACACACATCATTTTGGTTGAGCATACTCTTAAGTTGTCTCTTTTATATGTTGCTCAACCATTTGTTTGTTGCAAGTGCTAGGCTTTGTTTCCTTCATGCTCTCTTGCACTTGGTGTGAGTGTCTATTGGTCTTGGGGGAGTGATGATCCTATTTTGTGCACTTGGTATCCTAATGAAAATATTCTAAGGAGTGCATAAATTACGGGGAGCTTCACTAGTGTCTTTAGAACACTCCGTTGCTATGTAGTGAGGTTCTATTGATCTTGGGGGAGCGACGATCCTATTTTGTGCTCGTTGTATCCAAATACAAAACTAAATTGTGCACAAATCATGGGGAGCTTCTCTAGTTTCTCTAGAACACTCCTTTGCTCTTATCATAATATCTTTTATTCATTTGGCTTGTCGGATCATTGGTCTAGTTGGGTCAATTGGTATCTTTTGATAGCTTGATTCAATTGGTTTCCTTTGATTGCTTGATTGCGTGTTTTTCTCCCTTTGTTATACCTTTGTGGCATATCATTCTTTTGCAATCTTTGGGCCTCAATATAGTTTGTCTTCCTCCAAATATTTACAGTTGGATATATGTATCGCATTCCACTCTCTATTTTGAGGAATACATAATTTATGGAGGAACACAATTTATATTGACCTTCTAAGTTTTTCGCCCATTTTGGCAATCGATGCCAATGGGGGAGAAGATTCAGAGAGTTTAGTCTTGTGAGAAAGTTTAGAGAGTTGTCTCTTCTCTCATCTTGCTTTGGTTTTGTTCCTAAGCTTTTGCATCTCATGCTCATACATTATTGTTGCATGGTATGGTGAAGCATAATTCCTTATATAAACTCTCTTGAAAGTGATTGTCATCAATTACCAAAATGGGGGAGATTGAAAGAACATGCGGTGCCCCCATGTTTGGTTTTGGTAATTGATGACAATCTCTATGGACTAATGGTTGCCTTGAGTTATATTTGAAGGGTTTGTCCATAGGCTTTTCTTGGAGTTCATTTGTTGGTTTCAAGGAGAGTTTGTGATGACCAAGGTGCTATTAAGGAATTATCCAAAGATTGGTCTTGTGGGTGTTGAGCTTATTGCAAGCATGTCTTGAAGAAGAAGAGTTTGTGATCATTCATGTTTACCTTCAAGACATCATCCAAATGAAGAGAGTTGGAAAGATTCAAGGTTGATCAAGACTAAGTGAAGGAGTGAATCAAGTTGATCAACACACAAATCGTAGAAGATGTACCGAGAGGGATCAAGCAATCCTATGGTATGGTAAGCATTGTCAATCATGCTTTGTGTACTAACCCATGGTCTTCGTGAGAGTTCTCTGTGGGGTTAGGTTGCGGTGTGCAAGTTCAAGTGGAGCATCATGAAGAGATCAAGTGCTTGAAGCTTGCCATCCATTGTGGTGACAATGGACTTGTGAAGATATGCCGAAGAGTGGCTCACCCATAGTGGAGTATGGGGGAGCAATCTACTTCTCTTCACCGAGACAACGCAAACAAGAAAGGTGGTCCAACTTGAGGAAGTCAAGATCATCTACATCTAGCTCAAGTGGACTTTGTGCAAAGCAAAGGTTTGCCCTTGATAGGTTTTCTATTTTACCGGTCTCGTGGTGGTAGTTGGGAGACCGGGTTATAGGATCGTTTGCCGTACTATCAAGGGGGGCTCTCAAGTTGGTAGCTTGATCGTATCGTTAGTAGAGAGCTCAAACCATTGCATCCTTGCATCATGTTTCTTGGTTCTTGTTTGGTTCTCTTTGCAAGTCTTAGAGTTTATGGTCATCTTGATGACAAGCTTGAGTTCATCGAAAACGGAGTTCACATGCGTCTTCTATGATGTTTTTGGTGTTGGATGTTTTACCGGTCTTATCCGAGGAAGGGTTCTCACCATTTTCTTATGGGCCTTTTCTAATTTGCTTCTTATTGGTTTTTCTATCAAGATTGTGTTAGCCCTTGTCGCTAGCTTTCCAACAAACTTGGTTTCATCGAATTCGGAGTCCGTATGCAAAAGTTATTGACGTTTTGGTGTACTGAAAAGGCTGCAGCGGTACTACCGCGGGTAGGAGCGGAAGTAATTTTTTACTACCGCTTTCGGGAGAGGTACTACCGCTTTCGGGAGCGGTACTACCGCTTGGAGCAGTACTACCGCGGCTACTTCCGTGGCTACTTCCGCTCGGGACCAAAAACTCGTCACAAGTCCAGCGGTGGTAGGCACAGATGTAATTTTTTGTACCGCTCGCAAGCAGTAGTACCGCTACCCTTAGCAGTACTACCGCTACCCCTAGCGGTAGTACCGTGAGGTCAAGCGGTACTACCGCTCCGACGGTTTTTCTGGCCTTTTGCCTCCTCGCTGTTGTTTTTCAAAGGGGTTCTACTGCCCTAGCGGTAGTACCGCTCCTGGAGCGGTAGTACCGCTCTGTGCGGGCTGTGAGCATAACGGTTGGATTTTCCCCCACCTATAAAAGGGGGTCTTCTTCCCCAATGAACCTTATCCTTTGAGCTCGTGTTCTTCCCCCATTGTTGACCTTCTTAGAGCTTGCTATCTCTCAATCCCTTCATGGATTCTTGCTAGTTTTTGGGGGAAAAGAGAGAGGAGATCTAGATCCATATTTCCACCAATCACTTTCTCCTCTAGGTGAGGGGAACCCCTTGGATCTTGATCTTGGAGTTCTTGGTGTTCTCCTTCTTGTTCTTCCTCTCATTTCCCTCCCTAGCATTAGTTGCTTTGGTGGGATTTGGGAGAGAAGGACTTGGGCACTCCGTGTGCCCTTGCCATTGCATTTGGTGCATCGGTTTGAGTTCTCCACGGTGATACGTGGAAGTGAAGTTGAGAAGCTTATTACTCTTGGGTGCTTGGTACCCTTGAGCTTGTTCCTCTTGGGTGCTTGGGCGCCCTAGACGGTTGTGGTCACCTCGAAGCTATATTCCATTGTGGTGAAGCTTCGTGGTGTCGTTGGGGAGATAGCCCCAACCTTGGTGTTCGGAGCTCAATCATTGTGGTGTAAAGCTCCGGGCAAGCGTCGGGGTCTCCAATTAGGTTGTGGAGACCGCCTCGAGCAATTTGACGGGTTCGGTGACCGCCCCCAAGGGTTGCCAAAGTGTACGGGTTCGGTGACCGCCCCCAAGGGTTGCCATTTGTACGGGTTCGGTGACCGCCCTCAAGGGTCCCTTAGTGGAATCACGGCATCTTGCATTGTGCGAGGGCGTGAGGAGATTACGGTGGCCCTAGTGGCTTCTTGGGGAGCATTGTGCCTCCACACCGCTCCAAACGGAGATTAGCATCCGCAAGGGTGTGAACTTCGGGATACATCGTCGTCTCCGCGTGCCTCGGTTATCTCTTACCCGAGCCCTTTACTTATGCACTATACTTTGTGATAGATATATTGTTTCTTGTCATATATCTTGCTATCACCTAGTTGTTTATCTTGCTTAGCATAAGTTGTTGGTGCACATAGGTGAGCCTAGTTGTTGTAGGTTTTGTGCTTGATAAATTAACCGCTAGGTTTATTCCGCATTTGTTCAAGCCTAAACCGTAATTATTTTAAAGCGCCTATTCACCCCCCCCTCTAGGCGACATCCACGATCTTTCAGTTACGTCGATGCTAGCTTCGACACAGATCTGGATGACTCGAAGTCACAAACCGGATACATGTATATTTTGAATGGTGGAGCAGTCAGCTGGTGCAGTTGCAAGCAGAGCGTCGTGGCGCATTCTACATGTGAAGCGGAGTACATAGCTGCTTGCGAAGCAGCAAAAGAAGGAGTCTGGATGAAGGAGTTCATCACCGACCTAGGAGTCATTCCAAGCGCGTCAAGCCCGATGACTCTCTTCTGTGACAACACTGGTGCTATTGCCATTACCAAGGAGCCCAGGTTTCACAAGAAGACCAAACACATCAAGCACCGTTTCAACTCCATCCAGAATTATGTTCAAGATGGAGACATAGATATTTGTAAAGTGCATACGGATCTGAATGTTGCAGACCCGTTGACTAAACCTCTTCCACGGGCAAAACATGATCAACACCAGAACTCTATGGGTGTTCGATTGATCACAATGTAACTAGATTATTGACTCTAGTGCAAGTGGGAGACTGTTGGAAATATGCCCTAGAGGCAATAATAAAAGTGTTATTATTATATTTCCTTGTTCATGATAATTGTCTGTTATTCATGCTTGAATTGTATTGTACGGAAACAGCGATACATGTGTGAATATATAGACCACAATGAGTCCCTGGTGAGCCTCTAGTTACCAGCTCGTTGATCAACATATGGTCACGGTTTCCTGACCATGGACATAGGATGTCAGTGATAACGGGATCACATCATTAGGAGAATGATGTGATGGACAAGACCCAATCCTGAGCATAGCACGAGATCATATAGTTCGTAATGCATAAGCTTTTCGGTGTCAAGTATTTATTCCTTAGACCATGAGGTTGTGCAACTCCCGGATGCCGTAGGAATACTTTGGGTGTGCCAAACGTCACAACGTAACTGGGTGGCTATAAAGGTACACAACGGGTATCTCCGAAAGTGTCTGTTGAGTTGGTACGAACCGAGATTGGGATATTGTCACTCCGTGTGACGGAGAGGTACCTCTGGGCCCACTCGGTAAGACATCATCATAATGAGCTCAAAGTGACTAAGGAGTTAGTCACGGGATGATGGATTATGGAACGAGTAAAGATACTTTCCATGACGAGATTGAACAAGGTATCGGGAATACCGACGATCGAATCTCGGGCAAGTACCGAACCGATGGACAAAGGGAATAACATACGGGATTGAGTGAATCCTTGACACAGTGGTTCATCCGATGAAGATCATCAAGGAACACGTGGGAACCAACATGGGTATCCAGATCCCGTTGTTGGTTATTGACCGGAGAGTCGTCTCGGTCATGTCTACGTGTCTCCCGAACCCGTAGGGTCTACACACTTAAGGTTCGGTAACGCTAGGGTCGTAGAGATACATGCACGTGGAAACCCGAAAGTTGTTCGGAGTCCCGAATGAGATCCCGGACGTGACGAGGAGTTCCGGAATGGTACGGAGGTAAAGAATGATATATAGGAAGTCCAGTTTTGGCCATCGGGTGAACTCCGGGGGTCACCGGGAGTGTCTCGGGACCACCGGAGGGGTCCCGGGGGTCCACCGGGTGGGGCCACCCATCCCGGTGGGCCCCCTAGGCCTCAAGGGGAAGCGGGCCAGCCCCTGGTGGGCTGGGGCACCACTTGGGCCTCCCCCCATGCGCCTAGGGTTGAAACCCTAGGGGGAGGGGGCGCTCCTATGCCTTGGGGGGCAAGTATGCCCCCCTGGCCGCCGCCCCACCCTGGAGATGGGATCTCCCAGGGCCGGCGCCCCCCTGGCCCCTATGTATAGTGGGGGGAAGAGGGCAGCCGCACCCCAAGCCTCTGGCGCCTCTCCCCCTCCCCGTCACACCTCCTACTCCTCCGCAGGGCGCCGACGAAGCCCTGCATGATTTCCTGCTGCATCCACCACCACGCCGTCGTGCTGCTGGATCTCCGACGACCTCTCCTCCCCCTTGCTGGATCAAGAAGGAGGTGACGTTGTTGTACCGTACGTGTGTTGAACGCGGAGGTGCCGTTCGTTCGGCGCCAGGATCATCGGTGACGAAGAACGCGAAGAGTACGACTACTTCATCCACGTTCCTTTGAACGCTTCCGCACGCGATCTACAAAAGGGTATGTAGATGCACTCAAGTATGCTCGTTGCTAGATGACTCCTTAGATTGATCTTGGTGAAAGCGTAGAATTTTTTTGAATTCTGCTACGTTCCCCAACACAACTTGCTACGATCGTTGGTAATAAATGAAAACAAAGATATAATACTATTTCCTTACAACTTCAAGTGAGTGTTATTGTCTTGTGCATATTTGGTTTCCTTATATATTAGTCAAGGTTATAGTAATGTAATTGATGAGTTAATGCATGCGTGCGCAGGTACCACTATATTCTCCTAGAGATTAAGCTTGAGCAGGGAGTAGTAACTGTCTTGGACTCTAAACGAAAAGATCCCCAGGAGTATGCGGACATGACTCAAATGCTCGAGAAGTAAGTTAAATCGATCATTATCCACCATGCATATCAGCAACTTTGTTCATTTCTGATATCAAGTAATTGTTTTCTTTGTCTAGCAGGGTTTGGAGAAAATTCACCAAAAAAGCTCCGGGACTGCCGAAGCAGCTGGAATTTAGACACCCGAAAGTAAGTACTATAGTAGCATGTTTCACGCATCTCCTATTGATTCAAGCGCTAGTTTCATCAATACCATTTGGCATTCTTGCTTATCAGTTTGATTGACCTCTATTTCTTGTAAAGTGGTTGTGGCAGGAACAAGGGAATGATTTCTGTGGATACTACGTTTGCGAGTCTATCCGCCACACGACCTGTGAGCGGGGCTACTCTGCCGAACAATTTGAAGTGCGTAAGCAACAATATTCACAATTTTATTTCATTACCATCATTTGTGTTGAGTTTCATTTATTCATATATATATATATATATATATATTGACCGCCTTCTTCAAATTAGATCTTTCGGATGCGGGATGAACTCCTACCACCAGATCGTATGCGAGCAATTCAAGAGGAATTGGCGGCATTCTTCCTTGACCACGTGATCACTGAAGACAGAGAATACTATGTGGACCATGCGTCTTTATGATAGGAGATTATATTTGTAAGAGATAATTATTGTATATATGTAGCCGGTAGTATCGGATAGATATACGAGAACTCGTTGTTCGACCAATCTCTTGGAGAAGGAGAGGTGGTCGATATCACTTCTCTCTGTATGCATATATATGTTGATGACGATCTTCTGTTTCCTTCGTTTGCTTACTAGCTAGCTAGCGTGTCTAGTCCTCTCTATACGTATGTATAGTACGTAGCGTCGACCAAGCACGGACATAAGAGAGAACACTTCTCTCTATTAATTAGCTAGCTAACACAATATATGAAACACCTAAACACTACTAGGAAAAGGCCTACTAATGGCGCACCTATTTTGGCCATTAATGGCGCATTAGTGGTGCGCCATTAGTGCCACGCCATTAGTATATTTTACTAATGGCGCACCTGTGGTGCGCCATTAGTATCTGGTATACTAATGGCGCACCACAGATGCGCCATTAGTATATACCACGGTGCACCATTAGTATGCCTCCCAGGGGGTCATATATACCCAGGTGCTTTGGCATACTAATGGCGCACTCTTGCCTGATGCGCCATTAGTATCCTTTGGCATACTAATGGCGCACTGTGATGTGATGCGCCATTAGTATGAATATTAGGTTATTTATTTATTTTTTAATTTTTTGTTTTTTGCACAGGTTACAAAATGTATTATTGGACAGAATATAGACAGCACCAGCACACAGCAACAACAGATTCAACGAATACAATAGAAGATTAGTCTCTGAATACAATTCATCATATTAGTCTCCGAATACAATTCATCATATTAGTCTCCGAATTTAAAAGACCGAACAAAGATAGAACATTATATTACAAGTCTCGAGACCGCAAGTAGCGAGTTTGTCTTCACATTACAAGTCGATATCGATCATCTAAACTACCATCACATAGAAGAGAGCTGCGGTCATCACGATGAGCATCATCAGGATGAAACTCATCTTCATCCGGTTCCTCCAACGCTCCCTCCCCTCTCCCGCTAGATAGTGGGCGTATCTAGATTCCGCCTCGGCCCTAGTGGTGTACCCTTTGTAACTGCTACCGCTGAATCGGTGAACCTGTCTCCGACACTCCTCCCAGTCGTCGTAGACTCCGGCAACCTTACCCTTGTACACGACATACAACGGCATCGCTATGCACTAGCCAAACGAAACGTTAGTACCAATTCACAGACAATACATAAGCAATATATAAGTATGCAACAGAACGATCGGAAGAGAAAAGCAAGACATTAATAGCATCAATTACATCTAAACTGAACGACTGTCGAAACCAAAGAGACATACTACAAGTTCATTAAAGTTTAATTGCAACATGAGCCAATCGATGTTTCAGAACTAGACACAGCATCACTACTTTCGACTCGACTCAAGGGACCGGAGCGTGGATGAAGCCGCCGTCTATCGTGGGAGTCATGAAATCGCGGGCGTTGTCAGCCTGCATTTGTAGCATTGTGTCGATGTCACCGTTGGACGGTTGATTTCTGAGGTAGAACTGCCCCGAGGTACGAAGGACATCTTGATGGATGATTTCCGCAAACTCCGACTGGATGCGAAAGAATTCTTGTCTGATGTCCGCGTCCTGGATTGCCGACACGCTCGCGGCCCAATCTTTGAGTTTACTCGGTAGCAGAAGTTGCTGATGGTCCCGTACGATCGCCCGCATGTGATGGATGGCGTAGTAGGCACCCTTCTGACCGCCAGGCGGCTGCTTGACGTAGCAGAACGTCGTATTGTGGGAGAACACGTGCTTGCCGTACTTACGAATAGGCCTGGTGAAGGTGCCTCCAGATTTGGCGTAGCCGGGGAGAACATCATCAAGAACATTCTTGACATTTGTGTAGTCTACCTTCGACTGACGGTCCAAGTCGAAATACGTGGCCATGGAATATTTGGGGCTTAGGAGGATGAGTGTGCAATGTGTGTCACTACACAAAACACGGAATGTTAAAAGAAAAACGATCGAAATCTAAGAATTCATATGTTACGGGGCGGTTGAGGGGAGGACTTACTCGGGAAAGTAAGGCACGAGGAAGTTATCCTTATCTCGGTTTGCCAGAATGACGCCTTCGAGGTAAGAACTCGCGACTTGCCGGTCCCCAGCGCTGCCCAAGATCTTGGCACGCATGTAGAAGGGGTCGACTATCACGATGTCCGGGGTCTTGTCGCGAATGATCTGCATCTCCATACTCAGCGAAAATAGCCGAACGAAGGTGTAGTGCAGCGGATGAAGGTTCAACATAGCATAGATGTCATCAAACCGCAGGACGATCATACCCCCGATGGAGTTATCCACAAAGCCCTTGCCCTCTGGCACCTTGGCCGCGAAAACCGGGTATGCCACATCCTTCTCTCTGAGACGCCGCTTCTCCAAAGAAAGAACACTGTCATGCAGACTCCGCATAGCACCGGTTGCAGCATTGAGCATATTACTCGGTAGCATCGGCCTACCCGCCACATGCACCCTCCTCATTACATGCTCAGGTGAAGGTGGCCCGTCCTGAGCACGGATCGTACTCGGTGCCGGCTGGCTCGCACCCTTGTTAGTCTTTCTTTTCCGTGCCTTCTTCTTCTCTTGTAATGGGACCGAGTTCTGCTCACAGACCGCCTTCTTGAGTGTGTTGGGGCTGATAATATTTCGCACCTCGCCTATCTGAGGCTCGATGAAGTCGGCAGCTGGAGGCGTCTCCTGAGAACTGAGCGACAGACGACACCTGTTGCAACTTGGTTTCTCCGCGGTACCAGCTAGATCACGCACGTCTTTTGTAGGGTTGGGTTCTTGAGAAGGAGGCCCCATGAAGTTGCCACGTACCCATGATCGGCAAAGTACTGATCGAGGTTGGCAAATGTATCGTCGTCGTTGTCGTCGTCGTCGTTCGGATCCTGTGCCATATGCATGTTTGGATCCAGTGGCATAGGGATGTCCGGCACCGTTGCGGCGGTCTTGCCATGGGGCCGACTTGGCGCCGACACGACTAGCGGTGTTGTCTTTGGGGTGGTGTCCCCCGCCCCCAAACGAATCTGGCTCTTCGGCCAAAGCAGGGGCCAGCTCAGGCAGGCGCTGAGGGTCATCACATCATCTTCGTCGGCCCCGACGGGTCGAATCGAAGGTAACAACTCGTCGCAGCCTGGCAGCACCCGAACCAGTTGAACCCTATACAAGTTGGGTGGCATCCTAGTACCGTGGAACACGAGGTTGCCCGGTTGAACGATTTTGCCCTTGGCGACATCGACCAACTCGTTGTTCACGAAGTGCAGGAGAGTGCACGGAACGTCGGCGGCGCCCTGCGAAAACATGTAGGGCGTCAGGGATGCCCAGTCAAAGGCAAGGAGATGAAGTCCTCGGCCGAGAGAGGCATAATTAGTTACCGTGATGATGGCGTTGAACTCGGCTAATGTCGAGGCACCGCCAACGGCGGGCGTGCAGTTGACGGAGGGGCCGCTTGCTGCAGAGGTGCCGGCCGGCGTACACCCGGGTGCATTAAGCTCCCGTGCCGGCGTCGGAGACACCAATGGCGCCTCCGCCGAAGACACCAATGGCCCCGCCATCACATTCTGCGAGTTGCTGGCTGTGAAGCTGGGAATCGGGGGCGGCCCCTGTTGGCCGCCCGCAATCCACGCCTGCAACCTCTCAATCAAGGTAGGCACAATGGCGGTGATCGTCGCTCCCAGTTGTTGTTGCACTTGCTCTTGGACAATCTCCGGAATCCGCGCCACTTGTGCCTTGAGTTCTTGAACCTCACACGACTGGCTTTCCGAGCTAGTCTTTTTCTCCTTTCGCCCACCAGCGTTATAGTATGACAACCATTTTGTGGACAAGTCTTTGCCGGCCACACGACCAGCTGACGACGGCTTACTGAGCTTATCCTTTTTCTTCATTACATTCAACACCCTATTTAGAGTGGTGTCCCAAGGGTTGCTCTTAGTCGACCCCGCACTAATGCTTTTAGTCGCCTGCGGAAGGAATGTGAACCATTTAGAAATTTGGCTTCATTAATTAGAATGCAACCATATGGAGCCAATTACGCGGGGGTGTATTCCTTACCAGAACAAGCTCAAGCGCCCTGGTCTTCGGATCCGTGGTAAGCTCCTTTGTTTTTGGGTCCTTCTTGTATCGGGCCCTGACAAAGTTCCTGGTCTGCTTGTCACTGTATTTATCGAAGAGGGGCGATAGGCCTTGCTCGACACGGTCCGCCTCCTCCTTGTCCCATATAGGCTCCGCCACTCTATAACCGCCGGGACTGAGTGTGTGTTCCCCTAAGTTCAGCTCCCACATTTCTTTCCCCCACTGACTTGATTCGGAGGTTGCGGTGCTCGAGCACTTGATCTTGAAGTCATTGTAGTCATCTTCGGTGATCGAAGGATTTTTCTCCTTGATCTTTTCATAACTATCACCTTTGTCAATCATTCTCTTCACCGTGCTTTTCCAAGTAAACAGGGCCGTGCTCATCTTCGTGAGGGCAACATTGTTCACTTTATTCCCTTTGAGGCTTGTGTTTTCAAATTCAGCGGGGAACTTGTATCGTTCGTGCAGCTTCGTGAAGAGTAGGTTGCGCAAATTCCCTCGGTCAGGATGCCTCAGGTTCTCGGTGTTGATCGAGACGGTGCTCCGGAGAATGCACCTGAGCTGAAGCGAGTACCCCTTGACTATTCGTTCGGGCGCCGTTGGATTCCCGTCAGAGTCCACTTCAGTAAATTCCTCCTTGACGGTGCGGAGCACGGTCGGGCGCCGGTCCTTCCGTTGCCTCTTTGGTTGGCTGCCATATGTGCGTGCACCACCATCATCAGTGGTGGCATCCTCGGCGGCACCATCAGTGGTGTCATCCCCGACGACACCATCAGTGGGGTCATCCTCGGCGGCACCATCAGCGGTAGTGTCAAGATCGGTGGGGAAGGCGGCGTCCTCATACAAGTGAGGTTGTTCCTCCATCTCCTGGGACAGCTCCCAGAATGCCTTGCCGCCCGAACCCCCGGCCTCATCGTTGTGGGCCATGTTTCTCTCTAAATAGGAAAAAAGTTTGGTCAAAAAGTTGGTTATTGTCAAGGAACAAGATCATGGTCTCATCATTTAGGGTTTGTCGACACCGAGGCATCCTAAAAGCTAAGCTTTTATCATTGAGGGTTTTTCGACGCCGAGGCACCCTAAAAGCCTAAGCTTTCATCATTTAGGTTTTTATCGACACCGAGGCACCCTAAAAGCCAAGGTTTTATAATTTATGGTTTGTCGACACCGAGGCATCCTAAAAGCTAAGCTGGGAAGGAGAATTCTAAGTTGGGCCTAATCACTTGGCTCTATTGCCGCCTATGGTTTAATGCAGCAAGAATAAAGGGGCAGTTGATCCTACTTAATTAACTACTAAGATACCCCGGCCCATGCATTAGTCACAAGTACCCCATATGTCCTATTTTTAGCAAAGTCATGCTAAAATTCACGGAAAATTTCAGCATGACCTTTGCTGAAAATAGGACATATGGAGTACCCGAATTTGCCGGAACGGAAGTTAATCGACATTCCAGCAAACTCAAGGGCCTCTCGGGGTACCTGCAAAATCATCACGACACGATGGTCGGAGACAAAACCCAGCAAAAATACCACTGGCATATTACAATTATTGTTTCCGCGCTATTACACAGATTTAGGTTGCCACAACTATCACAAATCACAAGAGTTAATTTCTTTGTGCACATGAACCCTCACAACCTTCAAATGATTTTCTAGTTAAAATGTTGTACTTAAAATGATGTTTTTGCTGGATGCTGGGGTGCCAGTCCGATAACAAAATATAGTCCGGTCGCAAAAGAGAGTAAAATGTTCACAATAAGCCAACTGGATTCGAAGTTGTGCTCTATGTGTACCTAGATTGCAACTGCCCCCCCCCTAAAGTGCCCGTCCCGTGTTGTTATCAATGCATATGCAGTTGCCTCTTCAAAAAAGAAAGGAAAGTTCACTAGTACTCCCTCCGTAAACTAATATAAACACGTTTGGATCACTAATTTAAGGATCTAAACGCTCTTATATTAGATTACAGAGGGAGTATATAATAACTGATGTCTTGTCATATACGTATAAATCAAATTACCACTATGTCTTCCCTAGAAATTCCTGATATATATGCTTAGGTGTAGATCTCCATATCTTCTCGTGTCATAATGAAAAAGAACAGTGTTGGAGTGAGAGAAACAAACAAATAGAAAATCAGAGTAGAAAGGTTCTGACACTCAGGATCCTTGTATAAATACCGCATCATGGAAAGATAGACCAACGTTGTGACGTTGTATGTGGCGGTCAAACACTGCGAATTAAAAGCATGTTAATGCTTCTTTGACAAATTTTGATTTTCTACTGTTGTCCACTCCTATCATAAGTTTGATCAGTACTCTCCTATATAAGATGATTTAGTGTCTCTTCCAATAGAAAAACAACAATCTACTGTTCAAACAGTAATAACAATCTAAATTATCGAATTGCCATAAGTTCTCCAATTGCGAGATACTATATAGGATCAGTAAGGAAGAAGAAGAAGGTTTATTACCCTCACAACGAACACAATCCATGTCCATGACACACGATCAAACAATCAGAAAAGTGTCAGATTTTGTGACTCCCTCCGATCCATATTAACAAACAATCCATGTCCACGACATGCGAACAAAATTGGCAAACTCACTAGGCTGTGGCACAAAATTCCTCCAAAACTAGACAACAAAAACAACCTCTCTACTTGGGTACTTACTTAACATTAACAACAAATCGATTGATCCAAGAAAAATACAAATATTATAGCTCATAAACTAATAATACTTCCCTCATAATAAATATCGAATTCCCCAAATAAGTTCACAGGTCATTAAGAAAGCAACATCTCATCCCTCCCACCACGCCACTGATCAACCCCCGCCACAGAACCTAGGGTTTATTAGGGGACTGCACGAATCACGCGAAGGAGCGTACAAGGAAGCGAGGAAGACGCACCTGGCGGCGTCAGAGCTCCGCGGGAGAGGGCGGCGCGCGTCGGGGACGGGGAGGCCGCGCGGCGCCGGGGCTCCATGGGGAGGGGCAGCGTCAAAGCGGGCCGGGAGGGGGGGGGGCGCCTGGCCTCGGTGGGAACAGCAGCATAGGGCGGTGCTGGAAGCGCCGGAGTTGCGCGGGAGGGCGGCGTCGCGGGTCCTCTGGGCGGCGCCGGAGAGCGGAGGAGAGGGAGCGAGCGAGCGGGGAACAACGCGGAGAGGGGACCAGCGCGAGAGGGAGAGGTGTGGGGGGTGGAGGGTAGACAGGGGTAATTTGATCTGAGAATAGATGGAGTGGGGGAGAATACTAATGGCGCACCCCCTTGTGGTGCGCCATTAGAATGTGATAGCAATGGCGCACCAGCGGGACGGTGCGCCATAAGTAATTTTTTTATACTATTTTTTTTAGATAGCAATGGCGCACCAGCCAGCGGTGCGCCATAAGTAAATTTTTTATTGCATCTAATAATTTTTTAGAAAATGAATATGAATATGAAACAGTAATAAATTTTTATAAAAACAGTAATAATTTTTTTAAAAATATCATCAGATTTTTTTATTTGAAAATATTTATTAATATAAAAAAATATCATCAAATTTGTTATTTGAAAATACCATCAAATTTGTTATTTGAAAATATAATCAAATTTGTTTTTTGAAAATATAATCATTTTTTTAGTTGCATTCATTTGTGACGGTGGAGCGGGGGAGGTGCGGGGGTCGTCGGCGGTGGTGGAGCGGGGGAGGGTGCGGGGGGTGCTCGGCGGCGAGGGGGATCTAGCAAGGGGAATCTGGCGAGGAGGGATAACGATCGAGATGGAGGGGAATCGAGATCGAGTGTCCTCATGAATATTCAATATTTTTTCATGAATTCAAAAAGTGCCCATGAAATTTAAAAATATTCATGATAGTTCAAAAAGTGCCCATGAAATATAATCGAGAAATGAAGATTACAATTTAAATACAATCGATCTTAGCTAGCTATCTGTTCACAATCTTCTTGCCCTTCTTTTTCGCAAATAGAGTTCTTCTGTGGAACGGACGTCCTTTAGGTAGGGTGGTCCTGCTTCTTCTTGTGGTGTATGCTGCTACTTCATCATCATCGTCATGTTCGATCTTCGGGTCGCCGTACTTGTCGAAGTCTTGCTCACTGGCTACTCCATCCATTCCGATGATCTTCCTTTTGCCTCTACTCACGACAACACGAGTGGGCTTTGACGGGTCGGTAATGAAGAAGCATTGGTCAACTTGGGAAGCCAGTACCCATGGCTCATTTTTCGCGGTGACGTTTGCGCCCGCGGTCTTGGATTTGGCTTCGGGTATAACCATGGTGGTGAAATACCGGTCTTCTTTTAGGACGCTCTTGGCCCATCTGACACGGAACATCGGGACCTTCTCTCCAGCGTAGCTCAGCTCCCAGATCTCCTCGATCCTTCCGTAGTATCTGTCCTTGTCGTTACCGGTGTAGGATTCCATCATTACCTCGGAGTTCTGATAACCATCGCTCTTCATGTCCTTGGCCTTGGTGTAGAATGTGTAGTTGTTGATATCGTATGCCTCATAGGTCATCAGGTTGTGCTCGGCGCCCTGTGACATGGCGAATATGAGTTGTTCTTCCGCGGAAGAATCCTCATGTAAAGGGTACGACAGAAGCTTCTGCTTGAACCAACGCGTGAAACATGAGTTGTGTTGTTTGATTATATCTCCGTCCGTCCTCTGTTGGCCTCGATCATTGTACGTCTTCTCAATAAAGGTTTTGTGCTCTACCACCCAAGGATCGACCACGTCTATGTGTTGTAGCGCGACTAGGTTTGCTCTTTCAAAGTCGGCGAGTCGACCCTCGAAGTCGACATGCATTTCGCGGCGACCCTCATGGTGACCCCATCCAGCGAGCCTGCCGAGGTGCCTGTTGACAGGCAAACCAACGGGGTTCTCGATGCCTAGATAATTCGTGCAGTAGGAGATGCACTTTTCGGTCAGAAGCCCCTGGCTATGCTTCCCTCTGGACGTGACATGTTGCGAACGTATCCTTTGATGACACCATTCATCCTTTCGAACGGCATCATGCTGTGCAGGAACATCGGCCCGAGTTGGATGATATCGTCCACGATATGGACCAGCAGATGCACCATAACGTCGAAGAATGCGGGCGGGAAGTACATCTCAAGCTCGCATAGTATCACCATGATCTCTTCCTGTAGCCTTCTGAGTTGCCTCACGCCAACCGACTTCCGAGAGATGACATCGAAAAAGTTGCATAGGCCAAATAGCGTTTCACGGACGTGCGCGTCCATGATCCCATGGATTGCAACTGGACGTATCTGCGTCATCAGCACGTGACAATCGTGAGACTTCATCCCGCTGAACTTCTGCTTCGCTGGGTCTAGGTATCTGCTAATCTTCCCCGCGTAACCGTAAGGAAGTTTTACTCCTACGAGGCAGGTGAAAAACTGCTCGATCTCCTCCTGACTTAGAGTGAAGCACGCAGGAGGGTAGTCATTTCCGGTCTTCTTGGCCTTTTTGCCTTTGCGACGACTTTCCGTGTCCTGCTTCGCCTCATCATCATCATCATCATCATCATCATCATCATCATCATTATCATTAGCGTGAAGCTCCTGCCTGATGCCCATTGATTTCAAGTCTGCCCTTGCTTTCGGCCCATCTTTGGTCCTCTCTGGCATGTTGAGCAGGGTACCAAGCAGACTCTCGCACACGTTCTTCGTGATATGCATGACATCTAGGCTGTGAGGCACACGGTGGATCTTCCAGTACGGCAAGTCCCAGAAAACAGACCTCGTTTTCCATAACTTTAGCGGCGGCTCTGGTGCCTTTCGCCTCTTTCCCGGCTCTGGCGCCTTTTGCTTCTTTCCCGGCAGTGGGCAATCTTTCCAATTTTTCAACAGCTCGTCTATTTCCTCGCCGCTCCTCATACGCGGGCGTCCTCGGGGTTCGGTTTCACCATCGAACATATCCTTGCGTTTTCTCCACAGGTCATTGTCGCGAAGCCACCTTCGATGTCCCATGAACACGCTTTTCGAAGACCTGAGATCTCTATCTAGCTGGCGATACGTTGTGTCATCCATGCACCTGACGCATCCAGAAAATCCGTGGACCACCTGCCCCGCGACATATCCGTAACCGAGATAGTCGTGTACCGTCGTGAGCAGTGCGGCTCTCATAGGGAAATATTCTTTCTTTGCGACGTCCCACGTATTGGCTGGCGTTTTCCACAACGTGTCTAGCTCCTCTTTCAGCAGCCCCAGATACAGATTGATGTCGTTCCCTGGTTGTTTCGGTCCTTCAATTAGCATACTCATGTGAATGTACTTCCTCTTCATGCACGACCAAGGGGGAAGGTTGTACATCCACACAAACACAGACCAGGTGCTATGTGTGCTTCTCTGGCTGCCAAACGGATTGACTCCATCGGTGCTCGCGCCCAGCACGATGTTCCTTGGATCGTTCCCAAATTCTAGGTCTTCGAAGTTCAACGCTTGCCACTGGCTCGCATCCTTAGGGTGACTCAGCATCTTGTCTTTTTTATCTATCTCCGAATCATTTGCGTCATCTTCTCACTTCTTCTCCTCCCTATCCGCGTGCCAACGCAGGAGCTTTGCTACCTTAGGGTCCGCGAAATACCGCTGCAGACGAGGAGTGATCGGAAAGTACCACACCACTTTTCGAGGAGCTTTCTTCCTCTTCTTGTATCGAGTGACGCCGCACACGGGACATATGGTAGACTCCGCGTGCTCGTCCCGATAAATGATGCAATTGTTCATGCACACATGGTATTTCACGTGCGGTAAATCCAAAGGACACACGATTTTCTTCGCCTCCTCGAAACTGGTCGGGCACTTGTTCCCCTTGGGAAGACGTTCGTGCCAGAATGACATGTTCTCGTCGAAGCATGCGTCGGTCATTTTGTGTTTTACCTTCATCTCCAGAGCCATGAGCGTTACTTTCAGGCGGGTATCCTCGGGCCTGCATCCTTCATACAATGGAGTAACCGCGTCTATCTCCAGTTGATCCATCTTGGCTTTCTCTCGGGCGACAGCTCTTGCGTTATCCGTCTGCTTGAGAAGCAGCTCTTGAATATGAGAGTCCTGCACCCAGCCCATCGATGGTCCAGCGTCGTCTGCTCCGCCGGCATCATCATCTTCATGATCATGCCCGTCGTCTGCTCCGGCATCTTCCTCATCATCGTGTCCTGCATCTTCTACATGATGACTGTGCACGTGTACAACATCACCGTCGTGATCATCTCCTGGAGATTCTTCGTCTTCTCGCCCGCCCGAGCCGCGGTGGTTGTCTTGCTGCCCTTCCTCATTTCTTGCCCGGCCCCCATGGACGACTTCGTAGTCATCTTCATCACCTTGCCACCGATAGCCATCCATGAAACCACGCAAGAGCAGGTGGTCCCGCACCTGCCCGGAATCCAGGTCCGCAATAAGACTCTTCAGCTTGCATCTTCGACACAGACATCTTATCTCCATCTCGTTCTTTTGAAGCATCTCGGCCTTCGCGGAGCTCAAAAACCTATTCACGATGCCTTCGGTCATCGTGTGGACCATGGTCGCCTGCGGGGTAGAGCAAAACGATATTTTAGAACCAAGAAAAAATTTGGCATGACTTTCCCTAAAAATAGGACCAAAAAGAATACTTAATGCCAAAATTCTCGCCGAAACAGAAATGAATCAACATTTCGGCAAAATATTGGCAACTATCGCATTTCAAATACCGGTACACCTCCAAACACAAACACATATGCAACACCACAAACATATGCAACACCACGAACATACATAGATCTAGCTAGGCCATAAAAAGTGCATGTGCACATTGTTGTAGGGAGAACAACATAAATATAGCTTCCCCCTTACTTACCTATCAAAAAAGGTAATTTAACCACTTAATTTGAATAAATCTATGGTGGAAATGAGGTGACAAAGAGGAGGCACCCGAGACAAGCTTTGGAGGAGGAGGTTGAGAGAATGAAGTGGGGAGAAAGTGAGTGGGTAGGAGTGGCTGTCCAAAATATCTTGTTGGTGCTCACTTACTAATGGCGCACCACTAGGGATGGCAATGGGTACCCATTGCCCGCGTACCCTGCGGGTAAAAACCCTATTAGGGCAAGGGTATGGGTAAAAAAAAACCATGGGTACATAAACAGGAAAATTTCATACCCATCGGGTATAGTGGGTATGGGTACGGTTTAGTATAACCCATACCCATGTACCCATGTACCCGCATATATTCTGACAAATAGACCTTATATATTATTATCCACATATTAAACAAGTCCTAATCATGCATTCATGTTAGGCCGCCGCGCCACAATAGCTAGCCCACGAACGAGTATGCGTTAATATCATGATGTGTTGTTGTTTATAAATTATTGTTATAAGTTGTTGTTTATGACTATGTAATGCTCAAATTGATGTGTTGCTAATCTGGGTAATTTTACCCGCGGGTACCCACTTACCCTGATGGGTGACGGGTATGGGAAAAAATTGTACCCATCAATGGGTATGGGTATGGGTGATGGGTAAGGTGTGGGATGATGGGTAAGGGTATGAGATGGCTCCACCCGTACCCAAACCCTGCGGGTGCCATCCCTACGCACCACCTCCAAATGCGCCATTAGTAACCCAGGTTACTAATGGTGCACCAGCAGGTGGTCCGCCATTAGTAGTTTTGCAAAAAAATAAAAAAATAAATAACATACTAATGGTGCACTGTGGAACAGTGCGCCATTAGTAGTTTTGCAAAAAAATAAAAATAAAAAAAACAACAGTAGTGGCGCACTGTGTGACTGGTGCGCCATTACTAGTTACAATTAGTAATGGCGCACTGTGTCTGGATGCGCCATTAGTATGTTTGGAGAAAAAAATTTGATACTAATGGCGCACCCTGAGCCAGGCGCGCCATTAGTGTATTCAACTCTAATGGCGTACCAGAAGGTGGTGCGCCATTAGTACTAATGGCGCACCGCATGTCTGGTGCGCCATTAGTGTCAATTCCATCTATAGCCCTTTTTCTAGTAGTGAAATTAACCCCCCAAAACCCCAAACCCCCCCTTTCAAAAAAAAAAAACCCTAGCCACAGAAATGCTGACGCGTAGATGCCTATTGGTCCCGGTTGGTGCCATCAACCGGGACCAAAGGCCCTCCTGCCTGGGCTCCGCGCATAGGCCACGTGGAGGCCCATCTGTCCCGGTTCTTGTTTGAACCGGGACTAAAGGGCTAGGGCATTAGTACCGACCCTTTAGTCCCGGTTCAAGAACCGGGACAAAAGGCCCTTACGAACCGGGACAATAGGCCCGTTTTCTACTAGTGTACGGTATCATGATATGATACTCAAGCCTCTCTTTCTTCATTTAATTTTATGCCACCTCACCAAAATTGATTAGTTGACATGCATGATACTACCTATGATACTCTCATTACGGGCAGCCTAAGGCATCATCCTTTCCCTCATGCATGCATGCATGCATGCATACAAATATCAACTAATCTTTTCCTTAAATTTGGATTAAAATAGTATCTATCTTTCAAACTGTTAACCCAACCGACAATCCACTTTCACCGTTGGCTTTCTCTCAGCTTGATCTTCGGCAGCAGATCCACGTTGGCATGTTCAAAAACATATTTTTTTGTCTATACTTTCCAGATTATTGTGTTCATTAACCTCTTAGTTGGTAGACAAAAATACCTTGGTTGCCCGGTTACATGAGGTCAATATATGCCAATGTAGAACTAATTCGATGTACTTGTATTAGTTGATGCCCGTTCTTACTTGTTGTTGACAATTAAATTTGTTGTACATTGTATAACATCTAAATATATACAAACCTTTTTGTGATAACCATATACAGTTATTGTGATAACTGCTCACCCCTCACATGGTAACCATGTTGACATAAGAGGCGAAAAAAAATATGTCTAGACATGGCAATATGAGATCTTGTTTTGAAGCACTTGTTGAGACGAACTCATGCGTGAACATGGATTGGTAGAATAGATCTAGAGTGACCGAATATTCATTTCTGAGCCCAGACTCATCTGCGCCTGGTCAAAAAAAAGTTTCATAAAAAATACAAAAAAGATTAAAAAAATCCATATTTTGCATGGTAGATAATTTGGTGTGTGGGGTGCGTTGGAAATTTCAGATTATTTGGACATATGAGTAGCTCTCAGCAAAAAAATCAAATTGGGTCGAAACAATACATGAACAGTAAACTTCTTAACAGACCCCACATTTATCTTTTTTATCTGAGAGCTACTCAGATGTCCAAATGATCTGAAATTTGGAGCGCAACTCACACACCAAATTATCTTCCATGCAATTTTTTTGGGGATTTTCTGTTGTTTGTTTTGAATTTTTTTCTTCATCACAGTGCAGATGAGGCTGAGCACCAAAGATTTTTTTTCTTCATTGCAGTGCAGATGAGCCTGAGCACTAAATCGTTGCTCTCAGTACATACAAACCAAAGAATAAATAAGAACTGAGAAGTATGAAATATGGGCATCATAACAAAAAGAAAAAGACCGAACAAGTAAGACTAATGTCTACTTATTTATACCTTTAAGAGGTCCACTTGTCAAATTAATAGTTTGCGAGATGAATAATTAAAAAAATTCCAAACTTAGCAATTAATGCGATGATATCAGCAAGATATATAAATTCTTGCATGCATGCAGATTTTTTTTTTTTGCATCGAACTAGGGATTTATTTCAGAATCATCCGATTACAGTCTGCCCGCAGGCTAACAAGGAGAAAATCAGGGCTCTGCTCTAGCCAGCACTCCGTGCCCTCGATAGAGCAAGCACGTTGTGCACACGAGTGAGCCGGGTTATTGAACTCCCTGCTTACATGGTGAACTGAAAAAGAGATAAAATTGGGGACTATTTCATCTAGTTCTCGTAAGATAGGCGCTGCAACCGATCGAGAGTTGCGTCGCGAGTTCCATTGGGTGACCAGCTCCATGCTATCGACCTCCATGATCACATGTGACATCCCGCGTAGCTGAGCAAAGATCACACCCTCCCGGAAAATGAGTAGTTCGGCGACGAATGGATCTGAGACGCCAGCGAGTGGCTTGCACCAAGCCCCAATGAAAGACAAATGGGACCGTGCCACACCGCCAGCTCCACCTGTGAGTGCATCCGGGAAAACTGAACCATCAGTGTTGATGGTAATCCACCCCGCATCGGGGGGTTTCCAACCCTGTCCCGCCTGCAATCTCGTGCGGCAAACAGGAAGTTCCAGTAGAGACAAGGATTCATGGATCCATTTGAGTGCTTGGACAGGGTCAAACCCTTCTTGCTCGTGAGTCCATCTATTCATGGAGGTCCAAATAGCAATTGCATGCATGCAGATGCTCTCCATATATGGGCAAAATCCCATTGATATGCCGTAGCTCCACAGCTCATGTATACACCGGATCCTACATACATTTTCCAAATTATTTTTCATATAAAAATTAAGCCTAATATTTAGCTTTAAATATAAATAACATTTATTCTTGTAATATAAAATGGTTGTTCGCTTCTCTAGATGACATGGACGGCAAAATAGAAAGTAATTATCTACTGATTTAGAGACCTGTAATCAAAATATTTCACTAATAACCTACTCCCTCTGTCCCATAATGTAAGACGTTTTTTGACTCTAGTGTGGGAAAAAGTCCAAAATCAACCTTGAACTCGTAGGCATTAGCTAAACCGAACCCTCAACTACAAATCCCGGAAATCAGCACACCCAACTCACTAATCCCGGTCCAAAACGAACCCTGAGCTCATTCCCAAACAGGGATTGATGACATGGCAGAAGGAAACTTGGATTGGCCCATAGCACCCGCTGTTATGCACGTTGGGCGCGTCGAAGTTGGGCCGGCCCATAGCGCTTTCCTCTGTTATTAGTGGAGAGGCAGCCCAAACGGCAGTCCATCCCCTCCACTCCAGCGTCCCCTGGCTTTCCCCTGCTCGAGCGACAGCAACGGCGAGGGGCAGGTGATCGGTGGCACCGGCAAAGATCGTGACGGCAGGACGATGCGCGGCGTCGAAGGTAATATCTTCGATATACTCCTCCTCTAGTCACCGCAATTTAGGCTATCTCCGCGTTGTTAGTGTTAGGGTTTGTGGGCGAAAAATTGGGGCTTTTCGGCAACTGTAAAGTTAGGTTTTGGGTTGACTTTTTTTGCCTTTTTGTTATTCCAAATGCTAGGATTAGGACAGTGTAGTGATATTGTCATGTTTGTTTCAGTTAAATCATGGATTCGACGGAGGTTCTGAACGTCAGATTTCACTTTGGAGGGCAGTTCATCCGCACTGGTCCTGTTATGGATTATGTGGGGGGCGATGAAGAGATGTCATATATCGAGAGGGACAAGTTGTCATTGCAAGAAGTCAAAGGGCATTTGAAAGACCATGTGCAGTTGAAGGAATCGATGAAGCTGTATTTTCTATATCCTGGAAAGGAACTAGCTAATGGTTTGGTGTTCTTGTTTGATGACAGTGGTTGTGTGAATATGTCAGACTACATTTGTGTTGGAGATGTAGCGGATATTTATGTTGAGGACCATGGGGAGCAGGACAGCAGCGGTGCAGTGATTTTGAGAATGAGATAATGGAGGTAAGTGATGATGAATTTGAAGAACCTGATACTGTCATTAGTGCAGAGGCAGAGCCATTTGACAGTGGTGTGCTCACTCAACTTATTAGCAGTCCAGTTAAGTAGCCCAGGTCAAGAAGAACTTTAAGAGCAAATGTTGTTGTTCAAGTGCTAGATTCTCAATTTCAAAATTCTCAAGTGTGCAATCAAGAAGAAAGGCCAGTTGAAGCACCAGAGGAAGTCAATGTTCAGAATAGCACAAGAGCAGAGCAAGTCAATGTTCAGAATGACACAAGAGCAGAGCAAGTCAATGTTCAGAATGACACAAGAGCAGAGCAAGTCAATGTTCAAAACAACATTGCAGTTTCAGACAGTGATTCTGATGAAGATACCGAGTACATGCCACATGGTGAGGATAGTGGAGAAAATTCAGAAGTTGTGGAGCTTAGGAGGCATGCTAGAAAATTCAAGAAGAAGATGAGAGATACAAAGAGTTGGCTTGTAGAAGATTCATCAGCTCATGTTCCCATTGAACTAATTGCAAATATGGAAGAACATATAGAGGGAGAGGAGAAGGGGTGGGGATATGATTCATCTAATGAGGATTATTCATATGATGAAGATTCTGATGGGCAAATGGTTAGGAGGAAGAGCAAGTATCCAAGATACAACAATGACACAGATATTCCACACTTTTCATTAACAATGGTATTCAGGAGCAAGAATCAGCTTGTGAAGGCCTTGAAGATATATGGAATTGTTACCAAGAGGAGCATTGTGTTCATGAAATCAGATGCAGATAGAGTCAGAGCTAAGTGTGGATGGCATGGGTGCCCTTGGTTGATTTATGGAGCCAAAACCTCAAGAACAAACAGGTTTCAGATTATTACTTTTAATGATGAACATGAATGTGCACAGAATAGAGAGAACAGACTTGTGACAGCCAAGGTTATTGCTTAGAGATATGAGCACTTCATTTTAGCTAATCCAATGTGGAAGATTGAGAGCATGAAAGCAACAGTTCTCCAGGATATGTTTGCTGATGTATCAACTTCCAAGTGCAAGCATGCAAAGAAGCTTGTCATAGACAAATTAAGAGCTGGAATGAAGAATGAGTACACTAGTGTTTTTGATTACCAACTGGAGCTGCTTAGAAGTAATCCAGGTAGCACTATTGCAATTTGTTTGGATCCTACGAACATGGAAGAACACATATTTCAGAGCTTTTATGTGTGCTTTAATGCACTAAAGTTAGGGTTCAAGGCTGGCTGCAGGAAAGTAATTGGATTAGATGGTTGTTTCTTCAAAGGGGCTGTGAAAGGAGAGTTGTTGTGTGTTGTTGGTAGAGATGCCAACAGTCAAATGTATCCACTAGCATGGGCTGTTGTTGAAAAGGAAACAAATGAAAGCTGAAAGTGGTTCATTGGCTTGCTTATTAAAGATCTTGACATTAATAACAATGGAGCTGGATGGATGTTCATTTCAGATCAACAGAAGGGATTGATTAATGCTATGAAGGACTATCTGCCAAATGCTGAGCACATAATGTGTGCTAGGCATATCTATGCCAACTGGAGAAAAAACATAGGGAACGTGAGTGGCAGAAGAAGTTCTGGGCAGTTGCCAAAGCAGCAAACAAGCAAGACTTCAACTACTACAAAGCAAAGCTAGCCCAAGAAACACCAGATGGTGCAAATGATATGATGAGAATAGAGCCAGTGCACTAGGCAAGGGCATTTTTCCCAGTGGGTTCCAACTGTGAATCAGTTGACAATAATCTTTGTGAATCTTTTAATCATGCAATTGTTGAAGCAAGGTTTTATCCAATAATTTCAATGCAAGAAACAGGAAAAAGATATTTGTTAGAATTCAGGAACAAAGGGAGAAAGGTCAAAAGTTCCATGGAAAAATATGCCCAAGTGCATTTAAGAAGGTGAAGAGTAGCATAGCAAGGACACAATTCATGCGGGTACTTTGGAATGGCAACGATGGATTTGAAGTCAAACTTCTCACTGGGAGAAAAAGACAGTACACAGTGGGTCTTGACAATAGGACATGCTTATGTGGCTACTTCCAGTTGGCAGGTCTTCCTTGTGCCCATGCAGTAACAGCTATCTTCAAGTGTGGCAAAAAAGTGGAAGATTTCATTGCTCCCTGTTATTTTGTTGAAGTATTTAACAAAATTTATGAACATTGTTTGGAACCTGTAGAAGGTGAAGAAATGTGGCCAGTTTATGACAAACCTAGGCCTCAAGCCCTAGCATATGCAACCATACTAGAGAACATGCCAGGCAGGCCTAGGAATAATGATAGGAGGAGGGAAGAAACAGAGAGACCAAAGCCTAGCCAAAAATGAGCAAGCATGGCACTATAATTATTTGCTCAATGTGTGGGACAGCTGGACACAACAAGACAGGTTGCAAGCAAAATCCAGAGAGAGGCAAGGAGAAGAATGCCCATCTTAAGAAGGCAAGCAAAAAAAGGACACAACAAAGGTAAATTTCACTGATTTACATAATAATTTCACTGATTTACATAAGTTTTACATGAGTATCACTAACTTCTCCTGAATTAACAGGTTGGACGATCTTCTCAACCAACAACTATGGCAGCTAGTGCACAACCTTATCAACCTACAACAGGAACTGCCCCAAGAACATTTGGAACTATGCCAAGTGCTGCAGCTTCAAGGTTTAAACCTCCTAGGAAATCATCAGCAAATGCACAAGCTGGACCATCTACATCAAACAAAAGAAGAAAGAGGGCTCCTGCATCTTTACTGCCCAGCTACCAATACTTCAATGCAAGTGGCAACTAGTTAAATATCTATGTTAATCGTGTACTGAACTATGTCCTTTTGGTTATCATGTACTGAACTATGTCCTTTTGGTTATCATGTGCTGAACTATGTTGCAAATGCTATCAACTGAGATGCTGTGAACTGAAATGCAGTCAAATTCAAGCAATGTTTGCTATATATGCAGTGTATTTGCACATTGTTTCTTAATATCAACTACTGTCTTTTTATATGCAAATGCCAACAGAAATGCTGTCAAATGAAATGCACTCAAATTTCAATAAATGTTTGCTATATATGCAGTATATTTGCACATTGTTCTCATACTGTCAACTTGCTCATTTCCATAGAATTGATACAAAATAGGAGAACTTGCTCATTTCAACAGAGTTCACAATAGAATTCCCAAAATAGGTACTACAAATTCCATTGAAATTAAAAACTAAGCTTTTCATTGACTGACAGATCATAATATCATTGATAACAAGCCACTCCCAGATCACAAATAGCATTACAAACCATTGCATACATGTTCAAACTGACACCAACTGCACTTGCATTTTTTCTTGGAAAAGAAACTGACACCAACTTCTAAACTGACACTAGCATTTTCCCTAGAACTACACCTAGCACAAAGACAATGAAAACCATCACCACATTCATATATTTGCCCTTCATTGCTTCCAGTTGTGCATTCTTCTCCTTTACGTGAGCCTGCAGAGACACAACCAGATTCTCTAATGCTGCTTCATGACCAGAGATAGGCACATTTGGAATTCGATCTTCAGTTTGAGCCACAAATCCTTGACCCTTTAGCCTCCACACCTCGTCTCTCAAATCTCCAATCAAGTCACTCAAAAACTTTGGCAAAGGATCATCATGCCATTCCACGAAGCCACATCCACCATGCTATTCCACATAAATGTGACAAGAAATAAATCACAATGTAAGAGCAAGAAATGAGCAGCAGAAAAGGACATGAGCACAGAAAATGGGCCTCACCATTGCATCCACACAGGCATAGTACCTCCTGCCAGGGTTTTGGCGGTTCCACGAGATCCATCTCGATGCCTTGCGCTGCGGATGACAGTAGCACAACTTCGGCGGCTCGTACGCCATTGGGCTCTCCCTGTATCCTGTAAACTACAGGGGACCTCGAGTCCGTGTCCCTCCTTCCACTAGCGCGACGGAAGCCGGGAGCGGAAGAAGCCCCTGAAGTCCACGACATCGCGCCGCGGTCGCCCCTGCCGCCGCTAACCCTAGCTTCAAGTGGCCCAAATTCCCCGATCCTCTAAACAAAAAACGACCGCACACCACCAGTCAACACTATCAGTGGCTGGCCCACAAGTCAGGTCAACAATCCCGGTTGACTACTGCCACATCACAGTTTTTTAACCCAAAACGCTGTCAAGGTTCGTTTTGGACCGGGATTAGTGAGTTGGGTGTGCTGATTTCCGAGATTTGAAGTTGAGGGTTCGATTTAACTAACGCCTACGAGTTCAGGGTTGATTTTGGACTTTTTCCTACATTATGGGACGGAGGAAGTACATTTGTACTCCCTCCGTCCGAAAATAGTTGTCATCAAAATTGACAAAAAGGAATGTATCTAGAACTAATATACATCTAGATACATCCCTTTTTATTCATTTTGATAACAAGTATTTCCGGACGGAGGGAGTACATGTGCCGAAAACTTAATCAACAACATATCATGCACCGGTGTAACACTACCAAGCGCACACAAGCAAGTCACTAAAGCATATCATCCTAAGGATCGTAACCGTAGCATCCGCTCAACACTTTATGGCCAATCTCATAAAGTCTTCCATCCACGGGGTGCTTCAAATCTGCACCACAAGCATAACAGTGCTGAGGATCGACACATACATTGGGCCCATCACAATAATCGCTAACCTCCGTGCCATGGCACCCACCTGCAAGATGAGAGAACAAAGTTATACAGTATCATTTTAAAACTCCAAACAAATAAAACAAACAAACTAACCAACTCTGTCATTTTCTTCCAATGATACTACAAATGTAGTATTGAAAATCTCCTCCTCGCTGTCCCAAAGCAGCTCCGCAAAGAAGAACTCTACTTTAGAATCCAAGCCATTCTTTGCTGTGAAGTTCACATGACCGTACAGCCCTTCTGGTTCTTTAATTCCGCAGCTACAAATTCCTTCGACTAATTCATAGCTGGCCTAATGTTTTTATCAAACAAGAAAATTTTGCACGAATAAGTTTAAAATAAAAATTATATATTCTAAATTATATGCACATTTATATATTTGGAAGTAAGAATCTAAGATTTACTCCCTCCATTCCTAAATATATTTGGAGTAGTATTTAGGAATGAAGGAAGTACATAGATAGGTAACAGATTTGACACCAAGATGAGTTTAACCAAATTTTACCGTTTTATTTGCTTCATGGTTATAACGCTTCAAGGCACTTTCTGCATATTCAATTGTTTGCTGATTATAAGCTATCCGGTAGTCAGGATGATCATACAATGATTTAGCTTTAATATCAGGAGCAATCGCCTCTATAAAGTTATCCACCATATGGAGATAATAAGGATCAAGCTTCTTCGCATCCTTGGCCTCAGCCCACCTAAAATGGATCAAAAACTTTCTGAGTGCTTCAACAAAGGTTTAAGGCCTGTTCGGAGGCCCTCTGCTCCACGACTCCGCTCCGCGAGCGGCCGGAGCGGTAGTTGAAAGTTATGGAGCGGGCGAATCGGTACTCCGCAGATCCTCGTATTTTGCGGAGCTGGTCGAGTGCCGAATAGGCTCTTAATAGTTCACAATTTTATTGGCCTCACAAATTTATTATTACTAACTAATGTTTGTGTCCACACGTGCAGAAACCATCAATCGAAATATATCATATACCTGGCATGACTCCCAGCTATGAGATCGACGTTGGCCGAAGTTGCTATGAGATCAATGTTGGCCGAAGTCCCAATCGATGCACCGGTAACCTGAATGCCAAGAAACAATCATCGGTTATTAGACAAACTCATCCAATGGACTCTAGTAGGCGCTACTCTCTTCGCACGGGCGGACAAAACCAAATGTTTTCACAAAAAAGAAGTGTTTTAACTGGCTGTAATGCATTTGGGTGATGCAGGAAGAATACCTCTGTGTCAGCACCCACATGCTCGTCAGGAGCAGCAATAGAGAAATACTCTTGGGCGTCCTTGCTGTTATCGGGCGACCTCATGGGCGTGTTAGGCTGGAGGAGTTGAAAAAAAATATGGTTTAGATTTCACAACAGATCGATACAATCGTTAACTGGACAGAAACAATAAATGACGACCTTGAAGACTAATCTGCATCCAGTATGAAAATGTTGCAAGAGAGCCATTTCAAGGTTCATGACTAATGATGGTATATGAAGCAAGAAAAGGAACATGGGGGTGCAGCGCAGGAAACTAGACACACATTTCCATATGTGAATCAGACTAACATGTTAGAGTCACGCCCATAATTTCCTTCACCCATTTGAGGAAAAAAAAAACTTCCATATCTCTTCTCTACAAATATAACAGCCAGCACGACCTATATATTTCCTAAAGCACAGAGTAACCAAGAGTAGCAGTGGACCTCTCACAGTTCATTTTCGATGAGTCGGGACTTTAAATTTCAGTACGAAAATTTTGTCCTTTAGACATTGCTTAGCTCTGATTGGAAATAAAAATTCTAGTGTATGGCCAACAAGCATTGCGTGTTTATGACGGAACAAGAGAAATATAGAACCCCCCTTTCCTTCTTAAAGTAACCATCTCATACTCTCCTATTTAACACCCCTTAGTTTCTGTTTACCCTTTTCAATCACAAATTAAAAAACAGGGCCAACTATGGATTAAAAAGGCAATCCAGATTAAGGGGATAATCAGAACATGTACAAGTGTATTTCAACAATAATGACCTACCCTGCCGTGGTATCTGCCAGTGTGCTCATCTGGCCGACCATCTTCACACGCGACAGGTGAGGCAAGAAAACCTGAAGAATGATCGCCTGAATATTTGAGAAAGTGACTAGCAAATTAGCTACTGGAAAAGGTGATGTGATACAAGTAGCTAGCTCAGAGACAGAAAATTGTAACATTCTAATACATAGGGAGAAACAATAAGAAAGCGGCATATTTCTCAGGTTCGATCTTACTACAAGCCTGTGACACAATCATTATGCCAAAATACCCTAGGCAGGCAGGAAGCTAATGAGGTGTTAAAACTGAAACTGAGTAGGAGGCAACAAATAAAACTAGAAGAACAGACACACAAGTGTTGAAAAAAAAAGTTATGCTGATAAACCTGCTGGGGAACACGAGTAGTGGACGTTGTCCAGCAACTCCGACAGTATCAGAAATATAGCCTGCAGCTGATTGTCCAAGTGTCCAGTGATCGTAACCAGACTATTATGGAGGCCGTTGCAGATGTCGTAGGGTGAGATGGTGATTCCAGTGTTTGACGCTTCAGCTAACGACCTAGATGATAACAAGGAGGGGAATGGGCATCATCAGTTTGCGATGTCATTTATTTTGGAAAAGGCATCCACTAGCTTGCAATATCTGAAAAGAGAATAGAATGAAGATGAAACATGGATTCTGGTCTAGGATCCTAAATGCAAGCAGAAGAATCGCCGCTGAAGCTGAAACTGTAGAGCATGCCTGTCGTGTCGTGATGTGAAAATAGCATGCACAAAAGTTACAGTAGTTTAGCAGAAATAGTATAATAGATTTTGTAACATGCTGACTAGAACATAATAATCCTTGAGAAGGAAAATCACAGGTCACATTGCATCAAGTATCTTGCGAAAATTCCAAACAGGGATCCAAGATAGAAATTCCATAGCGACTAATCAACATACATAGATACAGAGATGGTAGAACGGATTGTGATGTGCATATAATGTGCAAACTGCTATGATCACCCCTCTGAACGAATGAAGGCAGAATTTAACAGTGGCAGAAGCACTGCCAAAGCTGCAGATCCTTAGGGATGTAGAGTAAATCCATTTCTGCATTGTTTTCTGGCATCAGAACAAGAAGGGGATTTATCATACTTGAGGACTGCTCCTCCTTTGCCGATGAGCGCGTCGCAGCAGGCGTCGGGCACCACGAGCACCACCGTGGCCTGAGCGCCGATTGCCTCATCACTCTACAAGCAGAGCAGAGGAGAGCAGATGATGGAACTCTAGAGCGAAGGGCAGCTGATGGAAACGCATGAATCATCAAGTGTACAGTAACTCTGAAGAAATCTGCCCCCTTTTTTCATTTAAACAGAGATGGGGAGAAGCTGAATCTGAAGCTGATGAATGTTGTTTGTTTACGCACCTGACAGTGACAGAGGATGAGCTCGGAGGCGTCCATGACTTGCGGGAAGAGGCCCGAGACGAGGGCGGCCCTGTGGCTGTGGCCGGGGCCAGGGAAGGGGCCGGAGAGCCTGATCCGTGCCCCGGAGCGGGCCTCCATGGCCGCGCCGTCCATGAGCCCCGCCTCCGCTTCCGAGATAAGCAGACTTGCGTGCGTCGGATATTCCGCCATTTCGTCTGGATCCAGAAGAAGGTTCAGATACGTTTGGTTGGGGAAGCAGAGCGAAGGTTGGTACCTCGGTACGGGTGGCCGGCGAAGGGCGACTCCGGCGCCGCCGAGGAGGAGGAAGCCATGGTGGCGCGTACGGCCGTTTCGTTGGGCTGATACGGGCTCTTGGGCCATCATCCAACGCCATTTGAGGAGCTGCTGTACCTGCGCGTATTTTTCGGACTCCTCAAGGGCCTTTTTCAAAAATGTTCGTCATCTCACCCGAGCTCTTAGATCTGAGATCCGACGGCCGAGCTCGCAGCTTAGGTGCTCCCGGCGCAGCAGATATTTTCCCCTTAATGACGAAGACATTTATTTTTTTGCAGTCCAAAGCACCGGGCTGCCGCAAAAACCAAAATCAGCCGCGCGAACTCCCAACCACCCGCAACCTACAATGGTCCTACCGTGGTTTCATCGATTGTGGCAGCAAGCAAAAAACAGTAACTGGCACTAGGCATTGGATTAATATAGGTTAGTTCTCAAAAATGATAAAAAAAAATAAAAGCATCCAAGATTGATAATATAATAGCATGAAACAATAAAAAATTATAGATACGTCAGTGTCATTTGACTTGATTACCTTATCCCCTTCTTTACAGGATACATATGGTTTAAAAAGTCATTCCACGAAGGTCTTTTCAGAAACTTTGTCATGTTTAGCGCCCATTCTGGCAAAGATATCGGTAATGTTGAATGCTATCCCTTGGGATATGGTGAAATTCCGGCCCCTTGGAATCGAGCTGAAATTGCTAAAACCGCGTTGCGGTATGCTGTCATCTTCGGATCCTTTGCGTCGAATTCGCCGTTAACTTGAGAGATAATGAGAGTGGAACCTCCTCGGACTTCCAGATGCTGGACTCCCATAGAGACAACTATCCAAAGACCATGTAATAAGGCCTCGTATTCGGCTGCGTTGTTGGAATCAGTGTACATGATTTGCAGTATGTGCCGTATGTTATCCCGAGTCGATGATGTAAGAATTACTTTGGCCACTAAGCACTAGTAGAAAACAGGGATTTGGTTCGGGCCTGGCGAGCCCATTAGTCCCGGTTCATCCACGAACCGGGACCCATGGGTGCATACGTCCCGGTTCGTGCGGCCAGGGGGCCGGCCGGGCCTCGTTGGGCATCTGTCACGGTTGGTCTGGGCCCATTTGTCCCGGTTCCAGACACGAACCGGGACCAATGGGCTTCGCTCCTGGCCAGACCCATTGGTCCCGGTTCGTGTGTAGAACCGGGATAAATGGGTGGCCTTTAGACCCGGTTCCTGGTACGAATTGGGACCAATGAGTTTCCTATATATAACCCCTCGCCCACCACTTCCTCTGCTCTGTTTTTTCTGGCCGGCCGGTGGGAGCTGTGGTGCTCTAGCTAGCTAACCTCCTATGTACATGAGGTGTTTGATGAAATGCTCGAGTCACACTAGTTAAGCTTTTCTTCTCTCGAAGCTCGAACTCCAAGCTCCATTTCTCCGAGATTTGTCTAGGTTTAGCGGTCCGTCACGTCCCGTCCCCGTCTTCACCGTCGTCGATCGCCCCCGCCGATCTCGTCACCGGCACCACCGTGGTGAGCCTCTTATTCTGTCCATGCTTTTCTTACTTTTATTGTTGCTTGTTATTATTGCTTTAGATAGATATTTGTCTAATTTTCTTACGTTTATTATTGCTTGTTATTATATAGTGCGATGGTTTTGATATCCGCCCACGTCAGCCCTCGTCATGTCTACGATTCGGATGTGATATATTATCTTTAATTTATAACTATTTGTTTTAGTGTTTATGACAATTATGCCGACCAACCTAACATAGATGTTTTTATATGTCTAGGAGGTAGTTGAACCGGAAATTCCAACCGACCCTCTTGTGGAGAGGTTAAATTTAGTCGAAGAGGAAAACATTTCCTTGAAGAAAAAATTGGAAAAAACGGAGGATGAGAAGATGGAATTGGAGTTGCATGTTGCGGAAGTCGTCGATGATCACAAGATCAAGATGGACCCTATTGTCAAGAGGTTAAATTTAGTTGAAGAAGAAAACAAGTACTTGAAGAAAAAACTAAAAAAAATTGAGGACGAGAAGATGATATTGGAGTTGCATGTTGCAGATATCGTTGATGATCACAAGATCAAGATGGATGCCATGCGCTTGAAGATTAGAAAGATTAAAAAATATGCCATTCATACCGAGGCTTGGTATCATTATGCCGTTGGATCAATTGTTACCTTGGTTGCGATTATGATCGCATTTGTTGTTGCGTTGAAATGTTCTACATAGTTTCAATGTATGGTTTAATTAGATGCTCTAGAGATATGCATGTACTTTGAATGGCATGTGATGATGAACTTATATTAATTTCATCACTTATCTATCCATGATGTTCTGTAATGGTTTTGTACACGAAGTGCATCCAGTTTTTGCTGTAACCCTCTCTACTTTTTTGTACATGCTACGTGGGTGAAATGATGATACCATGGCAACTTTCAACCTTTTAAGAGTTCATTCGAAATGCTTTTCAATTTCAGGGTCATTTAGCTCAAAAAATTCAGTAAATGCATGAAAAATAGCAAATGAAGTCAGAAATGGTTGAAAATTGATGATGTTGCTTTGAATGGTGCATCCACGAACACAAAAAAAAGTCTGGAGTTCAAATAAGTTCAAAAAAATGAAATCCCTTTGTAACAGACGAGTTCTCGTCTGAAATCCTGATACCTCGAAAGATATTGTCTGTTTTGTACACGAAGTGCATTCAGTTTTTGCCGCAACCCTCTCTACTTTTTTGCACATGCTATGTGGGTGAAATGATGATACCATGCCAACTTTCAACCTTTTTAGAGTTCATTTGAAATGCTTTTCAATTTCAGGGTCATTTAGCTCAAAAAAATTCAGTAAATGCATGAAAAATAGCAAATGAAGTCAGAAATGGTTGAAAATTGATGATGTTGCTTTGAATGGTGCATCCACGAACACAGAAAAAATCTGTAGTTCAAATAAGTTCAAAAAATGAAATCCTTTTGTAACAGACGAGTTCTCGTCTGAAATCTTGATACCTCGAAAGAGATTGTCCGTTTTGTACACGAAGTGAATCCAGTTTTTGCCGTAACCCTCTCTACTTTTTTGCACATGCTATGTGGGTGAAATGATGATACCATGCCAACTTTCAACCTTTTCAGAGTTCATTTGAAATGCTTTTCAATTTCAGGGTCATTTAGCTCAAAAAATTCAGTAAATGCATGAAAAATAGCAAATGAAGTCAAAAATGGTTGAAAATTGATGATGTTGCTTTGAATGGTGCATTTTGAACACAGAAAAAGTCTGTAGTTCAAATAAGTTCAAAACTAAAATAATGAACTAGAAAACTTTAATGAAACTCTAATAGCTAAAGGAATAAACCAAAAGCAAAAAACAAAATAAAATAAATAAGTGGAAACAAAATAAACTTTAATAAAGTAAAATAAATAAACTTTAATAAAATAAATAAAAATAGCAACAGTAAGTATTTTGTTGAAAGTAGAAACAAAATTTTAAAAATAAACCAACAAAGAAAAAAATGGTAAAAATATAAAAATATGCCTCCTACAGGGCCGCCACGGCCTGAATACGACTAGAAACCCAACAATGGGCCAGGATTCAGGCCCGCATTAGGCCCAGTAGGCCCACATGCAAATAGTCACAATTAGGCCCGAAAGCCTGCAGTTGAGAGGAGCTCGAGAGGGTGCGCGCAGCAGTGCTTATAAACCACTCTCGAGCTCTCTCAACTAGCGAGGTGGGACTAAACTTTTGGCCGCGACGCGGGCAGCACTAGGACGTTGGTCTCGGTTGTTGGCACCAACCGGGACTAAAGGTGCTCATTAGTCCCGGTTCGCGGCACCAACCGGGACCAATGCCACTAACCGGGCCCAATGGCCTCTTTTTCCCGCCCTTTGGGCTGCTGAAAACTGGCCTTTTGTCCCGGTTGGTGGCACAAACCGGGAATAAAGGGGTCATTGGTCCAGGTTGGTGCTACAAACCGGGACCAATTATTCTGCTATATAGACAGCACTTGGGAGATTTTCAGATTGCCATCGTTAGCTGCCCCCCCGACGTCGCCAGGCTGCCCGCCGATCGAGCTCGCCGTCGACGCCGTAGCCGCCTCTGCCCCGACCTCGCGCCTCTGCCGGACCTCGCCGTTGCCCTGCCTCGTCGTCGCCGTCCCCACCGCCGTCGCCCTGCTGCCTCTTCGTCGTCGTCCCCGCGCCCATCGTTGCCGCACCGCGCGTCTGCCCCCGCCGCCGTCCCCGCGCCCGTCGTCTCGCCGCCGTCTGCCCCCGCGGCCGTCCCCACACCGCCCATGCCCCGACGTCGTCGCCCTGTGAGCGCTGCCGGCCCCCGATCCCCTCCTCTCCTGTCATATGATGTATATGTAATTTTAGTTTTAGTTATTCAAATGTTAGGAATTTTAAAAATATTACTTAGTTATATACACAAATGTTAGATGAATTTTCTGTTTTTATAGTTTTTTATAGTTTTAGTGATAGAATGTAGTTTTTTTAGTAAGAACTAGTTCATTTTTTTATATATTAAGTTCTTATTAATTGAACTAGTTGAATTAATAGAACTAGTTTATTTTTAGTAAAACTAGTTTAATTTTAGTAAAACTAGTTTATTTTAGTAAGAACTAGTTCTGTTTATTTATAGTAAGTGCTTATTAGTTGAACTAGTTGAATTAATAGAACTAGTTTATTCTTAGTAAAACTAGTTTAATTTTAGTAGAACTAGTTCATTTTTATTTATAGTAAGTGCTTATTAGTTGAACTAGTTGAATTAATAGAACTAGTTTATTCTTTTAGTTCAAGCAATTATTCCCGCATCGACGTCGACGATGCCTACCCCGCATCCTCATCGTCGACTCAACGGAGGCCTGCTTGATCAGAGGGGTCATGTTCGGGACTGGGCTCCGCCGGGCTGGTATTGGGAGGTGCTTCCATCCGGTGGGCGCAACTTGATGAGGAGCCAACCCGTTGTTGACCCTAACCTTCTTTAGTGGCGGGTGCGCGGGCCAGTGATGGTGCGGAGGCTTGAGGACCCCGCGGAGGTTGTACGTCACCGTGTCAGCGAGCAGGACGAACACGTCCGTCGCTACATGGTTGCGTTGGAGGGTAGGTTCGACAATACATGACAGGTTCTTCAGGGATCTCACTGGACCTATGATCCTGTGATGGTTCCTTCTCTTTGGGTGTCCACCGCCCGCGCCGATACCCGTCGTTCGCTAGGGTTTTATCTGTATTAATTAATTAGTGATGCTATATGTATGATACTATCCGAGATGTATTAATTAGTGATAATATTCGACGATGTACGGACGCAAGAGATGATTTAGTTTTGCTTATTGAATGCTCAAACTGGAGTCCAACCAAATCTCCATGTCAATATATATGAGTCCTATAATTAAGATATTTTGAAATGTTTTTGTTTATATTTTCAACCATTGATTTTTGGCATGACTTGTGCTATAATATGTAGGAAATGTCGTCGTATGACGATGATGATAGGATCCCAGCGTGCGACTAGTGTGGCGACGATCGGGGTCAGTGCGACAGGCCACACCTGGTAGACGATCGATGCTTCAGTGTAAAGCTCGATGAGGCCTTCGATTTTGAGACGGTATGCAACACGACAAGTCTTGTTTGGTAATTAAGCATGACTTATGCCTTCTTTCCAATGTGTAATTTTCATCTTTTACAATTCGACTAGCTTATCCCATGCCATGCAAGACGCTATGTCTTGGAGCATCTGGATTTCGAAGATCATGAAAGTATGGAAACAAAGCAAATTCATCTCAGGACCCATCATGATTATGATTTTCTTGTAAAGCTATACAATTCGGAGAGCGTAATCCATTTTGGTTGCTCGAACTGGAGAGCACTATGCAAGGCATATGATTTTCAGGAGGGTATGTATGTCACCCTTGACCTTGGTGATGATGACGATGGCATGTGGGTCCTTGTTGATACGCTTCCAGTTCTACCTCTATGTGAGTTTCTCAAACATATTTATTAAGTAATTTATGTTGTGTCTTTCAAAATAATTGACAGCTTATTTGCATTAACAGCTTATTTCCATTCTTCAAGAAATGTACGGAATATGGTAGACATAACCCACTACACTGATGGTGCGGAATTAACTTGTCAGAAGAAAAATCATCTTGTCCCGTTACTTTCTTATTTTGAGCGTTACAATACCTATGCCAAAACTCCTGCACATTATGGTCAATACGTACCACTAGTGCACGTGTTGAGCCACGGTAACATCCATGGAGATGTCATGGTAAGATTTGTGGCCGATCATCTTTTGCATAAATTCTTCTAAAAGTAAATTAACTACATTACTAACTACGAAGTTATTACTATGTTTTTCAACAGAAAATCCCTATGGATTGTGTGCCTCATCTGATGTTTCGGAAAGATCACCTCAGTGTTATGAGCTTATTACCGTACTCGTCAGGTCATCATCCTACACATAACTGTCCATACAGGATTTCTAAATCCAATGAAGACTTGACAGTCAAAGATTGGAAGAAATGTATGGTCAGTCGTAGGGAGCTACATGGAAGTGACATTGTGCGAAAGCCAAGAATCGGAGACATGATAATCTGCATTCTTCATAATGGAGAGTCAGGGCCTATCTTATTTTATGCTATTTCACCTTAGAGAGGGTGTACTTAATTAAGTCTGGCTACTTATGATCATGTGCTAAGAAGTTGTTAGATGACTATGATGATGATGATGAGCAGGACTTGTTATTATGACAACGAGTAGAAGTTGTGAGATGACGATGATGCTGGGTACGACTTTTTTATTATGACAACGACGATGAGGATTTATTATTAATTATGATGATGCATTGTTATATGAGCATGCACGGAGATAAAAGAGGACACTTCTCTCTACCAGTTAGCTAACACAATATATGAAACCCCTAAATTAACCATACAAAACCCACAAACCCCCACCCTTCAGAAAAAAACAAAATCCCTAGCCCCTGAAGTGCTGACGCGTGGAAGCTTATTTGTCCCAGTTGGTGCTACCAACCGGGACAAAAGGCCCCCTGCCAGCGCAAGCCGCAACTGCCACGTGGAGAGCCATTTGTCCCGGTTGGTATAAGAACCGGTATTAATGGTCTAGGGCATTTGTATCGACCTTTTAGTCCCCGTTCCCCAACCGGGACAAATGGCCCCGACGAACCGGGACAAATGACCCTTTTTGCACTAGTGAAGCCACCCAACATTTTAGAGCCGTCAAAGTACATTGTCCAATGGGAATAAGTACTGTACTCTTTAGGGAGCTCAGCGTCAGTCCATTCTGCTACAAAATCTGCTAACACTTGAGACTTAATGGCTGGACGTGTGTGGTATGTAATTTTGAAGGGTAGAGCTCAATTGCTCATTTGGCAACTCTTCCTGTGGTGTCCCTGTTATTGATTATATCATTAAGTGGTACTTTGATTGCCACCGTGATCGAGCACTCCAGAAAATAGTCGTGTAGTTTTCGAGATGCCATAAAGACTGCATAGGCTATCTTCCGATAATGGGGATACCTGGTTTTACATGGGGTTAGCAAGTCAGAAACATAATAGACATGCCTTTGGACCTGGAGCTTATGCCCTTCAACTTCACACTTGACGACAAGTACTACGTCGACAACTTGGTTTGTGGCTGATATGTATAATAACATCGGCTCTCCTGCTCCAGGTGCTGCCAATATAGAGTTGGTAGCGAGGAGTGTTTTGATTTCCTCAGTGCGGTACCTGCCTCAATAGTATTTAAAATTCTTGGTTTGCTTTAGTAGCTTGTAGAGAGGCAAGGTGAAAGTGCAACTAATCCCCGAGTGGTTTTGGTAATTAATAACAACATATAGCTCATTGAACTAATATCATTTCAAGATCAATATTTTAGGAAGTTCAATGATTGGCATGGCATGGACTAGAGATGTGGACCCCTCAAAATGCTAAGGACAAAGATTGGCAAAAGCTCAAGACTCTACATTTCCATTTTAGGGATCCAAGATCACATTGAGTTCATAGGAAAGCCAATACTATTAAAAATGGATGAGGTGTTGCTTAATGATATGGTTGCTCAAGTGCTTAGTGATATTGCTCCAAAAACCCTCAGCCACTTTCTCAAATTCCACATATGTACCAAACCTAAAGTCAAACTCGACCCCATCGATTTGATATATCTGGTGCTACTTCTCGAGCTTGCGTTGTATTCCCTCGAAGAGGAAAGGGAGATGCAGCACAGTAGCGTAAGTATTTTCCTCAGTTTTTGAGAACCAAGGTATCAATCAGTAGGAGACCACGCGCGAGTCCCTCGCACCTGCACAAACAAATAAGAACTTCGCAGCCAACACGATAAGGAGTTGTCAATCCCTTTACGGTCACTTACGAAAGTGAGATCTGATAGAGATGATAGTTTATATTTATGGTATTTTTGGTTTATAAGAACAACAAATAAAAGCGATAAAAGTAAAGTAGATGTGGATTGATATGTTGAGAATAGACCCGGGGGCCATAGTGTTCTGTAGTGGCTTCTCTCATGATAGCGATATTCTACGGCGGATAAACAAATTAGTGTCGAGCAATTGATAGAAAAGCGAATAATTATGAGACTATCTAGGCATGATCATTGTATATAGGCATCACGTCCGAGACAAGTAGACCGAAACGATTCTGCATCTACTACTATTACTCCACACATCGACCGCTATCCATCATGCATCTAGTGTATTGAGTTCATGAGAACAGAGTAACGCCTCAAGCAAGATGACATGATGTAGAGGGATAAACTCAAGCAATATGATATAAACCCCATCTTTTTATCCTCGATGGCAACAATACAATACGTGCCTTGCTGCCCCTGCTGTCACTAGGAAAGGACACCGCAAGATTGAACCCAAAGCCAAGAACTTCTCCCATTGCAAGAATTATAGATCTAGTAGGCCAAACCAAACCAATATTTCGAAGAGACTTGTAAGGATATTATAATAATACATAAAAGAAATTCAGAAAAGAACCAAATATTTCTCATAGATAAACTTGATCATAAACCCACAATTCATCGGATCTCGACAAACACACCGCAAAAAGATTACATCGAATAGATCTCCTTGAAGACCGAGGAGAACTTGGTATTGAGATCCAAAAAGAGAGAAGAAGCCATGTAGTTAATAACTATAGACCCGAAGGTCTGTGGTAAACTACTCATAACTCATGGTGAGGCAATGGTGTTGATGTAGAAGCACTCCGTGGAAGATCCCCCCTCCGACGGAGCTCCGGAGTAGGCCCCAAGATGGGATCTCACGGGAACAGAAGGTTGCAGCGGTGGAATTAGGGTTTTCTCTGTTGCTTCGATGTTTTCAGGATACATGAGTATATATAGGAGGAAGGAGGGCATCGGGGGAGCCAGAGGGGGCCCACGAGGGTGGGGGGCACACCCTGTAGGAGGGGGCGCGCCCTGAACCCTCGTGGCCGCCTCCTTTGTTCCCTCGCGTGTACTCCAAGTCTTCTGTGTTGATATTGTTCCAAAAATAACTCTCGCGAAGGTTTCATTCAGTTTGGACTCAGTTTGATATTCCTTTTCTGTGAAACCCTGAAATAGGCAAAAAACAACAATCTGCACTGGGCCTTTGGGTTAATAGGTTAGTCCCAAAAATAATATAAAAGTGTATAATAAAGCCCATTAAACATCCAAAACATAATATATAATAGCATGGAACAATAAAAAATTATAGATACGTTGGAGACATATCACAACTCACGCCACCTGGAACAACACAGCGTAATGGTGTGTCCGAACGTCGTAACCGTACTTTATTAGATAATGGTGCGATCTATGATGTCTCTTACCGATTTACCACTATCGTTTTGGGGTGTTCTTTAGAGACGACTACATTCACATTAAATAGTACACCATCTAAATCCATTGAGACGACACCTTATGAACTGTGGTTTGGCAAGAAACCCAAGTTGTTGTTTCTTAAAGTTTGGGGCTGCGATGCTTATGTGAAAAAGCTTCAACCTCATAAGCTCGAACCCAAGTCGGAGAAATGTGTATTCATAGGATACCCAAAGGAAACTGTTGGGTACACCTTCTATCACTGATCCAAAGGCAAGATATTCGTTGCTAAGAATGGATCCTTTCTAGAGAAGGAGTTTACCTCGAAAGAAGTGAGTGGGAGGAAAGTAGAACTTGATGAGGTAATTGTACCTTCTCCCGAATTGGAAAATAGTTCATCACATAAATTAGTTCCAGTGATTCCTACACCAATTAGTGAGGAGGTTATTGATGATGATCATGAAACTTCAGATCAAGTTACTACTGAACCTCGTAGGTCAACCAGAGTACGTTGCGCACCAGAGTGGTACGATAACCGGTTCTGGAAGTCATGTTACTAAACCACCTCACCAACCACTCCTCCACGACTCACGTCGTCGATCAGTGCGGTGTCAAGCCGCAAAGTGACTAAATGGCAGCCATTAGCAACATGGCAGCCTCTCCCTACGAGAAGAACCCACCGATGAAACCCGCCCCGCAACGTGTCAAGCAAGTAGGCGCAGAGCTGGCGAGATAGCCCGGCCAGCCTTGCCGGGCAACTAGTGATGTGACATTAAGCGGTGCATTTAATGCGCCCTGTCAGCCCGCAGAGTTAGGTATGATAGCACTGTTGCTAGCATATCAGTGCGTAATGATTACTTTGCCACTATGGTGACCCCTTAATCTATAAAAGGAGGCCCATGGCAACCGTAGACAGGGTTAGAAGATTGGAGAACTCACACACCCATATGCGCGTAGTCGCTGCTGCCCTGAGGCAACCCTTGCCGGGCAAGTGTACTATGCTCCACCACCATCAATCCACCAATGCAGGAGTATGCCACAATGGCGGCCCGAACCTGGGTAAAAATGCCCGTGTGATCTCTGTCGTGCTGTCCCACGCTCGTCTACTCATTATGCAACGCGACATCCCCCCCGCCGAACCAGCAAGGGACCGCTTGGTCCCATAGGTGGCTGTGGTTTTCCCGGACATCTTTGCCTCGCCAGGTAGGGGGCTCGCTTGCGCAAACCTCAAGGCATGTGCAACGCGTCATCTTCATTACCATCTTCATCTTCATCGGCGCCATCAACCACGGTGCCCAAGAAGAAACCAGCTTTGTCCATCGATATGTTACTTGCCGATATTCGATCGTCGGTATCTCCATACCTAGTTCAATCTCGTTACCGACAACTCTCTTTACTTGTTCCGTAACACAAGATCCCATGCCTAACCCATTAGTCACATTGCTTGCAAGCTTCTTGTGATGTTGTATTACCGAGTGAGCCCTGAGATACCTATCCGTCATACGAAGTGACAAATCTCAGTCTTGATCCATGTCAACTCAACAGACACCCTCGGAGATACCTGTAGAGCACCTTTATAGTCACACAATTACATTGCGACGTTTGGCACACACAAGGTACTCCTCCGGTGTCAGTGAGTTGCATGATCTCATGGTCATAGGAGCATATACTTAACATGCAGAAAACGATAGCAATAAACTTGATACGATCATATGCTACATCTATAGTTTGGGTCTCGTTCATCACATCATTCTCCTAATGATGTGACCTCGTTATCAAACGACAACTCATGTCAATGGCTAGGAAACAATAACCATCTTTGATCAACGAGCTAGTCCGGTAGAGGCTGACTAGGAACATCTTGTTGTCTATGTATCCACACATGTATTTGAGTTTCCGATCAATACAATTCTAGCATGGATAATAAATTATTATCATGAATAAGGAAATATGGTAATAACCAATTCATTATTGCCTTTAGGGCATATTTCCAACAACCACTGCTCACGGAAACCGCCGACAGCCAACCTCCAGGACGAGGCGCAGAGCAACAGGACGCAGCTTGAGCCGCCATGGCCTGCTAAGCACCATGCCGACATGAACAAAGGAGTACTGACCGAAGCCAAGAACCACCATGGTTCTAAGCTGTAGCCAAGCCACAGAAACGCCAACGTGCCCCATGCACGCCACCCCGTCCGCCCGAGACCGGATCTGCAGCACTCGCCACCATAGTATGTGATCGATCAATCAACGTAACATATGTAATATGGTGGGTCTATGTTAACTTTATACGTGACACAAGTATGTTTAGGAATAAAGAATTCATGAGTTTCACAAAAAAAGTACGTGTGTACTAGTTTCACGTGACACAAATATGTTTAAGAAAAGTAAATCACATAATAATTATTTTTCCTCACGCCCAACACATTTTTGTAGCAACTCATCGTCATCGAGGAGCAACTCACATGTCATAGCTGGGATACGGAACACGAAGCCATTGTAGCACCTAGTTTTTACCCTGAGTTCATGAACATGATTTCCCGCACCCCTTAACACCTGATACTACATGTATACCCTTTTATGCTTGTTATTATTCGAGGGTCTGCGCCTCCTAGTTGGTTAGAATGTCACTTGAGAGCCTTCAAGGTGTGAATGAGTCAAGGTGTTTGTAAAGGACCAATAATAACCTTGTTGTGTGAAAGATCAACCATGAGTGAGATTTAGTAGTTCCCATGGTGGAGTAGGTGGATTAGGTCCTTTGTGGACGACCCCTTGGCGGATGGCGGTCATGTTGTTCTTATAACTTCGTATCTGAACATCCACCAACAGGAAGGATTGTACTAACCATATGAACCTTGGAAAAACTAATCTCCTTGTTTCGATGGCTTTCCCTTACACCTTTAAAGTTAAGTTAGTTCCACTTCCGGTATTATTTGTGTAGACTTGAATGCATTTGATTTGCCAATAAAAAGAGTACCTCTTTTGTCCAATACTGCATCCGTCCTAGTTTATTGGCCACATTGTATTTTGTGCCAAATTTTGACCATATTCGTGCATGTCAATAAGACTTATATCGTTGAAAACTATATTCAAATACGAATCCAACGATATAATTTTTGTTGACATGCATTAATATTTTGTTAGTTCAATCTTTAGTTAAAATTCGGCACAAATTACAAAGGGGACCAATAAACCAGGACGGAGGTAGTACATAGCAACTCATCATCTTTGAGAAGCAACTCACAACTGGGAGATGGAATACGAAGCCATTGTAGCGCCTAGTTTTTACCACGATGCTCGCAAGTCCATCAACATGATTACCCGCACCACTCAACACACCCAATACTACACGGATACCCTTTTATACAAGCGATTAAGTTGAAAAAAAGAAGCTAGTCCACAGAGAAGTGAATCTCGATACGTATCCAACAAATAAGCATCGCTGACTGTAACATTTTATACACACGTGTTGCATAAAAAAATGTTCATAACATTAGCACAAACTACAAAATAGATTCTCATGAGGCAATTTAGTTAAGTTCATCCAATTCAGCACAAACTAGAAGATTACAACACAACTTGTAAACAAGTAAGCAGGGACCACTCATTGCAAGAGCACCCATACAAATCTAAGCAATACACGTGCATATAAACCACCTATCAACTGCAGCAATGGCAATAAACAAGTTTGGTTTAAGTTTGCTTTCTATGACCAGCCTCACACAACGTTCCATCCTTTGGGTGCTTCACGTCTTCTGGACATGCATGGCACAGTCTGTTGTAAACAAGAACATTTTCCTTGTCATAATAGACATCTTCGACGCCCCGAATCTCACCTATACACATATATAAATAAAAATAACATTAGCCAGTAGGTTTTTTGTTGCGGTGCATTTGATTTTTTTTTGGGAAATGGCATAAACTTGGCCTGGAAACTAACCAACGCTTTCCTGTCCTTCCAAGGAAACAATGCATGTAGGCACAAATACATCGCGGTCTTCATCAAGGTATAGCTCTGCAAAGAAGAGCTCCTCTTTAGAGCTATGCAGGGTGGTTTTCGCCGTGAAGTTTACGTGCACGTAGTATGCTCTCGCATCAACGATCGTGCCACCGCTAGTGGTTGCTTTGACGAGCTCATACTTGATCTACATATGCTCAAGGAAAAAACAAGGTGAAATTAGTTTCAAGTTTATAGAATATCTAAACTGAAGAGATGAGAGGGACACACATTTGTGGTATTACCACCCACCCACCTTGTTCATGTCTTGGGCGTTGTAGTGGTCGAGCGCATCGGTCGCATAACCGAGCGCAGGGTTGTAATAGTTGCAATCATCGTCGTCCTGGTATATATCATCCCTATCCGAAAAGTCAATATTTTCCAATTCTTCATCGATCACAAAGTGGCCCCATATGGGGTGGCGGGTAGGGACGGGGTCCGTGGCGGGTAGGGACGTGCCCGGGACCGGGAGAGGGTGAGTGGCAAGGTAGTCCTCGAACCATGGAGTCCTAGATTAATTGAAAAAAGAATATATATGTGTGTGTTTAGGAGTAGTATTGTTGGTGGGTGGATGTACAATATTATGTATATACATAGTAAACTACATATAAAACCAAAATTGTAGGTAATGAAAGTTACTAGGGTGGAGGAGGAGGAGGAGGCAAATTGTCGTCGTTGTCGTGGTGTTGGTCTTTGGGAGGAGGGGTCCTCTTGTACAGCACACCACCAACAACACCGGTCATCGCTCACGATGATTTGGTAACTAACTGATTTGGTCGGTTGATCAATAATTTGGTGACGGACGGATGGATCGATCGTAGAATAAAAATTAGTGTAGATCGATTATTAACCAAAAACGATGCGCGTCTCAACTTGGAGAAGAAATTTATGTACTGTATAAAAAATTAGATTCAGTGCTAGAAGAAATTTATGTGCGCGTAAATCGAAATAAGCATCGGTCAACCAAAATAATAGACGTACCTTGCTTGAATTGTCAGGATGCAACTCACAGTACGATCAATTTCATTGAAATTTATGTGCGCGTAAATCAGGAGGAGGATGCGATCTGATGCTACCTCCTCCCGATCAATCCATCCATCTAATGAATAGATCCATCGATAGAAGGCCCAACTGATTCATATCGGAATCGATGACGTTCTCCGCCCGACTCCGGCTCCTCCTCCCATACCCCCCATTTTTTTACAGAGCGGTTCCTTTTTTTTTTTGAGGGGATTACAACACCGGTTCCTTTTTTGTATTAGAATCACAAAAATACCGGTTCCTTCCTATTTTATTTTTGAGAATTACAACACGGCGAAGTATCAAGTGAAAACTTGATTTCATTGAAAATCTGGTAACTTGGATCCCACCTCAGAAAATCGTACGATGGTAGGATTGCTCCGGATCTGGCACAGTGTCATCACAGGGCCTCTGTAGCGTGTGGTAAAAGTTTGGACGCATTTTGAGTAAGCCTCACCTGAGGCCGTTTGTAAACCGCATTGTCTTCGAGCTAACATCTGGGTATCGAGAGGGAAGGTGTCCGGTTTGTGCAGAAAGTGCTGGTCCCGTTTCTCCGTTGGTGTCGAAACTTCTCGTGCTCTATTAGGGGGAAACCGCATGGCACGCTCCACGGCCTCTCATTTTTCAATGAGGCGTGCAATATTCGAGAAATTTAATGCTCTGCTAGGATTTCATCACTGGGAATTGTAGATCAGCAAGGCGGCACATGAAATCATGCCCGGTAGCGGCATGGGAAATCATTTGTGATGTCCTTGTGGCATGCCTAGGCCTTGCACAGACGAGGGAGAGGCATGCCCCGCCACCGGGTTACCGAAAGTACCTTGGTGTCATTCCTGATGCATGATACGTCTCCAACGTATCTACTTTTCCAAACACTTTTCCCTTGTTTTGGACTCTAACTTGCATGATTTGAATGGAACTAACCCGGACTGACGCAGTTTTCAGCAGAATTGCCATGTTGTTATTTTTGTGCAGAAATAAAAGTTCTCGGAATGACCTGAAATTCAATGGAGAATTATTTTAGAATATATAAAAAATATCTGCGGAAAGATCCAAGCCAGGGGGCCCACACCCTGTCCACGGGGGTGGGGGGCGCGCCCCCTGCCTCGTGGGCCCCCTGTTGCTCCATCGACGTACCCCCGGACTCCATATATTCACTTTCTGAGAGAAAAACATCAGAGAGGAAGAATTATCACGTTTTACAATACGGAGCCGCCGCCAAGCCCTAATCTCTCTCGGGAGGGCTGATCTGGAGTCCGTTCGGGGCTCCGGAGAGGGGAGATCGTCGCCATCATCATCATCAGCCTTCCTCCATCACCAACTCCATGATGCTCACCGTCGTGCGTGAGTAATCCCATCGTAGGCTTGCTGGACGATGACGGGTTGGATGAGATTTACCATGTAATCGCGTTAGTTTTGTTAGGGTTTGATCCCTAGTATCCACTATGTTCTAAGATTGATGTTGCTATGACTTTGCCATGCTTAATGCTTGTCACTAGGGCCCGAGTGCCATGATTTCAGATCTGAACCTATTATGTTTTCATGAATATATGTGTGTTCTTGATCCTATCTTGCAAGTCAATAGTCACCTACTATGTGTTATGATCCGGCAACCCCGAAGTGACAATAATCGGGACCACTCCCGGTGATGACCGTAGTTTGAGGAGTTCATATATTCACTATGTGTTAATGCTTTGGTCCGGTACTCTATTAAAAGGAGGCCTTAATATCCCTTAGTTTCCACTAAGACCCCGCTGCCACAGGAGGGTAGGACAAAAGATGTCATGCAAGTTCTTTTCCATAAGCACGTATGACTATATTCGGAATACATGCCTACATTACATTGATGAACTGGAGCTAGTTCTGTGTCACCCTAGGTTATAACTTTTACATGAGGAATCACATCCGACATAATTCTCCATCACCGATCCAATGCCTACGAGCTTTTCACATATTGCTTATTACTTATTTACTTTTCATGTAATGGTTTTGTACACGAAGTGCATCCAGTTTTTGTTGTAACCCTCTCTACTTTTTTGTACATGCTATGTGGGTGAAATGATGATACCATGGCAACTTTCAACCTTTTAAGAGTTCATTCGAAATGCTTTTCAATTTCAGGGTCATTTAGCTCAAAAAATTCAGTAAATGCATGAAAAATAGCAAATGAAGTCAGAAATGGTTGAAAATTGATGATGTTGCTTTGAATGGTGCATCCACGAACACAAAAGAAGTCTGGAGTTCAAATAAGTTCAAAAAAATGAAATCCCTTTGTAACAGACGAGTTCTCGTCTGAAATCCTGATACCTCGAAAGATATTGTCTGTTTTGTACACGAAGTGCATCCAGTTTTTGCCGCAACCCTCTCTACTTTTTTGCACATGCTATGTGGGTGAAATGATGATACCATGCCAACTTTCAACCTTTTTAGAGTTCATTTGAAATGCTTTTCAATTTCAGGGTCATTTAGCTCAAAAAATTCAGTAAATGGATGAAAAATAGCAAATGAAGTCAGAAATGGTTGAAAATTGATGATGTTGCTTTGAATGGTGCATCCACGAACACAGAAAAAGTCTGTAGTTCAAATAAGTTCAAAAAATGAAATCCTTTTGTAACAGACGAGTTCTCGTCTGAAATCCTGATACCTCAAAAGAGATTGTCCGTTTTGTACACGAAGTGAATCCAGTTTTTGCCATAACCCTCTCTACTTTTTTGCACATGCTATGTGGGTGAAATGATGATACCATGCCAACTTTCAACCTTTTCAGAGTTCATTTGAAATGCTTTTCAATTTCAGGGTCATTTAGCTCAAAAAATTCAGTAAATGCATGAAAAATAGCAAATGAAGTCAAAAATGGTTGAAAATTGATGATGTTGCTTTGAATGGTGCATTTTGAACACAGAAAAAGTCTGTAGTTCAAATAAGTTCAAAACTAAAATAATGAACTAGAAAACTTTAATGAAACTCTAATAGCTAAAGGAATAAACCAAAAAGCAAAAAACAAAATAAAATAAATAAGTGGAAACAAAATAAACTTTAATAAAGTAAAATAAATAAACTTTAATAAAATAAATAAAAATAGCAACAGTAAGTATTTTGTTGAAAGTAGAAACAAAATTAAAAAAATAAAGCAACAAGGAATCCTAGCCCAATGGCCTCTTTTTCCCGCCCTTTGGGCTGCTGAAAACTGGCCTTTTGTCCCGGTTGGTGGCACAAACCAGGACTAAAGGGGTCATTGGTCCAGGTTGGTGCCACAAACCGGGACCAATTATTCTGCTATATAGACAGCACTTGGGAGATTTTCAGATTGCCATCGTTAGTTGCCCCCCCGACGCCGCCAGGCTGCCCGCCGATCGAGCTCGCCGTCGACGCCGTAGCCGCCTCTGCCCCGACCTCGCGCCTCTGTCGGACCTCGCCGTTGCCCTGCCTCGTCGTCGCCGTCCCCGCCGCCGTCGCCCTGCTGCCTCTTCGTCACCGTCCCCGCGCCCATCATCGCCGCACCGCGCGTCTGCCCCCGCCGCCGTCCCCGCGCCCGTCGTCTCGCCGCCGTCTGCCCCCGCGGCCGTCCCCACACCGCCCATGCCCCGACGTCGTCGCCCTGTGAGCGCTGCCGGCCCCCGATCCCCTCCTCTCCTGTCATATGATGTATATGTAATTTTAGTTTTAGTTATTCAAATGTTAGGAATTTTAAAAATATTACTTAGTTATATACACAAATATTTGATGAATTTTCTGTTTTTATAGTTTTTTTTATAGTTTTAGTGATAGAATGTAGTTTTTTAATAAGAACTAGTTCATTTTTTTATATATTAAGTGCTTATTAGTTGAACTAGTTGAATTAATAGAACTAGTTTATTTTTAGTAAAACTAGTTTAATTTGAGTAAAACTTGTTTATTTTACTAAGAACTAGTTCAGTTTATTTATAGTAAGTGCTTATTAGTTGAACTAGTTGAATTAATAGAACTAGTTTATTCTTAGTAAAACTAGTTTAATTTTAGTAGAACTAGTTCATTTTTATTTATAGTAAGTGCTTATTAGTTGAACTAGTTGAATTAATAGAACTAGTTTATTCTTTTAGTTCAAGCAATTATTCCCGCATCGACGTCGACGATGCCTACCCCGCATCCTCGTCGTCGACTCAACGGAGGCCTGCTTGATCAGAGGGGTCATGTTCGGGACTGGGCTCCGCCGGGCTGGTATTGGGAGGTGCTTCCATCCGGTGGGCGCAACTTGATGAGGAGCCAACCCGTTGTTGACCCTAACCTTCTTTAGTGGCGGGTGCGCGGGCCAGTGACGGTGCGGAGGCTTGAGGACCCCGCGGAGGTTGTACGTCACCGTGTCAGCGAGCAGGACGAACACGTCCGTCGCTACATGGTTGCGTTGGAGGGTAGGTTCGACAATACATGACAGGTTTTTCAGGGATCTCACTGGAGCTATGATCCTGTGATGGTTCCTTCTCTTTGGGTGTCCACCGCCCGCGCCGATACCCGTCGTTCGCTAGGGTTTTAGCTGTATTAATTAATTAGTGATGCTATATGTATGATACTATTCGAGATGTATTAATTAGTGATAATATACGACGATGTACGGACGCAAGAGATGGTTTAGTTTTGCTTATTGAATGCTCAAACTGGAGTCCAACCAAATCTCCATGTCAATATATATGAGTCCTATAATTAAGATATTTTGAAATGTTTTTGTTTATATTTTCAACCATTGATTTTTGGCATGACTTGTGCTATAATATGTAGGAAATGTCGTCATCTGACGATGATGATAGGATCCCAGCGTGCGACTAGTGTGGCGACGATCGGGGTCAGTGCGATAGGCCACACCTGGTAGACGATCGATGCTTCAGTGTTAAGCTCGATGAGGCCTTCGATTTTGAGACGGTATGCAAGACGACAAGTCTTGTTTGGTAATTAAGCATGACTTATGCCTTCTTTCCAATGTGTAATTTTCATCTTTTACAATTCGACTAGCTTATCCCATGCCATGCAAGACGCTATGTCTTGGAGCATCTGGATTTCGAAGATCATGAAAGTATGGAAACAAAGCAAATTCATCTCAGGACCCATCATGATTATGATTTTCTTGTAAAGCTATACAATTCGGAGAGCGTAATCCATTTTGGTTGCTCGAACTGGAGAGCACTATGCAAGGCATATGATTTTCAGGAGGGTATGTATGTCACCCTTGACCTTGGTGATGATGACGATGGCATGTGGGTCCTTGTTGATACGCTTCCAGTTCTACCTCTATGTGAGTTTCTCAAACATATTTATTAAGTAATTTATGTTGTGTCTTTCAAAATAATTGACAGCTTATTTGCATTAACAACTGATACGTCCAAAATGTATCTATAATTTCTGCTTGCTCCATGCCACTTTTGGGTGATATTGCTATGATATTCATACACTTCCATACACTTTTGATCATATTTGGACTAACTTACTAATCCAGTGCACCCCAGTGCCAGTTTCTGTTTTCGGCTGTTTTTGTATTTCAGGTTTTCACGTTTCGAGAACTGCCCAGAAAAATCCAGAAAAATTATATAAAAAATCAGCGATCCGGAAACAACACTGCGTCCGAAGGGCAGCCTGGGGGGGCCACAGGGGCTCCAGGCGCCCTGTTGGCGCCCCCCCTGGGCCGCGCCGGGGGGGCGCCTGGGCCCCCCGAAGCCCGTCCGGTGCCCCCCTTTGGCATATATTTAGAGGGACCTCCGAAACCCTCAGAACAGGAACTCTTTTCGCGATCCCATCTCTGTTCCGCCGCCGCCACCGCTTCCAAGATTGGGAGCACCAGGAGAACTCTTCCCGACACCCTGCCGGAGGGGAGGATCACCACCGGGAGCTTCTCCACCACCATGGACGCCTCCCGGATGACTCGTGAGTAGTCTCCCTTGGACCATGAGTCCATGACCAGTAGCTATGTGATGTTCTCCTCCCGTTCTTGTGCTTCACTAATTAGTCCTCGTGAGCTGCCCTACATGATCGAGGCACCTATGTAATCCTTATGCTGTTGCTATGTTGAGTTTGCTGGGATCCGATGGATTATGAGATTATGTTCAGATTGATCTTGAGTAATATATTTGATTCACCTCTTTTATATTTTAGTTCATAAGTAATTCTTGCATGTTCTCCGTTGTTATTTATTGCTTTGGCCGAGTAATAGGTAGTGACTCCAAGAGGGAACGTTATGCTCGATTGTGGGTTCATGCCCCTCGATGACTAGCTTGAGTGACAGAAACATGAGTCTAGGGGATGTGTTGTTGCCACAAGTGGGAAAACAACGGTGCTTGTGCCCGCGGGTGCAAGGATTGTTTACTTTACGCAAAGTTCTTTTAATGCAGTTGTCTGTTGCATTGAGTTTACACTATGGGTGGGACTCGCAACTTAATACCAGCGAGATGTTCTGGATAGATATCTCAAGGTGGATGATTAATAGTAGATATTGATGGATTTCGGTCTACTTACTTTGGCGTACCACCCATGCTTTGAACCTCTACCTTTCTTGCAATGTAGTCAGCATTGGTTTGCGTTCGTGGTCCTGTCAATTGCCCAGCTGTAATTTGTTTACCTCACATAGCTGTTTTATCGTCTTTTGGGAGAGAGACATCGCTAGTGAACATCATGAGACTCCGGTCCATATTACCATCATTGATCACATCCACCATTTACTTTTCCGTTATTACTTACTATTGCAAAAACTATCTATCACTACTATCATTGCTTTTAATCCTTTGTGAACTACAAGGCCGGAGGGATTGACAACCTCTCTGTACTCGTTGGGAGCAAAGTTATTTGTATCTGTGTGCAGGTCCACGTTGATTGCTACTAATCTGGCGCCGTAGCAATTGACACCTACTTGTTGAACCTAGGAGTCTCTGGGGAATCGATCCTTGGCATCTTTGCTAGGGGAAAACACTTCTACAATACTGCATCTTACACTTTCCACTTGGGATAACCAACGAGGGGTTCGAGGCCCATCAAGGAGTATTTCTGGCGCCGTTGCCGGGGACTCCACTCTTCAGGATAGGGGAGTTGCATAATATCTTTTACCTTTGCTTTTTAGTCTTGTTAGTTTACCTTTTAGTTTTTGCTTTAGTTACCTTTATCGAAAATCACAAAAAAATTATTTGCCTTTTTATTAGTAGTCCTTTTTGTTTAGTCAAACATGTTAGGATTTGGTGCTTTGAGGGAATCAGAAGTTCTAGATTTCCATCAAAGGGATGGAGAAAATATGAAGAAGGCATGGGACAGAATTTCTGATGCACATAGGAGAATTATGCCTTGGATGCCTATAAAAATTGTGCTTAGAAATTTTTACCATGGTCTTTTTAAATGGTGTAAACACTCCCTTGACATTATAGCCGAGGGAGATTTCCTAGAATGTGATGAAGCTAGAGCTCTTGAAATTATACATGGTCTATCCAGTTACTTTGTTTATGATCATAATTTTGATACTGTCATAGATAGACTTGCTACTATTGAAAAGAGAATGGATGCTCTAGACTTAATGAAGGTAGAGAAACCTAAACCCAATAAGAAATACATTTTTGAAATAGACAATGATTGGGAACCTTTTGTTAGGATTAGCATCTCTAACCATGACTTCCTTGCTTATTGTGATATTGGATCTATGGTTTCCACTATGCAAAAAATTGTTCATGATTCCTTAAAATTTAATATGGTTAAATTATCATCTCATCATGAACACACTAATGGGGATATTTCTGAAATCCAGGGAAGAATAAAAGATGTACCAGTTAAATTCCTTAAGGGGGTTGCAATGATTGATTTCTTCATCATGGAGCCAAACCAAGGAAATATAGTGCTTGGAAGGGACTTCCTCCGAGCAGTTAAAGGCTTCATCGATATACGTAAGGGACAAATCCTCTTACGCGAGAAAGCAAAATGTGTGTACCCCTTTCCTAGAAAGAACATGAATGAACTTGTTGAGGAACCATTTGAAGCAATCTATAACTCCGATTATTATGATGGTTATTGATTCCTCTATGCATTATGCCTAGCTTAAAGGCATAAAAGAAAGCGCTTTTGGGAGGCAGCCCACATGAATAATTTTTTTGTTTTTGTTGTGTCTTGATGTTGTTTACTGCTGTAGCATCATCATTGTATCTTTGCTTTTCATATTTGTGCCAAGTATAGCCTCTGATTGCTAGAAAGTTCAAAAGTTGTGAGGTGCTGTCCAGGAAACAGATTCTGTCCTTGGATAGAAAAATTCGTATAAAATCACCAGATCATCTTTTTGGTCTGAATTTTTTCGACAGCGTTCTCTATATAATTTTCTTTCGTGCGTCAGTTCTGAGTTTTTTGATTTGAGTTGCAGAAGTATCCCGAACAGATCAATTACTGCCTGCTGTTCTGTTTTTCACAGATTCTGTCCTGTTTTGCCTTACCTTCACTTTGCAAATTAAGAACTTGCTTTTTCTTTGCAAAAACCTTTTGGCAATCTTGAGAAGCAGTAGAACTTCAAGAATATCCTTATTTCCAGCAAGGTATAATTATTTTATTAAGGGTATTAACCTCGCTAATCAGATTATGATGAGTTGTGTATGAAGGGAGTTTTCAAGTGTGCGAGGGAAGATGATAAAAAGATTCAGGAGTGTCAAGCGCTCAAGCTTGGGGATGCCCCTGTGCACCCCCAAGAAATATTCAAGGAGACTCAAGCGTCTAAGCTTGGGGATGCCCCCGTGCATCCCCTTCTCCATCGACATTATCAGTTCGTCTTTCGTTTCGCTATATTTTTATCACTTCATGTGTTATGTGCTATGCTTGGAGCATCTTGCTTTTAGTTTTATTTTTAGTTTTTCATAACGAGTCGGAACTCAGCATTCCTTTATGTGGGAGAGAAACACGCTCCACCTCTACCTAGAACATAACATAGAATTTTCATGTCTATCTATGTTGTGTGTGTTCTTTGTCTTTTAATAGCTACTATCATGCTCTGCTCTTAGTATTCATGCTTATCTTTTCAAAGAGCTTTTATTTAGTTGGTTGCTTGAACTCTCCTTAACTACCATGCTCACCTTATTAAGAGAGTTTGCTTCCGTTGCATTGGTTAATGTGTCTATGATAAAGATGCTACTTGCATGATGGTGCTTAGTAGTTCAGGTTTTCTTATGGTTAATCTCGAATAGCTGAGGGATTCCCAATGTGTTATTGGAGTACCAACTTGGTTTGTTTGCCTATGATGTGGTATGGTTTAGTAATATTTTCCTTCGAGAATTTATTTTTGATTGACTTGGCGTATGCTCACGCATATTTAAGACTGTAAAGAAAGTCTGTCAAGCCTTGATGATCTTTTGTTTCTGAGTAGCAATATAACTACCATGCCTGATTCAATATTGCTTTGTCGCTCTGCATGATTATGACCGTCATTGCTCTCTTAGTTGGTCGCTCCTAGTCTTTTGCTAACCTCCACCTGTACTAAGCAAACTAACCATGCAATACATAGCTCATGGGAAAGTAGCCTAAAAACTATTGTGGTAAAGAATATGTTGCTTATGTATCTTATTTCTTATAAGTTGCTTGCTGAGCGGTAACCATGTTTCTGGGGACGCCATCAACTGTCACACTTTTGTTTAATATCATGTGAGTTGCTATGCATGTTCGTCTTGTCTGAAGTAAGGGTGATTTACCGTGGGTTGAATAACTATGCATATTGTTAGAGAAGAACATTGGGCCGCCAACCAAAGCCATGCATCATGGTGGAAGTTTTAGCTTGGACCTTAATCCTCAATCTCTCATGAGAATATGCTTATGCATTAAAGAGGAGTCCATCATCTATTTTCTATGTTGTCCCGGTATGGATGTCCTCAAGTTGAGATCTATCAAAAACGAGAAATCAAATGCGATCTATCTCCTTGGACCTTTGTACAGGTGGCATAGAGGTACCCCTTTGTGACACTTGGTTGAAACATATGTAATGCAATGATAACCCATGGGGATCCGAGCTAATTAGGACAAGGAGCGAGCACTATTGGTATACGATGCATGAGGCTTGCAACTTATAGGATGTTTTATGCATGACACATATGAAGTACTACTACCGTTGACACAATTGCTTCCATGTTTTCAAATAAAAAGCTCTAGCACATAACCTTTCTTTTACTTTTATGTTAAAGCACCAACTACTGAGAGCATGATTGTCATTCTGAGTGTAATGTGCATTGTCTCAAAGTAGCATTGTCTTTTGCATGATTGTGATATCGTTTATTCTGAAATCATTGTATCTAGTCATCACTTAAACCTTGAAGGTGCCCCTGCATTTATGTTTTGCATCACTAAAGGGGGCAAGCTAGATATCACTTTATCATATTTGCACATCATGTTCATTGCAAATCTTTTTGATGTTTCAGTTTCATATTGTAAAACTTTCAGTCATTTGTGATTTTCTCATGAGGCAACTTAACTACTATAGAATCATTGTCTCAGTAAGCTTTTGTCATATGACTATGAAAAAGTCCTATATGGTTAATAGCATGTCACCACAGAAATTATTCTTGTTATCATTTACCTACTCGAGGACGAGCAGGAATTACGCTTGGGGATGTTGATACGTCCAAAACGTATCTATAATTTCTGCTTGCTCCATGCCACTTTTGGGTGATATTGCTATGATATTCATACACTTCCATACACTTTTGATCATATTTGGACTAACTTACTAATCCAGTGCACCCCAGTGCCAGTTTCTGTTTTCGGCTGTTTTTGTATTTCAGGTTTTCACGTTTCGAGAACTGCCCAGAAAAATCCAGAAAAATTATATAAAAAATCAGCGATCCGGAAACAACACTGCGTCCGAAGGGCAGCCTGGGGGGGGCACCAGGGCTCCAGGCGCCCTGGCGGCGCGCCCCCCCTGGGCCGCGCCGGGGGGGGGGGGGCGCCTGGGCCCCCCGAGACTCCCCCGGTGCCCTACTTTGGCATATATTTAAAGGGTCCTCCGTAACCCTCAGAACAGGAACTCTTTTCGCGATCCCATCTCTGTTCCGCCGCCGCCGCCGCTTCCAAGATCGGGAGCACCAGGAGAACTCTTCCCGGCACCCTGCCGGAGGGGAGGATCACCACCGGGAGCTTCTCCACCACATGGACGCCTCCCGGATGACTCGTGAGTAGTCTCCCTTGGACCATGAGTCCATGACCAGTAGCTATGTGATGTTCTCCTCCCGTTCTTGTGCTTCACTAATTAGTCCTCGTGAGCTGCCCTACATGATCGAGGCACCTATGTAATCCTTATGCTGTTGCTATGTTGAGTTTGCTGGGATCCGATGGATTATGAGATTATGTTCAGATTGATCTTGAGTAATATATTTGATTCACCTCTTTTATATTTTAGTTCATAAGTAATTCTTGCATGTTCTCCGTTGTTATTTATTGCTTTGGCCGAGTAATAGGTAGTGACTCCAAGAGGGAACGTTATGCTCGATTGTGGGTTCATGCCCCTCGATGACTAGCTTGAGTGACAGAAACATGAGTCTAGGGGATGTGCTGTTGCCACAAGGGGGAAAACAACGGTGCTTGTGCCCGCGGGTGCAAGGATTGTTTACTTTACGCAAAGTTCTTTTAATGCAGTTGTCTGTTGCATTGAGTTTACACTATGGGTGGGACTCGCAACTTAATACCAGCGAGATGTTCTGGATAGATATCTCAAGGTGGATGATTAGTAGTAGATATTGATGGATTTCGGTCTACTTACTTTGGCGTACCGCCCATGCTTTGAACCTCAACCTTTCTTGCAATGTAGTCAGCATTGGTTTGCGTTCGTGGTCCTGTCAATTGCCCAGCTGTAACTTGTTTACCTCACATAGCTGTTTTATCGTCTTTTGGGAGAGAGACATCGCTAGTGAACATCATGAGACTCCGGTCCATATTACCATCATTGATCACATCCACCATTTACTTTTCCGTTATTACTTACTATTGCAAAAACTATCTATCACTACTATCATTGCTTTTAATCCTTTGTGAACTACAAGGCCGGAGGGATTGACAACCTCTCTGTACTTGTTGGGAGCAAAGTTATTTGTATCTGTGTGCAGGTCCACGTTGATTGCTACTAATCTGGCGCCGTAGCAATTGACACCTACTTGTTGAACCTAGGAGTCTCTGGGGAATCGATCCTTGGCATCTTTGCTAGGGGAAAACACTTCTACAATACTGCATGTTACACCTTCCACTTGGGGTAACCAACGAGGGATTCGAGGCCCATCAACAGCTTATTTCCATTCTTCAAGAAATGTACGGAATATGGTAGACATAACCCACTACATTGATGGTGCGGAATTAACTTGTCAGAAGAAAAATCATCTTGTCCCGTTACTTTCTTATTTTGAGCGTTACAATACCTATGCCAAAACTCCTGCACATTATGGTCAATACGTACCACTAGTGCACGTGTTGAGCTACGGTAACATCCATGGAGATGTCATGGTAAGATTTGTGGCCGATCATCTTTTGCATAAATTCTTCTAAAAGTAAATTAACTACATTACTAACTACGAAGTTATTACTATGTTTTTCAATAGAAAATCCCTATGGATTGTGTGCCTCATCTGATGTTTCGGAAAGATCACCTCAATGTTATGAGCTTATTACCGTACTCGTCAGGTCATCATCCTACACATAACTATCCATACAGGATTTCTAAATCCAATGAAGACTTGACAGTCAAAGATTGGAAGAAATGTATGGTCAGTCGTAGGGAGCTACATGGAAGTGACATTGTGCGAAAGCCAAGAATCGGAGGCATGATAATCTGCATTCTTCATAATGGAGAGTCAGGGCCTATCTTATTTTATGCTATTTCACCTTAGAGAGGGTGTACTTAATTAAGTCTGGCTACTTATGATCATGTGCTAAGAAGTTGTTAGATGACTATGATGATGATGATGAGCAGGACTTGTTATTATGACAACGAGTAGAAGTTGTGAGATGACGATGATGCTGGGTACGACTTTTTTATTATGACAACGACGATGATGATTTATTATTAATTATGATGATGCATTGTTATATGAGCATGCACGGAGATAAAAGAGGACACTTCTCTCTATCAGTTAGCTAACACAATATATGAAACCCCTAAATTAACCATACAAAACCCACAAACCCCCACCCTTCAGAAAAAAACAAATCCCTAGCCCCTGAAGTGCTGACGCGTGGAAGCTTATTTGTCCGAGTTGGTGCTACCAACCGGGACAAAAGGCCCCCTGCCAGCGCAAGCCGCAACTACCACGTGGAGAGCCATTTGTCCCGGTTGGTATAAGAACCGGTATTAATGGTCTAGGGCATTTGTATCGACCTTTTAGTCCCCGTTCCCCAACCGGGACAAATGGCCCCGACGAACCGGGACAAATGACCCTTTTTGCACTAGTGAAGCCACCCAACATTTTAGATCCGTCAAAGTACATTGTCCAATGGGAATAAGTACTGTACTCTTTAGGGAGCTCATCGTTAGTCCATTCTGCTACAAAATCTGCTAACACTTGAGACTTAATGGTTGGACGTGTGTGGTATGTAATTTTGAAGGGTAGGAGTCAATTGCTCATTTGGCAACTCTTCCTATGGTGTCCCTGTTATTGATTATATCATTAAGTGGTACTTTGATTGCCACCGTGATCGAGCACTCCAGAAAATAGTCGTGTAGTTTTCGAGATGCCATAAAGACTGCATAGGCTATCTTCCGATAATGGGGATACCTGGTTTTACACGGGGTTAGTAAGTCAGAAACATAATAGACATGCCTTTGGACCTGGAGCTTATGCCCTTCAACTTCACACTTGATGACAAGTACTACGTCGACAGCTTGGTTTGTGGCTGATATGTATAACAACATCGGCTCTCCTGCTCTAGGTGCTGCCAATATAGAGTTGGTAGCGAGGAGTGTTTTGATTTCCTCCAGTGCGGTACCTGCCTCAATAGTATTTAAAATTCTTGGTTTGCTTTAGTAGCTTGTAGAGAGGCAAGGTGAAAGTGCAACTAATCCCCGAGTGGTTTTGGTAATTAATAACAACATATAGCTCATTGAACTAATATCATTTCAAGATCAATATTTCAGGAAGTTCAATGATTGGCATGGCATGGACTAGAGATGTGGACCCCTCAAAATGCTAAGGACAAAGATTGGCAAAAGCTCAAGACTCTACATTTCCATTTTAGGGATCCAAGATCACATTGAGTTCATAGGAAAGCCAATACTATTAAAAGGGGATGAGGTGTTGCTTAATGATATGGTTGCTCAAGTGCTTAGTGATATTGCTCCAAAAACCCTCAGCCACTTTCTCAAATTCCACATATGTACCAAACCTAAAGTCAAACTCGACCCCATCGATTTGATATATCTGGTGCTACTTCTCGAGCTTGCGTTGTATTCCCTCGAAGAGGAAAGGGAGATGCAGCACAGTAGCATAAGTATTTCCCTCAGTTTTTGAGAACCAAGGTATCAATCCAGTAGGAGACCACGCGCGAGTCCCTCGCACCTGCACAAACAAATAAGAACTTCGCAGCCAACGCGATAAGGAGTTGTCAATCCCTTTACGGTCACTTACGAAAGTGAGATCTGATAGAGATGATAGTTTATATTTTTGGTATTTTTGGTTTATAAGAACAACAAATAAAAGCGATAAAAGTAAAGTAGATGTAGATTGATATGTTGAGAATAGACCCGGGGGCCATAGTGTTCTGTAGTGGCTTCTCTCATGATAGCGATATTCTACGGCGGATAAACAAATTAGTGTCGAGCAATTGATAGAAAAGCGAATAATTATGAGACTATCTAGACATGATCATTGTATATAGGCATCACGTCCGAGACAAGTAGACCGAAACGATTCTGCATCTACTACTATTACTCCACACATCGACCGCTATCCATCATGCATCTAGTGTATTGAGTTCATGAGAACAGAGTAACGCCTTAAGCAAGATGACATGATGTAGAGGGATAAACTCAAGCAATATGATATAAACCCCATCTTTTTATCCTCGATGGCAACAATACAATACGTGCCTTGCTGCCCCTGCTGTCACTAGGAAAGGACACCGCAAGATTGAACCCAAAGCCAAGAACTTCTCCCATTGCAAGAATTATAGATCTAGTAGGCCAAACCAAACCAATAATTTGAAGAGACTTGTAAGGATATTATAATAATACATAAAAGAATTCAGAAAAGAACCAAATATTTCTCATAGATAAACTTGATCATAAACCCACAATTCATCGGATCTCGACAAACACACCGCAAAAAGATTACATCGAATAGATCTCCTCGAAGACCGAGGAGAACTTGGTATTGAGATCCAAAAAGAGAGAAGAAGCCATCTAGTTAATAACTATAGACCCGAAGGTCTGTGGTAAACTACTCATAACTCATGGTGAGGCAATGGTGTTGATGTAGAAGCACTCCATGGAAGATCCCCCCTCCGACGGAGCTCCGGAGTAGGCCCCAAGATGGGATCTCACGGGAACAGAAGGTTGCAGCGGTGGAATTAGGGTTTTCTCTGTTGCTTCGATGTTTTCAGGATACATGGGTATATATAGGAGGAAGGAGGGCATCGGGGGAGCCAGAGGGGGCCCACGAGGGTGGGGGGCGCGCCCTGTAAGAGGGGGCGCGCCCTGAACCCTCGTGGCCGCCTCCTTCGTTCCCTCGCATGTACTCCAAGTCTTCTGTGTTGATATTGTTCCAAAAATAACTCTCGCGAAGGTTTCATTCAGTTTGGACTCAGTTTGATATTCCTTTTCTGTGAAACCCTGAAATAGGCAAAAAAAACAGCAATCTGCACTGGGCCTTTGGGTTAATAGGTTAGTCCCAAAAATAATATAAAAGTGTATAATAAAGCCCATTAAACATCCAAAACATAATATATAATAGCACTGAACAATAAAAAATTATAGATACGTTGGAGACATATCACAACTCACGCCACCTGGAACAACACAGCGTAATGGTGTGTCCGAACGTCGTAACCGTACTTTATTCGATAATGGTGCGATCTATGATGTCTCTTACTGATTTACCACTATCGTTTTGGGGTTATGCTTTAGAGACAACTAAATTCACATTAAATAGGACACCATCTAAATCCGTTGAGACGACACCTTATGAACTGTGGTTTGGCAAGAAACCCAAGTTGTTGTTTCTTAAAGTTTGGGGCTGCGATGCTTATGTGAAAAAGCTTCAACCTCATAAGCTCGAACCCAAGTCGGAGAAATGTGTATTCATAGGATACCCAAAGGAAACTGTTGGGTACACCTTCTATCACTGATCCAAAGGCAAGATATTCGTTGCTAAGAATGGATCCTTTCTAGAGAAGGAGTTTACCTCGAAAGAAGTGAGTGGGAGGAAAGTAGAACTTGATGAGGTAATTGTACCTTCTCCCGAATTGGAAAATAGTTCATCACACAAATTAGTTCCAGTGATTCCTACACCAATTAGTGAGGAGGTTATTGATGATGATCATGAAACTTCAGATCAAGTTACTACTGAACCTCGTAGGTCAACCAGAGTACGTTGCGCACCAGAGTGGTACGATAACCGGTTCTGGAAGTCATGTTACTAAACCACCTCACCAACCACTCCTCCACGACTCACGTCGTCGATCAGTGCGGTGTCAAGCCGCAAAGTGACTAAATGGCAGCCATTAGCAACATGGCAGCCTCTCCCTACGAGAAGAACCCACCGATGAAACCCGCCCCGCAACGTGTCAAGCAAGTAGGCGCAGAGCTGGCGAGATAGCCCGGCCAGCCTTGCCGGGCAACTAGTGATGTGACATTAAGCGGTGCATTTAATGCGCCCTGTCAGCCCGCAGAGTTAGGTATGATAGCACTGTTGCTAGCATATCAGTGCGTAATGATTACTTTGCCACTATGGTGACCCCTTAATCTATAAAAGGAGGCCCATGGCAACCGTAGACAGGGTTAGAAGATTGGAGAACTCACACACCCATATGCGCGTAGTCGCTACTGCCCTGAGGCAACCCTTGCCGAGCAAGTGTACTACGCTCCACCACCATCAATCCACCAATGCAGGAGTATGCTACAATGGCGGCCCGAACCTGGGTAAAAATGCCCGTGTGATCTCTGTCGTGCTGTCCCACGCTCGTCTACTCATTATGCAACGTGACACCCCCCCCCCCCCGCCGAACCAGCAAGGGACCGCTTGGTCCCATAGGTGGTCGTGGTTTTCCCCGACATCTTTGCCTCGCCAGGTAGGGGGCTCGCTTGCGCAAACCTCAAGGCATGTGCAACGCGTCATCTTCATCACCATCTTTATCTTCATCGGCGCCATCAACCACGGTCCCAAGAAGAAACCAGCTTCTTCGACGCGTCCGTCCACCTCAAAGGCTTCGCAGCCCGCGGCCTCTAATGCTGTGGGAGGTGCGGAGACACGCGAGGATGCAGACTCTGCTCGGGATGTGGTCGGAGCAGGCGGCACATATTGGTTCCCACATATTCTACGAAGATCTTATCGGTCAAACCTCAATGTCAATGATTCAGTTAATCCCGTATGTAGTTCCCTTTGTCCATCGATATGTTACTTGCCGATATTCGATCGTCGGTATCTCCATACCTAGTTCAATCTCGTTACCGACAACTCTCTTTACTTGTTCCGTAACACAAGATCCCATGCCTAACCCATTAGTCACATTGCTTGCAAGCTTCTTGTGATGTTGTATTACCGAGTGAGCCCTGAGATACCTATCCGTCATACGAAGTGACAAATCTCAGTCTTGATCCATGTCAACTCAACAGACACCCTCGGAGATACCTGTAGAGCACCTTTATAGTCACACAGTTACATTGCGACGTTTGGCACACACAAGGTACTCCTCCGGTGTCAGTGAGTTGCATGATCTCATGGTCATAGGAGCATATACTTAACATGCAGAAAACGATAGCAATAAACTTGATACGATCATATGCTACATCTATAGTTTGGGTCTCGTTCATCACATCATTCTCCTAATGATGTGACCTCGTTATCAAACGACAACTCATGTCAATGGCTAGGAAACAATAACCATCTTTGATCAACGAGCTAGTCCGGTAGAGGCTGACTAGGAACATCTTGTTGTCTATGTATCCACACATGTATTTGAGTTTCCGATCAATACAATTCTAGCATGGATAATAAATTATTATCATGAATAAGGAAATATGGTAATAACCAATTCATTATTGCCTTTAGGGCATATTTCCAACAACCACTGCTCACGGAAACCGCCGACAGCCAACCTCCAGGACGAGGCGCAGAGCAACAGGATGCAGCTTGAGCCGCCATGGCCTGCTAAGCACCATGCCGACATGAACAAAGGAACACTGACCGAAGCCAAGAACCACCATGGTTCTAAGCTGTAGCCAAGCCACAGAAACGCCAACGTGCCCCATGCACACCACCCCGTCCGCCCGAGACCGGATCTGCAGCACTCGCCACCATAGTATGTGATCGTTCAATCAACGTAACATATGTAATATGGTGGGTTTATGTTAACTTTATACGTGACACAAGTATGTTTAGGAATAAAGAATTTATGAGTTTCACAACAAAAAGTATGTGTGTACTAGTTTCACGTGACACAAATATGTTTAAGAAAAGTAAAACACATAATAATTATTTTTCCTCACGCCCAACACATTTTTGTAGCAACTCATCGTCATCGAGGAGCAACTCACATGTCATAGCTGGGATACGGAACACGAAGCCATTGTAGCACCTAGTTTTTACCCTGAGGCTGGTCACAATGGGCAGGAACATAAGGTAGTAACATACACACTTATCTACACTATGTTACTACCTCCACAGTGGGTAAGAACATGTAGGTAGTGTCATGCAACGATGCATTTACTAGCTTATAGACTCATTGTTTCTTGAAGTGTGTGATGTTCCGGTAACTTAGCTAGTTACCACAAGCACCTCACTCTTCATTAAATATGTGCCACATAAACAACGTTGTATTGAAATATGTGATGTTACTCCTAAGTTCCACCCCATTGTGACCAGCCTGATGCTCGCGAGTTCATGAACATGATTTCCCGCACCCCATAACACCTGATACTACATGTATACCCTTTTATGCTTGTTATTATTCGAGGGTCTGCGCCTCCTAGTTGGTTAGAATGTCACTTGAGAGCCTTCAAGGTGTGAATGAGTCAAGGTGTTTGTAAAGGACCAATAATAACCTTGTTGTGTGAAAGATCAACCATGAGTGAGATTTAGTAGTTCCCATGGTGGAGTAGGTGGATTAGGTCCTTTGTGGACGACCCCTTGGCGGATGGCGGTCATGTTGTTCTTATAACTTCGTATCTGAACATCCACCAACAGGAAGGATTGTACTAATCATATGAACCTTGGAAAAACTAATCTCCTTGTTTCGATGGCTTTCCCTTACACCTTTAAAGTTAAGTTAGTTCCACTTCCGGTATTATTTGTGTAGACTTGAATGCATTTGACTTGCCAATAAAAAGAGTACCTCTTTTGTCCAATACTGCATCCGTCCTAGTTTATTGGCCACATTGTATTTTGTGCCAAATTTTGACCATATTCGTGCATGTCAATAAGACTTATATCGTTGAAAACTATATTCAAATACGAATCCAACGATATAATTTTTGTTGACATGCATTAATATTTTGTTAGTTCAATCTTTAGTTAAAATTCGGCACAAATTACAAAGGGGACCAATAAACCAGGACGGAGGTAGTACATAGCAACTCATCATCTTTGAGAAGCAACTCACAACTGGGAGATGGAATACGAAGCCATTGTAGCGCCTAGTTTTTACCACGATGCTCGCAAGTCCATCAACATGATTACCCGCACCACTCAACACACCCAATACTACACGGATACCCTTTTATACAAGCGATTAAGTTGAAAAAAAGAAGCTAGTCCACAGAGAAGTGAATCTCGATACGTATCCAACAAATAAGCATCGCTGACTGTAACATTTTATACACACGTGTTGCATAAAAAAATGTTCATAACATTAGCACAAACTACAGAATAGATTCTCATGAGGCAATTTAGTTAAGTTCATCCAATTCAGCACAAACTAGAAGATTACAACACAACTTGTAAACAAGTAAGCAGGGACCACTCATTGCAAGAGCACCCATACAAATCTAAGCAATACACGTGCATATAAACCACCTATCAACTGCAGCAATGGCAATAAACAAGTTTGGTTTAAGTTTGCTTTCTATGACCAGCCTCACACAACGTTCCATCCTTTGGGTGCTTCACGTCTTCTGGACATGCATGGCACAGTCTGTTGTAAACAAGAACATTTTCCTTGTCATAATAGACATCTTCGACGCCCCGAATCCCACCTATACACATATATAAATAAAAATAACATTAGCCAGTAGGTTTTTTGTTGCGGTGCATTTGATTTTTTTTTTTTTGGGAAATGGCATAAACTTGGCCTGGAAACTAACCAACGCTTTCCTGTCCTTCCAAGGAAACAATGCATGTAGGCACAAATACATCGCGGTCTTCATCAAGGTATAGCTCTGCAAAGAAGAGCTCCTCTTTAGAGCTATGCAGGGTGGTTTTCGCCGTGAAGTTTACGTGCACGTAGTATGCTCTCGCATCAACGATCGTGCCACCGCTAGTGGTTGCTTTGACGAGCTCATACTTGATCTACATATGCTCAAGGAAAAAACAAGGTGAAATTAGTTTCAAGTTTATAGAACATCTAAACTGAAGAGATGAGAGGGACACACATTTGTGGTATTACCACCCACCCACCTTGTTCATGTCTTGGGCGTTGTAGTGGTCGAGCACATCGGTCGCATAACCGAGCGCAGGGTTGTAATAGTTGCAATCATCGTCGTCCTGGTATATATCATCCCTATCCGAAAAGTCAATATTTTCCAATTCTTCATCGATCACAAAGTGGCCCCAGATGGGGTGGCGGGTAGGGACGGGGTCCGTGGCGGGTAGGGACGTGCCCGGGACCGGGAGAGGGTGAGTGGCAAGGTAGTCCTCGAACCATGGAGTCCTAGATTAATTGAAAAAAGAATATATATGTGTGTGTTTAGGAGTAGTATTGTTGGTGGGTGGATGTACAATATTATGTATATACATAGTAAACTACATATAAAACCAAAATTGTAGGTAATGAAAGTTACTAGGGTGGAGGAGGAGGAGGAGGCAAATTGTCGTCGTCGTCGTGGTGTTGGTCTTTGGGAGGAGGGGTCCTCTTGTACAGCACACCACCAACAACACCGGTCATCGCTCACGATGATTTGGTAACTAACTGATTTGGTCGGTTGATCAATAATTTGGTGACGGACGGATGGATCGATCGTAGAATAAGAATTAGTGTAGATCGATTATTAACCAAAAACGATGCGCGTCTCAACTTGGAGAAGAAATTTATGTACTGTATAAAAAATTAGATTCAGTGCTAGAAGAAATTTATGTGCGCGTAAATCGAAATAAGCATCGGTCAACCAAAATAATAGACGTACCTTGCTTGAATTGTCAGGATGCAACTCACAGTACGATCAATTTCATTGAAATTTATGTGCGCGTAAATCGGGAGGAGGATGCGATCTGATGCTACCTCCTCCCGATCAATCCATCCATCTAATGAATAGATCCATCAATAGAAGGCCCACCTGATTCATATCGGAATCGATGACGTTCTCCGCCAGACTCCGGCTCCTCCTCCCATACCCCCCATTTTTTTTTACAGAGCGGTTCCTCTTTTTTTTTTTTGAGGGGATTACAACACCGGTTCCTTTTTTGTATTAGAATCACAAAAATACCAGTTCCTTCCTATTTTATTTTTGAGAATTACAACACGGCGAAGTATCAAGTGAAAACTTGATTTCATTGAAAATCTGGTAACTTGGATCCCACCCCGTTGGATCTGTAGCGAACGGCATCTACTCAAGGGTGGAGCTCCCACTAGCAACTTAAATACACATTGCACAAAGATCCAGCTGGGTGGGATCCAAGTTTCCAGATTTTCACAGAAATCAAATTTTCACTTGATCCTTCGCGGTTCCTGGATGGGCGCGTCTCGCTTTGTGGGCAACAGTATTTTTAGGGATTAATGGGCCGGCACATCAGCCATTCGTTGGGCTGAGGTTATGATGACTTCGTAGACGTTTTTTGTTTATATTTCCAAAATAGTAATTATGTATATTTTAAAAATAATTAAGTTAGTTTCCTTAAAGTGTTACCAAACATAAAAAATGTGTTCATGCAGTGTAACAACAATGTTGGCTCAACTTTTAAAAAATAAATGCATGTACCCTGCAAACAAAATGTATGTGATGTTTTAAAAAATATTCACACTTTTCAGAAAAATGTATGTGACATTTTCAACAAATGTTCTATAATGTAAAAAATTACTTTTCAAAAAGAAATGTATCGTACAATTTAAAAAATTTACATTACATTTTTTTTAAAGTTCACGCATTTCAAAGTTATGATTGAGACATTTTAAAAACATTTTTAATAAAATATAGGAAAAGTGTCTGTATAGTTTAAACAAATGTTTTGTATCATTCAAAAAGATGTTTCAAAGTGTATTTGAAAAATATTTTACACATATTAAAATAATAATCAAAAACATGTATTTGAACAAATGTTTACCATGTTTGTACAAAATCTAAACATGCATACAAAATCTTTTCGATGTATACAAAAATGTACATTGTGTATGAGAAAAAGTAGACATCAAAACATGTATTTAGAAGAAAAAAATGTTAACCATGTTTTTCAAAATGTTAGAGATGTATAAAAAATGTTCCTGGTATATAGCAAAAGTGTACAACATGACCGAAATCATGTACACATGTGGTCAAAAAAGAGAAGAAGAAATTAAAGAAAACCAACCAATAACATGTGAAAACAAAGAAAGAAACAAAGAAACTAGAGAAAATTGAAATAAAGAAAAAGAACAAAGAAAGTCGGAGAAGACAAAAGAAACCCACAGCAAACAGTCAAAAAGCACAATAAATAAACCGAAGGGAAAAATATGCCTGCTATGTTATTGGGCCGGCCCAATAGCCGTGACCCAGAAGTATGCCTCGTAGTAGGCGGTACATAGTTCTGGTGTCGGTTCCTCCTATACCTTTTTCATCCTTTTCCCAGGCCCGTTAGGCCGTCTCATCAATGGTATAGAAAAACGCAACGATTTCTTGGGTTATGCCTCCCTCCCCCAGAAAAAACAAATGTTGGGTCTATATCTAACGGTGGCACAAGCGTTTTGTGTTATTTCTTTTTGCCCATGCATGTGGGTTAAGATTAGCCCCCTTAGCTAAAAAAGGAGCCTTGCTAATAGTATGGAGCCGCCGTTGAAGAAAACCCCCCTAGTATGTATACATTGGCCAACCGGAACAAGATCCGTCACATGTAGATGTAGGAGATCCTCTAGTATATATTTCACTGCCTGATCTATATAAATGCATCGCTGAAAGTGCATTTCTTCAAAGTTTCTTTAATATTTGATTTTCCCACGAGCTCCACAAGTGTCTTTTCATCACGAAAATTTCCCCGCATCCAGCACACTCAACCATATTGCATGCGAAACAATAGATTTTTTTACTATTCATAAACAGGAGGAGCAGATGAGATTGAGCTTCGAATCACTATTCTCCTCATTATATGAGAAGGAAGAACTAGAATGCAATCATAAGCATTTGTGAGAACTTGATTGCTCGTCCCTGAACTGTGTAATGGTGCCATGGACGATGGTTTAACATTGGCCTCCTCCGCGGTATACTCGGCCTCGTCGATATGCAACCGAATTTTTGTCTAGAAGCTTCATTCATCTAGAAGAAGAGCTAACATTCTGCATGAAATCGAGATCAAGAGCCAGTTGAATGCACAAATAGCTAGCATGTTGCGTGAAGGGGAACTCAAATGGTACGAACATTCTAACTCTCAGTTTATCCTGAAAGGTGATTCGAATACTAGATATTTCCATGGAGTCGCCAATGGTAGACACCGGAAGAATCTTTTTCATTCCATACAAAAGGATGAGGGCACGATTGAGGGGCATGAGCAACTTAAATCTTATATCACTAATTATTATAAAAATCTGTTTGGAGCCCCAGAGGAAGCAAACCTCTCGATGGATGAGTCCCGAACAGATGACATCCCCCAGGTCTCTGAGGAGGAAAACAGTCTCCTAACAGCCCCATACTCTGACGAGGAAGTTAGAATGGTGGTTTTCCCGATGGAGCACAACAAAGCACCGGGCCCAGATGGTTTCCCCGCAGAGTTCTATCAGAACATCTGGGAAGTCATCAAACTAGATCTCCTACTTTTGTGTAGCGACCTACATACTGGTCAACTAGAATTGTTTCGCTTAAACTTCGGTGAGATTATTTTATTACCTAAGGTTTATGAGGTTGAAATGATACAACAATATAGACCTATTTTCCTCCTTAATGTTAGTTTCAAAATATTCACGAAGGTTGTGACTATTAGGCTAAAGTTGGTTGCTGCACATGTGGTTCGTCCTTCACAGAAAGCTTTCATGCAAGGCAGACACATCCTAGATGGAGTTGTTATCCTTCATGAAATAGTCCATGAATTACACAGGAAAAAGTTGAATAGGGTGGTTCTTAAAATAGACTTTGAAAAGGCTTATGGCAAAGTCAAGTGGCCCTTTCTTCAACAGACTCCCGGAATGAAAGGATTTTTTCTGCAGAGTGGCGCGCTATGATCCATAGCATTGTTTCTGGAGTAGTGTTTCCATTAAGATCAATGATGGCGTTGGACACTATTTCCAAACAATGAAAGGATTGCGACAAGGTGCCTCGTTATCACCCATGCTATTCAATATAGTGGCGGGTATGATGAGAGGTGTTTGGCTTATCCATAAATATCTTGTAGTCCTTTGGAAAGCACTGATAGGAAATTATTAAATTTGGTGTATAAACATTCAATGTGCATAGCAAGATATACGAGGTAAGCTATAGTTCATACCATCCTATGATTGGCGGCTGTCTTCTTTATTGTGCAAGAAAAAATATTATTGTTTCTCGGGAATCTTTTCCTTGCCAAAATGACCTAGGAGAGAATGTTAACTTGGCGGCTAGCCAGTTCTATGTGATTTCCCATATGCAAAAACAGCCGAAGACTTGGAAACCCCTGAGATTTGGACCTACATAAATGAAGTTATTGTTAGTCAGTAGAAAGAATTGGGACATGTAAGGGGCAAAACTAACATCGCTCGAAAATTCCAGGTTCTTCTGTTGTCAACCTATATAAAGTAGATAATAAGGTGAAATAGTAATTGAGACATTACATAAAATAATTTCATGAATAAATTATTTCTCCAGTAATCAAGCATATAGTTGCTAATGAAACAGGAACAAGAAAATATGTGCTTGCAAAACAGAACATTGCATGCAACCCATTTTCTACAGGGCAACATTGGCATCCCATTGCATAACCGAGCACAGATTGCATTTAAATTGAGCATCATATGAGAGTAATGAGGATGACATTTCTCATTGCATAATTGAATATCACATTCATATATATAGCTCAAAATTTGGACACCCACATGGAAAATTTAGCGACGCAATGCATAAATCAGGATCAACGTTTAGCTAAGCATCACATTGCAAAATTGCGCAACAAGGACATATAGCCGAATTAATATCACATTGCATACATTGTGTAAGCACCTCAATATGTGACGGTGGTAAACAAAACTACTAGAAAATGTACCAACACATTGCATAACTAGGAATAAATATTGTATATATAACTGAACATATCATGTCTGGTTGGACTAAACACTGCATACTTAGATAGAACAATTCCAGATGACTTAGCTAGAACAATTTCTTAATTGACTATAACTCTAGTTTAATAATTAGAAAACCGAGCTACTCCTCGTCGGAGGAGTAGATCTCAATGATGGATTCCTTCCCTTTGGCCGAGTGTCGGGCCACCACATCATTGATCACCATTCCACACTTCGCAAAAACAATATATAAAGGGTCACCATTCCACACTTAGCTAGAACAATATATGAAGCGTCAGCATTTACCCAAACATCGCCCCTGCGAGGGCAAAAACCCTACATAAACTACTAGCCGAGGCCGAGGCTGTCGCAATGGCCGGTTTGGATGCCGACTGTGACACTACAGAGTGGCGGATGTATTATCCTTGGATGGACAATAGATTTACCCTTTTTGTTCTTATTATAAGCGAGTTTTTTTTAGAAAAGGAGGATGACTCCGGCCTCTGCATCTGGGAGATGCATGCAGCCATTTTATTGATTATTCTCGAGGACCTTACAAAGTAGAACAACAATATGCCTGAATCGGCCATCTTGGCAACATCTGCCGCTACGCCTGTCCAAATAATGACAGGGTGCAAGTTGGGCCACATACCCAGACCTCTCACCTAAGCCTAACATTTAAAGCTGGAGGCCCCGACCGAGCCATCTGCCGGGTCCGAGGCTTAAACCGGTCCGACGCACTCACATGTGTCGTCGCCGTCATCTTTCACTGGTACATCTTCAGAGCAGATTGAGGTGACAACCTTGCGGGTCATCCGCCATCGACGCCACCATGACGCTAAACGACGACCTCCACCTATGCGAGCCTTGGCAGGTCCTCCGCCATTGACGCCACCACGACGCCAGCCGACGACCTCCACCTACGCGAGTCCATCTCCAAGCAACGGATGTAAATCCATGCTAGGATATGGCCGCACCACTGTTGTCGCCCACCACCCACAAGCGCCACCCAACCCCAAGGTTCCCAAAGCGACTCCTTCAAGAAGGGAATGGCGCCGTGAGCGCCGCCGCCGCCCAACAAAGTTAGGGCTTTCGCCCGGGAGACCTAGGAGAAGGTGAAGTGAGGAGATCAGTCCATACCGACGCTTCCAAGGAGGGGAACGGCGCCCTCAGGCACGACCGATCATGGCCGGCCAGGGATTTCGCCCGAACTAGATCTCCCCCACCAGCAGCGCCTCCTGTACAGAACCGGCGATCAAGAGGAAGCGCGGCCCGAGCAGGCTGGCCCACACGCCAAACAGGGGAGGAGGGGAGGCGCCAGATCGCGCGCACCGACCGCTGCAGAAGCCTCCGCCGGCCGCCAATGACCACCGGATCCCGCCGCCCGCGTGGCCGGGACACCGGATCCACCGCCCGCGCGGCTGCTAGCCGGTCGTGCCTTGCCAATGGAGCCGCCGCTCCAGATCCGGGGCTCCCCACGCAGCAGGGCAACCGATGCACCGTCGCCACCATCCTTGGCGTCCCGGGCTTGCCCGGCGACTGCCTTAGGCGGTGGCGAGGAAGGGAGGAGAAGGGGCGCTGCCATATATAATTTGTTTTCGATTGGTTGAGTGGTTGGTAACTTTTATTTCATTTCATTGTGTACATCCATCAAACCAATAACTAGGGACCTCAATAAGTCCGGAACGTTCGGGATTTAGGCATGGTAATCCGAACTCTTTTCATGGCAACTTGAATTAAGGCGATTGTGACAAAACATGGCAATTTTCTGACAAAAAATCGAACTGGAACAAAGTTGTCATGTGTTAACAACTAAAGTTGCCACTTCGCAGCAACTAAAGTTGTCATCAAAAAACGTTCGGGATCACATGTTTAAAATCCGAACGTTCGGGATTTATCTGTTCCGATAACTAGTCCTACAATCTTATCAGTAATGATATATTCCAGCCCGCGGTCAGTACTGGGTGCACAGTTACTGAAGAGGGTCACAATTAATCCACCACCAAATGAGATGCCAATTCCTATATTATCTAGTGAAAGAATCGAGCCACGATCGAGGAAGGTGGCCGAAGAAAAAGAAAAGAAAAAACTCACTCTGGGCCAAAGCGAAAGGCACCAGGCGCGGTCGGGTGAATCATGCCGGAGCAGAAGGCACAGTTGGTCGTGGACCAACGGCCTGCAAGTAGAAATTGGATTGATTTTTGTTAGTTTTTGGCACACCCGAGTCAGGGAATGATATGTTGTTCTTGGGATACCTACCTGGCTGTAGGTCGATCTTGCCGCAAGACAGAACCGACTTGGGGGGGCCGTTGGGGTTGCCAAGAATCTCCGCGAAGAAGTGCATGGAGCCGTGATCCTCCATGTCGGCGATGAAGTTGACGTGGAAGCAGCGGCGGGGGTCGCCGGGGTCGACCCACTTGCAGTCGAAGCTATGGCTGTCGTCCGGGTAGACATTGCTCAGAGGAACGCCGGGCTGGTAATCAGACGTCACGTCACGTCCATCAGAAGATCCAAGAAGAAGAAGGACAAGAGACTTACATTGTTTTCTTGGAAGAAATCCACGGCGAGCCTCGTGCACCGGTGGGTTTGGCTCTTCTCCAGGTTGCGGAAGTAGTCCGCCGAGGACTGGTGCGACCGATTGCGGGTGGCCCTCCAACCCACGTGCTGCACCGCGAACCGATCCCGCAGGTCTCTCCCGTAGTCGCCGCCGCCTCTTCCGCCGCCAGGAGCGCTAGTAGACCCCATTGTCGATCCCGCAGCGGAAGACCTCCCGCCCCCGACTCTTCCGCCGCCGCGAGCGCTGGTAGACCCCATCGTCCATCCCGCAGCGGAAGATCTCCCGGAGTCGTCGGCGCCCCCGCCTCTTCCGCCGCCAGGAGCGCTGGTAGTAGGCCTCGTCGTCGATCCCGCAGGGAAAGACCTCCCGTGGTTGGCGGCGGCGCCGCCTCTTCCGCCGCCAGGAGCGCTAGTAGACCTCATCGTCGATCCCGCAGGGAAAGACCTCCCGCACTCGTCGGCGCCGCCGCAAGCGCCGGTAGACCCCATCATCGATCCCGCAGCGAAAGATAGTTGGCGGCGGTTATTTGGCCTCCCTATTTATAGACGGCGGTTGTGATCGTTGGCAGCTGGCGACTTGACCACGACTCCTCCAACTAGTAGTTCGGTCGATCCGTTTTTTTTCCAGGGAATTTAGAGAGCTTTATTAGCGTTCGCTGAACAATCAGCCAGGAGGCTGCTTACACTACTGAAATTTTCCGGGTGTCGACGTCTTCGCTGAGAGCCAAAACACGGGCACTCGGCAAAGGAAATAACGCCAAGAGCCGCACTCGGCAAAGGAAGTAAATCGGCAAACACATGATACTGCCGATAGTACTGCTCGACAAAAAGGATACACTCGGCAACCGAGGGTCATCTGGTCACACTCGGCAAAGTATTGCCACATGGCGCATTTGGTGGCGACTAACGACACGGTGACGGTAGTAACTCTTTGCCGAGAGTGGCTCTCGGCAAAGATTTAGTCCCACCTCGCCTACCGACTAGCAAAAATACCTGTTTAAATAGTTCAATAGTCCAACCGTCTGTTGTATTCTGAAAATGGATGCTGGCGTTTTTAAAAAATTATGATCCACACCGATACCGAGAGGGGTCTCGGTAAGGGAGACGTTTCAGAGAGTGGCTCTCGGTAATGATAAGGCCACCATCAAAGTTTAGTCCCACCTCGCCTAGAGACAAGCAACAAAACTTGTTTATACAGTGGGATAGTCCGAATGCAGTAACCTTCGGTATTCATTACACTCTTGTTAAGGAAATGGAATATTACTTTGAATGTTTACCAGTCTCAAGCTGAGAACATTCAAAGTGATATGCCATCTTCTTAATGGTGGATGCCGATGTTTTTTAATTAATGGTGTCAACACAGGGCCTTGAGCTTGTAAGTCTCCGAGCTAACATCTGGGTTTCGAGAGGGAACGTGTAACATCTGGGTATCGAGAGGGAACGTGTCCGGTTTGTGCAGGAAGTGTTGGTCCTTTTTCTCTATTGGCCTCGATACTTCTCATGCTCTAAGAGGAGGAAACCGCATGTCACGTGCCATGGCCTCGCATTTTTCGGGGACGCGTGCAATATTCGAGAAATTTATTGCTCTGCTAGGGTTTCATCACTGGGAATTGCAGATCAGCAAGGCGAGTGCCTGGTAGCAGCATGGGGAATCATTTGTGATGTCCTTGTGGCATGCCTAGGCCTTGCACAGACGAGGGAGGGGCATGCCCTGCCACTGGGTTACTGAAAGTACCCCGGTGTCATTCCTAATGCAACAGTTGAAATCCTTGGAAAATCGTATGATGGTAGGGTTGCTCGGGATCTGGCACGGTGTCATCACAGGGCCTCTGTAGGATGTGGTAAAAGTTTGTACGCCTTTCGAGTAAGCCTCACCTGAGGTCGGTTGTAAACCGCATTGTCTCCGAGCTAACATCTGGGTATCGAGAGAGAACGTGTCCGGTTTGTGCAGAAAGTGCTGGTCATGTTTCTCCGTTGGTCTCGAAACTTCTCATGCTTTAAGATGGGGAAACTGCATGGCACGTGCCACGGCCTCGCATTTTTCAGGGACGCGTGCAATATTCGGGAAATTTATTGCTCTGCTAGGATTTCATCGCTAGGAATTGCAGATCAGCAAGGCAACACATGAAATCATGCCCGGTAGCGACATGGGAAATCATTTGTGATGTCCTTGTGGCATGCCTAGGCCTTGCACGGACGAGGGAGGGGCATGCCCTGCCATCGGGTTACCGAAAGTACCTCGATGTCATTCCTGATGCAACTGTTGAAATCCTGGAAAAATCGTACGATGGTAGGATTGTGCAGGATCTGGCACGGAGTCATTACATGGCCTCTGTAGGGTGTGGTAAAAGTTTGGATGTGTATCGAGTAAGCTTCCCCTGAGGCCGCTTGTAAATACTCCTTGATGGGCCTCGAACCCCTCGTTGGATTACCCCAAGTGGAAGGTGTAAGATGCAGTAAGTAGAAGTGTTTTCCCTTAGCAAAGATGCCAAGGATCGAATCCCCAGAGACTCCTAGGTTCAACAGGTAGGTGTCAACTGCTAACGGCGCAATTAGCAATCAACGTGGACCTGCACACAGATACAAATAACTTTGCTCCCAACGAGCACAAAGAGGTTGTCAATCTCTCCGGCCTTGTAGTTCACAAAGGGTTAAAAGCAATATGATAGTAGTGATAGATAGTAATTTGCAATAGTAAATAAAATAGCGGAAAGTAAAATAGTGTATGTGATCAATGATAGTAATATGGACCGGAGTCACATGACGTTCACTAGCGATGTCTCTCTCCCAAAAGACGATAAAACAGCTATGCGAGGTAACAAATTACAGCTGGGCAATTGACAGGACCACGAATACAAACCAATGCTGACTACATTGCAAGAAAGGTTGAGGTTCAAAGCATGGGCGGTACGCCAAAGTAAGTAGACCGAAATCCATCTGAATCTACTACTAATCATCCACCTTGAGATATCTATCCAGAACATCTCGCTGGTATTAAGTTGCGAGTCCCACCCATAGTGTAAACTCAATGCAACAGACAACTGCATTAAAATAACTTTGCGTAAAGTAAACAATCCTTGCACCCGCGGGCACAAGCACCGTTGTTTTCCCCCTTGTGGCAACAACACATCCCCTAGACTCATGTTTCTGTCACTCAAGCTAGTCATCGAGGGGCATGAACCCACAATCAAGCATAACGTTCCCTCTTGGAGTCACTACCTACTACTCGGCCAAAGCAATAAATAACAACGGAGAACATGCAAGAATTACTTATGAACTAAAATATAAAAGATGTGAATCAAATATATTACTCAAGATCAATCTGAACATAATCTCATAATCCATCGGATCCCAGCAAACTCAACATAGCAACAACATAAGGATTACATAGGTGCCTCGATCATGTAGGGCAGCTCACGAGGACTAATTAGTGAAGCACAAGAACGGGAGGAGAACATCACATAGCTACTGGTCATGGACTCATGATCCAAGGGAGACTACTCACGAGTCATCCGGGAGGCGTCCATGGTGGTGGAGAAGCTCCCGGTGGTGATCCTCCCCTCCGGCAGGGTGCCGGGAAGAGTTCTCCTGGTGCTCCCGATCTTGGAAGCGGCGGCGGCGGCGGAACAGAGATGGGATCGCGAAAAGAAGTCCTGTTCTGAGGGTTTCGGAGGTCCCTCTAAATATATGCCAAAGGGGGGCACCGGACGGGCTTCGGGGGGCCCAGGCGCCCCCCCCCGGCGCGGCCCAGGGGGGAGGGGCGCCCACAGGGCGCCTGGAGCCCCTGTGCCCCCCCAGGCTGCCCTTCGGAGGCAGTGTCGTTCCCGGATCGCTGATTTTTTATATAATTTTTCTGGATTTTTCTGGGCAGTTCTCGAAACGTGAAAACCTGAAATACAAAAACAGCCGAAAACAGAAACTGGCACTGGGGTGCACTGGATTAGTAAGTTAGTCCAAATATGATCAAAAGTGTATGGAAGTGTATGAATATCATAGCAATATCACCCAAAAGTGGCATGGAGCAAGCAGAAATTATAGATACGTTTTGGACGTATCAACATCCCCAAGCTTAATTCTTGCTCGTCCTCGAGTAGGTAAATGATAACAAGAATAATTTCTGTGGTGACATGCTGTTAACCATATAAGACTTTCTCATAGTCATATGATAAATGCTTACTGAGGCAATGATTCTAAAATAATTAAGTTGTCTCAAGAGAAAATCACAAATGACTGAAAGTTTTACAACATGAAACTGAAACATCAAAAAGATTTGCAATGAACATGATGTGCAAATATGATCAAGTGATATCTAGCTTGCCCCCTTTAGTGATGCAAAACATAAATGCAAAGGCACCTTCAAGGTTTAAGTGATGACTAGATACAATCATTTCAAAATAAACGATATCACAATCATGCCAAAGACAATGCTACTTTGGGACAATGCACATTACACTCAGAATGACAATCATGCTCTCAGTAGTTGATGCTTGAAGTGCTAGAGCTTTTTATTTTGAAACATGGAAGCAATTGTGTCAACGGTAGTAGTACTTCATATGTGTCATGCATAAAACATCTTATAAGTTGCATGCCTCATGCATCGAATACTAATAGTGCTCGCTCCTTGTCCTAATTAGCTCGGATCCCCATGGGTTATCATTGCATTGCATATGTTTTTACCAAGTGTCACAAATGGGTACCTCTATGCCACCTGTACAAAGGTCCAAGGAGATAGATCACATTTGATTTCTCGTTTTTGATAAATCTCAACTTGAGGACATCCATACCGGGACAACATAGAAAATAGATGATGGACTCCTCTTTAATGCATAAGCATATTCTCATAAGAGATTGAGGATTAAGGTCCAAGCTAAAACTTCCACCATGAGGCATGGCTTTGATTGGCGGCCCAATGTTCTTCTCTAACAATATGCATATTAATTCAACCCACGGTAAATCACCCTTACTTCAGACAAGACGAACATGCATAGCAACTCACATGATATTCAACAAAAGTGTGATAGTTGATGGCGTCCCCAGAAACATGGTTACCGCTCAGCAAGCAACTCATAAGAAATAAGATACATAAGCAACATATTCTTTACCACAATAGTTTTTAGGCTACTTTCCCATGAGCTATGTATTGCATGGTTAAATTGCTTTGTGCAGGTGTAGGTTAGCAAAAGACTGGGAGCAACCAACTAAGAGAGCAATGACGGTCATAATCATGCAGAGCGACAAAGCAATATTGAATCAGGCATGGTCGTTATATCGCTACTTAGAAACAAAAGATCATCAAGGCTTGACAGACTTTCTTTACAGTCTTGAATATGCGTGAGCATACGCCAAGTCAATCAAAATAAATTCTCAAAGGAAGATATTACTAAACCATACCACATCATAGGCAAACAAACCAAGTTGGTATTCCAATGACACATTGGGAACCCCCCAGCTATTCGAGATTAACCAAAAGAAATCCTGAACTACTAAGCACCATCATGAAAGTAGCATCTTTATCATAGACACATTAACCAATGCAACGGAAGCAAACTCTCTTAATAAGGTGATCATGATAATTAAAAAGAGTTCAAGCAACCAACTAAATAAAAGCTCTTGAAAAGATAAGCATGAATACTAAGAGCAGAGCACGATAGTAGCTATTTAAAAGACAAAGAACACACACAACATAGATAGACAATGAAAATTCTATGTAATGTTCTAGGTAGAGGTGGAGCGTGTTTCTCTTCCACATAAAGGAATGCTGGGTTCCGACTCGTTATGAAAAACTAAAAAGAAAACTAAAAGCAAGACGCTCCAAGCATAGCACATAACACATGAAGTGATAAAAATATAGCGGAACGAAAGACGAACTGATAATGTTGATGGAGAAGGGGATGCACTGGGGCATCCCCAAGCTTAGACGCTTGAGTCTCCTTGAATATTTCTTGGGGGTGCACGGGGGCATCCCCAAGCTTGAGCGCTTGACACTCCTGAATCTTTTTATCATCTTCCCTCGCACACTTGAAAACTCCCTTCATACATAACTCATTCATAATCGGATTAGCGAGGTTAGTACACTTAATAAAATAATTATACCTTGCTGGAAATAAGGATATTTTTGAAGTTCTACTGTTTCTCAAGATAGCCAAAAGGTTTTTGCAAAGAAAAAGCAAGTTCTTAATTTGCAAAGTGAAGGTAAGGCAAAACAGGACAGAATCTGTGAAAAACAGAACAGCAGGCAGTAATTGACCTGTTCGGGATACTTCTGCAACTCAAATAAAAAAACTCAGAACTGACGCACGAAAGACAATTATATAGAGAACGCTGTCGAAAAAGTTCAGACCAAAAATATGATCTGTTGATTTTATACGAATTTGTCTATCCAAGGACAGAATCTGTTTCCTGGACAGCACCTCACAACTTTTGAACTTTCTAGCAATCAGAGGCTATACTTGGCACAAATATGAAAAGGAAAGATACAATGATGATGCTACAGCAGTAAACAACATCAAGACACAACAAAAGCAAATTTTTTATTCATGTGGGCTGCCTCCCAAAAGCGCTTTCTTTTATGCCTTTAAGCTAGGCATAAGACTTTAATGATGCTCTCGTAAGAATAAGAGCTGAAGAACAAAAAGAGAGCATCAGGAAGCGAATACCAAACACATTTAAGCCTAACATGCTTCCTATGCATAGGAATATTGCAATAGAATAATTCGTTGAAGCACAAAGCAATAAGCATAGGAAGGCAAAACAAGTGCAGCTTCAAAACCTTCAACATAAAGAGAGGGAACTTAATATTATTGAAATATCTATAAGCATATGTTCCCTTCTCATAATAATTTTCAGTGGGATCACAAATAAACTCAACAATATAAGCATCACATAAAGCATTGTTACCATGATCCACATGCAAATAGGTACTCTTACTCTCCACATAAGCATCATGAAGAGGATAAAACTTAGTATAAAAGAGAGACATAAGCTCCTGCCAGTCCAGCAAGTGTGAGTTATCGAGAAGCCCATACCAATCTGAAGCTTTATCTATAAGTGATACGACAAACAATTTCCTCATGACAAACTCCCTCGATACACCTGCAAGCTTAAATAATGAACATAGTTGTGACAGATATAGCAAGTGTTCACCGGGATGTCTGTCTCCTACGTAACGATTAGCCAAAACATAATTGATAATACCAGCTGGTATTTTATAAGGCACAATTTCAGTAGGGGTAGGATCAACCACCACAGGTGTGGGGCGTCTTCCCGCAAGCAGCGATCCAATAATAGGGTTGTCCATAAGGACAACTAGTGAAAGGACATAAAAAAACTGAAAGGTAAACTAACAAGACTAAAAAGCAAAGATAAAAGACAGCATGCAACTCCCCTATCCTGAAGAGTGGATTCCTCGGCAACGGCGCCAGAAAATACTCCTTGATGGGCCTCGAACCCCTCGTTGGATTACCCCAAGTGGAAGGTGTAAGATGCAGTAAGTAGAAGTGTTTTCCCTTAGCAAAGATGCCAAGGATCGAATCCCCAGAGACTCCTAGGTTCAACAGGTAGGTGTCAACTGCTAACGGCGCAATTAGCAATCAACGTGGACCTGCACACAGATACAAATAACTTTGCTCCCAACGAGTACACAGAGGTTGTCAATCTCTCCGGCCTTGTAGTTCACAAAGGGTTAAAAGCAATATGATAGTAGTGATAGATAGTAATTTGCAATAGTAAATAAAATAGCGGAAAGTAAAATAGTGTATGTGATCAATGATAGTAATATGGACCGGAGTCACATGACGTTCACTAGCGATGTCTCTCTCCCAAAAGACGATAAAACAGCTATGCGAGGTAACAAATTACAGCTGGGCAATTGACAGGACCACGAACGCAAACCAATGCTGACTACATTGCAAGAAAGGTTGAGGTTCAAAGCATGGGCGGTACGCCAAAGTAAGTAGACCGAAATCCATCTGCATCTACTACTAATCATCCACCTTGAGATATCTATCCAGAACATCTCGCTGGTATTAAGTTGCGAGTCTCACCCATAGTGTAAACTCAATGCAACAGACAACTGCATTAAAAGAACTTTGCGTAAAGTAAACAATCCTTGCACCCGCGGGCACAAGCACCGATGTTTTCCCCCTTGTGGCAACAGCACATCCCCTAGACTCATGTTTCTGTCACTCAAGCTAGTCATCGAGGGGCTTGAACCCACAATCGAGCATAACGTTCCCTCTTGGAGTCACTACTTACTACTTGGCCAAAGCAATAAATAACAACGAAGAACATGCAAGAATTACTTATGAACTAAAATATAAAAGAGGTGAATCAAATATATTACTCAAGATCAATCTGAACATAATCTCATAATCCATCGGATCCCAGCAAACTCAACATAGCAACAACACAAGGATTACATAGGTGCCTCGATCATGTAGGGCAGCTCACGAGGACTAATTAGTGAAGCACAAGAACGGGAGGAGAACATCACATAGCTACTGGTCATGGACTCATGGTCCAAGGGAGACTACTCACGAGTCATCCGGGAGGCGTCCATGGTGGTGGAGAAGCTCCCGGTGGTGATCCTCCCCTCCGGCAGGGTGCCGGGAAGAGTTCTCCTGGTGCTCCCAATCTTGGAAGCGGCGGCGGCGGCGGAACAGAGATGGGATCGCGAAAAGAAGTCCTGTTTCAAGGGTTACGGGGGACCCTTTAAATATCTGCCAAAGTAGGGCACCGGGGGGCTCTCGGGGTGCCGAGGCGCCCCCCCGGCGCGGCCCGAGGGGGGGGGGGGGGGGGGGCGCCCACAGGGCGCCTGGGGCCCCTGTGGCCCCCCTAGGCTCCCCTTCGGAAGCAGTGTCGTTCCCGATACGCTGATTTTTTATATATTTTTTCTGTATTTTTCTGGGCAATTCTCGAAACGTGAAAACCTGAAATACAAAAACAGCCGAAAACAGAAACTGGCACTGGGGTGCACTGGATTAGTAAGTTAGTCCAAATATGATCAAAAGTGTATGGAAGTGTATGAATATCATAGCAATATCACCCAAAAGTGGCATGGAGCAAGCAGAAATTATAGATACGTTTTGGACGTATCACACGCTCCACGGCCTCTCATTTTTCGAGGAGGCGTGCAATATTCGAGAAATTTAATGCTCTGCTAGGATTTCATCACCGGGAAAGTTAGATCAGCAAGGCGGCACATGAAATCATGCCCGGTAGCGGCATGGGAAATCATTTGTGATGTCCTTGTGGCATGCCTAGGCCTTGCACAGACGAGGGAGAGGCATGCCCTGCCACCGGGTTACCGAAAGTACCTCGGTGTCATTCCTGATGCATGATACGTCTCCAACGTATCTACTTTTCCAAACACTTTTCCCTTGTTTTGGACTCTAACTTGCATGATTTGAATGGAACTAACCCGGACTGACGCTGTTTTCAGCAGAATTGCCATGTTGTTATTTTTGTGCAGAAATAAAAGTTCTCGGAATGACCTGAAATTCAATGGAGAATTATTTTAGAATATATAAAAAATATCTGCGGAAAGATCCAAGCCAGGGGGCCCACACCCTGTCCACGGGGGTGGGGGCGCGCCCCCTCCCCCTGGGCGCGCCGCCTCCCCCTGGGCGCGCCCCCTGCCTCGTGGGCCCCCTGTTGCTCCATCGACGTACCCCTGGACTCCATATATTCACTTTCCGAGAGAAAAACATCAGAGAGGAAGAATTATCACGTTTTACAATACGGAGCCACCGCCAAGCCCTAATCTCTCTCGGGAGGGCTGATCTGGAGTCCGTTCGGAGCTCCGGAGAGGGGAGATCGTCGCCATCATCATCATCAGCCTTCCTCCATCACCAACTCCATGATGCTCACCGTCGTGCGTGAGTAATCCCATCGTAGGCTTGCTGGACGGTGATGGGTTGGATGAGATTTACCATGTAATCGCGTTAGTTTTGTTAGGGTTTGATCCCTAGTATCCACTATGTTCTAAGATTGATGTTGCTATGACTTTGCCATGCTTAATGCTTGTCACTAGGGCCCGAGTGCCATGATTTCAGATCTGAACCTATTATGTTTTCATGAATATATGTGTGTTCTTGATCCTATCTTGCAAGTCAATAGTCACCTACTATGTGTTATGATCCGGCAACCCCGAAGTGACAATAATCGGGACCACTCCCGGTGATGACCATAGTTTGAGGAGTTCATATATTCACTATGTGTTAATGCTTTGGTCCGGTACTCTATTAAAAGGAGGCCTTAATATCCCTTAGTTTCCACTAAGACCCCGCTGCCACAGGAGGGTAGGACAAAAGATGTCATGCAAGTTCTTTTCCATAAGCACGTATGACTATATTCGGAATACATGCCTACATTACAGTGATGAACTGGAGCTAGTTCTGTGTCACCCTAGGTTATAACTTTTACATGAGGAATCACATCCGACATAATTCTCCATCACCGATCCAATGCCTACGAGCTTTTCACATATTGCTTATTGCTTATTTACTTTTCCGCTGCTACTATTTCAAAAACCACAAAAACACTACCATTACTTTTATTGACGTTACCATTATTTCCATATTACCTTGCTGCAGATACTAAGTTTCCAGGTGTGGTTGAATTGAAAACTCAGCTGCTAATACTTAAGAGTATTCTTTGGCTCCCCTTGTGTCGAATCAATAAACTTGGGTTGAATACTTTACTCTCGAAAACTGTTGCGATCCCCTACACTTGTGGGTTATCAAGACTATTTTCTGGCGCTGTTGCCGGGGAGCATAGCTATATTCTTTAAGTCACTTGGGATTTATATCTGTTGATCACTATGAAGAACTTGAAGGACTCAAAAACCAAGATCTTTCCCTCAACTACGAGGGGATGTAAGGAACTGCCATCTAGCTCTGCACTTGATTCACCCTCTGTTATGAGTAAATTTGCGACACCTACTCCTGCTATTGAATCTGATATGTCGCATGTTCTGGATGATGCTACTTCTGCTATGTATGATGAAACTACTTCTATGCTTGATAATACTGTGCCACTAGGTGAATTTATAGAAGAACAAATTGCTAAGGTTAGGGAGAATGCAAATATTGAAACTGATAATATTTATGAAAGTGATGATGAAGATTCTCCCCCTAGATATGAATTTCCTGTTATTCCTGAGGGTTATGTGATACGTCTTCGACGTATCTATAATTTTTGATTGTTCCATGCTATTATTTATGACGTTTTGGATGTTTAATGGGCTTTGTTATACACTTTTATATTATATTTGGGACTAACCTATTAACCCAAAGGCCCAGTCCAGATTGCTGTTTTTTTTGCCTATTTCAGGGTTTTACAGAAAAGGAATATCAAACGGAGTCCAAACGGAATGAAACCTTCGGGAGAGATATTTTTGGAGCGATATCTTCACGGGAGACTTGAGAACCACGGAATAGGGCACACGGGGAGTCCACGAGGGTGGGGGGTGCGCCCCCCCCCCTACAGGGCGTGCCCCCTGCCTCGTGGGCCCCACGTTGGTCCCCCGATGCTCTCCTTCCTCCTATATATATCCATGTACCCTGAAAACATCAGAAGAGGAGAAAAAACCCTAGTTCCACCGCAACAACCTTATGTTCTCGTGAGATCCCATCTTGGGGCCTGTTCTGGAGCTCCGCCGGAGGGGGGATCTACCACAGAGTGCTTCTACATCAACACCGTCGCCTCACCATGAGTTGTTAGTAGTTTACCACAGACCTTCCGGTCCATAGTTAGTACCTAGATGGCTTCTTCTCTCTTTTTGGATCTCAATACCAAGTTCTCCTCGGTCTTCGAGGAGATCTATTCGATGTAATCTCTTTTTGCGGTGTGTTTATCGAGATCCGATGAATTGTGGGTTTATGGTCAAGATTATCTATGAGAAATATTTGGTTCTTTTCCGAATTCTTTTATGTATGATTATAATATCCTTGCAAGTCTCTTTGAATTATTGGTTTGGTTTGGCCTACTAGATCTATAGTTCTTGCAATGGGAGAAGTGCTTGGCTTTGGGTTCAATCTTGCGGTGTCCTTTCCCAGTGATAGTAGGGGCAGCAAGGCACGTATTGTATTGTTGCTATCGAGGATAAAAAGATGGGGTTTATATCATATTGCTTGAGTTTATCCCTCTACATCATGTCATCTTGCTTAAGGCGTTACTCTGCTCTTATGAACTTAATACTCTAGATATTATAACGATTGGTGCAATTATTGATATGAAGGAAGGAAATATTATATTCCAATTTCCGTTAAGGAAAGGCATGGAACACTTTCCTAGAAAGAAAATTAAATTACCTTATGAATCTATTATGAGAGCCACTTATGGATTGCCTTCCAAAGATGGCAATACCTAGATCTATCCTTGTATCGTGCCTAGCTAGGGGCGTTAAACGATAGCGCTTGTTGGAAGGCAACCCAATTTTATATTTTTTGTTTTTGCTTATGTTTAGGAATAAATATTTCATCTAGCTTCTGTTTAGATGTGGTTTTGTGTTTTAATTAGTGTTTGTGCCAAGTAGAACCTTTGGGAAGACTTGTGTGAAGTTTATATGATCTTGCTGTAAAAAAACAGAATCGTTAGCGCTCACTAGAATACTCACCAGATTTTACTGGAGTGTGCTATTTAGTTGATTCTTTTTGCAGATGATTAATAGAAAAATTCCCCACTTTTACCAATTTATTTCAAATTTTTGGAGTTACAGAAGTATGCAAAAGTGACAGATTACTACAGACTGTTCAGTTTTTGACATATTCCGTTTTTCGTGTGTTGTTTGCTTATTTTGATGAATCTGTGAGTAGTATTGGAGGATATGAATCATAGAGAAGTTGGAATACAGTAGGTTTAACACCAATATAAACAAAGAATGAATTTATTACAGTACCTTTGAGTGGTGGTTTATTTTCTTATACTAAAGGAGCTCACGAGATTTTTGTCTATGTTTTGTGTTGTGAAGTTTTCAAGTTTTGAGTATTGCTTTGATGGACTACGGAACAAAGAGTGGCAAGAGCCTAAGATTGGGGATGCCCAAGGCACCCCAAGGTAAAATTCAAGGAAAACCAAAATCCTAATCTTGGGGATGCCCCGGGAAGGCATCCCCTCTTTCGTCTTCATCTATCGGTAACTATACTCGGGACTATATTTTTATTCACCATATGATATGTGTTTTACTTGGAGCGTCATGTATAATTTGAGTCTTTGCTTATTAGTTTGCCACAATTATCCTTGCTGGACACACCTTTTTTGAGAGATATAAATATGGCCTAGGAATTGTTAGAACACTCTATGTGCTTCACTTATATCTTTTGAGCTAAATAGTTTTGCTCTAGTGCTTTACTTATATCTTTTAGAGCACGGTGGTGATTTTATTTTGTAGAAATTGTTGATCTCTCATGCTTCACTTATATCCTTTTGAGATTCTATTAGAACAGCATGGTAATATGCTTTGGCTATAAAACTAGCCTTAACATGATAGGCATCCAAGATGAATGTAGTAGAAACTTTCATACAAAGTGCATTGAATATGATGAGAAGTTTGATACTTGATAACTGTTTTGAGATATGAGGATAGTGATATTAGAGTCATGCCAGTGGAGTTATTATGAAATTGAGAAATACTGGTGTTAAAGTTTGTGATTCTCGTAGCATGCACGTATGGTGAACCGCTATGTGACGAAGTTAGAGCATGAGGTATTTGTAGAGTGTCATCCTTTGTGTGGAGGTCTGGGGCGCACGATGGTTAACTCCTACCAACCTCCCCCCTAGGAGCATGCGTTGATTGCTTTGTTTTGATGACTCGTAAATTTTTGCAATAAGTATATGAGTTCTTTATGACTAATGTTGAGTCCATGGATTATACGCACTCTCACCCTTCCACCATTGCTAGCCTCTCTTGTACCGCGCAACTTTCACCGGTACCATACACCCACCATATACCTTCCTCAAAATAGCCATCATATATACCTATCATGGCATTTCCATAGCCATTCCGAGATATATTGCCATGCAACTTTCCACTGTTCCGTTCATATGACACGCTTCATATTGTCATATTGCCATGCATGATCATGTAGTTAATCGTATTTGTGGCAAAGCCACCATGGATAATTTTTCATACATGTCACTCTTGATTCATTGCACATCCCGGTACACCGCCGGAGGCATTCATATAGAGTCATACTTTGTTCTAGTATCGAGTTGTAATATCGAGTTGTAAATCAATATAAGTGTGATGATCATCATTATTAGAGCATTGTCCCAAAGAAAAAAAAAGAAGGAAAGGCCAAGAAAAAGAAAGGCCCAAAAAATAGAAAAAATAAAAAAAGAAAAAAAAGAAAAAAAAGAAAAAAAAGAAGAAAAGAAAAGAAAAGAAAAGAAAAAGGGACAATTCCTACTATCTTTTTCCACACTTGTGCTTCAAAGTAGCACCATGTTCTTCATGATAGAGACTCTCATGTTTAGTCACTTTCATATGCTAGTGAGAATTTTCATTATAGAACTTGGCTTGTATATTCCAACGATGGGCTTCCTCAAATGCCCTAGGTCTTCATGAGCAAGCAAGTTGGATGCACACCCACTCAGTTTCTTTTGGTGAGCTTTCATACATTTTTAACTCTAGTGCATCCGTTGCATGGCAATCCCTACTCACTCACATTGATATCTAATGATGGGCATCTCCATAGCCCATTGATACGCCTAGTCGATGTGAGACTATCTCCCTCCTTTTTGTCTTCTCCACAACTACCACTCTATTCCACCCATAGTGCTATATCCATGGCTCACGCTCATGTATTGCGTGGAAGTTGAAAGGTTTGAAAGAATTGAGTATGAAAACAAGTGCTTCGCTGAAACCGGGGTTGTGCATGATATGAATATTTTGTGTGATGAAGAGGGAGCATAGCCAGACTATATGATTTTGTAGGTATAACTTTCTTTAGCCATGGTATTTTGAGAAGACGTGATTGCTTTGTTAGTATGCTTGAAGTATTATTATTTCTTATGTCAATATAGACTTTTGTCTTGAATCTTTCAGATCTGAACATTCATGCCACAATAAAAAGAATTACATTGAAAATTATGTTGGTTAGCATTCCACATCAAAATTCTGTTTTTATCATTTACCTACTCGAGGACGAGCAGGAATTAAGCTTGGGGATGCTTGATACGTCTCCAACGTATCTATAATTTTTGATTGTCCCATGCTATTATTTATGATGTTTTGGATGTTTAATGGGCTTTGTTACACACTTTTATATTATTTTTGGGACTAACCTATCTATAATACCTAAATAGTTTATCCCCACTACCCTATTTCTCTTAACATGCAGGCTATCCACATCATCATCTTTGCCAACTCAGCTTTTTTCAACCAACCGTGTGATTCAAACTTGATAACCGAAGCTGGCCTCTTCCGTCTTTCATTAGCAGCGTCAGTCCATGTAAAAACCGATAAGAGAAGCCCATCAATCCATCCCTCCTATTAATATCTCCCAGGCAGGAGAATAGACAACGCCCTCAGCCACAACCCACACACCACATGACGGTTCGCTGCAAACAAACGGTTCGGCATTCACCAGATCCGATGTAGCCCTAGCCAGATCCGTTCTACGACCATCGCCGCCTCTGACCAAGGATTGATCTTCCACTCGTTGGTTGTCGTCGGGCACGCAACACGTCTCCTTCCATGGATCTATGTGCGCCGGGCCGCCGGCCACATCCACTGCCAAGAGGTGCCGCACACGCATCGAGACCGCGATGCTACCCTGCAGCCACGGCGCGCCCAACCTCGACCACCTCGGCGACTCCTCAAGAAAGACCTCCACCACCGCCCTGCTACCCATAAGCGACGATGATGCCGGCTCTTGGGGGACTTCCCCAAATTGCGCATTTGCTCCAACATCAGGTTGGTGTATGTGTCTTTGCTCCAACATAGTATCATGCTGGCCATGCCCTTGCTCCATAATAGTGTCATGCTAGCCAGGTTACTCACAGTTAATTCGGCTTTCTTCTTGCCTCCTTTTTGCATTATTGAACTAAAAAACACATGTGTAGTATCAGAGATATAATTACTGATGCATAAAATTATTAATTCACTCATCGTGCAAATCCGTTCCCTTTGTTCTGGAGTTGGCTGAGAATTTGGCCACATGGCAACATTCATTTGAAATATTGAGGATATAAAATAGTGGATTTGGCATCATACCACTCATATTTCAAAACTACACCAACAGACTTTTAGGTCGATTGCCATCTCAACCGATTCAGACATGGATTATATACTGAACTGCATGTATGTTTTGTCATTTAACACCATGTAATTATATCAGTGAGACCAAATGGTTGCTTTCTGCTAAAAATTACTAAATCCCTGCACTATAGTGCACAATTAACAATTTTTTTGGCTGTTTAGATTCGTTCAATTATTTGTATTTTCTTCTTTCTACTTGTGATAACAACCCAATATTTGCAAAACAAGTAGTGAAGTGAGTGCTTTAACCATCATCTTTCCTTTGCTTTAGAGCGATATGACATCTCTAAGTAATGTGCCCTTTTTGATGATGAGAACCGTGTCACCAAGGGCATTCTCCTTTGCCAAGAGGTCGTTGCCAATCCATGTGCCATCAACTTTGTTACCAATTTTGTTTTTGTTTATTACTCACTCTTGGTATTTTTTTGCTCTTTATTTGTGGTCTGGCAAGGGATTGTTTATGTATTCTCACGATATTCTTTTTTGTAATTCTATAATCGATCTATGCTGAGAATAAATGTATAAAAAGAGTTGGCTGAGTTCTTGCCTCGCTCTGCTACATGATGTTGTCTTTTTCTTGTCCCATGTCATGACGTCATGTGTTAAATCTTCTTGTAGAGAATAGTACTCTTATCTATTGCTCTATGATATAACTACAAGCTTTCTTATTCTTAATCATGAATTTTGTCCCCTAACACCTACGGTTACGAATCCAGTAGGGCTCCTGATTCCATGGTGCGCCTTGGTCTTTGGTGGACATTCCTACACTAAAAGACTACAAACAACCGACGGACACCTCTCAAGTTCCTCCCCCGTTTCAATTTTAGTTGGAAATTTTCTGCTGGCAAGTGCTCAGTTGCAACATATTTTTTTGCCACCTCCTTCCAAGGAAAAGTTAACATTCAAAATCTGCTCCATCGTAAAAGTTTCTTCCTCTTCGAGATTTGATATGCCTTGCAAAGTAATTTATTTGCTGGAAATTGTTGTTTTCAGACATGTTGCATTCAGAAATTATGTAGCACCAAAATCTTTTTTATTGTACCTTGAAACTTAGCACCTACACGTAGAACCATAGGAGAGTGACAAGTAAACCGCCCTCTCCATCGAACTCATAACACTGTTCCATGTGACCAAAAGAGTACCCTAATCATCATAATTATAAATTTACATAATGATTAATGTTTATTTTTGACCAAACAGTCCCACAGCAACGCGCGGGGAATCATCTAGTTAACCCAAAGGCCCAGTCCAGACTGCTGGTTTTTTGCCTATTTCAGGGTTTTATAGAAAAGGAATATCAAATGGAGTCCAAACGGAATGAAACCTTCGGGAGAGATATTTTTGGAGTGATATCTTCACGGGAGACTTGAGAACCACGGAATAGGGCACACGTGGCGTCCACGAGGGTGGGGGGCGCCCCCTACAGGGCGCGCCCCTGCCTCGTGGGCCCCATGTTGGTCCCCAATGCCCTCCTTCCTCCTATATATATCCATGTACCCCGAAAACATCAGAAGAGGAGAAAAAAGCCCTAATTCCAGCGCCGCAACCTTCTGTTCCCGTGAGATCCCATCTTGGGGCCTGTTCCAGAGCTCCACCGGAGGGGGGATATACCACGGAGTGCTTCTACATCAACACCGTTGCATCACCATGAGTTGTGAGTAGTTTACCATAGACCTTCGGGTCCTAGTTAGTACCTAGATGGCTTCTTCTCTCTTTTTGGATCTCAATACCAAGTTCTCCTCGGTCTTCGAGGAGATCTATTCGATGTAATCTCTTTTTGCGGTGTGTTTGTCGAGATCCGATGAATTGTGGGTTTATGATCAAGATCATCTATGAGAAATATTTGGTTCTTTTCTGAATTCTTTTATGTATGATTATAATATCCTTGCAAGTATCTTCGAATTATTGGTTTGGTTTGGCCTACTAGATCTATAGTTCTTGCAATGGGAGGAGTGCTTGGCTTTGGGTTCAATCTTGCGGTGTCCTTTCCCAGTGATAGTAGAGGCAGCAAGGCACGTATTGTATTGTTGCCATCGAGGATAAAAAGATGGGGTTTATATCATATCGCTGGAGTTTATCTTCTACATCATGTCATCTTGTTTAAGGCGTTACTCTGTTCTTATGAACTTAATACTCTAGATGCATGCTGGATAGCGGTCGATGTGTGGAGTAATAGTAGTAGATGTAGAATCGTTTCGGTCTACTTGTCACGGATGTGATGCCTATATATAATGATCATGCCTATATATTCTCATAATTATTCGCTTATCTATTAATTGCTCGACAGTAATTCGTTCACCCACCGTAGAATTCTGCTATCATGAGAGAAGCCACTAGTGAAACCTATGGCCCCCGGGTCTATTCTCAACATATCAATCTACAATCTACTTTACTTTACCGTTTTTACTTTCTGTTCCTATATACAAAAATACCAAAAATATCAAACTATCATATCTATCAGATCTCACTTTCGTAAGTGACCGTAAAGGGATTGACAACCCCTTATCGCGTTGGCTGCGAAGTTCTTATTTGTTTGTGCAGGTGCGAGGGACTCGTGCGTGGTCTCCTACTGGATTGATACCTTGGTTCTCAAAAACTGAGGGAAATACTTACGCTACTGTGCTGCATCACCCTTTCCTCTTCGAGGGAATACAACGCAAGCTCGAGAAGTAGCATTATGTTATGGATGAAGAAACTGCTAGAGACTTTCTTTCTTGCAACGATAAATATGATCTTAAGAAATTATTAGCTAAGCTGGAAGAAAAGTCTTTGGATGCTAGAATGAAAAGTGACCCCGCTTTTGCTACTACACCTATCTTTGTTACTGATAAGGATTATGATTTCTCTGTTGATCCTGAGTTAATTACTTTGGTTGAATCTGATCCTTTCCATGGCTATGAATGTGAAACTGTTGTGGCACATCTTACTAAGTTGAATGATATAGCCACCTTGTTTACCAACGATGAAAAGATTCGTTACTACTATATCCTTAAGTTATTTCCGTTCTCGTTAAAGGGTGATGCTAAGACATGGTTTAATTCTCTTGATCCTGATTGTGTGCGTAGTCCCCAGGATATGATTTATTACTTCTCTGCTAAATATTTTCCCGTTGATAAGAAACAAGCTGCCTTACGAGAAATATATAATTTTGTGCAAATTGAAGAAGAGAGTCTCCCACAAGCTTGGGGGAGGCTTCTCTAGTTACTTAATGCTTTGCCTGATCATCCTCTTCAGAGGAATGAAATACTTGATGTCTTTTATAATGGACTAACCGATGCTTCCAGAGATCACCTAGATAGTTGTGCTGGTTGTGTTTTCAGGGAAAGAACAGTTGATCAAGCTGAATTACTATTGAATAATATGTTGACCAATGAAAATAATTGGACACTTCCTGAACCAGCCCCTAAGCCAACTCCGAAGAAAAGGGGTGTTCTATTTCTAAGTCCTGAAGATATGCAAGAGGCAAATAAATCTATGAAATAAGAAAAATGTATTAAAGCCGAAGATGTTAAGAATTTACCGCCTATTGAAGAAATACATGGTCTTGATAACCCGACATAGGTAGTAAAGGTAAATTATCTTTATAGATTTGATGAAGGTGATATTCCTCGTTATAAGTCTGCTAGCCAATGCTTTGATGAGTTTGACAATTTTATTGTGAAGCAAGAAAACTTCAATGCTTATGTTGGTAGACAATTGAAACGTAATGCTTATATGATTGAACACTTGAGTGATTATATGTCTAGAGTTAAAGGTGAATTGAAACTCATTAGTAAACATGCTTCCATGGTCACCACTCAAGTAGAGCAAGTACTTAAGGCTCACAATGATTTGCTCAATGAACTAAATAGTAAGAATAATGGCTATGCTATTAGAGTTGCAACTAGAGGGGGTAAAATGACTCAGGAACCTTTGTATCCTGGAGGCCACCCTAAGAGAATTGAGCAAGATTCTCAGGGAGCTAATTTAGATGCACCTAGTTCTTCTAAGAAGAAGAAAAAGAAAAATGATAGGACTTTGCATGCTTCTAGTGAACCTGTAGCTGGCACACATGAGAATCCCAATGATATCTCTGTTTCTGATGCTGAGACACAATCTGGTAATGAACATGAACCTAGTGATAATGTTAATGATGATGTTCATAATGATGCCCAACCTAGCAATGATAATGATGTAGAGATTGAACCTCCTGTTGATCTTGATAACCCACAATCAAAGAATCAGCGTTATGATAAGAGAGACTTTGTTGCTAGGAAGCACGGTAAGGAAAGAGAACCATGGGTTCAGAAACCCATGCCTTTTCCTCCGAAACCATCCAAGAAAAAGGATGATGAGGATTTTGAGCGCTTTGCTGAAATGATTAGACCTATCTTTTTGCGTATGCGTTTGACTGATATGCTTAAAACAAATCCTTATGCCAAGTATATGAAAGATATTATCACCAATAAAAGAAAGATACCTGAAGTTGAAATTTCCACCATGCTTGCCAATTACACTTTTAAGGGTGGAATACCTAAGAAACTAGGAGATCCAGGAGTACCTACTATACGCATCAATTACGCCTAGTTGATGTGAGCCATTTTCCTCCTTTTATCTTCTCCACAACCACCACTCTATTCCACCTATAGTGCTATATCCATGGCTCACGCTCATGTATTGCGTGAAAGTTGAAAAGTTTGAAAAAATTTAAGTATGAAACAATTGCTTGGCTGAAACCGGGGTTGTGCATGATTTGAGTATTTTGTGTGACGAAGATGGATCATAGACAAACTATATGATTTTGTAGGGATGAACTTTCTTTGGCCGTGTTATTTTGAGAAGACATAATTGCTTTGTTAGTATGCTTGAAGTATTATTATTCTTATGTCAATATAGACTTTTGTCTCAAATCTTTCGGATCTGAACATTCATGCCACAATAAATAAAATTGCATTGAGAATTATGTTAGGTAGCATTTCACATAAAAAATTCTTTCTTATCATTTACCTACTCGAGGACGAGCAGGAATTAAGCTTGGGGATGCTTATCTCCAACGTATCTATAATTTTTTATTATTCCATGCTATTATATTATCCTTCTAGGATGTTTTTTGGGCTTTTATATACACTTTTATATGATTTTTGCGACTAACCTATTAACCCAGAGCCTAGGTCCAGTTTTTGTGTTTCTCTTGTTTTAGAGTATCGCAGAAAAGGAATATCAAACGGAGCCCAATTGACCTGAAACTCAATGGAGGTTATTTTTGGACCAGAAGAAGCCCAGGAAGTGCCGGAGGGGGACCAGAAGGTTCCCGGGCTGCCCACGAGGGTAGGGGGCACCCCCTGGGCGCGCCCCCTGCCTCGTGGATAGCTCGGAGGTCCCCTTTACTTGTCCCTGACTCCAACACTTCCTATATATACAGAAACCTCCGGAAAATAACCTAGATCGGGAGTTCCGCCGCCGCAAGCCTCTGGAGCCACCAAAAACCAATCTAGACCCATTCTGGCACCCTGCCGGAGGGGGGAATCCCTCTCCGGTGGCTATCTTCATCATCCTGGCGCTCTCCATGACGAGGAGGGAGTAGTTCACCCTCAGGGCTGAGGGTATGTACTAGTAACTATGTGTTTGATCTCTCTCTCTCTCTCTCGTGTTCTTGAGATAGCACGATCTTGATGTATTGCGAGCTTTGTTATTATAGTTGGATCTTATGATGTTTTCTCCCCCTCTACTCTCTTGTGATGAATTGCGTTTTCCCTTTGAAGTTATCTTATCAGATTGAGTCTTTAAGGATTTGAGAACACTTGATGTATGTCTTGCATGTGCTTATCCGTGGTGACAATGAGGTATTCTATTGATTCACTTGATGTATGTTTTGGTGATCAACTTGCGGGTTCCATGACCTTGGGAATCTATGCATAGGGCTTGGCACACGTTTTCGTCTTGACTCTCCGGTAGAAACTTTGGGGCACTCTTTGAAGTTCTTTGTGTTGGTTGAATAGATGAATCTGAGATTGTGTGATGCATATCGTATAATCATGCCCACGAATACTTGAGGTGACAATGGAGTATCTAGGTGACATTAGGGTTTAGGTTGATTTGTGTCTTAAGGTGTTATTCTAGTACGAACTCTTGGATAGATCAAACCGAAAGAATAACTTCGTGTTATTTTACTACGGACTCTTGAATAGATCGATCAAAAAGAATAACTTTGAGGTGGTTTCGTACCCTACAATAATCTCTTTGTTTGTTCTCTGCTATTAGTGACTTTGGAGTGACTCTTTGTTGCATGTTGAGGGATAATTATATGATCCAGTTATGTTATTATTGTTGAGAGAACTTGCACTAGTGAAAGTATGAACCCTAGGCCTTGTTTCCTAGCATTGCAATACCGTTTGCACTCACTTTTATCATTAGTTACCGTGCTGTTTTTATATTTTCAGATTACAAAAACCTATATCTACCATCCATATTGCACTTGTATCACCATCTCTTCGCCGAACTAGTGCACCTATACAATTTACCATTTTATTGGGTGTGTTGGGGACACAAGAGACTCTTTGTTATTTGGTTGCAGGGTTGCTTGAGAGAGACCATCTCCATCCTACGCCTCCCACGGATTGATAAACCTTAGGTCATGCACTTGAGAGAAATTTGCTACTGTCCTACAAACCTCTGCACTCGGAGGCCCAACAACGTCTACAAGAAGAAAGTTGCGTAGTAGACATCAGACGCGTATCGAGTAAGCCTCCCCTAAGGCCGCTTGTAAACTGCACAGTCTCTGAGCTAGTATCTGGGTATTGAGAGGGAATGTGTCCGGTTTGTGCAGGAAATGTTGGTCTTGTTTCTCCGTTGGCCTCAAAACTTCTCGTGCTCTAAGAGGGGGAACCTGCATGGCACGTGCCACAGCCTCGCATTTTTTAGGGATACGTGCAATATTCAAGAAATTTATTGCTCTGCTAGGGTTTCATAGTCGGGAATTGCAGATCAACAAGGCGACACATGAAATCATGCCCGGTAGCTGCATGGGGAATCATTTGTGATGTCCTTGTGGCATGCACAGGCCTTGCACAGACGAGGGAGGGGCATGCCCTGCCATCGGGTTACCGAAAGTACCTCGGTGTCATTCCTGATGCAACCGTTGAAATCCTTGGAAAATCGTACGATGATAGGATTGCTCGGGATCTGGCACAGTGTCATCAGAGGGCCTCTGTAGGGTGTGGTAAAAGTTTGGACGCGTTTCGAGTAAGCTTCCCTTGAGGCCGCTTGTAAACTACACCGTCTCCGAGCTAGTATCTGGGTATCGAGAGGGAATGTGTGCGGTTTGTGCAGGAAGTGCTAGTCATGTTTCTCCATTGGCCTCGAAAATTCTCATGGTCTAAGAGGGAGCAACTACATGGCACGTTCCACGACCTCGCATTTTCCGGGGAGGCGCGCAATATTCGAGAAATTTATTGCTTGATAACCCACAAGTGTAGGGGATCAGTTGTAGCCTCTTTCGATAAGTAAGAGTGTTGAACCCAACGAGGGGCTAAAGGTAGAACAAATATTCCCTCAAGTTCTATCGACCGCCGTATAACTCTACAGGCGCTTGACATTCGCTTTACCTAGAACAAGTATGAAACTAGAAGTACTTTGTAGGTGTGATAGGATAGGTTTGCAAGATAATAAAGAGCACATAAATGTAAACTAGGGGCTGTTTAGATAAAGACACAACCAAGTTAGTTTTAGTAGAGAGGTTTTTGTCACAAGAAAGTTATTTGTCCGTAGGCATGTTGGGGATCGTTGCAGAAATTCAAAAAAATTCTACGCATCACCAAGATCTATCTATGGAGTTTACTAGCAACGAGAGGGGAGTGCATCTTCATACCTTTGAAGATCGCGATGCGGAAGCGTTGCAAGAACGTGGTCGGTGGAGTCGTACACGATGCGATTCAGATTGCGGCCGAATCCGATCTAAGCATCGAACAACGGTGCCTTCGCGTTCAACACACGTGCAGCCCGGTGATGTCTCCCGCGCCTTGATCCAGCAAGGAGAGAGGGAGAGGTTGGGGAAGACTCCGTTTAGCAGCAGCATGACGGCGTGGTGGTGGTGGAGGAGCGTGGCAGTCCAGCAGGGCTTCGCCAAGCACCGCGGGAGAGAAGGAGGAGTTGGGAGAGGGGGAGGGCTGCGCCAGGGCTTGGGTGCGGCTGCCCTACCACTCCCACATATATATAGGGGCAAGGGAGAGGGGGGCTGGCTGTTGGGGAACGTAGCAGAAATCAAAAAATTTCTACGCTTCACCAAGATCAATCTATGGAGTCATCTAGCAACGAGGAAGAGGGGAGTGCATCTACATACCCTTGTAGATCGCGAGCGGAAGCATTCAAGAGAATGTGGATGATGGAGTCTTACTCGTCGTGATCCAAATCACCGATGATCCTAGCGCCGAACGGACGGCACCTCCGCGTTCAACACACGTACGGAGCAGCGACGTCTCTGTTGGGGAACGTAGCATAATTCAAAAAAATTCTACGTCTTCACCAAGATCCAACTATGGAGACATCTAGCAACGAGTAACTAAGAGTGCATCTACATACCGTTATGAAGATTGCGTGCGGAAGCTTTCAACGAAGCAAGGATGAAGTAGTCGTACTCTTCACGTTCTTCGTCACCGATGATCCAGCGCCGAACGGACGGCACCTCCGCGTTCAACACACGTATGGTGCAGCAACGTCACCTCCTTCTTGATCCAGCAAGGGGGGAGGAGAAGTCGTCAGAGATTCGGCAGCACGACGGCGTGATGACGGATGCAGTGGAGATCGCAGCAGGGCTTCGCCGGGCGCCCTGCGTGGGAGTTGGGAGGTGTGACGGGAGGGGGAGAGGCGCCAGGGCTGAGGTGCGGCTGCCCTCTCCCCCCCCCACATATATATAGGGGCCAGGGGGGCGCCTGGACCCCCTGCAGATCCAATCTGCAAGGGGGCGGCGGCCAAGGGGGGTTCCTTGCCCCCCAAGGCAAGTGGAGCCCCCCTCCCCTTTAGGGTTTGAACCCTAGGCGCAGGGGAGGTGGGCCTCCCTTAGTGGTGCGCCAGCCCAGAGGGCTGGTCACATCCCCTCGCGGCCTAGGGACCCCACCGGGATGGGTGGCCCCACCCGGTGGACCCCCGGGGCCCCTCCGGTGGTCCCGGGACGCTCCCGGTGACCCCCGGAGATCACCCGTTGGCCGAAACTGGACTTCCCATATATCAATCTTTACCTCTGGACCATTCCGGAACTCCTCGTGACGTCCGGGATCTCATCCGGGACTCCGAACAACTTTCGGGTTTCCACGTACATTTATCTCTACGACCCTAGCGTTACCGAACCTTAAGTGTGTAGACCCTACGGGTTCGGGAGACACGTAGACATGACCGAGACCACTCTCCGGTCAATAACCAACAGCGGGATCTGGATACCCATGTTGGTTCCCACGTGTTCCTCGATGATCTTCATCGGATGAACCACTGTGTCAAGGATTCACTCAATCCCGTATGTTATTCCCTTTGTCAATCGGTACGGTACTTGCCCGAGATTCGATCGTCGGTATCCCCGATACCTTGTTCAATCTCGTTATGGCAAGTCTCTTTACTCGATCCGTAATCCATCATCCCGTGACTAACTACTTAGTCACATTGAGCTCATTATGATGATGTCTTACCGAGTGGGCCCAGAGGTACCTCTCCGTCATACGGAGTGACAACATCCCAGTCTCGATTCGTACCAACTCAACAGACGCTTTCGGAGATACCCGATGCGTAACTTTATAGCCACCCAGTTACGTTGTGACGGTTGGCACACCCAAAGTATTCCTAAGGCATCCGGGAGTTGTACAATCTCATGGTCTAAGGAATAAATACTTGACACCGAAAAGCTTATGCATTACGAACTATACGATCTCGTGTTATGCTCAAGTTTGGGTCTTGTCCATCACATCATTCTCCTAATGATGTGATCCCGTTATCACTGACATCTCATGTCCATGGTCAGGAAACCGTGACCATCTGTTGATCAACGAGCTGGTTACTAGAGGCCTACCAGGGACTCATTGTGATCTGTGTATTCACACATGTATCGCTGTTTCCGTACAATACAATTCAAGCATGAATAACAGACAATTATCATGAACAAGGAGATATAATAATAATGCTTTTATTATTGCCTCTAGGGCATATCTCCAACAGTCTCCCACTTGCACTAGAGTCAATAATCTAGTTACATTGTGATGAATCGAACACCCATAGAGTTCTGGTGTTGATCATGTTTTGCTCGTGAAAGAGGTTTAGTCAACGGGTCTGCTACATTCAAATCCGTATGCACTTTACAAATATCTATGTCTCCATCCTGAACATAATTCCGGATGGAGTTGAAACGGTGCTTGATGTGCTTGGTCTTCTTGTGAAAACTGGGCTCCTTGGTAATAGCAATAGCACCAGTGTTGTCACAGAAGAGAGTCATCGGGCTTGACGCGCTTGGAATGACTCCTAGGTCGGTGATGAACTCCTTCATCCAGACTCCTTCCTGCGCTGCTTCAGAAGCAGCTATGTACTCCGCTTCACATGTAGATGCTGCCACCACGCTTTGCTTGCAACTGCACCAGCTGACTGCCCCTCCATTCAAAATATACACGTATCCGGTTTGTGACTTAGAGTCATCCAGATCTGTGTCGATGCTAGCATCGACGTAACCCTTTACGACGAGCTCTTCGTCACCTCCATAAACGAGAAACATATCCTTAGTCCTTTTCAGGTACTTCAGGATGTTCTTGACCGCTGTCCAGTGTTCCGTACCGGGATCACTTTGGTACCTCCCTACCAAACTTATGGCAAGGTTCACATCAGGTCTGGTACACAGCATGGCATACATGATAGAACCTATTGCCGAGGCATAGGGAATGACACTCATCTTTTCTCTATCTTCTGCCGTGGTCGGCGACTGAGTCTTACTCAATCTCATACCTTGCAAAACAAGCAAGAATCCTTTCTTTGACTGATCCATATTGAACTTCTTCAATATTTTATCAAGGTATGTACTTTGTGAAAGACCAATGAGGCGTCTCGATCTATCTCTATAGATTTTGATGCCTAATATGTAAGCAGCTTCTCCAAGGTCCTTCATTGAAAAACTTTTATTCAAGTAGGCCTTTACATTTTCCAAGAATTCTATATCATTTCCCATCAGCAATATGTCATCCACATATAATATGAGAAATGCCACAGAGCTCCCACTCACTTTCATGTAAATACAGGCTTCTCCATAAGTCTGTATAAAGCCAAACGCTTTGATCACCTCATCAAAGCGAATATTCCAACTCCGAGATGCTTGCACCAGCCCGTAAATCGAGCGCTGGAGCTTGCATACCTTGTTAGCGTTCTCTGGATCGACAAAACCTTCCGGTTGCATCATATACAACTCTTCCTTGAGGAAGCCGTTAAGGAATGCTGTTTTGACGTCCATTTGCCATATGTCATAATCATAGAATGCGGTAATAGCTAACATGATTCTGACTGACTTCAGCATCGCTACGGGAGAGAAAGTCTCGTCGTAGTCAATCCCTTGAACTTGTCGATAACCCTTAGCGACAAGCCGAGCTTTATAGATGGTCACATTACCATCCGCGTCTGTCTTCTTCTTAAATATCCATTTGTTTTCTATGGCGTGCCTATCATCAGGCAAGTCCACCAAAGTCCATACTTTGTTTTCATACATGGATTCTATCTCGGATTTCATGGCTCCAAGCCATTTATTGGAATCTGGGCCCGCCATCGCTTCTTCATAGTTCGAAGGTTCACCATTGTCTAACAACATGATTTCCAGTACAGGGTTGCCGTACCACTCTGGTGCGGAACGTGCCCTTGTGGACCTTCGAAGTTCAGTAGTAACTTGATCAGTTTCTTCATGACCGTTATCATTAACTTCCTCCCTTGTCGGTGCAGGCACCTTAGGAACAGTTTCCTGTGCTGCGCTACTTTCCGTTCCAGGAGGGGTGACTGTCACCTCATCAAGTTCTACTTTCCTCCCACTCACTTCTTTCGAGAGAAACTCTTTCTCCAGAAAGCATCCATTCTTGGCAACAAAGACTTTGCCTTCGGATTTGTGGTAGAAGGTGTACCCAATTGTTTCCTTTGGGTATCCTATGAAGACGCATTTTTCTGATTTGGGTTCGAGCTTTTCAGGTTGAAGTTTCTTGACATAAGCATCGCAACCCCAAACTTTCAGAAACGACAGCTTTGGTTTCTTGCCAAACCAAAGTTCATATGGAGTCGTCTCAACGGATTTTGACGGAGCCCTATTTAAAGTGAATGCGGCAGTCTCTAAAGCATAACCCCAAAAAGATAGCGGTAAATCGGTAAGGGACATCATAGATCGCACCATGTCCAACAGAGTACGATTTCGACGTTCCGACACACCGTTACGTTGAGGTGTTCCGGGTGGTGTCAATTGTGAAACAATTCCACAGCTCCTAAGGTGTGTGCCAAATTCATGACTTAAATATTCACCCCCACGATCCGATCGCAAGAACTTTATTTTTCTGTCACGTTGATTCTCAACCTCATTCTGAAATTCCTTGAACTTTTCAAAGGTCTCAGACTTGTGTTTCATCAAATAGATATAACCGTATCTACTCAAGTCATCTGTGAGGGTGAGAACATAACGGTAGCCTCCGCGAGCCTCAACACTCATTGGACCGCACACATCGGTATGTATGATTTCCAACAAGTTGGTTGCTCGCTCCATTGTTCCGGAGAACGGAGTCTTGGTCATCTTGCCCAAGAGGCATGGTTCGCACGTGTCAAATGATTCATAATCAAGAGACTCTAGAAGTCCATCCGAATGGAGCTTCTTCATACGTTTGACACCAATATGACCAAGGCGGCAATGCCACAAGTATGTGGGACTATCGTTATCAACTTTACATCTTTTGGCATCTACACTATGAATATGTGTATCACTACGTTCGAGATTAATCAAAAATAAACCATTGACCAGCGGGGCATGACCATAAAACATATCTCTCAAATAAATAGAACAACCATTATTCTCCGATTTGAAAGAACATCCATCTCGCATAAGACGAGATCCAGAAACAATGTTCATGCTCAAAGCTGGTACTAAATAACAATTATTCAGGTTTAAAACTAATCCCGAGGGTAGATGTAGAGGCAGCGTGCCGACGGCGATCACATCGACCTTGGAACCATTCCCGACGCGCATCGTCACCTCATCCTTCGCCAGTCTCCGTTTATTCCGCAGCTCCTGTTTTGAGTTACAAATGTGAGCAACTACACCGGTATCGAATACCCAGGAGCTACTACGAGTGCTGGTAAGGTACACATCAATAACATGTATATCATATATACCTTTGACGTTGCCGGCCTTCTTGTATGCTAAGTATTTGGGGCAGTTCCGCTTCCAGTGACCCGTTCCCTTGCAATAAAAGCACTCTGTCTCAGGCTTGGGTCCATACTTTGGCTTCTTCCCAGCAACAGGCTTGCCAGGCGCGGCAACTTGCTTGTCGTCCTTCTTGAAGTTCTTCTTACCCTTGCCTTTCTTGAACTTAGTGGTTTTATTGACCATCAACACTTGATGTCTACCTCCGCTGATTTCAGCATTGAATACACCTCGGGAATGGACTTCTCCATCCCCTGCATATTGAAGTTCAGCATGAAGCTCTTGAAGCTTGGTGGGAGCGACTGGAGGATTCTGTCAATGACCGCCTCATCTGGGAGATTCATTCCCAGCTGAGACAAGCGGTTGTGCAATCCTGAAATCTTGAGGATGTGTCCACTGACAGAACTGTTCTCCTCCATCTTACAGCTGTAGAATGCGTCGGAGACATCATATCTCTCGACTCGGGCATGAGCTTGGAAAACCATTTTCAGCTCTTCGAACATCTCATATGCTCCATGGTGCTCAAAACGTTTTTGGAGCCCCGATTCTAAACTGTAAAGCATGCCGCACTGAACCAGGGAGTAATCATCACTACGCGACTGCCAGACATTCAAACGTCTTGGTCTGCATCAGGAGCAGGTGCATCACCTAGCGGTGCTTCTAGGACATATGATCTCTTGGCAGCTATGAGGATAATCCTCAGGTTACGAACCCAATCCGTATAGTTGCTACCATCGTCTTTCAGCTTGGTTTTCTCTAGGAACGCGTTGAAGTTGAGGGAAACTGGAGCGTGGGCCATTTGATCTACAAGAGATATTGTAAAGAATTTAGACTAAGTTCATGATAATTAAGTTCATCTTAATCAAATTTTAATGAACTCCCACTCAGAATGACATCTCTCTAGTCATCTTAAGTGATACACGATCCGAATCGAGTAGTCCGTGTCCGATCATCACGTGAGACGGACTAGTCAAAAACGGTGAACATCTTCATGTTGATCGTATCTTCTATATGACTCGTGTTCGACCTTTCGGTCTTCCGTGTTCCGAGGCCATGTCTGTACATGCTAGGCTCGTCAAGTGAACCCTAAGTGTGTTGCGTGTGTAAATCTGTCTTACACCCGTTGTATGCGAACGTTAGAACCTATCACACCCGATCATCACGTGATGCTTCGGAACAACGAGCTTTAGCAACGGTGCACAGTTAGGGGAAACACATTACTTGAAATTTTAGTGAGAGATCATCTTATTTACTACCGTCGTTCTAAGTAAACAAGATGCATAAACATGATAAACATCACATGCAATCAATTAAAGTGACATGATATGGCCAATATCATCTTGCTCCTTGGATCTCCATCTTCGGGGCACCATGATCATCTTGTCACCGGCTCGACACCATGATCTTCATCATCATGAACTCCATCATCGTGTCTTGAAGAAGTCGTCACGCCAACTATTACTTCTACTCCTATAGCTAACGTTTAGCAATGAAGTAAAGTAATTACATGGCGTTATTCAGTGACACGCAGGTCATACAATAATAAAGACAACTCCTATGGCTCCTGCCGGTTGTCAAGTTCATCGACATGCAAGTCGTGATTCCCTATTACAAAAACATGATCAATCTCATACATCACATATATCATTCATCACATCTTCGTTCTTGGCCATACCACGTCACAAAACACATGCTGCAAAAACAAGTTAGACGTCCTCTAATTGTTGTTGCAAGTTTTACGTGGCTTCTATAGGATTTCTAGCAAGAACGTTTCTTACCTACGCCAAAACCACAACGTGATTTGTCAACTTCTATTTACCCTTCATAAGGACCCTTTTCATCGAATCCGATCCGACTAAAGTAGGAGAGATAGACACCCGCCAGCCACCTTATGCATCTAGTGCATGTCTGTCAGTGGAACCAGTCTCACGTAAGCGTACGTGTAAGGTCGGTCCGGGCCGCTTCATCCCACAATACCGCCGAATCAAGATTGACTAGTAACGGTAAGAAAGTTGAACAAGATCATACGCCCACAACTGCTTTGTGTTCTACTCGTGCAAGATGCTACGCATAAAACCTAGGCTCAGATGCCACTGTTGGGGAACATAGCATAATTCAAAAAAATTCTACGTCTTCACCAAGATCCAACTATGGAGACATCTAGCAACGAGTAACTAAGAGTGCATCTACATACCGTTATGAAGATTGCGTGCGGAAGCTTTCAACGAAGCAAGGATGAAGTAGTCATACTCTTCATGTTCTTCGTCACCGATGATCCAGCGCCGAACGGACGGCACCTCCGCGTTCAACACACGTACGGTGCAGCAACGTCACCTCCTTCTTGATCCAGCAAGGGGGAGGAGAAGTCGTCACAGATCCGGCAGCACGACGGCGTGATGACGGATGCAGTGGAGATCGCAGCAGGGCTTCGCCGGGCGCCCTGCGTGGGAGTTGGGAGGTGTGATGGGAGGGGGAGAGGCGCCAGGGCTGAGGTGCGGCTGCCCTCTCCCCCCCCCACATATATATAGGGGCCAGGGGGGCGCCTGGACCTCCTGCAGATCCAATCTGCAAGGGGGCGGCGGCCAAGGGGGGTTCCTTGCCCCCCAAGGCAAGTGGAGCCCCCCTCCCCTTTAGGGTTTGAACCCTAGGCGCAGGGGAGGTGGGCCTCCCTTAGTGGTGCGCCAGCCCAGAGGGCTGGTCACATCCCCTCGCGGCCTAGGGGCCCCACCGGGATGGGTGGCCCCACCCGGTGGACCCCCGGGGCCCCTCCGGTGGTCCCGGGACGCTCCCGGTGACCCCCGGAGATCACCCGTTGACCGAAACTGGACTTCCCATATATCAATCTTTACCACCGGACCATTCCGGAACTCCTCGTGACGTCCGGGATCTCATCCGGGACTCCGAACAACTTTCGGGTTTCCACGTGCATTTATCTCTACGACCCTAGCGTTACCGAACCTTAAGTGTGTAGACCCTACGGGTTCGGGAGACACGTAGACATGACCGAGACCACTCTCCGGTCAATAACCAACAGCGGGATCTGGATACCCATGTTGGTTCCCACGTGTTCCTCGATGATCTTCATCGGATGAACCACTGTGTCAAGGATTCACTCAATCCCGTATGTTATTCCCTTTGTCAATCGGTACGGTACTTGCCCGAGATTCGATCGTCGGTATCCTCGATACCTTGTTCAATCTCGTTATGGCAAGTCTCTTTACTCGATCCGTAATCCATCATCCCATGACTAACTACTTAGTCACATTGAGCTCATTATGATGATGTCTTACCGAGTGGGCCCAGAGGTACCTCTCCGTCATACGGAGTGACAACATCCCAGTCTCGATTCGTACCAACTCAACAGACGCTTTCGGAGATACCCGATGCGTACCTTTATAGCCACCCAGTTACGTTGTGACGGTTGGCACACCCAAAGTATTCCTATGGCATCCGGGAGTTGTACAACCTCATGGTCTAAGGAATAAATACTTGACACCGAAAAGCTTATGCATTACGAACTATACGATCTCGTGTTATGCTCAAGTTTGGGTCTTGTCCATCACATCATTCTCCTAATGATGTGATCCCGTTATCACTGACATCTCATGTCCATGGTCAGGAAACCGTGACCATCTGTTGATCAACGAGCTGGTTACTAGAGGCCTACCAGGGACTCATTGTGATGTGTGTATTCACACATGTATCGCTGTTTCCGTACAATACAATTCAAGCATGAATAACAGACAATTATCATGAACAAGGAGATATAATAATAATGCTTTTATTATTGCCTCTAGGGCATATCTCCAACAGTCTCCTCCTTCTTGATCCAGCAAGGGGGGAGGAGAGGTTGATGGAGATCCAGCAGCACGACGGCGTGGTGGTGGATGCGGGAGTATTCCAGCAGGGCTTCGCCAAGCAACACTGTAGGAGAAAGGGGTGTCACGGGAGGGAGAGGGAGGCGACAGGGCATGGGGTGCGGCTGCCCTCCCTCCCCCACTATATATAGGGGGCCTAGGGGGGTGCACCGGCCCTAGAGATCCCATCTCTAGGGGGGCCTAGGGGGGACTTGCCCCCCAAGTCATGTGGGGCGCCCCCACCCCTAGGGTTTCCAACCCTAGTGGCAGGGGGAAGGCCCAAGGGGGGTGCACCAGCCCACTATGGGCTGGTTCCCTTTCCCATTCAGCCCATGGGGCCCTCCGGGACCGGTGGCCCCACCCGGTGGACCCCCGGGACCCTTTCGGTGGTCCCGGTACAATACCGGTGACCCCCGAAACTCTCCCGATGGCCAAAACTGGACTTCATATATATAAATCTTTACCTCCGGACCATTCCGGAACTCCTCGTGACGTCCGGGATCTCATCCAGGACTCCGAACAACCTTCGGGTTACCGCATACATTTATCTCTACAACCCTAGCGTCACCGAACCTTAAGTGTGTAGACCCTACGGGTTCGGGAGACACGTAGACATGACCGCGACGACTCTCCGGTCAATAACCAACAGCGGGATCTGGATACCCCTGTTGGCTCCCACATGCTCCTCGATGATCTCATCGGATGAACCACGATGTCAAGGATTCAATCAATCCCGTATACAATTCCCTTTGTCTATCAGTATAGTACTTGCCCGAGATTCGATCGTTGATGGGCCTCGAACCCCTCGTTGGTTACCCCAAGTGGAAGGTGTAAGATGCAGTAAGTAGAAGTGTTTTCCCCTAGCAAAGATGCCAAGGATCGATTCCCCAGAGACTCCTAGGTTCAACAAGTAGGTGTCAATTGCTACGGCGCCAGATTAGTAGCAACCAACGTGGACCTGCACACAGATACAAATAACTTTGCTCCCAACGAGTACAGAGAGGTTGTCAATCTCTCCGGCCTTCTAGTTCACAAAGGGTTAAAAGCAATGATAGTAGTGATAGATAGTTTTTGCGATAGTAAGTAAATAACGAAAAGTAAATAGTGGATGTGATCAATGATGGTAATATGGACCGGAGTCTCATGATGTTCACTAGTGATGTCTCTCTCCCAAAAGACGATAAAATAGCTATCTGAGGTAAACAAATTACAGCTGGGCAATTGATAGGACCACGAACGCAAACCAATGCTGACTACATTGCAAGAAAGGTTGAGGTTCAAAGCATGGGCGGTACGCCAAAGTAAGTAGACCGAAATCCATCAATATCTACTACTAATCATCCACCTTGAGATATCTATCCAGAACATCTCGCTGGTATTAAGTTGAGAGTCCCACCCATAGTGTAAACTCAATGCAACAGACAACTGCATTAAAAGAACTTTGCGTAAAGTAAACAATCCTTGCACCCGCGGGCACAAGCACCGTTGTTTTCCCCCTTGTGGCAACAGCACATCCCCTAGACTCATGTTTCTGTCACTCAAGCTAGTCATCGAGGGGCATGAACCCACAATCAAGCATAACGTTCCCTCTTGGAGTCACTACCTACTACTCGGCCAAAGCAATAAATAACAACGGAGAACATGCAAGAATTTCTTATGAACTAAAATATAAAAGAGGTGAATCGAATATATTCCTCAAGATCAATCTGAACATAATCTCATAATCCATCGGATCCCAGCAAACTCAACATAGCAACAGCATAAGGATTACATAGGTGCCTCGATCATGTAGGGCAGCTCACGAGGACTAATTAGTGAAGCACAAGAACGGGAGGAGAACATCACATAGCTACTGGTCATGGACTCATGGTCCAAGGGAGACTACTCACGAGTCATCCGGGAGGCGTCCATGGTGGTGGAGAAGCTCCCGGTGGTGATCCTCCCATCCGGCAGGGTGCCGGGAAGAGTTCTCCTGGTGCTCCCGATCTTGGAAGCGGCGGCGGCGGCGGAACAAAGATGGGATCGCGAAAAGAAGTCCTGTTCTGAGGGTTTTGGAGGTCCCTCTAAATATATGCCAAAGGGAGGCACCGGACGGGCTTCGGGGGGCCCAGGCCCCCCCCCCGGCGCGGCCCAGGGGGGGCTCCCACAGGGCGCCTGGAGCCCCTGTGGCCCCCCCAGGCTGCCCTTCGGAGGCAGTGTCGTTCCCGGATCGCTGATTTTTTATATAATTTTTCTGGGCAGTTCTCGAAACGTGAAAACCTGAAATACAAAAACAGCCGAAAACAGAAACTAGCACTGGGGTGCACTGGATTAGTAAGTTAGTCCAAATATGATCAAAAGTGTATGGAAGTGTATGAATATCATAGCAATATCACCCAAAAGTGGCATGGAGCAAGCAGAAATTATAGATACGTTTTGGACGTATCAACATCCCCAAGCTTAATTCCTGCTCGTCCTCGAGTAGGTAAATGATAACAAGAATAATTTCTGTGGTGACATGCTATTAACCATATAAGACTTTCTCATAGTCATATGACAAAAGCTTACTGAGACAATGATTCTAAAGTAATTAAGTTGCCTCAAGAGAAAATCACAAATGACTGAAAGTTTTACAACATGAAACTGAAACATCAAAAAGATTTGCAATGAACATGATGTGCAAATATGATAAAGTGATATCTAGCTTGCCCCCTTTAGTGATGCAAAACATAAGTGCAGGGGCACCTTCAAGGTTTAAGTGATGACTAGATACAATCATTTCAGAATGAACGATATCACAATCATGCAAAAGACAATGCTACTTTGGGACAATGCACATTACACTCAGAATGACAATCATGCTCTCAGTAGTTGGTGCTTCAACATAAAGGTAAAAGAAAGGTTAACTGCTAAAGCTTTTTATTTGGAAACATGGAAGCAATTGTGTCAACGGTAGTAGTACTTCATATGTGTCATGCATAAAACATCCTATAAGTTGCAAGCCTCATGCATCGAATACCAATAGTGCTCGCTCCTTGTCCTAATTAGCTCGGATCCCCATGGGTTATCATTGCATTGCATATATTTTAACCAAGTGTCACAAAGGGGTACCTCTATGCCACCTGTACAAAGGTCCAAGGAGATAGATCGCATTTGATTTCTCGTTTTTGATAGATCTCAACTTGAGGACATCCATACCGGGACAACATAGAAAATAGATGATGGACTCCTCTTAAATGCATAAGCATATTCTCATAAGAGATTGAGGATTAAGGTCCAAGCTAAAACTTCCACCATGATGCATGGCTTTGGTTGGCGGCCCAATGTTCTTCTCTAACAATATGCATAGTTATTCAACCCACGGTAAATCACCCTTACTTCAGACAAGACGAACATGCATAGCAACTCACCTGATATTCAACAAGAGTGTGACAGTTGATGGCGTCCCCAGAAACATGGTTACCGCTCAGCAAGCAACTCATAAGAAATAAGATACATAAGCAACATATTCTTTACCACAATAGTTTTTAGGCTACTTTCCCATGAGCTATGTATTACATGGTTAATTTGCTTAATACAGGTGGAGGTTAGCAAAAGACTGGGAGCGACCAACTAAGAGAGCAATGACGGTCATAATCATGCAGAGCGACAAAGCAATATTGAATCAGGCATGGTAGTTATATCGCTACTTAGAAACAAAAGATCATCAAGGCTTGACAGACTTTCTTTACAGTCTTAAATATGCGTGAGCATACGCCAAATCAATCAAAATAAATTCTCGAAGGAAGATATTACTAAACCATACCACATCATAGGCAAACAAACCAAGTTGGTACTCCAATAACACATTGGGAACCCCCCAGCTATTTGAGATTAACCATAAGAAAACCTGAAGTACTAAGCACCATCATGCAAGTAGCATCTTTATCATAGACACATTAACCCATGCAACGGAAGCAAACTCTCTTAATAAGGTGAGCATGGTAATTAAAGAGAGTTCAAGCAACCAACTAAATAAAAGCTCTTGAAAAGATAAGCATGAATACTAAGAGCAGAGCACGATAGTAGCTATTAAAAGACAAAGAACACACACATCATAGATAGACATGAAAATTCTATGTAATGTTCTAGGTAGAAGTGGAGCGTGTTTCTCTCCCACATAAAGGAATGCTGAGTTCCGACTCGTTATGAAAAACTAAAAAGAAAACTAAAAGCAAGACGCTCCAAGCATAGCACATAACACATGAAGTGATAAAAATATAGCGAAACGAAAGACGAACTGATAATGTTGATGGAGAAGGGGATGCACGGGGGCATCCCCAAGCTTAGACGCTTGAGTCTCCTTGAATATTTCTTGGGGGTGCACGGGGGCATCCTCAAACTTGAGCGCTTGACACTCCTGAATGTTTTTATCATCTTCCCTCGCACACTTGAAAACTCCCTTCATACACAACTCATCATAATCTGATTAGCGAGGTTAGTACCCTTAATAAAATAATTATACCTTGCTGGAAATAAGGTTATTCTTGAAGTTCTACTGTTTCTCAAGATTGCCAAAAGGTTTTTGCAAAGAAAAAGCAAGTTCTTAATTTGCAAAGTGAAGGTAAGGCAAAACAGGACAGAATATGTGAAAAACAGAACAGCAGGCAGTAATTGACCAGTTCGGGATACTTCTGCAACTCAAATCAAAAAACTCGGAACTGACGCACGAAAGACAATTATATAGAGAACGCTGTCGAAAACATTCAGACCAAAAAGATGATCTGGTGATTTTATACGAATTTTTCTATCCAAGGACAGAATCTGTTTCCTGGACAGCACCTCACAACTTTTGAACTTTCTAGCAATCAGAGGCTATGCTTGGCACAAATATGAAAAGCAAAGATACAGTGATGATGCTACAACAGTAAACAACATCAAGACACAACAAAAGCAAAAAATTTATTCATGTGGGCTGCCTCCCAAAAGCGCTTTCTTTTATGCCTTTAAGCTAGGCATAATGCATAGATCAAGTTTTATCAAGAGTAAAAGAATAACTAGCCCGTACAACGGACTCAAAAGGTAACTTGACCTTCTTACGAGGGAAGTGTTCCATCCCTTTCTTGAGAGGAAACTGAAATTTTATATTACCCTCTTTCATGTCAATGACAGCACCAACGGTGCGCAAAAAGGGACGTCCCAAAATAATTGGACATGAAGGATCACATTCAATATCCATAATAGTGAAATCAACGGGCACATAATTATCATTGACAACAATAAGAACATCGTCGATCCTCCCCAAAGGTTTCTTTATGGAAGAATCAACGAGACGAACACCAAAAGAACAAGAATCATAAGGTTTCAATTTAAGCATATCATATATCCTTTTGGGCATAACAGAGGTACTAGCACCAACATCACATAATGCATAACAAGAGAAGTCATTCAAATTAATTTTTATCATAGGATCCCAACCATCTTCTAGCTTTCTAGGTATGGAGGCTTCTACTCTGAGTTTCTCCTCCCTAGCTTTGATGAGAGCATTAGTGATATGCTCTGTGAAGGCAAGGTTAAGCGTGCTAGTGCGGGGATCTCTAGACATCTTGTGAAGGAAATCAATAACTTCTGTAAGAGTGCAATTATCAAAATCAAGGTCACGAGCATCAAGTAAGGTAGTAGTGGTGTCCTTAAGGTTCACTTGGTTGGTAGTTTCTATAGCATCACCATTAATAGGTCCATTGGGACCAGGAGTACATTGGGTGCTAAGAGTGTGAACATCCTCAATAACTTGGATAATAGCAACAGTGTGGTGGGTAGGAAGGCTCTTAATTCTTTCCTCTTCCTCCCTTTCTCTAGCCCATCTTTCTTTAAGCTTAGCGATCATCCTAATGTTTTCATTGATTTGTACTTGAGTAGCATTAATAGGGATGACTTCCCTCTCCTTAAGAGGAGAAGTTTCAATTTTTAGCAATTTTACCTCATTGGCTAAGTGGTCTACCTTAAAAGAAAGATCATCTAGTTTATGTAGTTTCTCTTCTACATTCTTATTAAAGGCTTTTTGGGTAGCGATGAAATCTCTAAGCATGGTCTCTAGTTCAGTATTGTAGTTCTTGGTACTAGGATAAGCATCGTTGTTCCCATAAGAGTTAGAGGGGAACGGTCTAGGATTGTTACCAAAGTTACTCCTATAAGCATTGTTGTTGAAATTGTTTCTAGAGATAAAGTTAACATCTACTTGTTCTTGAGCAATCAAAGAATTTAAAGGAACATCACGAGGATCAACAGTAGATTGCTTCGAAAGTAGAGACATGATCAAGTCAACTTTTTCATTGAGGGAGGAAATCTCCTCGACAGAGTTTACCTTCCTACCTGTTGGAGCGCGTTCGGTGTGCCATTGGGAATAGTTGGTCATCATCTCATCGAGAAGCTTTGTGGCAGCACCAAGTGTAGTTGACATAAAAGTTCCTCCCGCGGCCGAATCTAACAAGTTCCGCGAGGTAAAGTTCAGGCCTGCATAAAAAGTTTGGATAACCATCCAAGTAGTCAAACCGTGAGTAGGGCAGTTCTTGATAAGAGATTTCATACGTTCCCAAGCTTGGGCAACGTGTTCATTATCCAATTGTTTAAAATTCATGATGTTACTTCTAAGTTGGATAATTTTAGCAGGAGGATAGTATTTTCCAATAAAAGCATCTTTGCACTTGTCCCATGAATCTATGCTATTTCTAGGCAAAGACTGAAACCAAATTTTAGCTCCTCCTCTCAAAGAGAAAGGAAAAAGCTTAAGCTTAACAATATTACCATCTATTTCTTGGTACTTTTGCATATCACAAAGTTCAACAAAGTTGTTCAAGTGTAAAGCAGCATCATCTCCAGCACCGGAGAATTGTTCTCTCATGACTAAGTTAAGTAAAGCAGGTTTAATTTCATATGAAGGAGCTGAAGTGGCAGGTGTAGTGATAGGTGTGCTGATAAAGTCATCGTTGTTGTGACTAGTGAAGTCACACAACTTGGTGTTCTCGGTGGAACCCATAGTAGCAAGCAAGCAAGATAACTATCTTTGCGATATTCGATAAAAGGAACTAAAGCAAAAACGAAAGGTAAACTAACAAGACTAAAAAGCAAAGGTAAAAGATAGCATGCAACTCCCCTATCCTGAAGAGTGGAGTCCCCGGCAACGGCGCCAGAAAATACTCCTTGATGGGCCTCGAACCCCTCGTTGGTTACTCCAAGTGGAAGGTGTAAGATGCAGTAAGTAGAAGTGTTTTCCCCTAGCAAAGATGCCAAGGATCGATTCCCCAGAGACTCCTAGGTTCAACAAGTAGGTGTCAATTGCTACGGCGCCAGATTAGTAGCAACCAACGTGGACCTGCACACATATACAAATAACTTTGCTCCCAACGAGTACAGAGAGGTTGTCAATCTCTCCGGCCTTGTAGTTCACAAAGGGATAAAAGAAATGATAGTAGTGATAGATAGTTTTTGCGATAGTAAGTAAATAACGAAAAGTAAATAGTGGATGTGATCAATGATGGTAATATGGATCGGAGTCTCATGATGTTCACTAGTGATGTCTCTCTCCCAAAAGACGATAAAATAGCTATGTGAGGTAAACAAATTACAGCTGGGCAATTGACAGGACCACGAACGCAAACCAATGCTGACTACATTGCAAGAAAGGTTGAGGTTCAAAGCATGGGCGGTACGCCAAAGTAAGTAGACTGAAATCCATCAATATCTACTACTAATCATCCACCTTGAGATATCTATCCAGAACATCTCGCTGGTATTAAGTTGCGAGTCCCACCCATAGTGTAAACTCAATGCAACAGACAACTGCCTTAAAAGAACTTTGCGTAAAGTAAACAATCCTTGCACCCGCGGGCACAAGCACCATTGTTTTCCCCCTTGTGGCAACAGCACATCCCCTAGACTCATGTTTCTGTCACTCAAGCTAGTCATCGAGGGGCATGAACCCACAATCAAGCATAACGTTCCCTCTTGGAGTCACTACCTACTACTCGACCAAAGCAATAAATAACAACGGAGAACATGCAAGAATTACTTATGAACTAAAATATAAAAGAGGTGAATCAAATATATTACTCAAGATCAATCTGAACATAATCTCATAATCCATCGGATCCCAGCAAACTCAACATAGCAACAGCATAAGGATTACATAGGTGCCTCGATCATGTAGGGCAGCTCACGAGGACTAATTAGTGAAGCACAAGAATGGGAGGAGAACATCACATAGCTACTGGTCATGGACTCATGGTCCAAGGGAGACTACTCACGAGTCATCCGGGAGGCGTCCATGGTGGTGGAGAAGCTCCCGATGGTGATCCTCCCCTCCGGCAGGGTGCCGGGAAGAGTTCTCCTGGTGCTCCCGATCTTGGAAGCGGCGGTGGCGGCGGAACAGAGATGGGATCGCGAAAAGAAGTCCTGTTCTGAGGGTTTCGGAGGTCCCTCTAAATATATGCCAAAGGGGGGCACCGGACGGGCTTCGGGGGGCCCAGGCGCCCCCCCCGGCGCGGCCCAGGGGGGGCGCCCACAAGGCGCCTGGAGCCCCTGTGGCCCCCTCAGGCTGCCTTTCGGAGGCAGTGTCGTTCCCGGATCGCTGATTTTTTATATAATTTTTCTGGATTTTTCTGGGCAGTTCTCGAAACGTGAAAACCTGAAATACAAAAACAGCCGAAAACAGAAACTGGCACTGGGGTGCACTGGATTAGTAAGTTAGTCCAAATATGATCAAAAGTGTATGGAAGTGTATGAATATCATAGCAATATCACCCAAAAGTGGCATGGAGCAAGCAGAAATTATAGATACATTTTGGACGTATCAATCGTCGGTATACCGATACCTTGTTCAATCTCGTCGTGGCAAGTCTCTTTACTCGTTCCGTAATACATCATCCCGTGACCAACACCTTAGTCACATTGATCTCATTATGATGATGTCTTACCGAGTGGGCCCAGAGATACCTCTCCGTCATACGGAGTGAAAAATCCCAGTCTCGATTCGTGCCAACCCAACAAATACTTTCGAAGATACCCGTTGTGTACCTTTATAGCCACCCAGTTACGTTGTGACGTTTGGCATACCCAAAGTATTCCTACGGTATCTGGAAGTTGCACAACCTCATGGTCTAAGGAAAAGATACTTGTCATTGGAAAAGCTTTAGCATTACGAACTACACGATCTTGTGCTAGGCTTAGGATTGGGTCTTGTCCATCACATCATTCTCCTAATGATGTGATCTCGTTATCAATGACATCCAATGTCCATGGTCAGGAAACCGTAACCATCTGTTGATCAACGAGCTAGTAACTAGAGGTTTACCAGGGACACGTTGTGGTCTATGTATTCACACATGTATCACTGTTTCCGAATAATACAATTCAAGCATGAACAAGAGACAATTATCATGAACAAGGAAATATAATAATAACCATTTTATTATTGCCTCTAGGGCATATTTCCAACAGTCTCCCACTTGCACACAATAATCTAGTTACATTGTGATGAATCAAACACCCATAGAGTTCTGGTGTTGATCATGTTTTGCTCGTGGAAGAGGTTTAGTCAACGGATCTGCGAGATTCAGATTCGTATGCACTTTACAAATATCTATGTCTCCATCTTGAATATAATTCCAGATGGAGTTGAAACGGCGCTTAATGTGCTTGGTCTTCTTGTGAAACCTGGGCTCCTTGGCAATGGCAATAGCTCCAGTGTTGTCACAGAAGAGAGTCATCGGGCCCGACGCGCTTGGAATGACTCCTAGGTCGGTGATGAACTCCTTCATCCAGACTCCTTCCTGCGCTGCTTCGCAAGCAGCTATGTACTCCGCTTCACATGTAGAATGCGCCACGATGCTTTGCTTGCAACTGCACCAGCTGACTGCTCCACCATTCAAAATATACACGTATCCGGTTTGTGACTTGGAGTCATCCAGATCTGTGTCGAAGCTAGCATCGACGTAACCCTTTACGACGAGCTCTTCGTCACCTCCATAAAAGAGAAACATATCCTTAGTCCTTTTCAGGTACTTCAGGATGTTCTTGACCGCTGTCCAGTTTTCCATGCCGGGATCACTTTGGTACCTCCCTACCAAACTTATGGCAAGGTTCACATCAGGTCTGGTACACAGCATGGCATACATAATAGAACCTATGGCTGAGACATAGGGGATGACACTCATCTTTTCTCTATCTTCTACCATGATCGGGGATTGAGCCGTGCTCAATCTCATACCTTGCAATACAGGCAAGAACCCTTTCTTGGACCGATCCATATTGAACTTCTTCAATATCTTGTCAAGGTATGTGCTTTGTGAAAGACCAATGAGGCGTCTCGATCTATCTCTATAGATCTTGATGCCTAATATGTAAGCAGCTTCTCCAAGGTCCTTCATTGAAAAACACTTATTCAAGTAGGCCTTTATGCTCTCCAAGAGTTCTACATCATTTCCCATCAGCAATATATCATCCACATATAATATGAGAAATGCTACAGAGCTCCCACTCACTTTCTTGTAAATACAGGCTTCTCCCCAAGTCTGTATAAACCCAAACGCTTCGATCACCTTATCGAAGCGAATGTTCCAACTCCGAGATGCTTGCACCACCCCATAGATTGAGCGCTGGAGCTTGCATACCTTGTTAGCATTCTCAGGATTGACAAAACCTTCCGGCTGCATCATATATAGTTCTTCCTTGAGGAAGCCATTAAGGAATGCCGTTTTGACGTCCATTTGCCATATCTCATAATCATAGGATGCGGCAATTGCTAACATGATTCGGACGGACTTCAGCATCGCTACGGGAGAGAAAGTCTCATCGTAGTCAATCCCTTGAACTTGTCGATAACCTTTAGCGACCAGTCGAGCCTTATAGATGGTCACATTACCATCCGCGTCAGTCTTCTTCTAAAAGATCCATTTGTTTTTATGGCGTGCCGATCATCGGGCAAGTCCACCAAAGTCCACACTTTGTTTTCATACATGGATCCTATCTCGGATTTCATGGCTTCAAGCCATTTGTTGGAATCCGGGCCTGCCATCGCTTCTTCATAGTTCGAAGGTTCATCGTTGTCTAACAACATGATTTCCATGACAGGGTTGCCATACCACTCTGGTGCGGAACATGTCCTTGTGGACCTTCGAAGTTCAGTGGTAACTTGATCTGAATCTTCATGATCATTATCATTAATTTCCTCCCTTGTCGGTGCAGGCATCACATGAACATCTTCCTGCGCTGCGCTACTTTATGGTTCGGGAGGGGTGACTGTCACCTCATTAAGTTCCACTTTCCTCCCACTCACTTCTTTCGAGAGAAACTCTTTCTCCAGAAAGGATCCATTCTTGGCAACGAAAACCTTGCCTTCGGATCTGAGGTATAAGGTATACCCAATAGTTTCCTTAGGGTATCCTATAAGACGCATTTTTCCGATTTGGGTTCGAGCTTTTCAGGTTGAAGTTTCTTGACATAAGCATCGCAACCCCAAACTTTCAGAAACGACAGCTTAGGTTTCTTGCCAAACCAAAGTTCATACGGTTTCGTCTCAACGGATTTAGACGGTGCCCTATTTAAAGTGAATGCGGCAGTCTCTAAAGCGTAACCCCAAAATGATAGTGGTAAGTCGTTAAGAGACATCATAGATCGCACCATGTCCAACAGAGTACGGTTACGATGTTCGGACACACCATTACGCTGAGGTGTTCCAGGCGGCGTCAATTGTGAAACAATTCCACAGTTCCTTAGGTGCGTGCCAAATTCGTGACTTAAATATTCTCCTCCACGATCCGATCGTAAGAACTTTATTTTTCTGTCACGTTGATTCTCAACCTCATTCTGAAATTCCTTGAACTTTTCAAAGGTCTCAGACTTGTGTTTCATCAAGTAGACATAGTCATATCTACTTAAGTCATCTGTGGGGGTGAGAACATAATGATAGCCACCGTGAGCTTCAACACTTATTGGACCGCACACATCGGTATGTATGATTTCCAATAAGTTGGTTGCTCGCTCCATTGTTTCGGAGAACGGAGTCTTGGTCATCTTGCCCAAGAGGCATGGTTCCCACGTGTCAAATGATTCATAATCAAGAGACTCCAAAAGTCCATCTGCATGGAGCTTCTTCATACGTTTGACACCAATATGACCAAGGCGGCAGTGCCACAAGTATGTGGAACTATCATTATCAACCTTACATCTTTTGGCATTCACATTATGAATATGTGTAATATCACGCTCGAGATTCATTAAGAATAAACCATTGACCAGCGGGGCATGACCATAAAACATTTCTCTCATATATATAGAACAACCATTATTCTCGGATTTAAATGAGTAGCCATCTCGCATTAAACGAGATCCAGATACAATGTTCATGCTCAAAGCTGGTACTAAATAACAATTATTGAGGTTTAAAACTTATCCCGAGGGTAGATGTAGAGGTAGCGTGCCGACGGCGATCACATCGATCTTGGAACCATTCCCGACGCGCATCGTCACCTCATCCTTTGCCAGTCTCCGCTTATTCCGCAGCTCCTGCTTTGAGTTACAAATATGAGCAACTGCACCGGTATCAAATACCCAGGAGCTACTACGAGCGCTGATGGCTTCTCGCCCCTCGTTGGTTACCCCAAGTGGAAGGTTGAGATGTAGCATAGCGGCAAATTTCCCTTGGCAAAGATACCAAGGATCGAATCCCGTGAGACTCCGAGGGTCGACAAGTAGGTTTCAACGGCGCCAGAAACTTAGCGGTTGACGGGACCTGCACACAGATACAGATAACTTTGCTCCCAACGAGTACAGAGAGGTTGTCAATCCCTCCGGCCTTGTTGTTTACAAAGGATCAAACACAAGAGATAATAATGATAGCTATGACTTCAACTAGGAAATAAAAACAGGAAGTAAATAGAAGGTGTGATCAGCGGTGGTAATATGGACCGGGGTCCCATGATGTTCACTAGTGATGTCTCTCTCCCAAAAGACGATAAAACAGCAAAGCGAGGTAAACAAATTACAGCTGGGCAATTGACAGGATTATGTGCGCAAACCAATGCTAACTATGCTGCAAAGAAAGGTAGAGGCTCAAAAGCATGGGCGGTACGCCAAGGCAAGTAGACCGAAATCCATCTGCATCTACTACTAATCATCCACCTTGAGATATCTATCTAGAACATCTCGCTGGTATTAAGTTGCGAATCCCACCCAAAGTGTAAACTCAAAGCAACAGACAACTGCATTAAAAGAACTTTGCGTAAAGTAAACAATCCTTGCACCCGCAAGTACAAGCACCGTTGTTTTCTCCCTTGTGGCAACAACACATCCCCTAGACTCATGTTTCTGTCACTCAAGCTAGTCATCAGGGGCATGAACCCACAATCAAGCATAACGCTCCCTCTTGGAGTTACTACCTACTACTTGGCCAAAGCAATAAACAGCAATGGAGAACATGCAAGAATTACTCAAGAACAAAGATATAAAAGAGGTGAATCAAATATATTACTCAAACACAATCTGAACATAGTCTCATAATCCATCAGATCCCAGCAAACTCAGCAAAGCAACAGCAGAAAGATTACATATGTGCCTCGATCATGTAGGGCAACTCACGAGGTCTAAACCATGAAGAGCAAAGAGGGGAGGAGAACATCACATAGCTACTGATCATGGACCCATGGTCCAAGGTGGACTACTCACGACTCATCCGGGAAGCGTCCATGGTGGTGGAGAAGCTCCCGGTGGTGGTTCTCCCCTTCGACAGGGTGCCGGGAAGAGTTCTCCTGATGCTCCCGATCTTGGAAGCGCTGCGGCGGCGGAACAGAGGCGAGATCGCGAAAAAGGGTTCTGTCCTCGAGGGTTTCGGGATGAGAGGGATATATATGCGAAGGGGGGCAGCCAGAGGTGGAGCAGGGGCCCCAGGCGCCCCCTGGCGTGGCCAGGGGTGGGGCCGCGTCGGGTGGCCGCCTGGGCCTCCCCTGGCTCCCCTGTGGCCCATCTTTGGTTCTTCGCGAAGCTTCTTGTACGCTGATTTTTCCTATATTTTTCCTGGATTTTTTGGAGCACTTTTAATATGGGGGAAACCTGAAATAGAAAAACAGCAGAAAACAGGAACTCGCACTGTGGTGCACTGAGTTAATAGGTTAGTCCAAACATGATCAAAAGTGCATGGAAGTGCATCAATATCATAGCAATATCACACAAAAGAAGCATGGAGCAAGCAGAAATTATAGATACGTTTTGGACGTATCAACATCCCCAAGCTTAATTCCTGCTCGTCCTCGAGTAGGTAAATGATAACAAGCATAATTTCTGTGGTGGCATGCTATCAACCATATAAGAACTTTTAAGTAAAGCAATCAAGGCATGTAATTCAATTCAAGTCATAACAAGCAAGAGTCTATATTAGCATTGTAACAAGCAACATAAGAACATAAAGGTGCAAGAGCTCTCGCTGTCCGTGACTCGAATGTCTCCAAATGGTGTTTGCGTGCAAGAAAGGGGATATGGATATACGAGAGAGTAAAACATAGTTTTTGTATTGTTGAAAACTTAATCTACTAAAGTTTCACACTTGGTCTTCTTTGGAATCTTATCTTGACTCATCCCCAGACCACTAGCCAGGTACAAGTCAAAATGATCCACTCCCTTTCGATATTTTGAGCACTCATGCAATGGATGAGCGTAAGCAAGAAAGTTGACACTTAGGATGGCAAAGAGAGAAAAATGATGAAGGGGGAAGACAAAAAAGGTGTGAAAGGCTCACATCAATGAGGACAATCATAGGCGAGAGAAAGCCAAATGATAGATATGATGTGAGGAGTAGGGATTGCCATGCAACGAATGCACATATGAGCTAAGGTAAGCTCTCCAATGGAACTAGTGGGGGTGCATCCAACTTGCTCGCTCAAGAAGACCTAGAGCTCTTTTGAGGAGGCTCATCATTGGAATATACAAGCCAAGTTCTATAGTGTGAAGGTCCCCACATAGCTATATGCATGAATGATAATCTCTATGGAGTACAAGGTATAAGATGGAGTATGAGTGTGGATCTCTGAAAAGGAATAGTAGTGTGCCCCCTTCTCTCTTTTTATTTCTTTTTCTCTTTTTTCTCTTTTTTTTTATTTTTTTGTGGCCTCAATGGCTCTTTCTATTTAACTCTCATTTGTCCTCTTTGGGATCTTTTGATTTTGTCCTCTTTGGGATCTTTTCCTCACTTTAGGGGCAACACTCTATATATTACAAGAAGTATAGAAGATCTTTCACACTTTACAAAAGTACTCAACATAAAGAAGATGAAACTATCATGATGTATGCAAATGTATGCCTCTGCCAGTGTAGCAGGATATGCAATGATACTAGCGCGTCATGTAGCAATGATTAGGGCAAGGCCCAACTAGCATGCGGCTCATCGATCAAGCAAAAGGAATGTATGACATGAAGATCAAGTCATGAGAAGATGGATGTTGCATGGCAATGTATCTCGGAAAGGCTATGGAAATGCCTTGATAGTTAGGTATGGTGGCTGTTTTGAGGAAGGATATAATGAGGCTTATGATGACAGAGCGTATCGTGCTAAGGATTTGGATGCATCGGCGAAGTATGCGCCAACTCTCGAGGTGAGAAAGGGCAATGCACGGTACCGAAGAGGCTAGAAAAATATGGCTAGGTGGAAGTGTCAACTTTCGAATACTCACATTAGTCCGAAGAACTCATGCACTTATTATCGGTAACTCTCAATCTAATTAGGAGGTTCACAAAGAGACAAGTACCCCGAGGAGGAGTGTATGGGGGTTTGGTTATCCTTGCGCATCCTCGACTCATGGTACATGAGTGTACTCTAATATTCGATCCCTCCAAAGATTAGTGATCCATCTAGTAGCTAAAGTTCTCAACTATTTTGTAGGTTTTCGAAAGTAAACACGGATTGCCCAAAATACGACATCTATCACTAATAGGCTAAAGCTCTTGACACCAAAAGTTCAGACATTACTCATGGCAATACCTCAAAACTATTGCAAGTTACTACTAAAATTAAATAGCAACCTCATTTACCTACTTTAAGTTAAGACGCACAACTCAGTGCAACAGGCAAACTCTCTTAACAAGATAAACATGAAAACTCAAGAGAGTTCAGCAACCAACTAAACAAAAGCTCTTTAAAAAGAAAAGCATGAAAACTAAGAGCTAAACATGACAGCAGCTATGGAAAGACAAAGAACACACACAACAAAGATAAGCATGAAAATCCTATGTTGTGTTCTAGGTTGAAGTGGAGCGTGTTTCTCTCCCACACAAAGAAAGCTGGGTTCTAACTTGTTATGAACAGCAAGCAAAGCTAAAGAAAACTAAAAAAAGAAACTAAGAGCAAGACGCTCCAAGCATAGCACATAACGCATGAAGTGATAAGAATATAGTGGAACGAAAGACGAACTGATAATTGTTGATGGAGAAGGGGATGCATGGGGGCATCCCCAAGCTTAGACGCTTGAGTCTTCTTGAATATTTCTTGGGGGTGCATGGGGGCATCCCCAAGCTTGAGCGTTTGACCCTCCTGAATCTTCTTTTATCATCTTCCCTCGCACACTTGAAAACTCCCTTCATACATAACTCATCATAATATGATTAGCGAGGTTAGTACCCACAATAAAATAATTTTTCCCTACTGGAAATAAAGATAATCTTGAAGAGCTACTGTTTCTCAAGATTGCCAAAAGGTTTTTGCAAAGAAAAAGCAAGCTCAAGGTTCGCAAAATGAAGAAAAGGCAAAACAGGGCATAATGTGAAAAACGGACCAGCGAGTAGTAAATAATTTTTTCGGGGCACTTCTCCAACTCAAATCAAAAAACTCAGAACAGACGCTCGAAAGCCAATTGTATAGAGCACGCTGTCAAAAAAATCAGATCAAAAAGATGATCTGGTGATTTTATTCGAATTTGTCTGTCCAAGGACAGAATCTGTTTTCTGGACAGCACGTCACAACTTTTGAACTTTCTTGCAATCGGAGGCTAAACTTGGCACAAAGCTGAAAAGAAAAGATACAATGATGATGCTACTGTAGTAACAAACATCAAGACACAACAAAAGCAAAATAAGACCTAATTCGTTGTGAGCTGCCTCCCAAAAGCGCTTTCTTTTATGCCTTTAAGCTAGGCATGATGCAAAAAGAGAAGATCAAGTTTTATCAAGAGTAAGAGAATAGCTAGCCCGTGTAACGGACTCAAAAAGCAAATTAATCTTCTTTCTAGGGAAGTGTTCCATCCCTTTCTTGAGAGGGAATTGGAATTTTATATTCCCCTCTTTCATGTCAATGATAGCACCAACGGTGCGAAGAAAAGGACGTCCCAAAATAATTGGACATGAAGGTTCACATTCAATATCCATAATAGTAAAATCAACGGGAACATAATTGTCATTGACAATGATAAGAACATCGTCGATCTTCCCCAAGGTTTCTTTACGGAAGAATCAACAAGACGAACACCAAAAGAACAAGGATCAAAAAGTTTCAATTCAAACATATCATACATTCTTTTGGGCATAACGGAGGTACTAGCTCCAACATCACATAAAGCATAGCAAGAGAAGTTATTCAACTTAATTTTAATCATAGGATCCCAACTATCTTCTAGCTTTCTAGGTATGGAGACTTCTACCCTAAGCTTCTCCTCCCTAGCTTTGATAAGAGCATTAGTGATATGCTCCGTGAAGGCAAGATTAAGTGTGCTAGTGTGGGGATCTTTAGCCATTCTTTGTAAAAAGGTGACAACTTCTGAGAGACTACAATTATCAGAATCAAAGTCACTACTATCAAGTAAAGTGGTAGTGGTGTCCTTTAGGCTCACTTGTTTGGTAGCTTCTATGGTTATAGGAGTTTCTTCTTCTACGGTTGAGGTCATAGCATCACCATTAATAGGTCCAATGGGACTAGGAGTGCATTGGGTGCTAAGAGTTTGGATATCCTCAACAACTTGGATAGTAGCAACAGTGTGGTGGGTAGGAAGGCTCTTAATCCTATCTTCTTCCTCCTTTTCTCTAGCCCATCTCTCTTTAAGTTTAGCCATCATCCTAATGTTTTCATTAATTTGCACTTGAATAGCATTCATAGGAGTGGTCTTCCTCTCCTCAAGAGGAGAAGTTCTAATTTTAAGCAACTCCACCTCATGGGCTAAATTGTCTACCTTCGAAGAGAGATTATCTAGTTTGTCTAGTTTTTCTTCTACACTCTTATTGAAGGCCTTTTGGGTAGTGATGAAGTCTTTAAGCATAATCTCTAGTTCCGAAGTGGAGTTCTTGGTGCTAGGATAAGCATTGTTGTTCCCATAGGAATTAGAGGGGAACGGTCTAGGGTTGCTACCAAAATTACTCCTATAAGCATTGTTATTGAAATTGTTTCTAGAGATAAAGTTCACATCTACTTGATCTTGAGCAATCAAAGAATTTAAAGGAACATCATGAGGATCAATAGAAGATTGCTTGGAAAGTAGAGACATGATCAAGTCAACTTTTTCATTTAGGGAGGAAATCTCCTCGACAGAGTTTACCTTCCTACCTGTTGGAGCGCGTTCGGTGTGCCATTGGGAATAATTGGTCATCATCTCGTCAAGAAGTTTCGTGGCAACACCAAGTGTAGTTGACATAAAGGTTCCTCCCGCGGGCGAATCTAACAAGTTCCGCGAGGTAAAGTTCAAGCCTGCATAAAAAGTTTGGATAACCATCCAAGTAGTCAAACCATGAGTAGGGCAGTTCTTGACAAGAGATTTCATGCGTTCCCAAGCTTGGGCAACGTATTCATTATCCAATTGTTTAAAATTCATTATGTTACTCCTTAATTGGATAATTTTAGCAGGGGGATAGTACTTCCCAATAAAGGCATCCTTGCACTTGTCCCAAGAATCTATACTATTCCTAGGCAAGGATTGAAACCAGATTTTAGCTCCTCTCAAGGAGAAAGGAAAAAGCTTAAGTTTAACAATATCACCATCTACTTCTTTGTACTTTTGCATATCACAGAGCTCAACAAAATTATTTAAGTGCAAAGCAGCATCATCTCCAGCACCGGAGAATTGATCTTTCATAACTAGGTTCAGCAAAGCAGGTTTAATCTCATAAGAAGGTGCTGAAGTGGCAGGTGTAGCAATAGGCATGCAGATAAAGTCACTGTTGTTATGACTAGTGAAGTCACACAACTTGGTGTTCTCGGTGGAACCCATAGCAGCAGCAAGCAAGATAACTATTTTTGTGATTTTTGGTAAGGGACACTAAAGCAAAAACTGAAAGGTAAACTAACAAGACTAAAAAGCAAAGATAAAAGATAGCGTGCAACTCCCCTATCTTGAAGAGTGGATTCCCCGGCAACGGCGCCAGAAACTTGCTTGATGGCTTCTCGCCCCTCGTTGGTCACCCCAAGTGGAAGGTTGAGATGTAGCGTAGCGGCAAATTTCCCTTGGCAAAGATACCAAGGATCGAATCCCGTGAGACTCCGAGGGTCGACAAGTAGGTGTCAACGGCGCCAGAAACTTAGCGGTTGACGGGACCTGCATACAGATACAGATAACTTTGATCCCAACGAGTACAGAGAGGTTGTCAATCCCTCCGGCCTTGTTGTTTACAAAGGATCAAACACAAGAGATAATAATGATAGCTATGACTGCAACTAGGAAATAAAAACAGGAAGTAAATAGAAGGTGTGATCAGCGGTGGTAATATGGACCGGGGTCCCATGATGTTCACTAGTGATGTCTCTCTCCCAAAAGACGATAAAACAGCAAAGCGAGGTAAACAAATTACAGCTGGGCAATTGACAGGATTATGTGCGCAAACCAATGCTAACTATGTTGCAAAGAAAGGTAGAGGCTCAAAAGCATGGGCGGTACGCCAAGGCAAGTAGACCGAAATCCATCTGCATCTACTACTAATCATCCACCTTGAGATATCTATCCAGAACATCTCGCTGGTATTAAGTTGCGAATCCCACCCAAAGTGTAAACTCAAAGCAACATGCAACTGCATTAAAAGAACTTTGCGTAAAGTAAACAATCCTTGCACCCGCAAGTACAAGCACCGTTGTTTTCTCCCTTGTGGCAACAGCACATCCCCTAGACTCATGTTTCTGTCACTCAAGCTAGTCATCAGGGGGCATGAACCCACAATCAAGCATAATGCTCCCTCTTGGAGTTACTACCTACTACTTGGCCAAAGCAATAAACAGCAATGGAGAACATGCAAGAATTACTCAAGAACAAAGATATAAAAGAGGTGAATCAAATATATTACTCAAACACAATCTGAACATAGTCTCATAATCCATCAGATCCCAGCAAACTCAGCAAAGCAACAGCAGAAAGATTACATATGTGCCTCGATCTTGTAGGGCAGCTCACGAGGTCTAAACCATGAAGAGCAAAGAGGGGAGGAGAACATCACATAGCTACTGATCATGGACCCATGGTCCAAGGTGGACTACTCACGACTCATCCGGGAAGCATCCATGGTGGTGGAGAAGCTCCCGGTGGTGGTTCTCCCCTCCGGCAGGGTGCCGGGAAGAGTTCTCCTGATGCTCCCGATCTTGGAAGCGCTGCGGCGGCGGAACAGAGGCGAGATCGCGAAAAAGGGTTCTGTCCTCGAGGGTTTCGGGATGAGAGGGATATATATGCGAAGGGGGGCAGCCAGAGGCGGAGCAGGGGCCCCAGGCGCCCCCCTGGCACGGCTAGGGGTGGGGCCGCGCCGGGTGGCCGCCTGGGCCTCCCCTGGTTCCCCTCTGGCCCATCTTTGGTTCTTCGCGAAGCTTCCTGTACGCTGATTTTTCCTATATTTTTCCTGGAATTTTTGGAGCACTTTTAATATGGGGGAAACCTGAAATAGAAAAACAGCAGAAAACAGGAACTGGCACTGTGGTGCACTGAGTTAATAGGTTAGTCCAAATATGATCAAAAGTGCATGGACGTGCATCAATATCATAGCAATATCACACAAAAGAAGCATGGAGCAAGCATAAATTATAGATACGTTTTGGACGTATCATGCGCTGTTAAGATACACATCAATAACATGTATATCACATATACCTTTGACGTTGCCGGCCTTCTTATCTGCTAAGTATTTGGGGCAGTTTCGCTTCCAGTGACCCGTTCCCTTGCAATAAAAGCACTCAGTCTCAGGCTTGGGTCCATTCTTTGGCTTCTTCCTGGCAACTGGCTTACCGGGCGCGGCAACTCCTTTGCCATCCTTCTTGAAGTTCTTCTTACCCTTGCCTTTCTTGAACTTAGTGGTTTTATTCACCATCAACACTTGATGCTCTTTCTTGATCTCCACCTCCGCTGACTTCAACATTGAATACACCTCGGGAATGGACTGCTCCATCCCTTGCAAATTGAAGTTCATCACGAAGCTCTTGTAGCTAGGTGGGAGCGACTGGAGGATTCTGTCAACCACTGCTTTGTCTAGGAGATTAATTCCCAACTAAGACAAGCGATTGTGCAACCCAGACAATTTGAGTATGTGCTCGCTGACAGAACTATTCTCCTCCATCTTACAACTATAGAATGCGTCGGAGACGTCATATCTCTCGACTCGGGCATGAGCTTGGAAAACCATTTTCAGCTCTTGGAACATCTCATATGCTCCGTGGTGCTCAAAACGCTTTTGGAGCCCCGATTCAAAGCTGTAAAGCATGCCGCACTGAACCAGGGAGTAATCATCACAACGCGACTGCCAAGCGTTCATAACGTCTTGGTTCGCTGGGGCAGGAGCGTAACCTAGTGGTGCTTCAAGGACATATGTTTTCTTGGCAGCTATGAGGATGATCCTCAAGTCACGGACCCAATCCTTATAGTTGCTACCATTGTCTTTCAGCTTGGTTTTCTCTAGGAACGCGTTGAAGTTGAGGGTGACATGAGAGTGGGCCATTGGATCTACAAGACATATTGTAAAGAATTTAGACTAAGTTCATGACAATTAAGTTCATCTAAACAATTTAATGAACTCCCACTCAGATAGACATCTCTCTAGTCATCTAAGTGATACATGATCCGAATCGACTAGGCCGTGTCCGATCATCACGTGAGACAGACTAGTCATCAACGGTGAACATCTTTATGTTGATCGTATCTTCTATACGACTCATGTTCGACCTTTCGATCTTCCGTGTTCCAAGGCCATGTCTATACATGCTAGGCTCGTCAAGTGAACCCTAAGTGTATTGCATATGTAAATCTGGCTTACACCCGTTGTATGCGAACGTTAGAGCCTATCACACCCGATCATCACGTGGTGCTTCGGAACAACGAACCTTAGCAATGGTGCACAGTTAGGGGGAACATAATTCTTGAAATTTTAGTGAGAGATCATCTTATTTACTACTGTCGTTCTAAGCAAATAAGATGTATAAACATGATAAACATCACATGCAATCAAATAGTGACATGATATGGACAATATCATTTTGCTCCTTTGATCTTCATCTTCGAGGCTCCATGATCATCTTTGTCACCGGCATGGCACCATGATCTCCATCATCGTGTCTTCATGAAGTTGTCTTGCCAAACATTACTTCTACTACTATGGCTAACGGTTAGCAATAAAGTAAAGTAATTATATGGCGTTATTCATTGACACGCAGGTCATACAATAAAATAAGACAACTCCTATGGCTCCTGCCGGTTGTCATACTCATCGACATGCAAGTCGTGATTCCTATTACATGAACAAGATCAATCTCATACATCACATATATCATTCATCACATCTTTTCGCCATATCACATCACACGACACATGCTGCAAGAACAAGTTAGACATCCTCTAATTATTGTTGCAAGTTTTTACGTGGCTGCTATAGGTTTCTAGCAAGAACGTTTATTACCTACGCCAAAACCACAACGTGATATGCCAATTTCTATTTACCCTTCATAAGGACCCTTTTCAATGAATCCGATCCGACTAAAGTGGGAGAGACTGTCACCCGCTAGCCACCTTATGCAACTAGTGCATGTCAGTCGGTGGAACCTGTCTCACGTAAGCGTACGTGTAAGGTCGGCCCGGGCCGCTTCATCCCACGATGCCACCGAATCAAGATAAGACTAGTAGCGGCAAGAGAATTGAACAAATCTACGCCCACAACTACTTTGTGTTCTACTCGTGCAAGATACTACGCATAGACCTAGCTCATGATGCCACTGTTGGGGAACGTAGCAGAAATCAAAAAATTTCTACGCTTCACCAAGATCAATCTATGGAGTCATCTAGCAACGAGGGAGAGGGGAGTGCATCTACATACCCTTGTAGATCGCGAGCAGAAGCGTTCAAGAGAACGTGGATGATGGAGTCGTACTCGTCGTGATCCAAATCACCGATGATCCTAGCGCCAAACGGACGGCACCTCCGCGTTCAACACACGTACGGAGCAGCGACGTCTCCTCCTTCTTGATCCAGCAAGGGGGAGGAGAGGTTGATGGAGATCCAGCAGCACGACGGCGTGGTGGTGGATGCGGCAGTATTCCAGCAGGGCTCCGCCAAGCAACACTGTAGGAGGAAGGGGTGTCACGGGAGGGAGAGGGAGGCGCCAGGGCATGGGGTGCGGCTGCCCTCCCTCCCCCCACTATATATAGGGGGCCTAGGAGGGTGCGCCTGCCCTAGAGATCCCATCTCTAGGGGGGGCGGCGGCCTAGGGGGGACTTGCCCCCCAAGTCATGTGGGGCGCCCCCACCCCTAGGGTTTCCAACCCTAGGCGCAAGGGGAAGGCCCAAGGGGGGGCGCACCAGCCCACTATGGGCTGGTTCCCTTCCCCTTTCAGCCCATGGGGCCCTTCGGGATAGGTGGCCCCAACCGGTGGACCCCCGGGACCCTTCCGGTGGTCCCGGTACAATACCGGTGACCCCCGAAACTCTCCCGATGGCCGAAACTGGACTTCCTGTATATAAATCTTTACCTCCGGACCACTTCGGAACTCCTCGTGACGTCCGGGATCTCATCCAGGACTCCGAACAACTTTCGGGTTACCGCATACATATATCTCTACAACCCTAGCGTCACCGAACCTTAAGTGTGTATTCCCTACGGGTTCGGGAGACACGTAGACATGACCGAGACGACTCTCCGGTCAATAACCAACAGCGGGATCTGGATACCCATGTTGGCTCCCACATGCTCCTCGATGATATTCCCTTTGTCTATCGGTATAGTACTTGCCCGAGATTCCATCGTCGGTATACCGATACCTTGTTCAATCTCGTCGTAGCAAGTCTCTTTACTCGTTCCGTAATACATCATCCCGTGACCAACACCTTAGTCACATTGAGCTCATTATGATGATGTCTTACCGAGTGGGCCCAGAGATACCTCTCCGTCATACGGAGTGACAAATCCCAGTCTCGGTTCGTGCCAACCCAACAGATACTTTCGGAGATACTCGTTGTGTACCTCTATAGCCACCCAGTTACGTTGTGACGTTTGGCACACCCAAAGTATTCCTACGGTATCCGGGAGTTGCACAACCTCATGGTCTAAGGAAAAGATACTTGTCATTGGAAAAGCTTTAGCATTACGACCTACACAATCTTGTGCTAGGCTTAGGATTGGGTCTTGTCCATCACATCATTCTCCTAATGATGTGATCTCGTTATCAATGACATCCAATGTCCATGGTCAGGAAACCGTAACCATTTGTTGATCAACGAGCTAGTAACTAGAGGTTTACCAGGGACACGTTGTGGTCTATGTATTCACACATGTATCAATGTTTCTGAATAATACAATTCAAGCATGAACAACAGAAAATTATCATGAACAAGGAAACATAATAATAACCATTTTATTATTGCCTCTAGGGCATATTTCCAACACTGGCCCCCTCAGATCTGATCTGAGGAGGGGGCGGCGGCCAGAGGGGGTGGCTTGCCCCCCAGGCCAAGGGGGCGCCCCCCTTAGGGTTACCCCCCCAAACCCTAGGCGCATGGGCCCTAGGGGGGAGGCGCCCACCCCACTTAGGGGCTGGTCCCTCTCCATATACAGCCCATAGGGCCCTCCGGGGCAGGTGGACCCCTGGAACCCCTTCGGTGGTCCCGCTACAATACCGGCACCCCCCGAACCTTTTCGGTGATCGTATAGTGACTTCCCATATAGAAATCTTTACCTCCGGACCATTCCGGAACTCCTCATGATGTCCGGGATTTCATCCGGGACTCCGAACAACATTCGGTAACCACGTACAGACATTCCCTATAACCCTAGCATCATCGAACCTTAAGTGTGTAGACCCTACGGGTTCGAGAATCATGCAGACATGACCGAGACATCTCTCCGGCCAATAACCAACAGCGGGATTTGGATACCCATGTTGGCTCCCACATGTTCCACGATGATCTCATCGGATGAACCACAATGTCAAGGATTCAATCAATCCCGTATACGATTCCCTTTGTCTACCGGTATAGTACTTGCCCGAGATCCGATCGTCGGTATACCGATACCTTGTTCAATCTCGTTACCGGCAAGTCTCTTTACTCGTTCTGTAACACATCATCCCGTGACCAACTCCTTAGTCACATAGAGCTCATTACGATGATGTCTTACCGAGTGGGCCCAGAGATACCTCTCCGTCATACGGAGTGACAAATCCCAGTCTCGATTCGTGCCAACCCAACAGATTCTTTCGGGGATATCCTTGGTGTACCTTTATAGCCACCCAGTTACGTTGTGATGTTTGGCACACCCAAAGTACTCCTACAGTATCCGGGAGTTGCACAATCTCATGGGCTAAGGAACAAATACTTGACATTGGAGAAGCTTTAGCATACGAACTACACGATCTTGTGCTAGGCTCAGGATTGGGTCTTGTCCATCACATCATTCTCCTAATGATGTGATCATGTTATCAATGACATCCAATGTCCATGGTCAGGAAACCGTAACCATCTATTGATCAATGAGCTAGTCAACTAGAGGCTCACTAGGGACATGTTGTCTATGTATTCACACATGCATTACTGTTTCCAGATAATACAATTAAAGCATGGAAAATAGACAATTATCATGAACAAGGAAATATAATAATAACCATTTTATTATTGCCTCTAGGGCATATTTCCAACAAGGCAATCGATAACTAAACCGGTAATCATTATTGCAATTTTATATGAGGGAGAGGCATAAGCTAACATAATTTCTCTTCTTGGACCATATGCACTTATGATTGAAACTCTAGCAAACACCCGCAACTACTAATGATCATTAAGGTAAAACCCAACCATAGCATTATAAGGTATCAAGTCCTCTTTACTCCCATACGCAAACAACCTACTTACACGGGTTTAAGCTTTTGTCACTCTAGCAACCCACCATAAGCAAATACTGAACATATTGCAAACCCTACATCCAGGATCCCTCGCGCTTGTGCGACACAGAGAGCACCATAGGACATCACCAATCTTTATCTTTACCTAATAATAAAGGAAATTGGGTTTCAGCCCGTACGTCGTCGTCGCGGTATTTTTTCAGAAAAGTCCCCATTGTTTTCGCTATTCAACCCGCACTCCTCTTAAAAAGTCAACACGAACCGGTACATGCTAGAGAAAAAAACACCGTGCCTGCGGCCTTCCACCACCGTCGCACCTCCCGCCCCGCCCCGCCTCACCGCGCGCCGCCGGCCGCCGCCGCGCCCCGCCGGCCACCGCCACGCGCCGCCACCACCTATCCTGCCACCGCGCCTATCCTATCTCCGGATCGAGGCGGGTCAACGAGTGTGTGGGGCGGCAGGTGGTTCTCCCGCTCGATCCGATCAAGTGAAGTCTGCACAGGGCGGCGGCGGACGGGCTGGACGTGCGGAACGACGGCGTCGTACGGATCCAGGCGAGCGGCGGCGGGACCTTGCGGGCGTTGGGGTTCTCCGGGGCGGCGCCATGGTTGCTCCGGCGTGCTCCTGGAAGAAAAGGAGGAAGGATTGGGGGGCGAGGGGGAGAGAGATAACCAGGTAGAAGGAGAGAAACGAGGGAAGGCACGGCAGGGTGAGCATGGCAGAGGCTGAGAACCCAAGCTGCTCCCTCCAGCGCGCCCCCTCCATGGCTCGCCGTCGCCGAGTGGCCAGATCTAGCTGCAGGCGAGCCCTCCGGACAGCAGCTCTCCTCCCTCTCGGTGAGCTTGCTGCCACTCTAGCCTACGCTCCCTCAATCTCTATTAGTGTGCTAGCCTGCTACAAAATCCTAGAGCTATCTGGTTCCAAAGGCTTCTGCTGAAAAGTAGTGTGATTTTAAATACTTCTGCTGAAAATTAGTGTCAATATTCAGCAGAATTAGCATTAGTTATCTATGGTCACTCATCCTTACTTCTCAAAAGCAGTTCAACAATATCTATTGGGATGTCATCTGTTATGGCAAGTTTTTCATGAATCAATTCTTGCTTCTATTTATTTATTTCTCTTCTTCGGTAGTTTCCGCTCGAAGGAAGTGCTTACCTGGAGAAACCAGAGGATATATATGAGGTAGTAAAGTTAATCTCTTGCAATATTTAGCAGAGAAGCACTATTGTGTAAACACTAATATTGGTTTCCCTTTTCTTCGATTATAGTGCCAAACAAGTAACGGTGCCGAACTGCACATACATAAGTGTAGTTGTTGCCTTCAGACACTCCTTCGACATGATGCTCCTGCTTCCATGCTGTTTGCCATGGAATTTAACATGTCTGTCTTTTTTGTTGGGAGTCGGAGCAGGTGTTGCAGAACGACGTCAACCTCCTTAACATGCTGGCTGAGCTAGACAAGCAAGCACAAGAATAAGTGTCTCGTGCAATCCATCAAATCATCATGTACGTGTGCATCAGATCATGTATGGTCCAGAGGAAATATTCCTTTCTCATTCAATTGATTTGTCTCCTGACCTCTTTTGTCTTTGTGTTCTATGTCTGCAGGATGTCAAGTGCCAGGACAACTTCAACATGTGAGCATGATACTTTCCATGCTTTTGTCATGTGTTGCTAGCTAAACATAATAACATTAATACCATGTATTTTGTATTATTGACTTGGGAAATTGATTTAAATTGCTATTGGTGGTTATAGTAGTTTGCTATACTTTTAGTAGATTATGTTTATGCAAGTTAGACATAGAGGTGTTGTTCGAGAAAGTATGTAGATTTAGGAGCACGCCCATCCTGTACTACTGTTGCATTTTGCTGATGTGCTCCTGTCGCATGTGCTAATGTTTGGGCTCATGTCGCAAAATCTGAATTATTGTTTGTTGAAGATGCCAGCCACAAGGGTAGATGAGCTCCTTTGAGTTCCTTCTAAAATAATGCACGCCACGTATCTCTCAGTAAGAGTGAAGATAGCTGGTGTAGCATCTTTAATACTTTTTGCTATTAATTTTAGACAATTCCCGGGACAATTTGGTTAGACATCCATGGCGAGCAGTTGCTTAAATGGCCAGTTGAAGAGGTCGAGTCCCTTCGAGGAAATGAAATCAACCATCATGGACTAGAGCTGAAGAAGGAAGGTCTATTTGAGATTAAGCGAACTGACAGTTTCCAGGTACTTTCCTTTACACAAACAGGCCCTCCTTGGTCATTCAAACAAAGAAATTACCTCCAAAAGTTTCAGGCCAGTAAAAGATGTAGGGTCTTCTGAAGTTAGCAATTATACAAAAATTTACATAATTGGTAACAAAAGGACTGGCATGTTTAGGTGTTCTGTATATTTTTCAGAGCAACCGTGGCAAATCCGACACGTCGTTATCTTGAAACAGGCTGATGTCGAGGTAGATTTTGAACCGACATCAGTCGACAACGCCAATCCTTTCGATCCTTCCTGACTTTTGGACGTGGAGAAGCACTGCCGGGAAGCGGGTGCATCAGTTCATGGCGGCATAGGGCCATTTGGACTTATTGTCCTAGCCTCTGACAACATTGGAGGAGCACACTATTGTTCACTTCCGAGTGTACAAGTCAGAGCAGAAGTACATGATACTCATGTGCTCTGATCTAAAAAGGTTAATGCTTATGCTGTTTGCCTTAATGTTTTATTTATCTCTAAAAATGTCTGAAGAGTAAAATGAATTATTTTCTTTTCTTTGCATAGTTCTTCATGGAGGCTTCTTTGAATTTGATCTTCAAAAGGAAAAGAAGATATCTCTGAGAACTCTGATGAGTTTGTGAAGCTATTTCATTTTCCTGGTGTTCACTTCATGCACTTTCGTGTGAGGACTGAACATGAATGGTGTGTCATGCAGATTGATCCGTCAGCGGTGAAGAGCTTCGGCGACCTCGAGTTATGTTTACTTTTTTTAGACAAAGTTATGCTTACTTATGGTGCTAAGTTTCTTTTTCCCCGTTGCAACGCACGGGCCTTTTTCCTACCCCACTTAGATTAATTTGCTACGTGAAAATGAAAATGTAGACTTGTATCCATAGAACTGAAGAAGAAGAAGAAAAAACTGCTGATATAAGCTACTCGTGATTGTCTAATATTATTTCATTCCAGGTAAAATGTCTATCACTTGGTTTGGACCGTCACCTAGAGTGACCATTGCCAAACCAGAACTGGTGCGAGAAGTACTGTCCAACAAGTCCAGCCACTTTGAGAAGCTCAAGTTGGGCCGACTTCAGAGGATGTTGCATAATGGCATTGGCAGCCACGAGGGCGAGAAATGGGTCAAGCACAGGAGGATCATCAACCCTGCCTTCCATCTCGAGAAGCTCAAGGTGATTTTTTGTTTAGTTTTGTTCGGTCATTGACATGGCAGCAGACTGGCATTGCTTGGTTCCAGGGAGTGACAAAATCGGTGTCCAATTTTCAGCGCATGCTGCCAGCTTTCGCTGCATGTTGCACGGACCTGGTGGACAGATGGGAAGGCCTAGCCGCGGGTGACGCGGGGTGCGAAGTAGATGTTTGGCCCGACATGCAGAACCTGACAGGGGATGTCATCTCTCGCGCTGCGTTTGGCAGCAGCTACATGGAGGGCCGGAGGATCTTCCAGCTTCAGGGGGAGCAGATCGAGCTCGCCGTGCTCGCCATGAACAAGATACACATCCCTGGTTATTTGTGAGTTCCCTGTCTGTGATTACTCTCCTTTTCCACGTAAATCCATCCATCAATGGTGCAAATTTGAGTTTCTCCTACGGCACTGCGCTGCAGACTCTGTCCTGATACATTGGTGTATGTGCAGGTTCTTTCCTACAAAAGCCGACCGAAGGATGAGACAGATTGCTGCCGAGATCGGAAGGATCCTCAAGGGCATCATCGCAAAAAGAGAGAACGCCATGAGAGCTGGCGAAGCTACAAGCGACGATCTTCTCGGGCTACTGCTGGAGTCCAACATGGCACACAGCAGGGCGGGTGGCAACTCGAAGGCCGGCATCACAACCGACGACGTGATCGGAGAGTGCAAGCTATTCTACTTCGCCGGCATGGAGACCACGTCGGTGCTGCTTACGTGGACGATGATCATCCTCTGCATGCACCCGGAGTGGCAGGACCGTGCCAGGGAGGAGGTCCTGCATGTCTTCGGCGACCGCACGTCGGATTACGACTTACGTGGACGATGATCGTCCTCTGCATGCACCCGGAGTGGCAGGACCGTGCCAGGGAGGAGGTCCTGCATGTCTTCGGCGACCGCACGCCGGATTACGACGGGTTAAGTCGCCTGAGAATTGTGACCATGGTGCTGTACGAGGTGCTGCGGCTATACACGCCACTGACGGCACTCCAGCGCAAGACATACAAGCCGACGGAGCTCGGCGGCGTCAGGTACCCGGCGGATACAATTATCAGATCCTTTTGTCCTGTCAAGCAGATGGTCTTTTGTCCTGTCAAGCAGATGGTTAATTACTGAACAAGTAGAGCATGGCATTTTTCGTGTGCAATCCACGTTGACAAGCCTACAGAGGCTACTTCAAGTGAAGTGGCTTTAGAATTTCTTTACTATGCGTACTCATGTAGTATTTAGGTTACTTCTTTCTGGTTTTAACTTTGAAGCCCAAATAAGCACCTTTTTTGCTACTTAATTGTGATTACAGTCATCTGTCATTCTCAGTTCATGAATAATATATGTTCACAAGACATAAATTTAGAACTTTTGGCACATATGTGCTTAATATTCTTGCACACTTTTATTCCTTGATTTTTTTCACTGAAGATGTGTCAAGTTATTGTATAATTATTTCCATCAGAGCTTGTAACATGGCATGGTTTGAAGGATACCAATAGCTTCATTCGTTGTGATCCTGGAACCTGGACATATCCTCCATGCCAATTAAGTTTATTTAGTGATGACACCTGAACTGTAACTCATATTTCTTCAGATTTTTTTTGCTTATACTCATGGTTCTAGGTGTGCAGTAGTAACATTGACATGGTGTATGGATTTTTCGGAAGTCCAGCACACATACTCATGACTGTTGTGCTGCCTATTCGTTATCCATCCATATTGCCCAGAAGCCTGCTGCTTTTTTCAATGGTCTTTGCGGATGGCTGTTGAGCCCATCTCAGATGAATAGTTGGATACCAGGATGTAGTGCCATCATTTATCCCTATAACAATTGAAGTTTTTTCTTTGGTAGGACAACGCAGCTCTATAGATTATATATTCAATATAATTACTTGCAAGTTATCAAGAAATAATTATTTTGCAACTATAAAAAAGAAAACCAGACTGACTTAAGGGTATAGCTTGTAATATGGCGCCAGTTCTTGAATTAGTTGTTTCATGCCATTTGAAATGTTTTACATAATACATTGGACAATATACTTTCACACATCACTAGAGATGAGGGTAACCTAGGTTTTGCAATTTTCTCCCAACGCACGGGCATCCTTTGTACAATCTCAAACAGGAAGCATCCCTTTATTTTTTGTTTTGTCACAGAAATGATGGAAACTAGATATATGGATTAGAGAAATTCATGCTAAGTATTGATCTAGAGCTTGGATGTTGAGCCACTAAACTTCATTGTAAAACTGGGATATTTATCTCCCGTTGCAATGCACGGGCACGTTTACTTATTCAATAATGGCTTCAGATTCAATGAAAATCATTAACTGGACTCCCATGATTGTGGTGGTGTATTACTCGGCAAAAAGTAGTATTGTCGCTTTTTAATGTTTTCATTTACATCCATGGTCATATATGCTGCTTGGACGAAACAATCGGTCCTTATTTTTAATAAAAGTTAAGGTCAAGTGATTTGTTTAGGAAAACCCAAATAGTTAAAAAAAGAATAAACTCTTCCCAACCAAACAACCATCCGTAAAAAATCCCTAAAAAAATATCTGTAAAAATACTTAACACAGTAAAAAATAGCTTTTAAATGTTCACTGTTTGACATATGTTCACACCATTTTTTTCAAACAATTATGTTCGCATTTTTTTTAAATACTAAAAAAGTTCCATTTTTACTAAAACAAAGTCCATTTAGAAAAGTACAATAAAAAAATATTTTCATAAAACACATCTGTTCAAAATAGAGAAATGTTCCTTTTTAGAAGAATGTTCCAATTTTCATAAAAATGTTAACTATTTTTAAAGTGTCTCAAAATTTGTGAAAACGTCAAGTTTTATTAAAAATGAGGAATTTTCCATGTTTAGCCTTATTTTGGAATTGGATATAAAAAATGGTGCACAATGGCACATGTGCCTTTTTTCGTCCGGTGCAACGCACGGGCATTTGTACTAGTAATAATAAAACGTGCAACTCAAACCAATCACGACCATCAATCAACCCATAGGACAAAACATATCTACTCAAACATCATAGGATAGCCATACATCATTGGGAAATAATATATATCATTGAGCACCTTGTTTAAATAGAGATTACAGCGGGGAGAAGAGGTGTTGAACCGCTGCATAGAGGGGGAGAGAGTTGGTGATGACGGCGGCAAAGTTGTTGGTGTAGATCGTTGTCGCGATGATGGCCCCGCGGTGTTCTGGAGCCACCGGGAGAGAGGGGGAGAGAGCCCCCTTCTTCTTCTTCTTCTTCCTTGACCTCCCCCCTAGATGGGAAGATGGTTTCCCCTCTGGTCCATGGCCTGCATGGCGGCAGAGGGGCGGGAGACCCTCCAAGATTGGATCTCTCTCTCTCTCTCTCTCTCTCTCTCTCTCTCTCTCTCTCTCTCTGTTTCCTTCTGTTTACGCGCTCCCAAATTCTGGCCTTCACCGTTTATTATATTCCCGGAGATCCGTAACTCCGATTGGGCTGAAATTTAACACGGCTTTTATCCGGATATTATCTTTCTTGCGGCCGAAGAAGGGCACCAACCGCCTTACGGGGTGGCCACAAGGGTCCAGGGCGCGCCCTACCCCCTGGGGCACGCCCCCTGCCTTGTGCCCCCCTCGGGCATCGCCTCGCGTTGATTCTTTTTCCCAAAAATGACATATATTCCAAAAAATATCTCCGTAAGTTTTTATCGCATTTGGACTTCGTTTGATATGGATATTCTGCGAAATAAAAAGCATGCAACAAATAGGAATTTGCAGTGGGCACTGGATCAATATGTTAGTCCCAAAAATAGTATAAAAAGTTGCCAAAAGTATATGAAAGTTATAGAATATTGGCATGGAACAATCAAAAATTATAGATACGACGGAGACGTATCATTGGTCTGCTAGGATTTCATCGCTGGGAATTGCAGATCAGCAAGGTGGCACATGAAATCATGCCGGGTAGTGGCATGGGGAATCATTTGTGATGTCCTTGTGGCATGTCTACGAGGGATGAGTGTCATTTCCGAGTGCCGCTCTCGGTATGTATGCCATTTCCGAGTGTGCTTTATTCTTTGCCGAACGTGTTTCTCGAAAAAGGTGGAAAACTTAGATCTAGGTCTCGTACCTTTACTGAGAGCCGCACCGACAGACGCTCAGTAAAGGTCGGCAAACATTTAACCCCCCGCGCGGTCCCTTCTTTCTCTTTCTCAACGCCCCCGCCGCCCCGACCGGCGCACCCGAAGGAAATATGCCCATTTTCTGTTTAATCCATTTTTTAGGCAAGCAAGGTAATGAGTTTTGCTGTGGAATCTATGAAAATTGCCTACAAAACGAGTACGAGTTGCTGCATCTTTGAATCCTTTTTATAAACAAAAATCTGGAGTTGCCTGAATATACTACGCAGTTTGCTTTTTACCGGAGCACATTTTTGGGTAAGCCTAGGAATGATATGCGAGTTACATAAACCTCTGAGCAAAAGAGATGCCCCATGATTTTTCTTCCTCTGGACAGGAACAATTTTTTTGACATTTTTGCACAAAACTATATCCGGGAGTCGGAGTTTGATGAGAGTTCTTTATGTTTTCTTTGCGCAGCTCTTTGTGTGCTAATGGCGTCGGAACTATGGAACTAAATTTGGGAGGAAGAAGACGACCAAGAAACAAGATAGGCTCTGTGGTAGGCAGCATGGGGCGTGAGGGGTATCTGTTTTGGTGTGGAGGGGGAAGCAGAAAAAGATGAGATCGGTGTGGAGAGGAAAGGAGCCTTAAGGGCATGTACAATGGTTCTAGCTTAAGGATGCCACGTAAGATAAATGATGAGGTGGAGGAGAGAGAAATCATAAGAGAAGGCTTGTCTTAGCTTATTTAAGCAAAGACAAGAGATGATAGCTTAGCACAATTTGTCTCACCATGTTTTTAGGAATAACTAATTATTGAAGATAAGGCTAAGAGATGACCCATTGTAGACTTGTTTGTTTGTCATCTCTAATTTACATGCAAAATTTAAGATAAGACTATCTTAGCAACCATTGTACATGCCCTAAGAATGTAGGATCGGGGGAACCCGAGATGTGCGCTTACCTTTTTGATGGGAGCGAGCACAAAAACTTTCCTAAAACTGGTGTATGCTAGGGGACGTTAGGGGGAGCACACGTTTGCTCCCTAGACACGTCCTTAAAAATATGTTTTTGTTTTGAGACAACCTTAAAAATATGTTTGGTGGTATTTTTTAATTTAAAACCAAAAGAAACATGGAGGAAAAGCGTGCGACTGGGCCGAGGCAGCCCACCCCAGCCCGTATTCAGCCCAACGGACATATGAAACGAGACCGAGCAGGACACAGAGGGAGGCGGATGAAATTGGGTATAGGAGGAGGAGCCGGAGTCATCGATTCCGATTTGGAATCAGTTGGTGATTCTCTCGGTCGATCGATCTGTCCATCTATTTATTAGATGGATGGATTGATCGATCGATTCTTGGTAGAGCTAGCATCTCCTGTCTCTCTCTCTCGCGCGCGCACATCCATCGATTCGATCCTTCCTTGTACTGCGAGTTTTGCAATCCAAGCAAGGTACGTCCGTCCATACTTTGATTGATGGATCGATCCATTCACATACAAACAAATTTCTTCTCCAAACGACATGTCTTGTGTATAATCATCTAGATCCAGATCTTCTAGCACGCACTGAATCTATCTTCTTTTTTATATAAGTACAGTACATAAATTTCTTTCCAAGTTGAGATTTCTGTTAATCCATCTATCTATGCTAATTCTAATTCTACCATTCAATTCATCCCTGCACGCAGGATCGATCCATCCGACCGTCACCAAGTAAACCAACCAAATCAGTTACCCCTCCTCCGTCGGGAGCAATGTCTGGTGTTGCTGGTGCTGTGCTGTACAAGAGGACCCCTCCTCCCAAACACCAACACCACCACGACGATTTGCCTCCTCCTCCTCCTCCACCCTGGTAAGTTTCACTACCTACAATTTTTGTTTTATATATCTAGTTTACTATGTAATATATAAATAATATTATACATTTTTTTCAATTAATCTAGGACTCCATGGTTCGAGGACTACCTTGCCACTCACCCTCTCCCGGTCCTGGGCACGTCCCTACCCGCCACGGACCCCGACCCTACCCGCCACCCCATCTGGGGCCACTTTGTGATCGATGAAGAATTGGAAAATATTGACTTTTCGGATAGGGATGATATATACCAGGACGACGATGACTGCAACTATTACAATCCCGCGCTTGGTTATGCGACTTATGCGCTCGACCACTACAACACCCAAGACATGAACAAGGTGGGTGGCTGGTAATACCACAAATGTGTGTCCCTCTCATCTCTTCAGTTTAGATGTTCTATATAAACTTGAAACTAATTTCACCTTGTTTTTTCCTTGAGCATATGTAGATCAAGTATGAGCTCGTCAAAGCAACCACTAGCGGTGGCACGATCGTTGATGCGAGAGCATGCTACGTGCACGTAAACTTCACGGCGAAAAGCACCCTGCATAGCTCTAAAGAGGAGCTCTTCTTTGCAGAGCTATACCTTGATGAAGACCGCAATGTATTTGTGCCTACATGCATTGTTTCCTTGGAAAGACAGGAAAGCGTTGGTTAGTTTCCAGGCCAAGTTTATGCCATTTCC
>LR738709.1:659396429-659454458 GCA_902687465.1 Secale cereale | reverse complement strand
GTCTCCGACAACGATGCATTTGGCCGGATAGGATTATCACGCCTTGTTGTGGGTTGCTCATGTGGCTATTTAAAACCCTTTCAGGTTAGTCAAGGTGAGACTAACATCGTGTCAAGATCCATAACGAGTAAATATAAAGTAGGAAAAAAATGAAAGGGTGTTAGACTTTGTATTGTATACCAATAGGGTTTTTACAAACCATATATAACTTGTACTTGTATTACCCTTTGACAATATATAAAGAGCTGAGCCGCACCCTTGGAGGTGTGCGAGTCCCTCAACACCCAAACCCTAAACCTTACACAATGCAGATACTGCAGAACGTGTTTGAAAATAACACCAAAAGCTAATGAGAGCTTAAACTTGAGAGGTTGATTTTTAGTCCTAAACCAAACATTTGATCCCTAGTAACTGGAGCCGAGGAGGCTAATTTCGTTCGGTTTTTTTCCTACTCATACTCATGCACATTGTGCTTGTTATGGGTGTTTGTTGAGAAGAATGAGATTGCACGAATCGATGATTCCATTGATCGTGTGCATGGCACATATATAGGTATAGGGTGGACCGGCCTCTACTTGTCTCCCAAGATGTACAAATATACGAGGGGAGAGAGAGAGATACAACGGTATAAATACAGGCCCCTAGTCCTATACATGTACGGTGGACAACGTATACTCAACACCCCCCCGTAGTCGAAGCGTCGCCGGAGACACAGAGACTGGACCGAAACTCCTCAAAGACTGGGGTCGGTAGTCCCTTAGTCATGACATCGGCAAACTGCTGAGTGGTAGGAACGTGCAAAACACGAACCTTCCCAAGGGCCACCTGCTCGCGAACGAAGTGAATGTCGAGCTCAATATGCTTCGTGCGACGATGGTGGACCGGGTTGGCGGAGAGGTAGACGGCGGAGACGTTGTCACAGTAGACGATCGTGGCCTTAGGGACCACACAAAGCAACTCCTGAAGCAGCTGACGGAGCCAAGAGCACTCGGCAACGGCGTTAGCCACTGCCCGATACTCCGCCTCGGCGCTCGAGCGGGAGACCGTGGGTTGTCGCTTGGACGACCACGAAATCAGCGAGGGCCCGAGGTAGACGCAGTAGCCTGACGTAGAGCGACGCGTATCCGGACAACCGGCCCAGTCGGCGTCGGAGTAGGCAACCATGTCGATGGAGGTGGAGGCCGTCAGAGTGAGTCCCATGCTCATGGTGCCGCGTATGTATCGGAGAATACGCTTCACCAGAGTCCAATGAGAGTCACGTGGAGAGTGCATATGGAGGCACACCTGCTGGACTGCATACTGCAAATCAGGCCGAGTGAGTGTAAGATACTGCAGAGCGCCAACAATGGAGCGATAGAACGCTGCATCCGGCGTTGGGGAACCCTCCAAGGCAGACACCTTCGCCTTGGTGTCAACAGGCGTGGACGCGGTTTTGCAATTAAGCATACCCGCGCGCTCAAGAAGCTCATGGGCGTACTTCTGCTGATTCAGAAAAAACCCGTCGGTGCGGCGAACGACCTCAATGCCAAGGAAGTAATGCAGTGCTCCCAGATCCTTGAGGGCAAACTCATCGCGAAGACGAGCCGTGAGCTGCTGAAGGAGCCCAGGCGAGGATGCCGTCAGGATAATGTCGTCCACATAGAGCAGCAAGTAGGCGGTAGCGGCGCCCTGATGATAGAAGAACAGAGATGCGTCGGAGCGGGTTGTGTGAAACCCAAGCTGCTGTAGGAACCCAGCCATACGCTGGTACCACGCCCGCGGGGCCTGCTTCAGGCCATAGAGAGACCGAGAGAGCAGGCAGACATGATCAGGATGCTCGGCGTCGACGAAGCCAGTCGGCTGTTCACAGAGAACCCGTTCCGTGAGATGACCATGCAGAAAAGCGTTGGAAACGTCCAACTGATGCACGGGCCAGGCACGGGAGACTGCGAGCTGGAGCACCGTCCGAATCGTGCCCGGTTTTACAACCGGGGCGAAGGTGTCGGTGAAGTCCACTCCTGCGCGTTGGCGAAAGCCACGCACCACCCAGCGAGCCTTGTAGCGCTCGAGAGAACCGTCCGGGTTGGTCTTGTGGCGGAACACCCATTTGCCACTGATGACGTTGGCATGAGGGGGTCGCGGCACAAGCTGCCAAGTGCGGTTGCGCTGTAGCGCGTCAAACTCCTCGCGCATTGCAGCAAGCCAGTGTGGATCACGGAGGGCTGCGCGGGCAGACGAGGGAATGGGCGACGGTGGAGAGGATGATGTCGACACCGCGCACGCGTACTCATCAGCATCATAACGCGTGCTGGGGCGGTAGATACCGGCGCGGGACCGGGTCACCACGCCAGTGGTAGGCGGGGCGGCCGCGGGAGGGGCAGCTGACGATGAAGCATCGGGGTCCGTGGCGCCCGTCGGCGCAGCCGGACCGGCCGAGGGGGCAGGGTCAGGCGGGACGGCGCGGCGGGCCGCCTCTCCAGGCGGTGCGGCGGCCGGGGGTCCACCCGGCGAGGTGGAAGGCGAGGGGCCGCCGGTGGCCATGCGGGGCCGCGCCGAGGCCGCAGAGTCGGCGGCCGGATCCACAGCAGGGGCGGAGGCCGCCGTAGGAGGGCGCGCCGAGGAGGTAGCGGGAGGAGCCGGCGGGAGCCGCGCCGGGGCCGGGAGAGGCCGCACCGGGAGCTGCACCGGGTCCGCATCCGATAGACTATGGGGTGCCGGGGCCACTGCAGAGGGAGGTACCTGGTGAAAAGGAAAAACCTGCTCATCAAAGTACACGTGCCGGGAAGTGTAGACGCGATGGGACACGGGGTCGTAGCACCGGTAACCTTTGGTGTTAGGGGGGTAACCTAGGAAGATACATGCTACGGAGCGAGGGGCGAGTTTGTGGGGAGTGGTGGCGGTGGTGCTGGGGTAACACAGACAACCGAAGATACGAAGACCATCATAGGACGGAGGGGAACCGAAGAGAAGGTGGTGGGGGGAATAGTTCCGGCGAGGACGACAAGGCCGGATGTTAACTAAGAGAGTGGCGGTGGCGAGAGCGTCGGGCCAGAACCTAGGGGGCACGTTGGAGTGAAAGAGCAGCGTGCGAACGCAGTCATTAAGAGTGCGGAGAAGCCTTTCGGCTCGGCCGTTTTGCTGGGATGTGTATGGACATGTGAGACAAAAGGTGGTGCCGTGAGAGGCGAGGAGATGTCGGGTGGCAGCGTTGTCAAACTCTTTTCCGTTGTCAGTCTGGAAGGCGAGGATGGGGCGCCCGAATTGGGTAGTGATGTAGGAGTAGAAGGCTGTGAGGGTGGCGAGCACATCGGATTTGCGACGGAGTGGAAACGTCCATGCAAAGTGAGAGAAATCATCAAGTAACACAAGATAATATAAGAAGCCCGTGTTGCTCGCAACGGGAGAGGTCCAAACATCACTATGGACTAACTGAAACGGAAAAGAAGAAATAGTGTTTGACTCGCTAAACGGACGACGAACATGCTTGCCGAGACGACAAGCATGACAAGTGTGTTCGTCGAATTTATTACATGAAAATGAAAAACTCCTGAGAATCTGGCGAAGGACGGTGGAGTTGGGGTGACCCAAACGTGCGTGCCAAATGTCAACTCCGGCGGCGAGGGCGACTGGAGAGGTGGTGGCGGCGGTGGTGGAGGCGGAGTGTACTGGGTACAAGTCGTCAGGGCTGTCACATCGGTGCAGCACCATCCTGGTACGGGCGTCCTTCACAGAGAAACCAAGACCATCAAATTCAATGGTAAGAGGATTATCACGGGTAAGACGACGAACAGAAACGAGATTTTTAACTAGGTGAGGTGAGACAAGTACATTAGACATGTTAATAGGCGTAGAGTTAGATGGAAAGAAACTGTGACCGACATGAGTAATGAGAACGGAGGAACCATCACCGAAGGTGATGCGGTTCGAAGTGGTAATCGGGAGGGAGGAGACAAGGTTACCGGGGTGCGACGTCATGTGGGTGGTGGCCCCCGTGTCCATGTACCAGTCACCGCCACCTCCGTAGTTGGAGGGAGACGGCGCCGAGTGGAGGGCAGCGAGCAGGGCGGGATCCCATGGAGCCGGAGGTAGCGGAGCGGACGCGGGCTGTGGTGCGTAGGGAGGAGGCATGTAGCCACCTGGAACGTAGCCGCCGGGCGCATAGCCGCCCGCACCCGCCTGGTGAGGGACGGCGGCGAGATGCGCCTGAGGGCCGGTCGGGTGGGGCCCGAGGATGCCCGCGGCGCGTGGGACCGGCATGTGGTAGGCATGGACCACGCCGGTCCATGGGTTGGCGCCGACGGCCCAGGGCGGGAGGGGCGGATGCTGGCGTGGAGCCCCTCCGTACCCGGGCTGCTGCTGCTGCTGTTGGGGGCGCCCTCCGCCCCCGCCCCCACGGCGCCGGTTGCGGCGGCCGCCACCCCCGCCGGACTGCTGTTGCTGCGGGGCAGCCGGGGCGGGCGGAGTGGGCGGGAGCGGGTAGAAGCCCGGGGGCGCCGGTGGTCGGGGATGATGCGGGGCGGGTGGTGGCGGGCCGCGGGAGGTCCCGGCGGCGAGGGCGGTGTGCTGGACCCGGGCCTTCACCTTCTTCATCCGTCGTTCCTCCAAGCGTAAATACGCGACGACAGACTGGAAGGTTGGGTTCGGCAGCAGGGAGAGGTTGGATGCCACGTTGCCGAAGTCCTCGTTGAGGCCGGTGGTGAGAGTGCTGAGCATGAGCTCATCTGACACCTTGGCGCCGATGTCGCGGAGCTCATCGGCGAGGCGCTTGAGGCGTATGCAGTAGTCGTCGATGGAGGAGTCGTCTTGGTGGCACCCAAAAAATTCCTGCTGCAAAAACACAAGACGTTGAAGCTGGTTATCGGTGAAGAGGTTGTTGATCTTGGTCCACACGGCACACGCGTCGTCAGTATGAGACGACCGTGTGGAAGATGTCGGGGGAGATGGTGAGGTAGAACCACCGGATGAGAGAGGCCTCAATGGCCATCCAGTCCGGGTCATCCGCCATGCGATCGCCATCAACGGTCCCGTCGACGTGCTCGAGGATGTGGTACTCGCGGAAGACAAGGTTGAAGTAGGTCTTCCACGCGTAGTAGGAGGAGGTGGACTGATCGAGCTTGATGGGGACGCGGGTGTGGATGTCGAGATCGCGCACGGCGGTGGCATCGGGAACGGGGCCGGCGAACGGGTTGGTGTTGTTGGAGCCGGGAGAGGCCATGGGAGCAACGGCGTAGGGAGAGGGCGGCGGCTCGGTGGAGGAAGAGGGGCGGCGGCGCGGGTAGAAGAGGGGCGGCGGCGCGGGTAGGGTTAGGGTGCGGCGGCGGTTGGAGGAGGGAGGAGGTGGAGGGGTGCAGCGGCGGCGTGGAGGCGGCGGCTGTAGGGAGGGTAGGGAAGAGCGGCGGCGGCGGCGGACAGCGGCGGCGCGGCGATGGCGGCGGCGGCTGTAGGGCGGCGGCGGCGGCTTGGAGCGGAAGTCGGGAAGGGGATCGGCGTGCTAAACTGATACCATGTTTGTTGAGAAGAATGAGATTGCACGAATCGATGATTCCATTGATCGTGTGCATGGCACATATATAGGTACAGGGTGGACCGGCCTCTACTTGTCTCCCAAGATGTACAAATATACGAGGGGAGAGAGAGAGAGATACAACGGTATAAATACAGACCCCTAGTCCTATACATGTACGGTGGACAACGTATACTCAACAATGGGTAGATAGATATATGTATTTCTCTTTCAGATAGATAGATGTATTTTTCACATACTTTTGCTTCAAACGTACTCTGAACAATGTCAGGGACTTTTCCTAATAAAAAACTATGTCAGGGATACAGCACCAGTTAGTTAGAGCAACTCTAGCAGACCCCGCAAAACGCCCCGGCCCGCAAAATTTTTGGTCCGCTAATAAAAATATCACATTGTATGACATAGAAAAACATGAGATGGGGCTAAGTTTAGCTTACATCGTTGGTGGGACTTAATCCTCTATCCTTACAGTAGATTCCAGCCATAGATGGATCCATTGCAATTAGCACGAGTGAGATACATTGTTAGCTACTTGGTGCTCACCACATTGTTGTAGTGAAGATACTTTCTTCCCAAGAGATGTACACCGAACATCTGGGACCAGCAGAACATGAAATCGATGGTGCAGGGCACAACCTTGTAGTTGGTCGAACCAGCTGAGTTCGTTTTGACTATACACACACTGCATACACTATATGATCTCCTTGCTGATGCTTTTTGCTGGCTGAAATATTATGTACATGAGGTAACCATGGATCCCTTCATGTGGGCTAGCTAAGATTCCGCCGGAAAACACCCATGTATGAGGCAAAGCATGTACGTACATGGATCTAGTTGAATCGCTAGCAACATGTAATTTTCTATGTATATGTGCATGCTATTTTTCTGAATATCACCCACATGTGCGTGTGGTAGGAATCGGATCCCAACTAGGGCGTGGTCTCAGGTTGTAGGGGTGGATGGAGGGCTGGCGTGGAGGAAGGCGTGGTCGCCGCGCCGTCGTTGTGTGTGTGTGTGTGTGAGAGAGAGAGGGAGAGAGAGCAGCGACGACTAGGGTTAGGTGAGGTCTCCCGGCTTCCTACGGAAGCCGAGCAAATATGATTGCTTCTTACTTAATTTAAAAACGGGTCCTTACACGTGTTTATATAATCCTCTTAATAAAATAATTGAGGTAAGCCCCTAATAACGATAAGATAAACAGGGCCACAACTAACTGGGCTAAGCCCCTAATATGCCGGTCATAACCTCTCTCCCCACCGGCACAAACAGCTCGTCCTCGAGCTGGAAGGCGGGGCAGATCAACGGTCGTCAAACACCTCCGCGTTAACTGAGGTGGGTTGGTCGCCGAGCCCGGCGGCGGGTCCTAATCGATGTAGTCTGCAGCCTCCAGGCAGAAGAGTCGTGGGCAGACGTGGCCCGGTACGTAGGGCTCGTCGTAGTTGAAGCACAACCCTTGGCGGCGACGCTTTAGTAGCTCGGCCGTGGTGAGCCGGCAGAACGGGCGTGCCGCAGCCGCGGCGAGGGGCGCCGCAAAAGCCTGGGCAGGCCGACCCTACGCAGGAACTTCCGGCCAGGGTGGCCGCCCAGCGGCCCGGGGCGGTGGTGCCTGCTGGATGGCCACCGCGCGACGCTCGAACGCGCGGGCGTAGTACATGGCCATCTGGAGGTCCTGTGGCCGCCGACGAAGACCTTAGCCCGCTGACGAGCCGAAACGCCGGGGGCGTGGCACGCCAGTGCCTGGAAGCGGTCGGCGAAGTCTTTCACCGAGATGAGGAACGGAAGACACCCAAGCTCCGCTAGACGGCTTCCGCGTATAGGCGGACCGAAGCGCAAGAGGCACAAATCGCGGAAGCGCTCCCATGGTGGCATGCCGCCCTCGTCCTGTTCGAGGGCGTAGTACCACGTCTAGGCGGCTCCTCGGAGATGATACGAGGCGATCCAGGTGCGGTCGGATGCGAGCATGCGCCGTCCCCTGAAAAATTGGTCGCATTGGTTGAGCCAATTCAGGGGGGCGACGGTGCCATCGTAGGTCGTGAACTCCAGCTTGGAGAATCTCGGCGGCGTCTGGACGTGGACGACGGGCGAGTGCGCCCACTACTAGGAAAAGGTCTGTTAGTGGCGCAACTGTTTTGGCCATTAATGGCCATTACTATCTGACTTTTTTTTATTTTTTTCTTAATATATGGCTTCATCTCGGGTCAATATGCTTAATCTCAAGTCCAATCGCACTCCGTGGTCAAACTTTCCGGAAGGTCACCCATCCTCACACTATTCCAGCCCGAGCATGCTTAACTTCTGAGTTCTATTCAACCCCATCACCAACTCACTTAACAGGCACTTGTTGATATATCTATCATATCAATCTTATTAAACCTTGTTGATGTTTAGGACTTTGTTCATGTTCATGAGTGTGATGAAATTTTGAAAAAATATTTCGAACTTTCCGGTCATATTACGTATCATATTTTGAACATTTTTTTCAGAAAAAATATTCGAAACCAATTTTTTTCTGTTACTAGAGGCGCACCTAGCAAATGGTGCGCCATTACTAAGTTTGATTTTTTTTCAATTTTTCCCCTCTAGATCTTAAAAGCCCCGTATCTTTTTTCTGTTAGGTTTTTGGGGATTGTAAAAATGTTCAATGGGTCCCCCCCCCCCAGTTGAATTCGGATGTAACTTTTCGACTAGATGATTTTTCATATAAAAAACTTTTTAACCCGAGTTCGTATGCAAAAGTTATGCCCGTTTTACTAAGTTTCAGCGAGATTTTGCAAATAAAGTCGAAATTCATATTTGTAAATTTTCCCAATAACTATTCCACATATCACACGGGAAACTTATTTTCTTTTATATTTTTTTAAATTTCCATCATTTTCTTTTATTTTATTTTAAAACTGAAAATGCGGTCGGGGGGTGCATTTGGTGAAATTTGGACATAGTAATGGCGCACATTTACAAAGTGCGCCATTACTATGTGTATGACTTGGTCAAACCTCAGTCAAATTTAGTAATGGCGCACTTTGTATAGGTGCGCCATTACTAAGTTTGACATAGTAATGGCGTACCTGACGTGCGATGCGCCATTACTAGTGTTGAAAAAAAACGAAAAAATGTTAGTAGTGGCGCACCGTGGGTGCTGTGCGTCATTACTAATTAAACTAGTAATGGCGCACTATACCCTGGTGCGCCACTACTAACTTTTTTTATTTTCTTTTTCATAACTAGTAATGGCGCACCGCACACCAGGTGCGCCATTAGTAATATGACATTAATGAAGGGATGAGGATTTGTGGCACCGAGGTGCTCCACCCACTGAAATCGTAGCCTCATGTTACTATAGCTGGATCGGAGCATTAAATGGCGAAATGATTTCCAAATCATAGATACGTCCGGGATAGATCAGCTCAATACCATCCCAAGTGGGTCCATCTTTAAATGATTCGGGTACGTTGGAACACCTAAGACTACCCATAGTGGGAGTAACATAGGTAGTAACATCACACATATCTAGTTAAATTAGATGATGTGGCAATCAATAAATGAAGAAAGAGAGGAATGTGGTAACATAGCTAGTTACTAGTAGTATGAGTAACATCACACATACCAAGGCAAGATGAGTCTATAGCCTAATAAATGAAGTGTTGCATGTTCCCACACATATGTTACTCCCCACTATAGAGGTAGTAACATAGAGTAGTAACATGGGCATGTTAATACTCTATGTTACCACCCACTATGGCTAGTCTAAGAACATGAACCTGCAGTTAAGTGCAACGGTAAAGGCAGCGCGGTACCTGCATTTAAGTATGCCGGGGGGGGCTGGACGCAAGCCCTGTTACGAAACGTGGTTTTTTTTGGTGAAAACCAGGTTATGATCAATAAATTCTCAGTAATGGGCATCAGTGAGTGACATAGCAATTCGGCCAGTAAAATTCTGAAACAAGAATGTCTATTTATTGATCACAACGATTAACACTACCCATTAATCATCGCATAGAAAAACGGTGAGAGATTTTCAGAGAACAATTTTGTTACTGAATTGTTGGTCACACTGCGAGTTGAGACTGTGTGTCTCTTAAAAAACAGAAAATCAGTACTGGTTCTGGGCATTGCTCTAGGCATTGCTGACAGTGTCACAAAGAGAGTGCCAAATTGCTAATTATAGATGCCTGGTAATTTGGTGTCGTAACATCAAGATAGCTGATTACATTGCCAAATTACTAATATTGAATAGTGGATCTAACACGCATACAAGATGGCAAACACATGGCAGTACAGGTTGGATACATAGGATCCCCCTCCCATGCTACTGGATAAGATCTAAACATGATCTTGCACTATGATTACTTAACTAATAATTAAAACATAGCTTCAGCATGACTCGACCGGGCCGGCAGTACTTCTTCAGGCAGAGATGGAGAACCGTTGCTAGGTTGAGGACGCCGATGAGGAGGATCCACATGAGAGGGGCACGGCTGTTTCTAGATTCACTCGGTGCGGGGATGAACAACCTGGGCCACTTCGCACGAAGGACCTCGAGGTGGACGGGCTCCCACTTTCAGAAACCATATTTCCCGGTCTATTTTGAGGATTGAACATGAACAAACAGCTTTGTCACGGAACAGAGCTGGATCCGAATCTGAATAGGTGGATTACATCAAATTAGTAGTAAAAAAAGGGGGAAAGAGATTAACTAACCGAGCGGTGCTTGCACTTGTAGATGTGCTTCCCGGCGTTCTTGGGTGTCTGGGAGACTCACCACTGAACTTCTCCGTTGTTGCACCAAGGGCAGCGGATGAGAGGAAGAGGAGCCTGCTCCTGGATGAAAGGGGCGAGTGACTGCGAGGTCGAGGACGAGGCACACATGACGCTGGAACAGGTGCTCGCCGGGGGTAGATCTGGGAGGAGAAGAGAAGTGAGGAACGGGATGAGGATGAGGGAGAGGAACAGTGAGCAGGCACGAGTAAATAGCCATCCACCACGGCCGCTTTCAATGCACGCCGGTGGAACAGAATCCCACCTTACAAGTGGGACCAGCGTGTACGGGACGTCATGCATATACGAGCTATTACCGAACGAGTACTACAGAGATACAAAACTAAATACGATGCATTAAAGTCGATCGTCCCGAATCTATATGAATAGCAACGGTATTGATGTGGGTGGGTGGAGCACCTAGGTGCTCCAATGGCACATAGGTGCTCCACCCACCGAAATCACTGCCCCACGTTACCTTAGCCAGATCAGGGCATTAAATGATGGAATCATTTTGCTTTTCGCATATACGTTCGGGATACACCTGCTCAATACAACAAGTGGTGGGTCCTTCTTTAAATGATTGTTGTACCATCGAACACCTAAGAAAATCAGTACTGGTTCTGGGCATTGCTCTAGGCATTGCTGACAGTGTCACAAAGAGAGTGCCAAATTGCTAATTATAGATGCCTGGTAATTTGGTATCGTAACATCAAGATAGCTGATTACATTGCCAAATTACTAATATTGAATAGTGGATCTAACACGCATACAAGATGGCAAACACATGGCAGTACAGGTTGGATACATAGGATCCCCCTCTCATGCTACTGGATAAGATCTAAACATGATCTTGCACTATGATTACTTAACTAATAATTAAAACATAGCTTCAGCATGACTCGACCGGGCCGGCAGTACTTCTTCAGGCAGAGATGGAGAACCGCTGCTAGGTTGAGGACGCCGATGAGGAGGATCCACATGAGAGGGGCACGGCTGTTTCTAGATTCACTCGGTGCGGGGATGAACAACCTGGGCCACTTCGCACGAAGGACCTCGAGGTGGACGGGCTCCCACTTTCAGAAACCATATTTCCCGGTCTATTTTGAGGATTGAACATGAACAAACAGCTTTGTCACGGAACAGAGCTGGATCCGAATCTGAATAGGTGGATTACATCAAATTAGTAGTAAAAAATTGGGGGAAAGAGATTAACTAACCGAGCGGTGCTTGCACTTGTAGATGTGCTTCCCGGCGTTCTTGGGTGTCTGGGAGACTCACCACTGAACTTCTCCGTTGTTGCACCAAGGGCAGCGGATGAGAGGAAGAGGAGCCTGCTCCTGGGTGAAAGGGGCGAGTGACTGCGAGGTCGAGGACGAGGCACACATGACGCTGGAACAGGTGCTCGCCGGGGGTAGATCTGGGAGGAGAAGAGAAGTGAGGAACGGGATGAGGATGAGGGAGAGGAACAGTGAGCAGGCACGAGTAAATAGCCATCCACCACGGCCGCTTTCAATGCACGCCGGTGGAACAGAATCCCACCTTACAAGTGGGACCAGCGTGTACGGGACGTCAAGCATATACGAGCTATTACCGAACGAGTACTACAGAGATACAAAACTAAATACGATGCATTAAAGTCGATCGTCCCGAATCTATATGAATAGCAACGGTATTGATGTGGGTGGGTGGAGCACCTAGGTGCTCCAGTGTAATTTCCTTAGCTATATCCCTTTTTTTCGTAGTGGCCTCGTCAGCACGACGCAACGAGGATGACGGGGCCGAGTAGGCGGGCATCAGGGTGCCGCCCTGGAATAGGGGCCCGTCGACACTGGCGAAGGGCTCGGCGGAGCCCGAGGACCCGCCAAACTTCATGGCCGGGTGCGTCGCCGGTGGGGGCAGCACGTGCGGCCCGACCGAGGCCGTCGAATAGATCGGCTCAAGGGACTCGGCGAGCCAGACCGGTAACGGAGACGACGACGGGGAAACTGGACCTCGTGGAGGGGCACCCCCGGGCCGTCGTCGGGATGCCCAGGGCCGCGGTCGCCGGTGGCGGCAGCTGCAGCTATTGCCCCTGTTGCATGGTGAAGGTGTCGAGGTTCGTAACAAGTGGCGGCTGCCACGGCAGCTGCTGCATGGCGGCGGCTGCTGCGGCGGTGGCGCGGTGGCGAAGGGCACAGGCAGCTGCGGCCCATAGGATCTCGTGAGGAACGTGTAGAGGCCCGTGACCGCCTGGGTGAGATCCCAGATGGCAGCCATCATCTCCTACGGGGTGAAGACGATGGGGACTGGCGCGACAGAGGTGACTGGCGTCGGCAAGAGCGGGGCGCTGGCCGTGGTGGCCACCGGGGCGTTCGTCGCGGTCGGCAGCGGGAGGGTCGGGGTGGGCGGCGGCGAGGACATGATCGCACCGAAGCTATCTGATACCAAATTGGTAGTAACCGGATCCCTACCAGGGCGTAGTCCTCAGGTTGTACGGGTGGAAGGAGGGATGGCGTGGAGGAAGGCGTGGTCGTCGGCGTTGGGGCGCCGCCGTTGCGTGCGCGCGCGAGAGAGAGCAGCGATGGCTAGGGTCAGGTCTGTCGGCTCCCTAAGGAAGCCGAGCAAATATGATTGCTTCTTGCTTAATCCCAAAACGGATCCTTACACGAGTTTATATAATTCTCATAATAAGATAATTGGACAAAGCCCCTAATAACGATAAGATAAACTGAGCCACAACTAACTCGGCTAAGCCCTTAATATGCCGGTCATAACAGCGTGCTTTCAAAGTACTTGTGGCAACTCTTAATTACGTGATGTGGCCAAAAGTATCCACCAGGAAACTTACCAAGGCAGTCCTTCCATGAGCAGCAACGACCAGGACGCGCATCAACATTGAGGACGACACAGGTACCGCCTTGCTTGCGTTGGGCAACATCACCGTCTGACGATCTCCGACAAAAATGGCTTGGCCAGCAAGGTCATAGATCACCTGCAAAAAAAAAGCAAGGTCATAGACAGGCTGTACCACCCCTCAGTCTGTGCGCCATCGATGATGATACATGTCGGGACAAAGAAAAATTGATCAGGGGGAGGATGGGTGGCGGGTTTAAACTGAAAAATTGATGTGTTTGGCGGAGGGGTGGGCGCTGGCTAGGTTAAACCGTATAATAGAGCATCAATGCCCCCCACCCCTTGATTATGTTGGATTTTTCTTGGAGGATCGTCAAGATTTTAGGTTACAACTGAAAGGTGATAATTAGGGCCCACAGAAATTAACCATTCACTTTTGTGTTCAAACTGGGAATTTAGTGGAGAGTATATATTAGATCTAAACCTTTTTAATTTGGACCTACAAAATCAATTCCTTCTATTTTTTGGTTTTCTATACAAAAATCAACTGAATCTATTTTTTAGTCTTCGATAATTACTGTGAGATTTTCTATGGTGTTGGGGACAGTTGTATGTGAAACGATGTTAAAGGGAGATATGAATGGATGGTTGGATGGCTTGAGGTGGTATGCATAGGTATTTGTAAATTTTATACAGTTGGACTTCATAAATGTATAATGCAGTTTGGCGGTGGATATACAAATGATTAATGTCCACTCCAGGCATAGATATGTACATATGTTGACCCTCATTGTGGATCTCCTTGTATTAATATGTTTACTACGTGGGCCCATTAATATAACATAGCTAGATCATGGATATCAAAAAGATTGATGTTCGATGTATGCATATATGTATTGGTTGTTCATAAATACCTTGATGCCCATTTTGGATGTCATGGTAGTAATATATCCACTAGATAGGTCCATGAGTGCAACACAACCATGCCATATGTGACCAAATGATTAATGTTTATTTTTTGCACAAATATGTTTATATTTATTTTGGATATCCTCGTATTAATGCTCTCTCTATTCACTAATATTGATGCTAATTTGCGATCTTCTTATATTAATACACAACAAACTTTGCATAGGTACTGTTGGAAATATGCCCTAGAGGCAATAATAAAAGAGTTATTATTATATTTCCTTGTTCATGATAATCGTTTATTATCCATGCTATAATTGTATTGATTGGAAACTCATATACATGTGTGGATAAATAGACAAACTTTGTGTCCCTAGTAAGCCTCTTCAGGACTAGCTCGTTGATCAAAGATGACCGCGGTTTCCAGGTCATAGACATGAGTTGTCATTTGATAACGGGATCACATCATTAGGAGAATGATGTGATGGACAAGACCCAAACGTTAAACATAGCTTTTGATCGTATCAGTTATCGCTATAGTTTTCTGCATGTCAAGTATAAGTTCCTATGACCATGAGATCATGTAACTCACTGACACCGTAGGAGTGCTTTGTGTGTGCCAAACGTCGCAACGTAACTGGGTGACTATAAAGGTACTCTACAGGTATCTCCGAAGGTGTCTGTTGAGTTGACATAGATCGAGACTGGGATTTGTCACTCCGTGTGACGGAGAGGTATCTCCGGGCCCACTCGGTAATACGTCATCTCAATGAGCTCAAAGTGACTAAGTAGTTAGTCACGGGATTATGTATTACGGAACGAGAAAAGAGACTTGCCGGTAACGAGATTGAACTAGGTATAGAGATACCGACGATCGAATCTCGGGCAAGTAACATACCGACGAGACAAAGGGAACTGTATACGGGATTGCCTGAATCCTTGACATCGTGGTTCATCCGATGAGATCATCGAGGAACGTGTGGGAACCAATATGGGTATCCAGATCCCGCTATTGGTTATTGACCTGGGAGTGTCTCGGTCATGTCTGCATAGTTTCCGAACCCGCAGGGTCTACACACTTAAGGTTCGGTGACGCTAGGGTTGTTAGTGAGAACAGTGCATGGTTACCGAAGGTTGTTCGGAGTCCCGGATGAGATCCCGGACGTGACGAGGGTCTCCGGAATGGTCCGGGGACGAAGATTGATATATAGGATGAAAGGTTTCGGAGTCCGGAAGTGTACCGGGGAGCATCGGGAAGTCGGCGGATGACCGAAAGGGGTTTCGGGGGTCCCGGAAGGAGTTTCGGGCCTAATGGGCCACAAAGGGGGACACAACAGCCCTCATAGGGCTGTGCGCCCCCCCCTGGGCCCTCTCCTTGTGCGCCAAGGGGGCTGGCCCCCCCTAGGGCTGCCGCACCCCCTGAGGCTTGGGGGGCAAGGCACCTTGGGGGGGGGGGGGGGAAACCCTAGCCCCAGGGGGCGCCGCCCCCTTCCATCTGCCCTGGCCGCCGGCCCCTAGGGGAAACCCTAGGGCGCCCCCTCCCTTCTACTCCCCCTATATAAAGAGAGGCAGAGGGAGGGCAGCCACACACGTTCGTGCCTCGGTGCTGCCCTCCCTCTCCCACATCCATCTTCGTTTTCCCACGGTGCTTGGCGAAGCCCTGCTGGAATCCTCCACCACCATCTCCACCACGCCGTCATGCTGCCGGTGTCTCCATCAACCTCTCCTTCCCCCTTGCTGGATCAAGAAGGAGGAGACGTCCCCGAGCTGTACGTGTGAAGAACGCGGAGGCATCGTTGCTTCGGTGCTTGGATCTTCAGCGATCTGAATCGCGGCGAGTACGACTCCATCAACCGCGTTCTTAAACGCTTCCGCTTAGCGATCTACAAGGGTATGTGGATCCAACTCTCCCCTCGTAGATGCATCTCCTAGATTGATCTTGTGAACGTAGGAAAAATTTTTGTTTCCCATGCAACGTTCCCCTTCAGTGGTATCAGAGCTAGGATCTTGCGTAGATGCTTTCACAAGTAGAACACAAAAGGGTTTGTGGACGTTGATGTTTAGATTGCTTCCCTCCTTAGTCTTTCTTGATTCAGCGGTATTATGGGATGAAGCGGCCCGGACCAACTTTACATGTCCACGTACATGAGACCGGTTCCATCGACACACATGTGACTTTTGTTGCATAAGATGGCTGGCGGGTGTCTGTCTCTCCTATCTTAGTTGAATCGGAACAGAACAAGGCGGTCCTTGTAGAAGGTTAAATAGCAACTTAAATATCACCGTTGTGGCTTTGCGTAGGTAAGAAGCGTTCTTGCTAGATACCCATAGCAGCCACGTAAAACATGCAACAACAAATTAGAGGACGTCTAACTTGTTTTTGCAGGGTATGTATGTGATATGATATGGCCAATGACATGATGAGATATATTTGATGTATGAGATGATCATGTTGTAATAGTTAATATCTACTTGCATGTCGATGCATACGGCAACCGGCAGGAGCCATAGGGTTGTCTTTAATTTTTGTATGACCTGCGTGTCAATCATTAAGCGCTTTGTAATGCTTTACTTTATCGCTAAACGATAGCAATAGTAGTAAGAGCATGGTGGACGCGCGACAACCCCGATGGCGACACGATGATGGAGATCATGATGATGGGGATCATGGTGTGGCGCCGGTGACGATGGAGATCATGCCGGTGCTTTGGAGATGGAGATCAAAAGCACGAGTTGATGGCCATATCATGTCACTTATGATTTGCATGTGATGTTAATCCTTTTATGCATCTTATTTTGCTTAGGACGACGGTAGCATTATAAGATGATCCTTCACTAAAATTTCAAGATAAAATTGTGTTCCCCCCGAGTGTGCGCCGTTGCGAAGGTTCGTCGTTTCGAAGCACCACGTGATGATCGGGTGTGATAGACTCTACGTTCGCATACAACGGGTGCAAGCCAGTTTTGCACATGCAGAACACTCGGGTTAGACTTGACGAGCCTAGCATGTACAGACATGGCCTCGGAACACGGAAGACCGAAAGGTCGAGCATGAGTCATATAGTAGATATGATCAACATGTAGATGTTCACCATTGACACCACCTCATCTCACGTGATGATCGGACTTGGGTTGGTGAATCTGGATCATGTCACGCTCGAATGACCAGAGGGATGTCAATTTGAGTGGGAGTTATAAATAATTTGATTAGGTAATAACTCACTTATCATGAACAATAGTCTAAACTGTCTTTGCAAATCTTTTGTTGTAGATGGCTCGCGCAGTAGCTCCCCTGAATTTTAATGCGTTCCTAGAGAAAGCTAAACTGAAAGATGATGGGAGCAACTTTGTGGACTGGTCCGCAATCTGAGGATCATCCTCACAGCTGCCCAAAAGGTTTATGTCCTAAATGCACCGCTAGGTGAACCCCCCGCTCCTCAGGCCTCTGCGGACGTTATGAACGCCTGGCAGTCGCGTTCGGATGACTACTCAATAGTGCAGTGTGCCATATTGTATAGCTTGGAAGGAGGACTTCAAAGGCGTTTTGAACGTCATGGAGCATATGAGATGTTCCAGGAGTTGAAGTTCATCTTTGAAAAGAATGCCAAGATCGAGAGGTATGAGACCACCGATAAATTCTTTGCTTGCAAGATGGAGGAGAATTCGTCTGTCAGTGAGCACTTACTGAAGATGTCTGGGTACTATACCCGCATAGCTGATCTGGGACTTGTGTTCCCGGACGAGGCTATCATTGACAAAATTCTCCAGTCACTCCCGCCTAGCTACAAGAGCTTCGTGCAGCAGTATAACATGCAAGGGATGAACAAAACCATCGCCGAGCTGTTTTCGATGCTGAAAGTCGCTGAGGCAGACATCCAGAAGGAGTATCAAGTGTTGATGGTCAATAAAACCACCAGTTTCAAGAAGAATGGCAAGGGCAAGAAGGGTGACTCTAAGAAGGGTGGCAAGGCAGTTGCTCATCCAGTGAAGAAACCCAAGGCTGGGCCCAAGCCAGAGACTGAGTGTTTCTATTGCAAGGGGAACGGCCACTGGAAGCGGAACTGCCCCAAGTATCTGGCAGACAAGAAGGGGGCCAACAACAACAAGCAAGGTATATGTGATATACATGTTATTGATGTGTACCTTACCAACTCTCGTTGTAGTGCCTGGGTATTTGATACCGGTTCGGTTGCTCACATTTGCAACTCTAAACAGGAACTGCGGAATAAACGGAGGCTGGCGAAGGACGAAGTGACGATGCGCGTGGGAAATGGTTCCAAGGTTGATGTGATCGCCGTCGGCACGCTCGCTCTTTGATTACCATCGGGATTAGTTATGAACCTGAATAATTGTTATTTAGTGCCTGCGTTAAGCATGAACATTATATCTGGATCTTGTTTGATGCGAGACGGTTACTCATTTAAATCAGAGAATAAAGGTTGTTCTATTTATATGGGTAATATCTTTTATGGTCATGCACCCGAAGTGAGGGGTTTATTCTTGTTGAATCTCGATAGTGATGATACACATGTTCATAACATTGATGCCAAAAGATGTAGAGTTGATAATGATAATACCACTTTCTTGTGGCACTGCCGTCTGGGTCATATCGGCGTGAAACGCATGAGGAAGCTCCATGCTGATGGACTTTTGGAGTCTCTTGATTTTGAATCACTTGACACATGCGAGCCGTGCCTCATGGGCAAGATGACAAGGACCCCGTTTTCAGGGACAATGGAACGGGCAAGTGACTTATTGGAAATCATACATACTGATGTCTGTGGTCCGATGAGTGTCACGGCGCGCGGTGGATATCGTTATTTTCTCACCTTCACTGACGACTTAAGTAGATATGGGTATATTTACATAATGAAGCATAAGTTTGAAACTTTTGAAAAGTTCAAGCAATTTCAGAGTGAAGTTGAAAATCATCGTAACAAGAAGATCAAGTTCCTACGATCTGATCGAGGGGGAGAATATCTGAGTTATGAGTTTGGCAATCACTTAAGAAAATGTGGAATCGTTTCACAGTTGACGCCACCTGGAACACCACAGCGTAATGGTGTGTCCGAACGTCGTAATCGAACCCTATTAGATATGGTGCGTTCTATGATGTCTCTTGCCAATTTGCCACTATCATTTTGGGGATATGCATTAGAGACAGCTGCATTCACTTTAAATAGGGCTCCATCCAAGTCCGTTGAGACAACACCGTATGAACTATGGTTTGGTAAGAAACCTAAGTTGTCTTTTCTCAAGGTTTGGGGTTGCGATGCTTATGTCAAAAGGCTTCAGCCAGAAAAGCTCGAACCCAAAGCGGACAAATGTGTCTTCATAGGATACCCAAAAGAAACTGTTGGGTACGCCTTCTATCTCAGATCCGAAGGCAAAGTGTTTGTCGCTAAGAACGGGTCCTTTCTCGAGAAGGAGTTTCTCTCGAAAGAATTGAGTGGGAGGAAGGTAGAACTTGATGAGGTTATTGAACTTCTGCTTCAACCAGAGAGTTGCGCAGCACAGAAAGATGTTTTTGTGGAGCCTGCAGCGGTTGAAGAGGAAGCCAATGATGATGATCAAGAAGCTTCTGATCAAGTTACTACCGAACCTCGTAGGTCGACAAGGGTACGCACTGCACCTGAGTGGTATGGTAACCCTGTCTTGGAGGTCATGTTGTTAGACAACGGTGAACCTACGAGCTATGGAGAAGCGATGGTGGGCCTGGATTCCGACAAATGGTTAGAGGCCATGAAATCCGAGATGGGATCCATGTATGAAAACAAAGTATGGACTTTGGAAGTATTACCTGAAGGGCGGAAGGCCATTCAGAATAAATGGATTTTTAAGAGGAAGACGGACGCTGACGGTAATGTCACCGTGTATAAAGCTCGACTTGTGGCAAAGGGTTTTTCACAAGTTCAAGGGATTGACTACGATGAGACTTTCTCACCCGTAGCGATGCTTAAATCCGTCCGAATCATGTTAGCAATAGCTGCATATTTCGATTATGAAATTTGGCAGATGGATGTCAAAACAGCGTTCCTTAACGGTTTTCTTAAGGAAGAGTTGTATATGATGCAACCGGAAGGTTTTGTCGATCCAGAGAATGCTGACAAAGTATGCAGGCTCCAGCGTTTCATTTATGGGCTGGTGCAAGCATCTCGGAGTTGGAATCTTCGCTTTGATGAGGTGATCAAAGCGTTTGGGTTTGTACAAGTTTACAATGAAGCTTGTATTTACAAGAAAGTGAGTGGGAGCTCTATAGCGTTTCTAATATTATATGTGGATGACATATTGCTGATTGGAAACAATATAGAATTTTTGGATAGCGTGAAGGGGTATTTGAACAAGAGTTTTTCGATGAAGGATCTCGGTGAAGCTGCTTTCATATTGGGCATCAAGATCTATAGAGATAGATCAAGACGCTTGATAGGACTTTCACAAAGTACATACCTTGATAAAGTTTTGAAGAAGTTCAAAATGGATCAATCCAAGAAGGGGTTCTTGCCGGTATTGCAAGGTACAAAGTTGAGTAAGAGTCAATGCCCAGTGACTGCGGAAGATAGAGAAAAGATGAGTGTCGTCCCCTATGCTTCAGCCATAGGCTCTATCATGTATGCAATGCTGTGCACAAGACCAGATGTCAGCCTTGCCATAAGTATGGCCGGAAGGTTTCAAAGTAATCCTGGTATGGATCACTGGACAGCGGTCAAGAATATCCTAAAGTACCTGAAAAGGACTAAGGAGATGTTTCTCGTTTATGGAGGTGATCAAGAGCTCGTCGTAAAGGGTTACGTCGATGCAAGCTTTGACACTGATCCGGATGACTCTAAGTCTCAAACCGGATACGTATATATTCTCAACGGGGGAGCGGTAAGCTGGTGCAGTTCCAAGCAAAGCGTGGTAGCCGATTCTACATGCGAAGCGGAGTACATAGCTGCCTCGGAGGCGGCAAAGGAAGGTATCTGGATGAAGGAGTTCATGACAGATCTTGGAGTTGTGCCTAGTGCACTGAACCCAATGACTCTGTTCTGTGACAACACTGGTGCCATTGCTCTAGCCAAGGAACCAAGGTTTCACAAGAGGACCAGACACATAAAGCGATGCTTCAATTCCATCCGCGATTCAGTCAAGGAGGAGGACATAAACATTTGCAAAGTACACACGGATTTGAATGTTGCAGATCCGTTGACTAAGCCTCTTCCACGGGCTAAGCATGATCAACACCAAGACTCTATGGGTGTTAGATTCATTACCTTGTAATGCTAGATTATTGACTCTAGTGCAAGTGGGAGACTGTTGGAAATATGCCCTAGAGGCAATAATAAAAGAGTTATTATTATATTTCCTTGTTCATGATAATCGTTTATTATCCATGCTATAATTGTATTGATTGGAAACTCATATACATGTGTGGATAAATAGACAAACTTTGTGTCCCTAGTAAGCCTCTTCAGGACTAGCTCGTTGATCAAAGATGACCGCGGTTTCCAGGTCATAGACATGAGTTGTCATTTGATAACGGGATCACATCATTAGGAGAATGATGTGATGTACAAGACCCAAACGTTAAACATAGCTTTTGATCGTATCAGTTATCGCTATAGTTTTCTGCATGTCAAGTATAAGTTCCTATGACCATGAGATCATGTAACTCACTGACACCGTAGGAGTGCTTTGTGTGTGCCAAACGTCGCAACGTAACTGGGTGACTATAAAAGTACTCTACAGGTATCTCCGAAGGTGTCTGTTGAGTTGACATGGATCGAGACTGGGATTTGTCACTCCGTGTGACGGAGAGGTATCTCCGGGCCCACTCGGTAATACGTCATCTCAATGAGCTCAAAGTGACTAAGTAGTTAGTCACGGGATTATGTATTACGGTAACGAGTAAAGAGACTTGCCGGTAACGAGATTGAACTAGGTATAGAGATACCGACGATCGAATCTCGGGCAAGTAACATACCGACGAGACAAAGGGAACTGTATACGGGATTGCCTGAATCCTTGACATCGTGGTTCATCCGATGAGATCATCGAGGAACGTGTGGCAACCAATATGGGTATCCAGATCCCGCTATTGGTTATTGACCTGGGAGTGTCTCGGTCATGTCTGCATAGTTTCCGAACCCGCAGGGTCTACACACTTAAGGTTCGGTGACGCTAGGGTTGTTAGTGAGAACAGTGCATGGTTACCGAAGGTTGTTCGGAGTCCCGGATGAGATCCCGGACGTGACGAGGGTCTCCGGAATGGTCCGGGGACGAAGATTGATATATAGGATGAAAGGTTTCGGAGTCCGGAAGTGTACCGGGGAGCATCGGGAAGTCGGCGGATGATCGAAAGGGGTTTCGGGGGTCCCGGAAGGAGTTTCGGGCCTAATGGGCCACAAAGGGGGACACAACAGCCCTCATAGGGCTGTGCGCCCCCCCCCCCCCTGGGCCCTCTCCTTGTGCGCCAAGGGGGCTGGCCCCCCCTAGGGCTGCCGCACCCCCTGAGGCTTGGGGGGCAAGGCACCTGGGGGGGGGAAACCCTAGCCCCAGGGGGCGCCGCCCCCTTCCATCTGCCCTGGCCGCCGGCCCCTAGGGGAAACCCTAGGGCGCCCCCTCCCTTCTACTCCCCCTATATAAAGAGAGGCAGAGGGAGGGCAGCCACACACGTTCGTGCCTCGGTGCTGCCCTCCCTCTCCCATATCCATCTTCGTTTTCCCGCGGTGCTTGGCGAAGCCCTGCTGGAATCCTCCACCACCATCTCCACCACGCCGTCGTGCTGCCGGTGTCTCCATCAACCTCTCCTTCCCCCTTGCTGGATCAAGAAGGAGGAGACGTCCCCGAGCTGTACGTGTGAAGAACGCGGAGGCACCGTTGCTTCGGTGCTTGGATCTTCAGCGATCTGAATCGCGGCGAGTACGACTCCATCAACCGCGTTCTTAAACGCTTCCGCTTAGCGATCTACAAGGGTATGTGGATCCAACTCTCCCCTCGTAGATGCATCTCCTAGATTGATCTTGTGAACGTAGGAAAAATTTTTGTTTCCCATGCAACGTTTCCCTTCAGGTACGTGGATGCAAGAACTCTTGATCATGGATATCCAAACGATATTAATAATTTTCATACAATGGGACTTCATAAATGTAGTATGCAGTTTGGCGGTGGATATCCAAATGATTAATGCCCCACTCTATGCATAGATATGTATATATATTGACGCTCACTTTGGATCTCCTTCTATTAATACATTTACTACATACGCCCATCGATGCTCACTTTGGATATCATGGCAGTAATACATCCACTAGATAAGTCCATGAATGCAACACAACTAGGCCATATGTAACCAAATGATTAATGTTTATCTATGTACAAATATGTTGATCCTCATTTCAGATATCCTCGCATTAATGCTCTGTGTATTACCAAATATGTTGGTGCTAATTTTTGTTCTTCTTGTATTAATACGTATCTAACTTGCATATGTATGTGAATGCAACGCCTCTTGATCATGGATATCCAAATGATTATTGTTCATTAGTCGTCGACCATGCCAATATTCAAACATCAGTGTGAGCCGCACACACAAATCTCCGTATGAAGTGATATTAGTTTTGCATATTACCATCCAATAGAATATCTAAAAATCATCGTAAAAAGGAATAACCTAAAAGGAAAAATAGATTACGCAATTAAGATATTGGAAAATACATGGGGCGCATGATGTGGCCCAGCGAAGCAGGCCTACTTATTTTTCCTGCCCGCACAACTGGGAAAACCCTATTTGCAGTATGTGGCGGCAAATAGTCGGAGCTACATATTTTCCTTTTTGTGCTCCTTTCTCATTTTCTTTCCTGTTTATTTTTCCTTTCTCCCTTCCAAGTTTTTCTTTTTCTTTTTTTCCCATAAATTCAAAAATTTCAAAAAAATAAGAATTTCAGTATTTCTTCAAACTTTCTCAAAATGTTCAGAATTCCAAAATTTTGATCCTATTTGAAATTTTTTAAAATATTTTTGCTATCCAAAAAAAATTGATTTTTTTATTTTTTTTCCCTATTTTTGCAAAAAAAATATTGTGCCTTCCAAAATTGTTCAAGATTCACAAAAACTTGCATTTATTAAATGTTCCAAATTCAAAAATATTCTTGTTTTAGTGAAATATTCACAAATTCATGGAAAATATTTTAAATAGTCCCACATTCCTCCTTTATATACAGTCGTACACATTTATATACGTGTGTGAAACTACATGTAGTAAGCTAGATGAAGGAGGATAGATTAAGTCAGACGAATGATGGATGGATTGGTATGTGAGCAAGCTGGAAAAGGATTCTGAATTTCTTAAGATGAAAAAATGTGCCCATTATTTTAAAAAATATTTGTGTTTTCTAAAATTGTTAAAAATATTATTGTTTTAGTAAAATATTCCCAAATTCAAAATAATGCTTGTATTTAAAACTTACACATTTTCTAAAATTCTTAATATTGAAAACATGTTCCCGTTTTCAAAAATGGTTCACAAATTCAAAAATGTTCGTGTTTTTATAAACGTTTCATGATTTCAAAATTTGTTTGTGAATTTAGAAAAATGTTCTAGTTTCAAGTTTTGTTCGTGTTTTGCAAAAAAATTATGGATTTTCTGAAAAATGTTGTATTTTTCAAAATTGTTCGATATTTTATAATTATTCATGTTTCCAAGAATATTTGGCAATTCATAATAATAATAATTATTTGAAAACTTCAAAAAAGCAAAAAATAAAAATAAAAATGCTCTGAATCTGACACTATAGTATGCTTTTAAATATTTGTGCTGGCCATTGGTTAGTAGGGCTTTTTTGTTCGAGTGGCTGGTAGCATATGGTTGGGTCTTTGAGGTCGTGAGCTCGATCCTTCAACTCATCTTTTTTTGAATTTTTACTTGTGCCTTACAAACACATGTCGTTTCGATGCCTGGTCCTTTCATAGCACACACAATTTAGCTAGCCCAAGTACGTGGAAAATAAGGCAAAAATATATTAAATAGTCCCACATTCCAGCTTTACATACTGTCGTACCAATTTATATACGTATGTGAAACTAGATGTAGTAAGCTGGATGAAGGATGGATGGATTAAGCTGGACGAAGGATGGATCGATTGGTACGTGAGCTAGCTAGAGAAGGAACCTAAATTTCTTAACGATTTCTACCCAAGGAAAAGAGAAGAGAAGACCCGACTACGTGAGCTAGATCCATGGAAAAGAGAAGACCCGGCTCACTTCGATTCGATGTAACTTCACACCTTAAATCCTTTACGAACGAAAAAATAGCATAGTAGAATTAAACTCCAATTGTACTATATCAGCAAATAATTCACGTGCCTTTTCTGGCATGTGATGACCTAACAAAACCCAGGATCTAAATGTTCAAACTTCATACCATAAGTCCCTTTAATCAAAGATCAGAAAAATAGCGGATTGATTACTTCACACGTGGCAAAATGTAGAACCTAAATGTTCATTCTCGATGTGCAGACATGGTTATGCTTGCACATATAATTCCACTTAAATCTAATTGCACACTATTTGTTCTTCCATTACAACGCACGGGTATATGTGCTAGTCTATACCTACTAATAAAAGATTAGCTATTCTTGGTTCGTCATGTCATTTTGTAGAAAAACCTCTGATATTTCTAGTAATCAACATGCACTCCAGTTTTAGGTTAGATTTTTGCTTTTGCAGAAAACTTCTTGATGTTTCTAGTAATCAACCTGCCAGCCAGTTTTAAGTCGGATTTTTGCTTTTGTAGAAAACTGCCTGATAACTGGATTAATCAACCTGCGCTACATATCAAAAGCTTTTTAAAAATATTCATATTTTTTTAACTCTGACATATTATATATGAAATTTTATTCAAAAAATCTGTAGAATCATGTTGTCATTTTTACTTGTTAACCATTTAAAAAATGCTATTTAGGGCGAAACCCTAATCAACGGCGCATGACCCATGTTTCATTCATACTGGTGCCGGTTCATATTGGAAATGAATAAATCAACAAAACTAGGATTGGAGACGAAAGGAACAATCTATATAGTCGCACGCGCGCCTCGCCCAAACCTCACAGGAAGAAAGAAGCATATTTCTCATCTTATGTCGAGAGAGAGAGAGAGAGATGCCTTAGGATTGGCAACTTTCAAACATGTTATGACTGTGTGAGCAATGAGGCCAATGTCGACGAGGGTGGGAAGAAGGATAAGTGACGACAAAGATGAGATGGCATGTGTTGAAAGAAAGGACGTGGACCTATTGGGTCTTGACTCATAGTTGTTGGGTTAGGTGAGTGTGGCTATTTTTCTCCTCCGTTGCAACGCACATGCTCTTCTGCTAGTATGTTCTATGAGATTATCCCTATTAGTAGAACCATTTCTTTCTTGGACGCAGCTAGCACATTACCGACCTTAATACATGACCCAGCCACTCAGGTACCTTCATGGTTCTGCTACACATAGCCCATGTTATGTCATGAACAACGTGCACATGATTAAGCGCGGCATCGAGAAGCAATCAAATGGATGGATGCACGATACCCTGATGCTCGGTAGCAAGTGAGCTCGCCATGTTTATTTCTCGTTTTTCATTCTAGAAGCGAAGATAAACGTACTAAACTAATTAATCCTTACCAGGTGGTCCAAGGAAAGGATTTATGTATAGAAAATAATACATCAATGTGCTTGCATCATATTTGAAAATATCACATTGTATGACATAGAAAAACATGAGATGGGGCTAAGTTTAGTTTACATCGTTGGTGGGACTTAATCCTCTATCCTTACAGTCAGATTCCAGCCATAGATGGATCCATTGCTATTAGCACGAGTGAGATACATTGTCAGCTACTTGGTGCTCACCACATTGTTGTAGTCAAGATACTTTCTTCACAAGAGATGTACACCGAACATCTGGGACCAGCAGAACATGAAATCGATGGTGCAGGGCACAACCTTGTAGTTGGTCGAAGCAGTTGAGTTCGTTTTGACTATACGCACACTGCATACACTATATGATCTCCTTGCTGATGCTTTTTGCAGGCTGAAATATTATGTACATGAGGTTATCTATGAAAAATATTTGGTTCTTCTCTGAACTTTGTATGTGTGCTAATAATATCCTTGCAAGTCTCTTCGAATTATTGGTTTGGTTTGGCCTACTAGATCTATGTTTCTTGCAATGGGAAAAGTGCTTGGCTTTGGGTTCAATCTTGCGGTGTCCTTTCCCAGTGACAGTAGGGGCAGCAAGGCACGTATTGTATTGTTGCCATTGAGGATAAAAAGATGGGGTTTACATCATATTGCTTGAGTTAATCCTTCTACATCATGTCATCTTGCTTAAGGCGTTACTCTGTTCTTATGAACTCAATACAGTAGATGCATGCTGGATAGCGGTCGATGTGTGGAGTAATAGTAGTAGATGCAGGCAGGAGTCGGTCTACTTGTCTCGGACGTGATGCCTATGTACAATGATCATGCCTAGATAGTCTCATAATTATTCGCTTTTCTATCAATTGCTCGACAGTAATTTGTTTACCCGCCGTAGAATATCGCTATCATGAGAGAAGCCACTAGAGAAAACTATGGCCCCCGGGTCTATTCTCAACATATCAATCTACATCTACTTTAATTTACCGCCTTTATTTGCTATTTTATTAAACCAAAAATACCAAAAGTATCAACTATCATCTCTATCAGATCTCACTTTCGTAAGTGACCGTAAAGGGATTGACAACCCCTTATCGCGTTGGCTGCGAAGTTCTTATTTGTTTGTGCAGGTGCGAGGGACTAGCGCGTGGTCTTCTACTGGATTGATACCTTGGTTCTCAAAAACTGAGGGAAATACTTACGCTACTGTGCTGCATCTCCCTTTCCTCTTCGAGGGAATACAACGCAAGCTCAAGAGGTAGCAGCATGCTCTCTGTACTTCTTCCTCCAGTTAGCATAGATGTGTCTAGCGCACATTCTGTGTTGTGCTTTTGGCAGATAGTCTTGCATGCTACTGATCAAACCCTACAGATGAGCATAAATTACAATGTAAGCAACAATAATATTGTAAGAAGTGGTAGTATCAATATAATATACTCCCTCCGTTCCTTTATATAAGGTGTATTTGTTTTTTGATAAAATTCCAGAATGTAAGGTGCATTTCTTCTAGTTTATCATAATTCCCTTGTTAGCCCTCCAGAAAAAGGAAACTATCTCTCTCCTGATTGTGTGTATCTTTCCTTGTAGCAAAAGAAGGAAACTATCTCTATGTCGATTGCATGTATCTCTTAATTTCCTGGACTAACTGATTTACTTGCCACTAACGAATAAATTTGCCAAGGGTAATTTTGTCCTAACACGTCTATAATTATGTGCCTTGGTCACCGTGCCAAAAATAATACACCTTAGATAAAGGAACGGAGGGAGTAATAATCTAGCACTGTACTAGGTCATGCAACATCAAGGCGACTAAACGATGATGATTAACAAAAGTACCTTCTGTTGTTCTGAAATGAACACCCAGCCTTCACCTTCACCATTTATGTCCAAGTCTTTGATTAGAAGTCCAATAAACCATTTCCAACTTTCTGTAGTTTCTTGCTCCACTATTGCCCAAGCAATTGGGTACATTTGGTTGTTAGCATCCCTACCAATAGCACAAAGAAGTTCACCTTGACATGCTCCTTTGAAGAAACAACCATCAAGCCCAATCACCCTTCTACATGCTTTAAACCCCTTTTTCATAGCACTAAAACAAACATAGAATCTTTGGAAGATATTCTGATCCATATATTTAGAATCTAGTCCAACAAGAATGGTACTACCAGGATTGCTCCTGAGCAACTCTAGCTGGTAGTCAAAGACCTTGGTGTACTCCTCTTTCATCCCTTCTAACAACTTCTGTGACACTATCTTTTTTGCAGCCTTGCACTTTCATGTTGATACATCAGCAAAGAAATCCTTAAGAACAATAGCCTTAGTGCTTTCAATCTTCCAAGTGGGATTAGCCCTTAAGATATGATCATACCTTCTAGCGATGACTTTTGCAGTTACAAGGTGATTGTCCCTGTTAGGAGCGCGCATATGTTCATCCTCATATGTTAGAACCTGAAACCTGGAACACCTGCTAGTCTTTTCACCATATATGAGCCATGGACATCCAGGCCAGCCACACTTAGCCCTAATCCTTTCATCCTCTGACTTCATGAAAATAATACTCCTAAATGTCAATAGCCCATACTTTATTAGTGCCTTTTTCATTTGGCTCTTGCTCCTGAAAACCATTCCTAAACAGAATATGGGAATATCTGCTTTGGGATTATACCTGATGTACTGGCTCTTCCTCCTGAAAACATGGCCATCATCATCATTCTCATCATCATATGAGTAATCTACATCATCTGAGTCAAAGTGATCTTCTCCTATAACTTCTTCCACATTTGCAACAAGATCTATTGGAACAACACCTGATGGATTTCTCTCAGCCCACCTCCTTGAGTCTCTAATTCTCTTCTTAAAAGCCCTTGCTTCTTCCCTTAGTTCCACATATTCATCATCCAGTCCACTATCATCACTTCCTGCCACATAATCACTATCGTCTCCCTCATTGTCTGAAAATGCAGACCCGCCGCCATCACTCTCATGTTCCTGTGCATGATCTAGCTGATCGATAATTTGTTGATGAGCTGCTTCACTCCCACTTTGTGATCCTGGATTGAAGACCTGAGACGTGCCAGTAATGTAATCTTGTGGAACATGCAATTGAGAACTCTGTCCCTGTACCTCTATGTTAAGCCTATGTTTCCTAATGAAATTCTGTTTTGTAGGGCTGCTAATCACTTGAGTAATAACACCACTCACATTTGGTACAAGCAAGTTCTCGGTTCCAGTCACGGATGATGGATTTACACAAACAATCTGCATATCTTCTTCTGCAGTTATGATTGCATCTGGTTCTCTATCACTCTCTCCTGCTACCTCATTTCCCATCTCATTTTCAAAGTCACTTCCACTGTCCCTTGCACTTTCATCATCTTGCTCCCAAAAATATTCCACATAAACCTCTGCAACTCCTCCTGCAGTTATATATTCAGACTTCTTCATACAACCAGCATCATCACACAAAAATAACAACCCATCCACTAGTTTACCAGGCACCAGAAAGAAAATCTTCATACTTTCTTTGAAAGGAACATGATCAGCAAGAAAACCTTTCACTTCTGGCAAAGACAACTTGTCTCTTACTATCTCTGACATTGCCTCATCTCCCCCAACATAGTCTAAATCAGGCCCAATTCAAATAAATTGACCATTGAAATGAAACCTCACATTCAGTATGTCACGCGGATCCATGATGATAGCACAAACCCTAACCTGCATTGGCACGTAATTTTTTATAAAAAATCTGTGGGGATACAACTCATCCGAAGTGAATGCAAGACAAATCCAAAATTATCTCACAAACTAAAAGCTCTAAAACCATCAATTTTCCTACTCAAAAACCCTAACCAAAGACAACCAGCAGTAGGAGATGCAACTACCACAAGACGCAGAGAAGGAGGAAGGGGATTACCAGCGATTTGTGCCGCCGCCGCGATCTTCTTGTGTCTCCAGCAATCATCCACCACCAGTCGCCATTACTGCTGCGAGGAAACGGAGGAGAAGAGGTTGAAGGAGATGCGTTGGGGGAGAGACAGGGGAGGGAGATGGGTTCATGCTGGGGTTTATGAGCGTCCTTCGAGGCCCACAACCAGTCCAGTTGGCAGTCATTTCCCCCTCCTCTGTGCCACACATTCAATCTGGCCTCAAACAAACATGCAAAGGGCCGGGATAAGCTGGGATTGGAGAGGACAGAGTGACGATTTCAGGGAATCAGAGTTCAGGGTCGTTTTCAGACTTTGAGTACGAATTCAATGTTTTTTTCAGACTTTTTCCCGATGAGTTTATTATTGTGCAGTCGCGAGATATTTGCAATCTATGGTGGTCGACTACTTCCAGAAATCGACAAGAGCTGAATGCGACCAATACCAAATGCCCACACGCCAGCACTAGGAAAGTAGTTAACTCGAACGATTGTGGAACAGTACAAGCTCGGTCAGAATAGCTTGAGCTGCAACCATGGAGCTCACGGCCTGGCCGCCGCTCCTCTTGCTCATCACCCTCTCGCTCTCGCTCGCAGCCTCGCTCCTCTTCTTGCTCAGCAGCCGCCACGGCGTCGAGAAGAAGGCCACCGGTAAGGAGCTCCCCCCGGGCCCGCCGGCGCTGCTCTTCCTGGCCAAGTTCCTAGCGCTCCGGCAATCCATCTTCCACCTTGAGCCGCTCCTCCGCGAGCTGCACGAGCGCTACGGCCCCGTCATCTCCATCCGCCTCTTCCGCGCCCTCGTCTTCGTCTCCGACCGCCGCCTCGCCCACCGCGTCCTCGTCCAGGGCGGTGCCATCTTCGCCGACCGCCCGAGGCTGTCCGAGCCGGGCCTCCTCTTCTCCTCCGGCTCCCGCAACATCAACGCTGCGCCCTACGGGCCTTACTGGCGCCTCGTCCGCCGCAACCTCGCCTCCGAGGCGCTGCACCCGGCCTGCGTCAGCCAGTTCGCGCCCGCGAGGCGCCTGATGCGCGACACGCTCGTCCGCGACCTCCGCGCGCGCGGCGCCGGCGGCGACGCCGTCGAGGTGAGGACGCCTTTCCGGAACGCCATGTTCGACCTGCTGGTGTACATGAGCCTCGGCGCCAGGCTCGCCCCGGAGGTGCTCGACGAGATGCAGGAGATGCAGCTGTGGGTCGTCCGCACCATCACCAGCTTCCCCATCTTTTCCGTCTTCCCGGCGCTCACCAAGAGGCTCTTCCGCAAGCGATGGGAGGCGCACCTTGCCGTCCGCCGGAGGCAGGACGAGATCTTGCTCCCGCTGATCGAAGCAAGGCGGTCCGTTTCCGTGCCCCGCGGTGCCGATGACCCACCGTGCTACGCCGACTCACTTCTGGCGCTGCGCGTGGCCGACGAAGGCGGCCGCCCGCTCACGGACTCCGAGCTCGTCAGCCTCTGCTCCGAGTTCTTGAGCGGTGGCACGGACAGCACGGTGACCTCGCTGGAGTGGATCATGGGGGAGCTGGTGAACCATCCGGACATGCAAGCCAAGGTCTACGAAGAGGTCAGGAGCAAGCCGGAGCTCAGCGAAGGCGACCTGCAGGGGATGCCGTACCTGAAGGCCGTCGTCCTCGAGGGGCTGCGGCTCCACCCGCCGGCTCACTTCCTCCTCCCTCACGGCGTGCATAGCGACACGGAGATCGGCGGCTACAGGGTACCCAAGGGCGCGGAGGTCAACTTCCTGGTCGCCGAGTTCGGGCGCGACGAGACGGTGTGGGCGGCGGCGCGGGAGTTCCGGCCGGAGCGGTTCCTGGACGGCGGCGAGGGATGCGGCGTGGACATCACGGGTAGCAGAGAGATCAAGATGATGCCCTTCGGAGCGGGCCGCAGGATGTGCCCGGGGTACACGCTCGCCATGCTGCACCTGGAGTTCTTCGTGGGGAGCCTCGTGAGGGAGCTGGAGTGGCTGCCGGCGGCGGACGGGGAGGAGGTGGACATGACCGAGGTGCTGGATTTCACCACCCTCATGAAGAATCCCCTCCGTGTTCGCGCCATCCCAAGGACTTGAAGCTACGTATACGTCTCATACATGCTGTTCAGCGTCAGAGTCAAACTCTGAACTCCGAAGGAAGTTAAAATAAAGAAGTCCATGATGCGGTGTCTATAGTTAAATTCGAAAATACTACATAGTAGTCGTTCTAAAGAAAATAAGCTCTATGACATTTAACCAAACATCTGCTAGACGTGGTGTCCGTAATAGAGGTCATTCATCCATCGGCGGCAGAGCGTACTTGGTACAAACAGCTCCTGGGCTAACGGCGCCGTTGTAAAGGCGAGCGAGCGCGTCGGTGCTAGTTGCGAACGTCCCGTAATGCCCCTGTGACGGCTGAAGAGGTACATCAACGGCGACGAAGGTTGAGGGTGTAGATGCAAAATAATGGGGAGAAGGGGCAAAGTAGAAGGAAACAGAACCCGGAAGGAGCAGGGTGTCAGAGTCCTGCGTGTCTGCTATCCGCACTCCTGCAAAACCCCCCACCTTGTCTCCAATTTCTGGGAGAAAGTACATCTAAACCGCTCGGCGGACCAATATAGGCCCATCTTCGGTGACACAACACGTCTGGGTCGCGCGGTCCTAACGTATGCGAGCGATTTAAGGTTTAAGGGACTACGTTCGAGTTGCCCTAAGAGCATCCTCAATAGACGATGTAGATGCAAAAATAACTAACTTTTGCATCTATGAGGCCAAAAAACCACCTTCAAAAGACGATGTAGATGCAAAAAATAATATCTCCACCTACAGAAGATGTAAAATACAACATCCGGAGATGTAAATTTGCATCTCCACCTACAGGAAATGTAAAACTGGCAGCCGCATGCCAACCGTCCAACCGTCTTCATTTTTACTTCTGTCTGCCTGCCCGCCGGTGTTTTTCGCCCTAAAATGCGTCGCCCCCGCCCGTCGGCCCCTCCCAGTCCCCATCGTCGGCCGCGCTGTCGTAGCCCCCGATGACCCGCCGATTCGAGTCCGTCGTGCTGACGATCGCCCTCCTCCGCCGCTAGCGATTTGTGCACGATAACGCCACCATCGTCGCTCGTTCGTCCATGCTCGACTCCCTCACGACCTCACGGCCTATCCCTGCCACCCGCCGCGCGGCCCTAGCTGCCGAGGACCCACTAATTTGAGTACGCCCTGCCAATGACCGCGCGGCCGATTCGTAATATCACCGGAGCTCCGGTGCAACCATAGCAGCTCATGGCCGCCTTCCCTGGTAGTTGTTGTCTGCCGCCGGAGCTAGTAGGGCAGCCACGCGACCACATCAACCTGCAAAGCCGGCGGTTTCTCGATCGTCGCCGCCACCGATGCACCGTCGCGAGCGGAGTCCTCTGGCAGCCGCACAGCTGTAGAGAGGTTGTTGAAGCAGCAACCGCGCACCCCAGACGGGCTTTGTGCTGCCCATCAACGCTCTGATCCGCCGTCGGCCGGTTTCTTCCACCTCACACGCAACGTGTTTGATAAAATTATTTATTGGAGTAGGAAGTTTACATCATTTATTAGAGTTGGAGTTTTACCTCACAAATAAACATCATCCGTTGGAGTTGGCTCCTTTTTGATGATGTAAAAAGCGTTTTTATCATATCTTTTTTACATCTCCAAATTTACATCATTTATTGAAAGTGCTCTAAATCTAGTAATTTCATTCCCGCAAAATGAAAATTTAGTTATTTCAGACGCGATGTACAAGTGCGGCAATCCCCCTCGCCCTCTCTGCGACGCATGTAATCCCCGAGCACAAACGAGCTCTTAGCAAAAAAGACTGAATTCGCAAAAAAAAATAAAGCAAAAAAAGACTGGGATAGACTAGGATTAGAGAGGACACGGTGGCAGTTTCAGGATTTGGATATCAGAGTTTGATTTAGACTGGAAGTACAAATTCAAGATCTATCTCAGACTTTTCGCCAGGTTAAATGATTCTTCAGACTTGTCAATGACGGCTATGAATACGTAACCTGAAGTGTACATACGTTGGTTTCTCTAATTAGCTCCACCCGAAGGGAGCACTACGGGTCAACAGCTCCGACCACGACAGGACTAGCACAGCTGAAGTACTCCGTTGGTCCCATAATATAAGAACATTTTGAATGGAGGCGGACGAGTGGCACTCGGCCACGACGCACACTGAGACCTGTGTCATTGAGTTTCTGCATTGGAATGGCTGCATTAAAGGCAGAATGAATTTGCTAGTACATATACATATCAAATACTGGATGATACACTGTGATTTATGTCCTCTGCACACGTAGAGTCAATATTCTCAATAAATGTCACCTGCATTTGCATTCAAAAAAGTACGGTGTTAGTTATAAATGTAGCAATTAACACCATATTTTCGTTGGATGGAGATGAATAATTTATGTTAGATAATTTTCTTTTAAAAGAAAAACCCGTTACGTGAGAAGCTGATACTTACACAAACACGAGTTAAGCTCATTTGAGCAGGTTTGTCTCCCAGATAAACCAAACACGGTAAGTTCTAAATCTTGTTATCTATTAAGGAATATCAATCCAAGTATTGTTCTTCTTTTAGATGACTCTGATCTTATAGGGGGCGTATAGGGCATCAAGTGTTAGTTCATTAGTGACAAAAGAATGTAGTACTAAATTGCTAATGAATGATTGTGGTTGGAGTTTAGTGTGTTGAGGAAGAAACATTACCGCATGAGTAGTAAATGAAGTGTACAACCAGAGGTTGGCGGTTACATCGCGTACATGTGATAGATGCATGGTGGGACCAGAGTTAGAGCACATACATTAAATTCTTAGCTTTCTTAGAATAGGATAATACCTGAGATTATTATAGAAACTGTTTCTTGAATTATTCTCATGAGGTACTCAGTTTCTCAGTTAACAGAAAAGAAAAATAAATATGAAATATGTTAGAAAATCTCTCAAATCTAATTTGATAATTTCACATGAATTAGTATCGTAAAATATTAAGTTCGTAGAAATGTGTGATTTGTGAAATGGCTTTTAACTTTGAGACGAAAGAGTTGAAGGAAGATGAAACGGGATAGACGGAATCAATGAGAAAGGCATTAACTGATGATGTGATCATTGCTTGAGTAAATGTAGCTTTAGTTGTTGGATGTTGGCGGCTAGAGCACGAGTAGGGTGGGCCAGTGCATGCAGAGAATATATTGTTATACTCCCTCCGGTCCATTTTACTTTGCATATTAGGTTTGTTTGAAGTCAATCTCATTCAACTTTGACCAAGTTTATATAAAACATTATTGACATTCACATAACAACATCAATATCATTAGATTCATCTCTAAATAGATTTTTCATATTATATTTATTAGATATTATAGATGCTAATAATTTCTAACATAAACTTGGTCAAACTTAGCAAAGTTTAACTTTCGGCAAATCCAATGTGCAGAGTAAAAAGGACCGAAGGGAGTACATCTCTAATTCAAAACATACATGTAACAAAAATGATGAATACATATAGTGATGTGAATCCCAATGCATATTCAATGATGAGATATCGTGGGCTGCGCCCGCAGGTGCTCCTATGCAATTTCGCGCTTTGAACACTAGCGTAGTGTTAAAAACGCTTTATATTATGGGATGAAGGGAGTATTTTTTTGGCACAGTTTTTTTCTTCAGGTAGGGCCAAAGGAACCGATTTCCGAAAAAGCCTAAAAGAGTAATTCTTTTGTCGAAAAGAAATCAAACGAATTTTGACTTATATAGTTCCTTGTGTAAAAATATATTCAATTTCTAACCTATTTCATACACGAACTTGATGCGTGCTCTCTAGCGGTCAGTCTGCTATGCATCTTCCAAAGTCGTGGGATTCCCTAAAAAAAGAAGTCGTGGGGAGTTGGCCGGCGTCGGACCCCACTCCGTCTGTGTGCCTGCGTGTCTTTCCTCTGCGGCCGTCAACTCCATGTCCATCCCATCGCATCTTTTGAATCTTGCTACGCACACCATGAAACTTGGACGATGCAGAGACGATGGATTAAATCTAGCCGGAGACATGGTGATTGACAAGGGCATCGGCCGCTGGATTCAAGTGTCGTCCATAGATCGGCCACCTGTGTCGTGCATGGAGCAATTTCGCATCTTTTTTCCCCTCCATCAACTGCATGCCGTCGCCGCACCTGCGCGGAAAAAGTCCAAAACAAACCTTGAATTTATAGGTAAAAGTTAAACCAAATTCTGAACTCTCAATCCCTAAAATCAGCACACCAAACTCTCTAATCCCGGTCTATTTTAAACCTTGGTAGGACTTCGCCGGTATTTCTGAATTGGGCCGGCCCAATAGCGCATTCGCTCACGTGCGCGCACTAATTTGTTTTTTCTTAGTTTTTTCTTTTACGTTTTCGTTTTTATTTTTATTTTTCCCACATGTCTAATTTTACTCAGTATGTAATGTGCATTTTTAAAGCATACATTAAATAATTGATAAACTTTTGACATTTTAAAATACATTATGGACATTTTCAAATTAAATATTTTCAAAACTTTTTTGAATACATGGTAATATTTTTTCAAATACAAGTTTTTTTCTCTTAAAGACAATACATATTTTATAAAACTACACGTACATGGATCAACATTTTTAAATTTGCATACACTTTTTTCAAATACATGTCACGTATATTCTGTTAAGGTTATGACACATTCTTTTCCAACATGACAAATTTGCATACATTTTTTTCAAACACGTATACGTTTTCAATACTTGTTTGCCCCTAAATTTTTTTTTCAAAGTTCGACGCTTTGGTTTCTAATTAAGTATTTCGGCCTCTTATTATGGCAGTCATAGTCGCCTGGTGTAGTAGCTAGCGAAATCAGGTCAACCATACTAGGTCCCAAGTTCGACTTCACGGAATTTTTTCTCTTTTGGAATTATTACATTGCGCGTTAAGAAAAAGAAAGAAAAAACTTTTACGGCACGTGATTGGGAAACAATTACGAAATAATTTATGTAATTCCAAAAACGTTATTAAAAAAATGTGTCACAATTCTGAAAATTCAAAACATTTTTCATAGGATATAAATACTGTTGGAATTCTGGACATTTTTTGACGAATGCGATTTTTTTTTAAATCGCGAACATTTTTTTAAAAATGTGAACAGAATTTCAGAATTGCAAATATTTTAAAAAAACACAAAATGAATTGAATTCGTGCCAAAAATTACAAAACGGGTACAGTTTTAGCGTCTGAACAATTTTGGAAATTTTTTTTTGAGCAAAAAGCTAAGCTTTATTCATCAGTTGGTATTGCTACCGGAATTACAGAAGAGTCATGCGGTAACCCCAGCCAAATATGTCGGCCTTGAGCCAACTTTACAGCATGCCTAGCTAGTTTATGAGGCTCAACATTTGAGGCTCTTGATTCAAACTTAAAACAACAAGAACTAAAAAAAGGTTGCCACGAGTTTATCTCTTTCACCACTCCACCATAGTTTCCACCTGATTTTCCTTCGATATGCTTCACTACCTCTTGACAGTCCGATGCAATCACCAAATTCTGGAGCCCCAGATCTTCAGCAAGAGATAAGCCTTCCCTGCATGCAATAGCTTCAAGAGTAGGCGGGTCTATTAATCCTCGTATGACAAACGCCGAGGATCCCAGATAGTCTCCATTGCTGTTCCTGCATACCGCCGCCACTGCGCCAACTCCACGAGAAACCCCAGCATCCACATTAATCTTGGCGCTTCCTGGTGTAGCCAAAATCCATTTCCTCGGCACTGCCGTAACTGAATTAGTTACATGGTTCTAGGCTCGGTTCTCCTCCTGTTCTAGCTCTGAGAGAAAGTGAGTAATAAACATATATGTCGACAAAGGGCTTTGGTTTATACCTTCATGTATCGGTTTCCGTCTCGCCCACCAAATGGCCCAGAGGGTAACTACTACTTTGATGAACTTTTCATGAGTGAGTTTCTCGATCATGGTAAATAACCACCTCCTCGCATTATGTTCCGTGTTGCTCCGCAACTCCTCAATCAACTCCTGATCAACTAGTGCCCAAACACAGCGAGCTGCAGTGCAATCCAGCAGGCTATGCTTCCATGAGTCCGGAGTTCCGCAGATAGCGCATGTGCATCTCGTAGTCATGTTATGGTGCATTCTGACGTCCTCTGTTTGGATGGACTGGCGTGCAAGCCTCCACAAGAAAACCCTGATCTTAGCAGGTACAGAGGTTTTCCATAGCCCAACCCAAGCGGACTCATCCTCTCTGCGATTAGATGTCATCGGGCGTGATTCAAGCCAATCCTCTCGCCTCTTCTTGGTTTCAACTATCATGCGATAGCAAGACCGTACACTGAAGATACCTGATTTCTCAAACATCCAGGACCAGTAGTCCGCCACATTCCTTAAACAGATCGGGATCTGAAAGATTGCCTGTGCATCAAACGGCAGAAACACTTGATTTACAAGCTCCATATTCCATCGTGCATTCACTGAAACGATTTTGGAAATGTGTGAACATTTTTTAAGCTTCATGAATTCTTGTTGCGTTATATTGGGCCGGCCCAAATCTTGTCTGCGAGAGTAACTGGTTATCCCGGCCGGGATTGTAGTATTCCCAGTGTGTCAAACAGGTCTAGGGTCTAAAATAGACCGGGATTACAAGTTCAGAATGTCAATTTCCGAGATTCAAAGTTCAGGGTTTGATTTAGGTTTTGTCTACAACTTCAAGGTTTAGTTTGGACTTTTTCCCACCTGCGCGCATGCCGTCTGCATGCATGCATGCTGCTGAACTCGCCGGGCCATACTCATCGATCCACCTCGTCCCCTCCATCTCCGATCGGTGCCATGCACGGGATTGTTGATTCTTGAATATATCCTCGCGCCAACTCAAACACCTGCTCACCTCCTACCTCGGATCCTTTCTCTCCGCCGGCGACTCAATTCCGTGGCAGCAAGCCATTCTTCTTTCTTCTTTCTTTGTTACCACACCTTTTTTTACATCTTCAAACTTACATCATTTATTGGAGATGCTCTAAGTTCAAGTTGCCAATGCATGGGTGCTTAGATGAGGTACTAAGCACATTAAATAGCTTAGCAACTATACTCCCCAATGCATAGATGCTTAGCTTATCGTTGCTAAGCTTGCTTCATTTAATGATTTAGCAACTAAAGCTCTTCATGTATTGGTGGGCTTCCTTTCTTTAAATGTTTTGCGTAGGTTCACGCGCTTAGCATTGTTTCTTCCTGGGATCACCACACTCATCTCTCTCCTCTTTAATAACTTGTCACATCAGATTTTTTGCCTACGTGGAAGGCTTAGCACTTGTACAAGGTGGAGCATTGGGAGGGGTCTTAGGGGACGGGGATGGGTGTCTTTTTAACCCCGCGGGGCTGCTATTGGGTAAAGTATAAACCTGACACGTTTCGTGGGTTTAAACCCGTTTCAGCAATACCCGAACCCAAAACCCGCCATCCCCGTCAAAATATACTACACTAAGTGTGTTGGGCTATTCAGCCTCGACCACACACTGGCCCACCCAGCATCCCCGCTCCCAGCCCCAAATCCACACCCAGGCACCCAACCCCTACCGCCAAGTCTCGGCCTCACAGAGATAGTCGCTCCCCGCTCCGGTAACCTCTCTCTTGCTCGATCCCATCTCGCCTCCTGGAGTCCCTCTCTCACTTGATCCCATCTGCAGAGGCGTTCCACCGAGGTGCCACCCTCCACAGTCCATGTCTCCTCTCATTCCCAAGGGGCATTGTGGCTGCCGCACGTCACAAGTCAAGAGAAAGGCCTCCGTCACCGGCGCCGCTGCAGCCGCCTTCGTCTCTCTGCTACTATGTTCGCTTAAATATGCCATTTTCTCCGTGGGTTTAGAAAATTCAATGGGTTTAGGGGACTGGCAAAAAGCTAGCTCCGCGCATGGTCACGGGGATAGGGACGGGTTTGTGATTTTCCTATAGTGATGGATTTGGGGAGGCAAAACCCGATAGGTTTGGTCCCGGTTGCCATCTTGACTTTAAGTCCAGTTATTTCAGACGCTGTGTACAAGGGCGGCAATCCCCCTCACCCTCTCTGCCACACATGCATTCCCCAAGCACAAACGAGCTCTTAGCAAAAAAAAAAGACTGGGATAGACTAGGATTAGAGAGGATAGGGTGGCAGTTTTCAGGATTTGGATGATGAGGGTTTGATTTAGACTGGAAGTACAAATTCAAGGTCTGTCTCAGACTTTTCTCCATGGTAAATGTCCAGCTTTGATTCTTCAGACTTGTCAATGACGGCTATAAATACCTAACCTGGAGTGTACATATTGTTAGGAATTAATTAGCTTTATGTTTAGGCTAATTAGGCATATCCTTAGAATATTCTATGTAGCAGTTTAGATACTGCGTTGTCCAAACGCTGTTCGCAGCGAACCGTCACTGCGTCGTTCGGAATGGACGCAACTACTGTAACCGGCATGTAATCACGACTGTTCAGGACATATAAGTACCTGCAGTCACTATCAATGAAATCAATCTATTCACTTCGATCTTTCTGTTTCTCTTCACGTTATCATGCACGCATCGCTCTAGTACAGAGAGAATAGGCAAAAGGAGAGAAGAAAGGTAAGAAGAGATGGATTCTTTGTCGGACCTTGTTTTCGCTTTCGCTCGATTTGTGGCCAGGGAACATCGAGGCTTCCGTTTTCCTCGCCGGACTTCCGGTCTGGCCGCTGCTCGTCGCCGGAACTTTGGACACCGCCATCAGCGTCACCGGAACAGGAATGGTGGCCTCCACCGCCGCAATGCGCCATACCGTGCTCCTCCTCGTCGCTACTGTCCTGGTGGTGGCCTCCTTCGCCGCCACGCCCATCGCCAGCGCCTCCATTGTGGTCACCGCCGGGCGCACCGCAGCAACTCCCCTGGAGCGCCAGGACCAAGTACCAGGGCGAATGCGCCCAGGGAAGAGGTTCTGGTCATGCCCCAAGGGGCTGCTGCCGCACCAAACGCTGTCGACGAAGAGGTTGCTGCAGGGGTCGGGATTGAGTACAAGGATGAGGCCTCTGCCTCCAACATCACCACGGATGCCGCGGAACTGCCGCCTCCTCCGCCGGTGTACGCACCCATGGAGTAGCTGCTCGCCGGACCAAGCGTCGGATGGCTCGTCGATGACCCAGACCGCTACTTCTCCGACGAGGAACTCGCGGCGCCGCCTCCGCCGATGTACTCTTGCCCAGGCTACTGGTACGGGTCGGGCCTCCCGTCCCCGACGCCGTCTGACGAGGATCTGGAGCACTTCAAACCACCGGGCTACGATCCACTGCCGGAATTCTCCTCACCGCCGGCTGTAGTTCCTCTGGACGCGCTCAAGCCCCGGCTCGTCATCAACCTCCTGCCAAAGGTGAAGACGGAGGAGATCGAGGCCGCTGCGCCGACGCTCGCTCTCCCAGCACTCCGCGACCTCAACCTCCCTACAGGAGATGTGGAGGAGGAGGAGCACCAGGAAGTAGCGCCGCCATCCGCACTCCCGACGCCCTCGCCGGAAGCCCGGGTGCTACTCTGCCGCTTTGCATCCACCATGGCTGGCCGCTCCACTGGAATCCGCGTCAGCACCTGGTCGCCCAAGGCACTCGGCCTCACCGGCGGTGTCGCAGATCTCCGCCTCCACGAGGCCGACCCCCAACTCCCCTCCTCCTCTGCGGAGGGGCCGCTCCGCCGCCGATGGAGCCGGTTGTAGGCACCGGCGAGGAGCAAAAACAGTCACACAACTAATTTGGGAGCGGAGGCGTTTGATTTGGGTCATGCCCGATCCACCCACTCCTCGATCCTTTTTGACCATGTCTAGTGCTCCAAGCAGTGCCGACACAGGCCATGGACCAAAACAGGTGATGGCTTCTCGCCCCTCGTTGGTTACCCCAAGTGGAAGGTTTGAGATGCAGTGTAGCGGAAGTTTTCCCTTGGCAAAGATACCAAGGATCGATTTCCCTGAGACTCCCAGTTTCAACAAGAAGGTGTCAACTGCTAACGGCGCCAGATATATTAGCAATCAACGTGGACCTGCACACAGATACAAATAACTTTGCTCCCAACGAGTACAGAGAGGTTGTCAATCTCTTCGGCCTTGTAGTTTACAAAGGATCAAACGCAAGTGATAATAGTGATAGGTAATGCTGCAATAGTAAGTAAAAAGCGTAAAGTAAATAGTGGATGTGATCAATGATGGTAATATGGACCGGGGTCCCATGATGTTCACTAGTGATGTCTCTCTCCCAAAAGACGATAAAACAGCTATGTGAGGTAAACGAATTACAGCTGGGCAATTGACAGAATTATGTGCGCAAACCAATGCTAACTATGTTACAATAAAGGTAGAGGTTCAAAGCATGGGCGGTACGCCAAGGCAAGTAGACTGAAATCCATCTACATCTACTACTAATCATCCACCTTGAGATATCTATCCAAAACATCTCGCTGGTATTAACTTGCGAGTCCCACCCATAGTGTAAACTCAAAGCAACAGACAACTTCATTAAAAGAACTTTGCGTAAAGTAAACAATCCTTGCACCCACGGGCACAAGCACCGTTGTTTTCCCCCTTGTGGCAACAGCACATCCCCTAGACTCATGTTTCTGTCACTCAAGCTAGTCATCGAGGAGCATGAACCCACAATCAAGCATAACGTTCCCTCTTGGAGTCACTACCTACTACTTGGCCAAAGCAATAAATAACAACGGGGAACATGCAAGAATTACTTACGAACATAAATATAAAAGAGGTAGATCAAATATATTACTCAAACACAATCTGAACATAATCTCACAATCCATAGGATCCCAGCAAACTCATCATAGCAACAGCATAAGGATTACATATGTGCCTCGATCATGTAGGGCAGCTCACGAGGACTAATTAGTGAAGCACAAGAACGAGAGGAGAACATCACATAGCTACTGGTCATGGACCCATGGTCCAAGGGAGACTACTCACAACTCATCCGGGAGGCGTCCATGGTGGTGGAGAAGCTCCCGGTGGTGATCCTCCCCTCCGGCAGGGTGCCGGGAAGAGTTCTCCTGGTGCTCCCGATCTTGGAAGCGGCGGTGGCGGCGGAACAGAGATGAGATCGCGAAAAAGGGTTCCCGTCTCGAGGGTTTCGGGACGTGATATAAATATATGCCAAAGGGGAGCATCAGCGGAGGCTCGGGGGGGCCAGGCGCCCCCCGGCGCGGCCAGGGGGGCCCGCGCCATCAGGGCGCCTGGAGCCCTGGTGGCCCCCCTCCGGCTGTCCTTTGGCAGCTGGGAAGCTTCTGGAACGCTGATTTTTTATATAATTTTTCCGGGATTTTTCCGGCAGTTCTCGTAATGGGAAAACCTGAAATACAAAAACAGCAGAAAACAGAAACTGGCACTGGGGTGCACTAAGTTAATAGGTTAGTCCAAATATGATCAAAAGTGTATGGAAGTGTATAAATATCATAGCAATATCACCCAAAAGAGGCATGGAGCAAGCAGAAATTATAGATACGTTTTGGACGTATCAACATCCCCAAGCTTAATTCATGCTCGTCCTCGAGTAGGTAAATGATAATAAGAATAATTTCTGTGGTGACATGCTATTAACCATATAAGGATTTTTCATAGTCATATGACAAAATCTTACTGAGACAATGAATCTGTAGTAATTAAGTTGCCTCATGAGAAAATCACAAAGAACTGAAAGTTTTACAACATGATATTGAAACATCAAATAGATTTGTAATGATCATGATGTGCAAATATGATAAAGTGATATCTCGCTTGCCCCCTTTAGTGAAGCAAAACATAAATGCAGGGGCACCTCCAAGGTTTAAGTGATGACTAGATACAATGATTTCAAAATAAACGATATCATAATCATGCAAAAGGCAATGCTACTTTGGGACAATGCACATTACACTCAGAATGACAATCATGCTCTCAGTAGTTGGTGCTTTAAAAGAAGGTGGAGACTCTCGAACCGTGGCTTTTGTTGACAAGGTTGAAAACCCGTAGTCGGAAACAAAGACAAAGCATGTACCAGAGCTCTTGGTTTTAAAAACAGAGGTAATAATAATAATTTTTTTCTTAGATCATGCATGTTTCGTCAATGAATGCTAGCAGATAACTCAATTACTTCTTGAGAGGGACAAGTTTCGAGGAACGGCTCCCGAATGAGGACCATCACATCCTCTTAATCTCCTTTGTTTATCACTGCTAAAGTTTTCTGATTTCTCATGAACAAAGCGTGAAGGAGGGTTTGTTTGTTATATTAATTTTGAGCCGGGCGCACTCAATGCCAGTTCCTTCTCGTGTTATGGGTTTGCACATTATACATGCAATCCCGGGGTGAAGCTTGTCCAACTTAAAAAGATCATGAATTAACTACTACTTCCTCATGGACTTAAAACAGAGGCACAAAATAGGAATGCGTTTTTTTCTTTTTCTTTGAATAATTTAGAGATGGTACATGAAAGTCTCCGTTAGGAATGGCAGGTAAATACCATGTAGGAAGGTATGGTGGACTCATATGGCATAACTGGTTTAAAGGAATTTGGATGCACAAGCAGTCAGTCCGCTTAGTACAGGTGGAGGTTAGCAAAAGACTGGGAGCGACCAACTAAGAGAGCAATGACGGTCATAATCATGCAAAGCGACAAAGCAACATTGAATCAGGCATGGTAGTTATATCGCTACTCAGAAATAAAAGATCATCAAGGCTTGACAGACTTTCTTACAGTCTTAAATATGCGTGAGCATACGCCAAGTCAATCAAAATAAATTCTTGAAGGAAGATATTACTAAACCATACCACATCATAGGCAAAAAAATCATGTTGGTACTCCAATAACACATTGGAAACCCCCCAGCTATTTGAGACTAACCATAAGAAAACATGAACTACTAAGCACCATTATGCACGTAGCATCTTTATCATAGACATACCAACCAATGCAACGGAAGCAAACTCTCTTGATAAGATAAGCATGATAACTAAAGAGAGTTCAAGCAACCAACTAAACAAAAGCTCTCTAAAAAGATAAGCATGAAAACTAAAAGCTAAGCATGATAGGGGTGCGGATTTTCAGAGGCCGAGCCACAGGTAGGCCGGTATCTTGTGCATTGGTTTGGGCCTTGGGATGTGCACCCCCGTCAGTGTGTGGCAGGCCTATGGAGTGAAATACAGCCTGCGATACGGCTAGTGAATGTGTAGGCGTATTGTGTGCGGCCCATCCAAAGTGTCTGTCCCCGTGCGTCGTTGGCTTGGACCAAGTTTAGGGCCCATGTTCGGTCCATCGCAACAGCACATGTGAGGGAATCTTGTCCAACACACCCCCTCTCATGGCTGGGGTGCGTGGGATAAACCAGAGCCACGCACCGGGTCGTCTCATCCATCCCAATCTGCATCAGTTCATTGAACAACGCCCCCTGTGCTGTTGCGTCGCCGGCGAGATGTCTACCAATGGTGTCGAGATTGACGGGTACGTTTTGTTCTCCCTCCGGCCACCCGTCTTTGGTACTAACCGGCACACATTTGGGGGATTTCTCACCGAGTTGGCTACTCCGTCGATACACAGTATGTGTGCTGCGTCCGGTGCGAGGAGCAGTTCCGTCTTCCCATTGGAGTCTCAGGATTCCATGAGAATCCGAGAGGACGTGTTCGCTGTCGCCGGTTCTGCTCGTCCGCCCGTGGATGCAGTTGTGGGAGAGGTGTGCTCTGAAGCTACCAGCGGCTGGACGCGCAGGTCAGTGAAAATCAATCCCCTCTTCTTTTTTCTCTGATGATGTGCAGTCTTAGATCTGTACCCTGGGTACGTTCTTAGTTACAGGAAGCTTTTGGTTGTGCTAGAAATTAGAATAGCAGCCCCTTTGCAGTCAGGCTGTTATATCTGTTGTCGTTGGGGTTCATGAAGGATTACCGTATTTGTTAGGTTCCCAGGCACCTAATTCTTGGAAGTGAAGTATTTGGATTTCCTATACTGAATTTGTTCATGAGCCACTAGGATTTGATTACTGAAAGCCTTTGATGTTTGATTAGTTTCTGAATTTGTTCTGTCGGTTACTGATCGCTTTATTGGATTACATAGTTGATTATTTTTATCTAGATCTCAGCTTATTTAGTCTAGATTATGCTAAGGGCTAGTCTATTGGTGGTTGAGAATCAGGAATAGAGAAATATGGGGTTTCCTAAACTGAATTTGATCATGAAACTTTGGGATTTTGATTTCAGAAAGCTTATGAGGATTGATTACTTTGAGGAAATTGTTCTGCTTTTATTGGTCACTGTATTTTACAACAGCGTATTAGGCTAGGTGATGGTTTGGAGTTCTTCTGTTGACGGTTGATAAACTTGAAACTGCCTCTCCCGAATATGATATAGCCACTGTTTTCCTCCTGATATCTTCATGTGGCTATTAATGTACTTCAAAGATGCAAAGATTTTCATTAGTTGTTCTCATGTGTGTCGTCTCCTGCGGAGATGATTATGCAGGGTCAGGGTTGGAAAATCTCCCGAGGAGAGGGAGATGAATCCAAATAGGATCTCAGCTCTGGAATTGTCTGTCCGCGCTTATACAGATAAGAGGGATGGACCTGTTGTGTACCCAAGCATTGGTACAAGCGTTGACTCATTGGATGAAGCTTATGAATTCTATAATCTATATTCGTGGGAGTGCGGTTTTGGTGTTAGACTTGCCAAGAGCAGATTGAATGTTGACAGGAAGAGATGCATGCAAGAGATTGTGTGCGCTTGTGCGGTATGTTAATTCAAAAACTACCAAACTATTCGCGTCATTAGCTGACTGAATGTTATCTCATGATAGATGGACTGACGACGTTTCTTCTTTACATTTTAACTTTGCAGGGGAAACCATTGAGGGAAAACAGCCGCTCGTCCAGATGCGGATGCAATGCTATGATCAGGCTGCTGCGGTCAAATGACAAAGGATGGTACATAGCAGAACACAAAGATGACCATAACCACCCGTTGACGTTGACGTGTGGCCAGAAGATGCACTGGAAGTCGCATAAGCATATAGACAGATACACAAAGGACCTAGTGAAACAGCTGAGAGACAACAATGTTGGTCTTGGAAAAGTGTTCAGCATTGTTGGCAGTTTTTTTGGGACAGTGGATAATGTGCCATTTACCAAGAGGTGTTTGAAGACTCTTTGCCGGAAGCTGAACAAAGAGTAGTCTGACATGGATGCAGTCAAGACGATGGCGATTCTAGCCGAGATGAAAGCTAATGATCCTGACTTCAATTACACAGTACAAGTGGATGATGAGAGCAGGGTTAAAACACTAATGTGGGTAACAAGCAGAGGTTTTGACCAGTACAGGTGTTTTGGAGATGCAATCACATTTGATACAACGTACCGCACTAATCTGTATGACATGCCATTTGGGCTGTTCGTTGGTGTAAACAACCACTTCCAAAGCATAATTTTTGGTGGTGCCATGATGAGAGACGAGAAAGAGGACACATTCAAGTGGATATTTAAAGAGTTCGTCCGTATGGTTGGCGGGAAACACCCACAGACAATCCTTACTGGTTAGTACCTCTATCGAGCTCTGCTGCTTACCACTTTATGCACATAGTTGTTTATTTTTCTGTAAAAAGGATATATCTAACCTACTGAATGGGCGCCCCCCTGAATTAATGCAGATCAGGCACGGGCGATGGAGCTGGCTATTAAGGCAGAACTACCCAACATGGTGCACCGTTGGTGCAAGTGGCATGTTTTGAAGAAGGCAAAGGAGTCGATGGGTGTGCTATGGAGCAAGAACAGTGAATTTAAATTGGAGTTCCACAAACTAGTCCATCACATGATCATGGAGGAAGAATTTGAAGCTGGTTGGCATGAGATGCTGGAAAAGTACTCCTTGAAGAAGCATCAATTCTTGACACAGATATATGAGGTGCGCCATAAGTGGGCAAAGCCATATTTTAGAGGAGTGTTCTGTGCAAAAATGACTAGCACGCAACGGAGTGAGAGTGCTAATCACATGTTGAAGGGTTACGTGCCGCCAGGGTGTCCTATGCACCTGTTTTTGAAACAATTTCAGAAACTCCAGTTCGATAGGGAGTCGGAGCAGAGCTTCCAGCAGAAGAGGACATTACTGGTAATTTTTTCCTCTGCATCTGCTATAACAGTTGTGCATGCTATAGATTGTCTGTTATAGATGGTGCCAATAACTAATGTGTGGTAGTTTTGTTTGCAGAGTGGTGTGTCACTTAGACTTAACTTACCCATAGAGAGGCATGCTAGCAAGGTGTACACCAGAGCTATGTTTGAGAAGTTTGGTGAAGAACTATACAAATGTGGTGCATATGTATTGGATGAGATTGTAGCGAGGATGGTTTACAAATCAACACATGTAGATGCTGCAGCCAGAGAGAAATGGAGTAAGGTTGAGTTCACGATTGAAGTGGATGATGAAGAGAGTTTTTTCATATGTGAGTGCGGCATGTTTGAACACTCTGGTTTGGTTTGTTGCCATTCATTGCAGGTGAACATTTACATCTTTTGTGTAGTCTGTTCGTTCTCGATAGCGGAAATACATGCTTGTTTCCAAACGAGCACTAGTGGAATGAAAACGATTTACTATTTTGTATGCAGGTTATGGTCCACTTCCGCCTGTCGAAGATACCAGAGAAACATATAATGAAACGCTGAACAAGAGATGCAAATGATGTTTTGCCTGCACATTTGGTCCGATACCAGAAAGACAGAGGGCCTCCTTCCAGCGATACATTCAGACATCACACAATGTACACGAAGGCATTAGAGTGTGTGCTGCTTGGTGATAGCAATGTTAGGTGCTATGATGTTTTCATGACCATGATGAAGGAGGTGCAAGCCACTCTATTGCCATTAAGCGCCGAGAAGGATGGGATGGGGCTAGTAGAGAGGGAGCAACAAATCAGGTTTTAGTTCAGAAGCAGCCAGAGCGGCTTCAGGTCCAAGGGTGCAGCACCAGGCTTGCCTGTGATGGTGAATCAAGTTGTTCAGCGATCGCTGGGCAGCAGAATAAACGCCCGAGAGGCAGACCTACGACTAGCCGAGAAAAAGCTCCTTACGAGCAACATTTGAAGAGATCGAGGTTTTGCACGATTTGCAGGGGGCAAGGTCACAAATGCACAACTTGTCCAGAGAGAGGTGACGTGCCGAAAATGCCAAGGAAATTGCCGAAGTGTACAAATTGTGGTGTTCTTGGGCATCGGCGCAATGCTTGTGGCACGAGGAAGTCTGGACCTTTTGAACCAAACTTTCTCTAAGGAAGTTGAACCGTTCGCCGCGTCGAGACTGTTTCCTTGTCACGACTGCCTTGTTGTGCGACTATCGTGGTGTCGTTTGCACTCTGTCGACACCTAAGAATTCTTTTATTATTGATGTTATGATCATTCCTGTGTTGGTTTCGTTTTAGAACTTGCTTAATTTTTTCATGCTTTTGTTGTTTTCATTTGGGACCCATTTCTTTTCCTATGCTTGTGCTGGGTATGCTGGAGACTAGGTTGGAACTGTTAACGTGACGATGGCTCGATGAGCTTGCATTTTCGTTGGGTTTGACCGTGTCCTTTGGCCAACCTCATCTTAAAAAAAGTTAAAATAATTTTGATCTTGGTAATCTATGGCTCCTATGTGTACATGACTAGGAATCCAAACAAAAAACAGCTCCAATAATTCTGATATCGCTGATTTATGGCTTCCATGTGTACATGACGAGGAATCCTGACAGGTAAGCAAGCAGACGTGTGTTGGTGAACGACGAATTGACAGGGCCACTATCCTAGCTTTGACTAGGCCCATCCATTACAGCGTGACTCCCGGGTGAGCACGCCTGTTCTGACGGACAAAGATGTGCCTGGCGATTGGTACATGCATTGAATGGCCGCGCCCTCTCTTGATTGGGGAATTGCTAACTACAAGAACAGGTATGGCATGCGATGAATGTGGCTGGCCGTGGCATCAACCTATGTTTTTCGTTAGCAAGATCCAAATCATCAGAGATGGGTATTTGGTTATTTGGTTTTTCGTGAGTGGTACATAGAAAATACTCGCTTAAAAAAATGGGTTACTAACATGGAATTGTGATGTGCGTGTGTGTTGATCCGGTAGTTTGCCTCTTCTAATGAATGGCATGGAGGCGTTGGGGGAGGGGAGCCGTGTCCATGCTTAGGAGATGCATGCCATTGGCTGTACGAGTTGACAGGTGATGGAAGCACTGCTCCCAAAATCTTTTCATGGTGGGCATCATGACGCTCCTTTTCGCGCTGCGGAAGGTCGGGCAGTTGGTGACAAGATGTGTGCACACATACAATGCGCCGTCCATCTGTTCCCGTTTTAATGTGCACAGAGAGCCATGGGCGATAGGTGGGGGAGGCTAGGCGTCGTGTGTGTGCTTCCCATCCACATAATTCAAATTTGAAACCTCGTCTGCCATCCCACCCATGTTGGTTCGAATTTTGAATGTGGTTCCTCTGGAGGGAAAACGAAATATTTCGCTGTCTATATATGTACGTGGCGCGGGGGGGGGGGGCTAGAAATCCATCCAAAGTAGAGTAGAGATGGCGCCCAGCAGCACAGTGTCGCCGGCTTCAGAGGTGACCGAAACATCTGGCTCCACCTTGACAGCAGGCGGGGTGCAGGTTAGTAACCTACCCTTCGAGGTAACCATATGACACGAGTCATCTACTGCACTGTACTTACACTTGATCATGCATGCCCGCAGGTGGTGAGTGACGTTGTAGGTCTCGATGCTCTCGTTTTCCCTGATCCTTCGACTATAGTTGACAGTCTGGTTGACGAGGTCTTTGATCTTTACAATAATTTCAATCGATTTTGCTTGCTTGCACCCTGTCTAACAACAATGATGCATTGACACGCCTAGGCTAGTGTGATGGCGCAAGGGGCGGGGGGTGAAGAAGAGGTTGTTTCCGGTGGTGCATCATTTGAGAATGTGAGTTTTTGTTAGTTGTTCCTACAGTTATTGTGTAAATGTTTGCATGTTCTAATCCATCAGCATCAAAATCTCCGTTCCCAGGCTGATCTGGACGTGGAGATCCCGCTGTGGTGGCTGGAGGAAGAGACGGCAGATTTCGACCCTTGCATGGGGCATGTGTCGTGGAAATAACACGGCAGATGTCCGGTTTAGCGGACTTGATGATGGAACCATCGCACGGGTTAGCTTGAAAGGATTCATGGCACACAAAGGACACAAAGGATTTATACTAGTTCGGCCCCTTCGGAGAAGGTAAAAGCCTACGTCTAGTTGGTTGATATTGCTTGGGCGTCGGTTTACAGGGAGCGGATTCGCTTTGCCTGCGTCTCGACGGATTGATTGTTGCTTTTCCTTGAACCGTCGCCGGGTCGTCCCTTTATATAGAGGTGACGCCTGGTCCGGTTTACAGAGTCCCGAGGCCGGCTCATAATCGTGTCCGCCTCGGTCTCTGTCCTTTCTTTCCTATCTCTCAAGTTACATCTCTTGGCGGTTTACAAACCGTACTTCTATACATGGGCCTTGAAATCTCATGGGCCGTAATCTCTACTGAAATATTAAAACCAAGTACAATATAACTAAGCCGGTTTACAATATCCGGTTTATACCTACTAACCATATCCCTGACATTAGGCCCCAGAATGATTTGAACTTGTTCATATCAGTCTTCTTTGTCTCATATAATTTTCTTCTGTCTTCATCTTTTGTAAACCGGCTCTGACGTCATCCTCCGAAACCATTAAAGTCTGACAATGACATCATCTCCGCATTTAACGCCGTGAGCTGTACTGTAGCGTATTTTAAGGGTTATCCCGAAGATCGAGGCGTCACGGGATCTTTATCCTATTTCTGTCTCCTTGATTCTCGCACCTGTCGTTTCAGATCTGACCCCTGGCTATAAATACTACCACCCCCCATTCATTATCTCCTTCTCACTTCATCCTCTTTTTGCGTCTTCTTCCTCCATTGCTGCCCGAGCTCAAACCGCCGCCGACGACCGCCGGATCTTCAGTCCTCGCCCGACCGCTGCATCAACCTGAGCCTCGACCAGATCAATCTCCGCCGCCGGTTCTCGCTGCCCCAGGTATGTTCATCCTCCTTGCTGTTGATCTGCGTCCGCCATCACTTCGCCTTGTTCTTCCGCCATTAGGGCTTCCAATGAAGCTTCGCCTCTTCGTAGATACGTTTCTCATAGAGGACTTGTGACCTTTAGGCCCTAGTCAGCAGATCTTCTGCTTAGTATTAGATTAGATCTCACCGTCATAATGCTGTAGATTTATCCGTTCCGCCATTAGAGCTCTCAGCAAGCTTCGTGTTGTTCGTTCTTTGAGCCTGTGACTCGTAGTAGCTTTACTTTTCGATCTTCTCCATTTTTACTCCGCTGTAGATGCGTCAAATCTTTATTGCTCCTGTCTGACATGTAAACCCATCTTTTTAGAAATAAGTCTGTGTAGCTTTTCTTTGAATCTCTTAGATTAATTTCTTTTCCTCAGCATACTCAGATCTTTCCCCCTTAGCAATCATTTGGAAACCTGTTTTTCTCCTCGGTAGATTCGCTAAGTATGTTCCGGTTTAAATTGATACGCCATAAACCGGAAATGATATAAACTGATGCAATGATTTGAACTGTTCCTCTTCAACTGCCATTTAAACCGGAAATGATATAACTTGTTTTATGATTGCCGGTTTAACCTTGCCAGCTAGTTCTCAGTTTCAACCATTGTATAATATAAATAGATCCCGGATCATTGTACGTTCATAATCCGTTTCTGTACTTTATCTTCTTCAGCACTTTGTTCAATGGCTAAGCAGTATGTTTCCTGCGATTGGGTCCGTTCCGTCGTGACTGAGGATGACTTAATCAAGCTGTCGAAAATTGGCACATTAGGCCCTCAGGCTGAGCTAAAATGGCGTGCTCCGGGTAATGAATGCCCTCCTACTCCTAGATCCGGGGAAGTCATCGTATTTCTGGACCACATCTCCAGAGGCTTCTCTCCCCCCGGTTCAAGATTTTTCCGGGATGTTCTTGCCACTTTCCAGCTGCACCCACAGGACATCGGACCAAATTCTGTTTCCAACATTTGCGATTTCCAAGTATTTTCTGAAGTGTATCTGCAAGAGGAGCCTTCAGTTGATTTATTCCGGGATTTCTTCCATGCAAACCGGCGCACTGAATTCACCAGCGGACCTCACCAAGAGCTTGGTGGGATTAGTATTCAGAAAAGGAGGGACGTAGTTTTTCCTCACGCCTCTTTACATACTCACCCTAAGGATTGGAACAAATCCTGGTTTTATTGTGTAGACACTTCTCCTGAAGGTGAAAATCCTTTGCCGGGTTATCGCGAAACACGTATCCCGGCGAATCACCCCTTGCCACAACGGCTTAGCGCTACTGAACGGACCCGGTTTTCACCACAACTCTCAAAGCTGAGAGCTTTTATGGCAAATGGTCTGATTGGCACTGATTTCCTTCGCTGCTGGCTATCCTGGAGCATCCTTCCCTTAAGCCGGCGCCCTAAGCTGATGTGCAAATACTCTGGTAAACCGGATGATCCTCAGAGGTTTACTAAAGATAAGCTTTCTGAATCGGAGGTAGTGGAGTCAGCCAAGAAGATTGTCAATCCTGCCTTAACAGATTGCTCTAAAGTTGGCTTGGCCCCGTACTTTAAGAAGAATAAGCTGCCTGAAGTAAGTTTTTCTTTGGCTTGTACTTTATAAACCGTCCTCTTTGAACCGTTTTCAATTACTCTTTGTGTTTTTAACTAGGCTGATGACCCCTTCTGGAGAAGAAAACCTCAGGAAAAAACTGTAAAGCAGGCTCGCCGGAAGACCCCTGCGAACAAGAAGAGGAAAGCAGCCGTCGATGCCGGTTCTCCTTCTGAGGATGATGATCCGGATTCCGAGGTACGCTTTACTCCGGTTTAAATTCTCGCCTTCATATACTTGTAATCATATCTAATGATACCTTTTCACAGGAACTGCCTGAAGGTGATAACCCGACTGAGATTGAGGTAACTCTTATTTCTTCCGATTCAGAACCTCTTCCTCAAAAAATCCATCGGACCGTCAGGAAATATCAATTTTCTCATCCCTATGCTAAGTTAGATCCTAACTTTACTTTGAAGAAGCAACAACACGAAGCCTTTCGCCGGACCACTCGCCACAGTGGCTTGGCGGTGGAATCATCTGGGATCTCCTTGACTCCGGTTCGAAAGCGCCGTGCTGAGGTGATACTCTCTCCGACTCCTCTTCATCCCAAGGCCGGACTTATCCGAAAACCCCTTAAACCGTCTGATCCTGACTATCAGGAAACTCCGCTGTCTTCTTCCGGCGAATCGACCGCTACACAGCTTCCTCCTTTGAAGACTGTTCCGGGGTAACTCTCTTCACCTCTTCCGGTTTATGACACCCCCTTTCTCTTTATAATGCTAACTTATTTTACCTGTTTTCCAGCAAACCGAAACCTAGCAAAAAGGCCAAGGCGAATAAGCCTGTTGCTGATCCTTCTACTGATGAACCGGTGATTGATCCGTCTACAGCTGTTCCTCCAGAAGGTACCCCTGCAGCTCCGGTTGAAGAACCTGCTCTTGAAACTCCTGTCGCAGAAAATATCCAAGACCCACCAAGTCCGGCCCGGGTTAACTCTCCTCAAGTTAACCCGGCGTCTCCTGATCCGGCTCAAGTTGAAGTTATTCCTCCCAATGAACCCACTTCTCCTGACGTTGTGGTTACTGGTGCTGCTTATGTTGCTCCAGCTGAACCCACCGTTTTAGCAAAGCATACAGCTAAAACGGAAAAAAATAGCTCAAGACAAAGGGAAATGGAGTACTGATATATCCAGTCTTTCCAGTATGAGCGCTCAAGATATTTATTCCGGATATTTGAACCGGCTCCACAGCAGCCAGGATTATGAAGCCAGCCTGGTGAACTTGATGAGAGAAAAATATGAAGTAAGTTTTCCTTTTCTGACTTTGCTTTTTTGACGCATCTTTATCTCATAGCAGCCCCCAAGTTCCAGTTTATCTGCTTTACTGAAGGTAATCCGGAACTTTGTAGTTTGAACTGCTAATCCATACATTAGCCCCCAAGTATCAAGTGGATAACTTGGTTATGTAGTTGATACTTGTAATTTCAAATTGTCTTTGGTGCCTTGCTTCAACTGCCATTAGCCCCCAAGTGTCAAGTAGACAACTTGGTTGTGTGCTTGAGACTTGTACTTTCAATTTGTCTTTGCTGTATTACTTCAACTGCCATTTGTATTACTTCAACTGCCATTAGCCCCCAAGTGTCAAGTAGACAACTTGGTTGTGTGCTTGAGACTTGTAATTTCTAATCTTGCTTTTGAACTTCTGTCTACAGGCTGAGCTGAACCGGAATGCTCTGGAGATCAGTGAACTTCGAAGCCGGCTTACGGAGACTGAGTCAGCCGCTTCAAAGGCTAAGACAGAACTTCAAGTGAGCTTAAAGACTGCTGAAGACTTGAAGAGGTTCTTTGACGAGGAGCGGACTACTTTTGAAGTCCAGAAAAAAGATCTTGAGAAACGTGTTCAGGATGCCGAAGGAGCACTTAACCCGGTTACTGAAGAATTGACCGGGTTAAAGCGCCAAATTGACTTGATGACTTCTGCTATTTTTGGTAAGCATAATCTGAATTCCTGTCTTTATCTTTGTAACCTGTGACCTACACCGGTTTAACTTTCATTGTTGTATGTAGGACGCCGTGTCTCCCATCTTGGGGATGACTTACGGAAGAAACTCAAGGCCTGTTATACCTTGGTCGAACAGTTGTACTCTGGAACGCAAAGGATTATCAGTGCCACTTCATTTGGTAAACCGGCTCCTTCAACTATCAAAGATACTTTGAATAGTTTGTCCATTCTACCGGCTCGTCTTGAAGAGGTTAAGAAATCGGCTGCTCGAGGAGGTGCTCTGCTGGCCCTTACGAGGGCTAAAGCTTGGGTCCCGGACATTGATCCAGAGGAGGTGTTAACCGGATTTCCTGATACCAAGGAGGACGGTTCAACGTTTAATGAAAAAGATCTTTATGCTCTGACAAAGGAGATGCGTCCCCTCGCCAGCAAGATTGCGGTGGAGTCTGACTTGTCGCGATATCATCCATCATATAACCTGCAGAACGAGCGGGTGGAGCGACCGGTTTACGATATTGTAAACTTAATTCCGCCGGTTCGTCCTCACACCTTTGCTCCTGATATTGATCTTGCTGAGCTTATCAACGATGAAGTATATTTCCGTGCCTTGGCAAAGATTGATTGGCGTGCACCGGATTTCCCACCGCTTCACGAGGATGAAGACGTTCCGGAACAATACGGTGGCCAACCATCTCAGCAAGGAGAAGCACAATCTTGAATGCTATTGTTGTAATCATGATTGTTATTCCGTCAAACAATGCTTCCAACTATTTGGCTTTTTATGCCTTGTAATAGGTTTTGGCTGAAACTTAATGCGCTGTGATCTGACATTTGGTCTTCATGAAGTATTCGTTCGTTGACTTGTTGATTGATGCGGATGCTTTGTTCTGTTCATAAAAATATCAAAAAACATGTCCTAGTGGCTTACCACTGGACGGATTAACTTGTTCTCTTGACACATCTAATAAGCATATCTTAAAAAAGAACTGTGATACCTGAGATGTATGTAGCCAACATACCTTAAACCGGTCAGGATTGTAAAGGTACCTTAATCGGTCTTCATCAATTCTAATAAACACCTGAAACTCTTCGGTTCATCTTGCCGATAAATCTTTCTCATCTTGGTTCAGAAAATTGTAACTTGCACCTGATACTCCATCCGGGCTTGAATGAACACCGGGCTTGGTCATAACTGGGCCGGGTTAATAAACTCCGGTCATTGTTTTGGCTCATACTGGTGACTTATAGTCAAAACCAGGCCGGTTTAAAAAACACCGGTCATTATACCTGATCGTGTACTGCCAACCTGTTGGCTCATCATGAAGTCGATCCGGGTTATGATGAATGCCGGTTTAATTCTCGCTGGTGTTCATGACCCAGACTTATAACATTATAGATAGGTGGTCAACTTCTGGAGCTGTTCCACTCGGTTTAAAAGGTTATGGAACACAAAAAAACATCAAGAAACACACAATTCTTGTAAATCAGACCATGTAGTCGAGGCTTTTTCAAAGAGCTGCCAGGCTCAAAAACAAGGTTTAGCCAATCAATGGGACGTGGGCAAACCTACTGTCCCAAGGAGCCTAGCCAATCACTGAACGTGAGCGTATCGACTGTTCAGAGGGCCGATAGAACCGCAAATAAAAACCGAGCCAATCATTGGGACGTGGGCAAACCGGACTGTCCCAAGGGGCCTAGCTAATCACTGAACGTGAGCGTATCGACTGTTCAGGGGGCTGATATTATCGTAAACATAGCCAATCATTGGGACGTGGGCAAACCGGACTGTCCCAAGGGGCCTAGCCAAT
>LR738709.1:659367291-659396210 GCA_902687465.1 Secale cereale | reverse complement strand
CAAAGAATCATAAACATAGCCAATCAATGGGACGTGGGCAAACCGGACTGTCCCAAGGGGCCGGGCCATCCCTGAACGTGAGCGTATCGACTGTTCAGGGGGCCCAAGGAATCATAAACATAGCCAATCAATGGGACGTGGGCAAACCGGACTGTCCCAAGGGGCCTCTAAAGTTCCTCCTGACTCTGCAGGTTTTTCTTTTTATGGGGTTTTTCTCTTCTTGAACCGGATATAATCTCTTGTTCCCGAGAGTTCTACCGCTCCTTCACATATCCTGCAAAGATTAGTTTCTAAAACCGGCCAACATTGAAATATGATACTTGATAACAAACTGATATGGTTATTTGCCGCAAAATTTGTGTATATGGAGAAAGGGCTGAGCCCCCGGTTTACCGAGGGTGCCGGTTTATTCATTATTCATAATATATACATAGGATACATTGGAGCCCATGGCTCAAGTGTAGTATGGTCGTAAATGAGCGATGTTCCACGGCCTTTTCGTCTCCTCTTCTGATGTCCGTGAATCTTTGTGTTCTCGAATGTCCACCAAATAATATGAACCGTTGTGCAAATTCTTGCTGACCACAAAGGGCCCTTCCCATGGCGGGGATAGCTTGTGCATATCTGTTTGATCTTGGATAAGCCGAAGTACCAAGTCACCCTCCTGGAATGTCCTGGTTCTAATCCGGCGGCTGTGATATCTGCGCAGATCTTGCTGATAAATCGCCGACCGTGCTGCAGCTATATCACGCTCTTCATCCAACCAATCCAAACCGTCTTGTCTTGACTCCTCATTAACAGCTTCCACATAGGCCGCTACCCTCGGTGAATCATGGCGTATGTCACTTGGAAGAACTGCTTCTGCGCTGTAAACCATGAAGAAAGGTGTATAACCTGTAGACCGATTGGGTGTAGTGTTAATACTCCAAAGGACAGACGGTAATTCTTCAACCCAACACCCTGGGGTTCTCTGCAAAGGTGTCATAAGCCGGGGTTTGATTCCTCGCAAAATCTCCTGATTTGCCCTTTCTGCCTGACCATTGGATTGGGGGTGAGCCACGGAAGACACGTCCAAACGAATATGCTCTCGTTGACAGAATTCTTCCATCTCACCCTGAGATAAGTTGGTGCCATTATCTGTGATGATGCTGTGTGGAAAACCAAACCGGAATATTACTTTTTTGATGAATTTGACCGGTGTTGCCGCATCACACTTGCTTATAGGCTCCGCTTCAACCCACTTCGTAAACTTGTCTACTGCTACTAGTAGATGAGTTTTCTGATCTTGGGATCTCTTGAAAGGACCAACCATGTCAAGCCCCCAAGTTGCAAAAGGCCAAGTTATTGGTATCATCCGGAGTTCCTGTGCCGGAACAAGGGCACGTCTTGAGAACTTCTGACAAGCGTCACACTTGCGGACCAGGTCTGCCGCATCTGCATGCGCGGTTAACCAATAAAAGCCATGTCGGAAAGCTTTAGCGACTAAAGATTTTGATCCGGCATGATGACCACAATCCCCTTCATGAATCTCTCTTAGAATCTCACAACCTTCCTCAGCTGAAACACACCGTTGAAATACTCCAGAAGTGCTACGATGGTGCAGCTCTCCGTTGGCAATTGTCATAGATTTGGAACGCCGGATTATCTGCCGTTCTTCGTCTTCGTCCTCTGGTAACTCTCCTCGGCTTAACTATGCCAAATAGGGTAACGTCCAATCCGGATTAACATGGGTTGCTGCAACCAACTGTGCCTCTGGATCCGGAACAGCTAGGTCGTTCTCTGAAAGTACTTGAACCGAAGGACTGTGCAATTCATCCAAAAAGGTGTTTGGTGGTACCGGTTTACGTTGCGATCCTAGCCGGCTTAAAGCGTTGGCTGCTTCGTTCCTCCGCCGGTCTATATGCTCCACCTGATATCCCTTGAAATATCCTGCAACCGCTTCAACCTCTCGTCGGTAAGCCGCCATGAGGGGATCCCTTGAATCCCACTTGCCTGAAACTTGCTGTGCCACTAGGTCTGAATCACCCAGGCACTTAACCCGGCTCAAATTCATCTCTTTTGCCAACCGCAAACCATGAAGTAGCGCTTCATATTCTGCTGCATTATTAGTACAAGGAAATAATAACCGGAGGACATAACAAAATTTATCACCTCTGGGGGAAGTTAAAACAACTCCAGCCCCCGAGCCCTCCAACTGCTTTGAACCGTCGAAGTGAATCGTCCAATAGGTAAGATCCGGCTTCTCCTCAGGAGTCTGCAACTCCGTCCAGTCATTGATGAAATCGACCAATGCCTGCGATTTTATAGCAGTACGCGGTACATACTTCAATTCATGCGGACTAAGCTCAATGGCCCACTTGGCTACCCTGCCTGTAGCTTCCCTATTCTGGATTATGTCCCCCAACGGAGCTGAACTAACCACAGTTATTGGATGCCCTTGGAAATAATGCTTCAGTTTCCGGTTTGCCATGAACACCCCATATACCAACTTCTGCCAATGAGGGTACCTTTGCTTAGACTCGATGAGTACTTCACTCACATAATAAACCGGGCGCTGAACCGGATGTTCCTTCCCTGCTTCCTTGCGCTCAACCACAATCGCAACGCTGACTGCCCGTGTATTCGCAGCAACATATAACAGCAAAGGCTCTTTATCAATGGGAGCAGCTAAAACCGGTGGTTTTGCTAGTTGCTGTTTCAGATTCTCAAACGCTGTATTTGCCTCATCACTCCAAATGAACCGGTCCGTTTTCTTCAACATTTGATAAAGCGGGATCGCTTTTTCTCCTAAACGACTGATAAACCGGCTCAGCGCCGTGATCCGGCCAGCTATGCGCTGAACATCATTGATGCAGACCGGTTTTGTCAAAGATGTGATGGCCTTGATCTTCTCCGGGTTGGCTTCTATTCCCCTGTTCGAGACCAGGAATCCCAGAAGCTTACCAGCCGGTACACCAAAAGCACATTTCTCCGGATTAAGCATCATCCTGTAAGCCCGAAGATTATCAAAGGTTTCTCTGAGGTCTTCTATCATTGTTCTTTCCTCCTTTGATTTGACCACGATGTCATCCACATAAGCATGCACGTTCCTTCCTATCTGCCCTTTCAAACAATTCTGAACGCAACGCTGATAAGTTGCCTGTGCACACTTGAGCCCAAAAGGCATAGACACATAGCAAAAAGCACCAAAAGGGGTTATGAAAGCCGTCTTCTCTTGATCCTCAACTGCCATCTTGATCTGGTGATAACCTGAATACGCATCCAGAAAACTCAGCCGCTCACACCCTGCTGTGGCATCAATAATCTGATCAATGCGAGGTAGAGCAAAAGGATCAGTCGGGCAAGCTTTATTGAGGTCTGTGTAGTCCACACACATCCTCCACTTCCCATTTTTCTTTAGAACCAGCACCGGATTAGCCAACCATTCCGGATGAAAAACTTCCACTATGAACCCTGCCGCCAAAAGTCTGGCCACTTCTTCTCCTATAGCCTTGCGCCTCTCTTCATTAAAGCGGCGCAGATACTGTTTTACCGGTTTAAACTTCGGATCAATATTCAACTTGTGCTCAGCGAGTTCCCTCGGTATACCTGGCATGTCAGAAGGTTTCCATGCAAAGATATCCCGATTCTCACGGATGAACTCGATGAGCGCGCTTTCCTATTTAGGATCCAGGTTAGCACTGATGGTGAATTGCTTAGACGAGTCTCCAGGCACAAAATCAACCTGTTTAGTCTCTTCCGCTGACTTGAACTTCAAAGCCAGATCATGCTCGGTAGTTGGTTTCTTCAGCGGAGTCATATCTGCCGGATCAACATTATCTTTATAAAATTTTAACTCTTCCGTGGCGCATACCGCTTCTGCATAAGCTGCATCACCTTCCTCACACTCCACTGCTATCTTACGACTGCCATGCACCGTAATCGTGCCTTTATGACCCGGCATCTTAAGCTGCAAATAAACATAACATGGCCTAGCCATAAATTTAGCATAAACCGTCCTTCCAAACAAAGCATGATACGGACTTTTAATTTTGACAACTTCAAAAGTGATCATCTCCGATCTGGAATCATGCTCATCTCCAAAGGTAACTTCTAAGTCAATCTTACCAACTGGATAAGCTGACTTACCTGGGACCACCCCGTGAAACACTGTGTTTGATGTCCTTAACTTTTTATCTGTCAGACCCATGCGACGAAAGGTCTCGTAATACAATATATTGATACTGCTACCTCCGTCCATGAGGACTTTAGTAAATTTGTATCCTCCCACCTGAGGTGCTACCACCAAGGCTAAATGTCCCGGATTATCTACCCGTAACGGGTGGTCCTCTCTGCTCCATACAATGGGCTGCTCTGACCATCGTAGAAATTGTGGCGTCGCCGGTTCTACTGCATTAACAGCCCGCTTTAAAACCTTCTGGTCTCTCTTACATAAACTCGTGGTGAAAACATGATATTGACCGCTGCTCAACTCCTTCGGATTACTCTGGTATCCGGATTGCTGCTGTTGTTGCGGACGCTGTTGCTGCTGGTTTCCTTGGTTATTGTAACTCCCTTGGCCCTGCTGCTGATTATTCTGATTGTTGTAACCACCTGGATGATGCGATTGATTTCCCTGACCATGATAACCACCTTGATGATGCGATTGATTTCCCTGACCATTGTAGTTTCCTTGACTATTTTGGCCGCCTGGCCAGGATTGATAACTGCCGTTGTTCCCTTGATAACCGCCATTGCCCCTATATCCTGATCCGGAGTTGTTCCCTTGATAACCCGGACCATAAAACCCGGGCCCTGAACCACCGTTCGGGGGCCGGTTAGGAGGATTAAAATGGCCGTTCCCTGCTTTCATAAAGGACAGGCATTCTCTTATAGTATGCCTTGCAATCCTCCCTCTTCCGCTATGCTTTAGACAGGGTTGATCCAAATCCTGCTCCCAACCCGGGTTTCCTCCGCCGGTTTGGAGAGTGGAACCCTGCTGACTAACCTGAAGACCACCTTGAGCCTGTGTATTAGCAACAAAATCGGAGCTATTTTCTGCCTTCCGTTTACCCAAAAAGCTTGAAGAAACCGGATTAACCGGCGCCGGTTTACCGGACTTGCTGGCCTTCCCCGTTTTATCTCCTTCCGCTTCCGGATACTTGGTATTATCCGAGTCTCCGTATTTCACCAGGGCACTCATTAAAGTCCCCATGTCATTACATTCCCGCTTAAGCCGTCCGAGCTTTAACTTTAAAGATTCAAACCGGCAATTGTTTTCCAACGTCACTATTGCCGTACTAGGATTGATACCATTCGAAGAGTGTAAAATCTCCGCCACTCTGCGTACCCAAGCTGCTGTAGACTCCTGCTCGCCTTGCACACAGGCTGCTAAATCTATCACCGACATTGGTTGCTTGCATGTATCCTTGAAATTTTTGATGAACTGACTGCGCAGCTCCCCCCATGACCCGATAGAATTCGGAGGTAGCGCCTTCAGCCAAGTCCGGGCCGTGCCCTCGAGCATCATAGTGAAATATTTGGCACAAGCCGATTCATCCACATCCAGCATCTCCATGGCCATCTCGTAACTCTCCACCCAAGCTTCGGGTGGTAAATCGGCTGTGTAATTAGGCACCTTGCGAGGTCCTTTGAAATCCTTGGGCAACTTAACGCTCCGTAGGGCGGGGACGAGACATTGTATTCCAAAACCGCTCGCTGTAGCTCCTGTCCCTGTAGTGGCTGTGTGAACCGGCGTCGACTGACGAATTTCCTCCCTGGCCTCCGATCTAGGCCGGTTTAGGTCCGGCGCTGGCATCTCCTCCCTTGCCGGATTATCCTGCCTGTGCTGATGTCTCCTGCGCTCACTGCTAGACACTTCTGGCTCCTCCCAATGTCTAGAGTAACTTCGGTTGGGACGTGGTGTTCAATGTAACCTTTCCCTGCTATGAGAGTACGCTTGCTGTTGTATTAACGCCGTATTAAGCAGCTTCTAGGCCCTACGCGCCTCTATCGCCACCGGGGACGTTTCTTCCACGGGTAAAGCGGCCAACCGTGCTGCCGCTGCAGCAATATTATCCAAAGGGTTTGAATAGTGTCCCGGAGGGACAGGAACATAAGGCGCCGATGTAATCCGACGCTCCCGTTCTGCGGCGGGCTGCTGAACCGGCTCGTCCCGAGCCGGTGGGCTTCTCCGGTTTAAGGCCGGATTATTACTGGCCCCAGCCCCAGGTGTTCTGAACAAATTCGCAGATTCGAAACCCGGCGGTAGGCGGGATCGATGCTTTCGCCCCCTTACTCCTTCCACAGAAGCCTGCTCCATCCTTAAATGAAAGGCTTGATCATCCAACTCTGCTTGTCTTATGGCTAACATCTCTCCTTCCGCTTTTAAATCCTCCTTTAACTGATCGATCCGGGCTTTCAACTGAAGAAGTGCTGCATCATGTTGCGCCTTGTCTGCTGGAGCTACGACCTCCACTGCTTTAGCTGTGAACTCCTTGATCAAGGTGGATAGAACTTCAGTAAGGGAGGGATTTGAACCGCTTCCCCCTGCACCAGCCTCTGCTGTTGTTCCGTTCGTCGGGGGTTGTGAACCGGCCATGAAGACCGCCACCCGGTTTGGCGGGCCAAAGGGGTCCGGAATACTGTTTCCATCGGACTCGCCCTCAGACCGGCCGTCCCGCAACTGATACAGAGATTCAGTTTCCCCGGATGAAGACTCGTCATCTGAGTAGACGACGGTTGCACCATCGGATTCTGATCCGTCCTCGGCTTGGCCTCCGTGAATTGCTCCAACGAACACATGCTTCATGGCAGGATGAATCCGGGCCGATCTCGCACGCTGAGCCGGCTCGACGATGTTGGGGAGGGTGTCCGGCTCAGGTCCCGGTTCACCAATTTTGCCAATGAAGACTTGGATGCTGCCGAAGGGGACCCAGTACCCGTATTCGATCGAATCGGCCTCCGGTCCCCAACCCGCGTCGTCGATGTAGATCCGGCCACGACGACTCTTGGTCATCCGGCCGACTGCGTAACCCTTTAACCCTTCGAAGCCGCCTTTCAAGAACTCGAAACCATCGTGCGCGGGCCCCAAGGTGGGCGCCAACTGTCGTGGAAATAACACGGCAGATGTCCGGTTTAGCGGACTTGATGATGGAACCATCGCACGGGTTAGCTTGAAAGGATTCATGGCACACAAAGGACACAAAGGATTTATACTAGTTCGGCCCCTTCGGAGAAGGTAAAAGCCTACGTCTAGTTGGTTGATATTGCTTGGGCGTCGGTTTACAGGGAGCGGATTCGCTTTGCCTGCGTCTCGACGGATTGATTGTTGCTTGTCCTTGAACCGTCGCCGGGTCGTCCCTTTATATAGAGGTGACGCCTGGTCCGGTTTACAGAGTCCCGAGGCCGGCTCATAATCGTGTCCGCCTCGGTCTCTGTCCTTTCTTTCCTATCTCTCAAGTTACATCTCTTGGCGGTTTACAAACCGTACTTCTATACATGGGCCTTGAAATCTCATGGGCCGTAATCTCTACTGAAATATTAAAACCAAGTACAATATAACTAAGCCGGTTTACAATATCCGGTTTATACCTACTAACCATATCCCTGACAGCATGCGAGCTCGGTGGGTGGGTGCGAGCTGTTGGATGGGGATCACATGTCAGGGACGTGGGCTGCTGAACCTGGGTGCGAGGAAGATGATGCTGAGAGTCCTCCATGCAAGCGTCCAAGGATATGAGATTTCTCATGAGATGATGTACTAGGCTAATGCATGCAAGTGCTTGAGGCCGCGTGTGCTGCTTAGACTGTTAACTGAATGTAGTTGAGTTTGTTAGTGATGGCCACTTGTATTTTCAGTTCATTTACTGTCTGTATGTCGTTCAATGAAAAAAACTCGCCGCTGCTTGACCTCATGGGTTTTATCTGTGTCTATTATTTTATTTTTTAATGACGGGTGTGTCCGTGATTAAAGGTTTTGCTTGGTGTTGTGCGACTTGCTAAGCAAATCTAAAAAACGAGATAAATGGGCGAGAGAGGTGTGGTGCTTCCAATAGGCATACGTGGACCATTTTATAGCCACTTGGTCGGCGTGTGGACGTGAGCACACTGTGGCCTCGTACCGGCGCATGTGTATAAAATGTGCTCCCTGTGCCCAAGACTCGCAGCACAGAGACGAGGCACCACTGCAGCTGGCGTTTGGACGGGACGATAGGAAGCAAAGGTTTGTACTAGTCCTTCCATGGCTTCTCGGTTTTCTCCTCCCTTCCGCTGTTCCATTCTATCAAGTATCTCACCTGCTTCTCTTCCTTGTTTGTGTGCCATTTGTGTAGTCTGCTGCTAGAGATGGGGCGCCGGGCGAAGCTCTCCTCGCCTCCAGCTGCGCCAGATGGAGCGTCTTCCTCGTGCATGCTCGCCGCCAAGAAGGTGCCTGCACTGAACACGGCGTACAATGCCGGGCTGCTCCATTCCATCGCCGGAGAATGGAATCCAAACATCAAAGGTGTGTTTTCCGGGATAGGGATGGAAGAAATGTGCAAGATATAGGATATGGGGAACAACAACCGTATCTTTAGCATGTCCCTCTTAGCTAGGATCGATCCCAAAACCATGAAGATGGACATGGGCGATGGCAATCACATTGTGATAGACTCTAGGGAGGTAGCGAAGTGCCTAGGGTTGAAACCATGTGGTAGGAAGATAGATATCCCGGGCGGCGCTTGCTTAGCAAACCGGGAATGCTTGCTAGAGAACTTGCATGTGATCTTAGAGACAAACATGTCCCGCACCTGTAAGATTCCTGTGGTCAGAGTTAAGAAAATCATCCAGAATGCAAGCAAGGTGGCGATAGTAGGAGCAGAGAGGGAAAAGATGATGGTGGCATGTACAATCATAGCCGCGTCATCGTTTCTCCTACCAAGGGGAGCACACCCAAAAATTGCCAATGAACTTCTGCCGGTGCTAGCTGAGCCAAACCGAATCTCCGACTATGACTTTTGCGATTATGTCGTGGAGGGTCCGAGAGAGGGCGCGGCCAAGCTAAGGGAGGATCTACTACACGACCCAACTCAGCTTAGTCTGCAGGGGTGCCTTGTTGTCCCACAGGTTAGCGATATGCGTCTCTGTTTAATATTGCAAAACTGTTTGTTTCTGCGCAATCTATCTGATGCACATCTTTTTTGTCTGTCCGAACGAACGTAGATTATTTTTTGCGATTACCACGAGCACGGGATGGAGGGGCGAGAGGCGCTGTCGTTCCCTCGTATAGCAACATACTCAGATCTGATGATGAAACTGCAGATCAAAAAGCATGCAGCAAGGAATGGTGTGGACGCTGGGTTTGAGGTACATTCCTCTTCTTAAATGATAGTTCAATAAATATAGCGTGGTTGCTAAGATCCACTTCGATTGTTCCCTTGCAGGCTGCGGATGTTCCCAGATCGCCGGCATTTAATGTTGTTTCGCCTAGCCCAGCTCAAGCACAAGCCTGGACCACGCCAAGTTCTAGTGTGCATGCTGCTCCCACTGGATTTGGTGTGGCCCATGAGCCAGTGATAACTGTAGAGGTTGGCCATCCAAACTTGTTCGCTTCTGATCGAACTTGCTATTTTGACCTCATATATTAACTAATTGTGTTGTCTTCTTGCTGTCTGTTGTCGTAGATTCTTGATGCGATGAAGGAGGCAGTGCATCATCGCCTGAAGCAGCGGGAGGAGGAATTCCTCAAGATGGTGGAGGAGACGCATGGCAAAGTGCTGGAAGAAATCAGGAACAAAGCGGATGCTAAACGGCACAGAGACCTCGAGGACACGCTTGATGATTTCATGGAGCGGGTGAAGAGGCGAGCTCCAATGGCAGCAGCATTTCCTAACGTGAGCAAGAGTTCGCATCGTCCCAGGACGAGGACAGGTAATCTTTTTCCCAATCAATCCAAAACTGAGCTGTTAAAGTGTGCTAATTAGGTAATGTGTTAATGTGCGTGCGGGAGAGCATGCATGCATGGGCGCGCACTAGGCACGGGTTTGTTTACTCCTGCATGCAAAACATACGTGGGCCATCTATGCATGGGGTGTGTGGGCCATGGAACCGTGGTCATGGTGGGGTGTGTTATTGGTTGATTGTTCGAAAGACACGAGAAACAAACTATTTGTCATTTGATTACCATGCTGATTTGGTTCTGGTTTATTGCTTAGATGTTGCTCAAGATCTGGCTGAAACTTCACGGGAAGCTGCGAGGGCTTTGATGTCCGTGGTTGTTGTTAACGAGCCCACACGTGTCCAACCAGGTGCCTTGATTTTGTTGGACCCAAAATATCTTTCCAAAAAAGCATTGATTGGCCACAAAAGATCTGATCACAATTTTGTTGACTTTGTTTTTCAGAAACACGTGGTGTGGCAGCTGCAACCACGGGGGTGCAACGGCCTGACCTGAATGCATGCTCTGGGGGGCATGTGAGTTTTTTGGGAAAGGTATTGACAATGACTGACGATATTGAAGTTCAACTGATTATGTTCTAAAGTAATTTGAGTGTGCCTTGATTTTGTATGCAGAAGTTGCTGTCCATGGGCCAGTTGATGTACCAGAGGACAAGCCTATGATTCTTGACCACAAAGGAAAGGGGTCGGCTGTTGACGGTGAGTGACGATATCCTTTGCATGGTTTTTAAAATGTATTGATGACCATATAGCTTGCATGCACTCACATGGTTGCCTTGCCCACATTACAAACAGTGGTATACCGTAGGTGCACTAGACAGACCACAATGCATGAGGCGCTGGGAGTGGGAGGTTCTTCCTCTAGAGATCATGTTCCTGTCGATCAACCCGTGGTGGCGCCTGTTGACACTGATATGACTGAAGGTAATGATGTTAACACGATGAGTTAACTCATCGTCACTGACAAAAATGCCTCGGGTATGATGAGAACTTGATCCTTCTTTGATCTGTGCAGCTGTTGTGCCGGATGCACTGCAGCTGCAAAATGACCAGTTTGCAGGGATTGCCACGACCACGCCAATAGGGAACAGGAGGTTGGCACTGCCTGATGTAGGGGAACAAAGCAACCCGGCCCCTCTTGATTAGTGTAAACATGTGGTTGACTTGTTCAAACAATTTAAAAGTCGGGGAGCTAACATATGTGTGTTGCCGTGCTTGCAGCAGTTGTTCCAGCTTTGCCACCCGCACGTGATTACGGCTACTCTCCATTTGAACTGGATCTGCAGCATTTTTTTACCCAAACCATGTATGTGTTGATTTGTATGAGAGCATTTCACTTCTCACTGAGCCGTCTGAGCTCAGCAGGTGCGTTTGTTTCCAATGGTTGCGCAATATCATCTAGAAAGTGTGTACTTGGCTGCTGCTAACCTTGTGAGTACTTGTTGTTCCTAAACAGAACTTGGTTCGAGCATCACAGCCCCACGGTTCTCAGGCTAGATGGGCATAAGATGAAGTACCAATTCAGCTTGCATGGTGAGATGATGTACACAGGCCTTGATGCATGGGTGCGTGGATGGAACGATAGGGAGAGGAGCATGATGCAGAGAGTTGATCTCCCAAACTGGAGAGGATTACTGCCACCTGATGTTTCGGTAAGTTCATCACTTCATCCCATGCAGAAAAATGCTATCGAGTGCGAGTGGATGGTGATTTATACTGATAGATGTGCGTGCGTGTATTTTTTGCAGCTACACATGGAAAATATTGATATTGAGCACGCCCGCGTTGTGCTCGTTGCATTGCTTTCGACGCCGAAGCTTGGTTTCCCGCTATGCATGTGCCGTTTGGTACGTACAATCCTACGTTTCTACCAGCATCTGCATTTCTTCTATATGGCGGGACACTGAAACTGCGTGCATGGACTGCAGATCTTGATACCTGTGTGGCTTGCTCATGATTGGTCCAAGTACGCCTTCGACATGGAGCTGACAAGGGTCACGGTGATGGACCCGTTCTACACGCAGGTGGGATTACAAGTGTATGAGGCGAAGCACGGGTCAACCGTCCGCATGCTGCTTAAAGGACTCAAAATCCTAGGAACCTTGCTGTTGGACGGCTGGGAGATGGATATCTCCAAATGGACTGTTCGGTACAACATTGATATGCACATAGCTTGCGGCAGGTTGGTGCACGTGTACATCATGACCCGTGCTTTTTATTACTAGGTGTGATGCTAACCAACTTCCTCCTGGTATTGTGATTTGCAGCGGTGAATCGCCTGGCTACATTGCATACTATGCTGACAACTTCAACGCTTATGAGTTGGAGGAGCCCGTTCCAGATGTAAGATTACACCTACCTATGTAATCATTTTTGTGTGTATGCATTAGTGCTCATAATAAAAAAATGATCAGCTAAACGTTTTCCTCGTGAAAAAGGTTGGTCTGCCGCTGCGTTGAAGAAGGATGCTCTATGAGACACTGGCCTGCTCAGGCAACACGGCTCCTCACCCAGGATTCATGGAGGAAGTGGAGGAGGAGGAGTAGGACGCTGTAATCCATGTTCTCAACGTGTAGCGTTTTTGGAGTTGTTTCGTGCAAGGACACGTTTGGTTCTCTACCGTGAGGATCAATTGTTCGGCCCTTTTTGTAACTGTCTTGTTGACAGTTCTGTAAGCCCATGCATTGTGTCTTGGGCTTTGCACTGTGTCATGTGTTGAATCTAGTATTTCTCTAAGTATTTTGGCATGGAACCGTACCAGCCATTGAAACCTATGACTAATGAGTGTTTGTTATAAGAATGATGCCTGCCAGAATTTTATCGTGCCTGCAATTTTGCTATTTGTAACTGTCACTTTTACTCCCCGTGAATTACAGTGGAAGCCCCTGGCAAGAATCACATTGGCACGTCATGGGCCTGCCATGCAATCAAATTGGGAAAACACCGCTGAGAGCCGTTGCCAACCACCACTCCTTTCGAAAAGTGACCGTTGGTGGGAGACCTTGGCTATATATACACCACGTCGCCTACACTGCGTTGGGCTTCACTCCATCTGCATCAAATCTTCCCCAAGAAATGTCTTCATCCTTCTCTTCGAGCTCAAGGTGTGCTTCTTCATCCCAGAGGCGTTGGTCCGCCCCAAGCAGGTCGCCGGTGAGATACAGGGTGGGCCCACTCGACTATGAACCAGCGACGCCATGCTGGTGTCCGGCGAAACCAAAGGCCGCCATGTGGATCTCCTGGAGCGACGATAACCCTGGGAGAAGATACAAGACATGCGCCAAGTCGCGGGTATGTGTCCTGATAACACTCATTTTTGGTTGCTGGCTTGGCCGATCTGTGATTCTTGATGGGCCTCGAACCCCTCGTTGGTTACCCCAAGTGGAAGGTGTAAGATGCAGTATTGTAGAAGTGTTTTCCCTTAGCAAAGATGCCAAGGATCGAATCCCCAGAGACTCCTAGGTTCAACAAGTAGGTGTCAATTGCTACGGCGCCAGATTAGTAGCAATCAACGTGGACCTGCACACAGATACAAATAACTTTGCTCCCAACGAGTACAAAGAGGTTGTCAATCCCTCCGGCCTTGTAGTTCACAAAGGGTTAAAAGCATTATGATAGTAGTGATAGATAGTGTTTTGCAATAGTAAGTAAATAGCGAAAAAGTAAATAGTGGATGTGATCAATGATGGTAATATGGACCGGAGTCTCATGATGTTCACTAGTGATGTCTCTCTCCCAAAAGACGATAAAACAGCTATGTGAGGTGAACGAATTACAGCTGGGCAATTGACAGGACCACGAACGCAAACCAATGCTGACTACATTGCAAGAAAGGTTGAGGTTCAAAGCATGGGCGGTACGCCAAAGTAAGTAGACCGAAATCCATCAATATCTACTACTAATCATCCACCTTGAGATATCTATCCAGAACATCTCGCTGGTATTAAGTTGCGAGTCCCACCCATAGTGTATACTCAATGCAACAGACAACTGCATTAAAAGAACTGTGCGTAAAGTAAACAATCCTTGCACCCGCGGGCACAAGCACCGTTGTTTTCCCCCTTGTGGCAACAGCACATCCCCTAGACTCATGTTTCTGTCACTCAAGCTAGTCATCGAGGGGCATGAACCCACAATCGAGCATAACGTTCCCTCTTGGAGTCACTACCTATTACTCGGCCAAAGCAATAAATAACAATGGAGAACATGCAAGAATTACTTATGAACTAAAATATAAAAGAGGTGAATCAAATATATTACTCAAGATCAATCTGAACATAATCTCATAATCCATCGGATCCCAGCAAACTCAACATAGCAACAGCATAAGGATTACATAGGTGCCTCGATCATGTAGGGCAGCTCACGAGGACTAATTAGTGAAGCACAAGAACGGGAGGAGAACATCACATAGCTACTGGTCATGGACTCATGGTCCAAGGGAGACTACTCACGAGTCATCCGGGAGGCGTCCATGGTGGTGGAGAAGCTCTCGGTGGTGATCCTCCCCTCCGGCAGGGTGCCGGGAAGAGTTCTCCTGGTGCTCCTGATCTTGGAAGTGGCGGCGGCGGCGGAACAGAGATGGGATCGCGAAAAAAGTTCCTGTTCTGAGGGTTACGGAGGGTCCTTTAAATATATGTCAAAGTAGGGCACCGGGGGAGCTTCGGGGGGCCCAGGCGCCCCCCCGGCGCGGCCCAGGGGGGGCGCCGCCAGGGCGCCTGGGGCCCTGGTGCCCCCCCCCCAGGCTGCCCTTCGGACGCAGTGTTGTTTCCGGAACGCTGATTTTTTATATATTTTTTCTGGATTTTTCTGGGCAGTTCTCGAAACGTGAAAACCTGAAATACAAAAACAGCCGAAAACAGAAACTGGCACTGGGGTGCACTGGATTAGTAAGTTAGTCCAAATATGATCAAAAGTGTATGGAAGTGTATGAATATCATAGCAATATCACCCAAAAGTGGCATGGAGCAAGCAGAAATTATAGATACGTTTTGGACGTATCAACATCCCCAAGCTTAATTCCTGCTCGTCCTCGAGTAGGTAAATGATAACAAGAATAATTTCTGTGGTGACATGCTATTAACCATATAGGACTTTTTCATAGTCATATGACAAAAGCTTACTAAGACAATGATTCTAAAGTAATTAAGTTGCCTCATGAGAAAATCACAAATGACTGAAAGTTTTACAACATGAAAGTGAAATATCAAAAAGATTTGCAATGAACATGATGTGCAAATAGCAAATATGATAAAGTGATATCTAGCTTGCCCCCTTTAGTGATGCAAAACATAAATGCAGGGGCACCTTCAAGGTTTAAGTGATGACTAGATACAATCATTTCAGAATAAACGATATCACAATCATGCAAAAGACAATGCTACTTTGGGACAATGCACATTACACTTAGAATGACAATCATGCTCTCAGTAGTTGGTGCTTCAATATAAAGGTAAAAGAATGGTTATGTGCTAGAGCTTTTTATTTTGAAAACATGGAAGCAATTGTGTCAACGGTAGTAGTACTTCATATGTGTCATGCATAAAACATCCTATAAGTTGCAAGCCTCATGCATCGTATACCAATAGTGCTCGCTCCTTGTCCTAATTAGCTCGGATTTCCATGGGTTATCATTGCATTACATATGTTTTAACCAAGTGTCACAAAGGGGTACCTCTATGCCACCTGTACAAAGGTCCAAGGAGATAGATCGCATTTGATTTCTCGTTTTTGATAGATCTCAACTTGAGGACATCCATACCGGGACAACATAGAAAATAGATGATGGACTCCTCTTTAATGCATAAGCATATTCTCATAAGAGATTGAGGATTAAGGTCCAAGCTAAAACTTCCACCATGATACATGGCTTTGGTTGGCGGCCCAATGTTCTTCTCTAACAATATGCATATTAATTCAACCCACGGCAAATCACCCTTACTTCAGAAAAGACGAACATGCATAGCAACTCACATGATATTCAACAAAAGTGTGACAGTTGATGGCGTCCCCAAAAACATGGTTACCGCTCAGCAAGCAACTTATAAGAAATAAGATACATAAGCAACATATTCTTTACCACAATAGTTTTTAGGCTACTTTCCCATGAGCTATGTATTGCATGGTTAGTTTGCTTAGTACAGGTGGAGGTTAGCAAAAAGATTGGGAGCGACCAACTAAGAGAGCAATGACGGTCATAATCATGCAGAGCGACAAAGCAATATTGAATCGGGCATGGAAGTTATATCGCTACTCAGAAATAAAAGATCATCAAGGCTTGACAGACTTTCTTTACAGTCTTAAATATGCGTGAGCATACGCCAAGTCAATCAAAATAAATTCTCGAAGGAAGATATTACTAAACCATACCATATCATAGGCAAACAAACCAAGTTGGTACTCCAATAACACATTGGGAACCCCCCCAGCTATTCGAGATTAACCATAAGAAAACCTGAACTACTAAGCACCATCATGCAAGTAGCATCTTTATCATAGACACATTAACCAATGCAACGGAAGCAAACTCTCTTAATAAGGTGAGCATGATAATTAAAGAGAGTTCAAGCAACCAACTAAACAAAAGCTCTTTGAAAAGATAAGCATGAATACTAAGAGCGGAGTATGATAGTAGCTATTTAAAAGACAAAGAACACACACAGCATAGATAGACATGAAAATTCTATGTTATGTTCTAGGTAGAAGTGGAGCGTGTTTCTCTCCCACATAAAGGAATGCTGAGTTCCGACTCGTTATGAAAAACTAAAAAGAAAACTAAAAGCAAGACGCTCCAAGCATAGCACATAACACATGAAGTGATAAAAATATAGCGAAACAAAAGACGAACTGATAATGTTGATGGAGAAGGGGATGCACGGGGGCATCCCCAAGCTTAGATGCTTGAGTCTCCTTGAATATTTCTTGGGGGTGCACGGGGGCATCCCCAAGCTTGAGCGCTTGACACTCCTGAATCTTTTTATCATCTTCCCTCGCACACTTGAAAACTCCCTTCATACATAACTCATCATAATCTGATTAGCGAGGTTAGTATCCTTAATAAAATAATTATACCTTGCTGGAAATAAAGATATTCTTGAAGTTCTACTGTTTCTCAAGATTGCCAAAAGGTTTTTGCAAAGAAAAAGCAAGCTCTTGATTTGCAAAGTGAAGGTAAGGCAAAACAGGACAGAATCTGTGAAAAACAGAACAGCAGGCAGTAATTGATCTGTTCGGGATACTTCTGCAACTCAAATCAAAAAACTCAGAACAGACGCACGAAAGACAATTATATAGAGAACGCTTTCGAAAAAAATCAGACCAAAAAGATGATCTGGTGATTTTATACGAATTTTTCTATCCAAGGACAAAATCTGTTTCCTGGACAGCACCTCACAACTTTTGAACTTTCTAGCAATCGGAGGCTATACTTGGCACAAATATGAAAAGCAAAGATACAATGATGATGCTACAGCAGTAAACAACATCAAGACACAACAAAAGCAAAAAAATTATTCATGTGGGCTGCCTCCCAAAAGCGCTTTCTTTTATGCCTTTAAGCTAGGCATAATGCATAGATCAAGTTGTATCAATTGAACCATCATCAAGATCATCAAAAAGCTATTCAATAATACAACTAGTCTTAAGAGGACTCTCAAACAAAGGCCTCATAGAGATACTTCTAGGTAGAAGACCAAAAGGATAAAAGTCAAGGGAAGATTCATTCATCACATAAAGGTGTTTCTTCCAAAGTCTTTACAGTTTCAACCCCTTTGGCAATAGATGGATTACTTTTAGAACGGGGAGCCTTTGGAACGTGAACGAACTTAGGCTCCCGCTTTGCCGGAGTTTCTACCTTTTTGGTTTTGATCAAGGAGAAAGTAGTTCCTAGAGTATGAAATATTTCCTCAATCTTATCTACCCTAAAAGAGTCCAAGTCATGGAATTTGACGGTCTCCAAAATTTTGAAAATTTTATGCATGGAGCTATCAAGTCTATTCAAATTCCCTTGGATCTTACGATCCAACTCATTCATTTTATTAATGCTTGGCATCTCTAGCTCTATCCTTTCAAGTTTTTTCATAATGTGAGCTAGGGTGATGTCCTCTCGAATGCTAACAACAGGGAGATTCCCAACAAGATTTTCAATAATACTAAGAGACTCCCAAACTGGGGCCTCTAGGAAATTCCCATTGATAGCAGTATCTAGAATAAACCTATTCCAAGAAGTGATTCCAACATAAAAATTTCTAAGCAAGATAGTAGTAGGTTGCTTCTTGGTGGCTCTTTTTTGTGAATCATTAATTCTATACCAAGCATCTTTCAAACTTTCCCCACCTCTTTGTTTAAAGGTGAGAACTTCTGCCTCGTCAAAGACAAAAGGACCCGACATAATGATAACTAAAGAACAAGATAACTATTTTTGTGATTTTCGATAAAAGGTACTAAAGCAAAAACTGAAAGGTAAACTAACAAGACTAAAAAGCAAAGGTAAAAGATAGCATGCAACTCCCCTATCCTGAAGAGTGGAGTCCCCGGCAACGGCGCCAGAAAATACTCCTTGATGGGCCTCGAACCCCTCGTTGGTTACCCTAAGTGGAAGGTGTAAGATGCAATATTGTAGAAGTGTTTTCCCTTAGCAAAGATGCCAAGGATCGAATCCCCAGAGACTCCTAGGTTCAACAAGTAGGTGTCAATTGCTACGGCGCCAGATTAGTAGCAATCAACGTGGACCTGCACACAGATACAAATAACTTTGCTCCCAACGAGTACAGAGAGGTTGTCAATCCCTCCGGCCTTGTAGTTCACAAAGGGTTAAAAGCAATATGATAGTAGTGATAGATAGTGTTTTGCAATAGTAAGTAAATAGCGAAAAAGTTAATAGTGGATGTGATCAATGATGGTAATATGGACCGGAGTCTCATGATGTTCACTAGTGATGTCTCTCTCCCAAAAGATGATAAAACAGCTATGTGAGGTGAACGAATTACAGCTGGGCAATTGACAGGACCACGAACGCAAACCAATGCTGACTACATTGCAAGAAAGGTTGAGGTTCAAAGCATGGGCGGTACACCAAAGTAAGTAGACCGAAATCCATCAATATCTACTACTAATCATCCACCTTGAGATATCTATCCAGAACATCTCGCTGGTATTAAGTTGCGAGTCCCACCCATAGTGTAAACTCAATGCAACAGACAACTGCATTAAAAGAACTTTGCGTAAAGTAAACAATCCTTGCACCCGCGGGCACAAGCACCGTTGTTTTCCCCCTTGTGGCAACAGCACATCCCCTAGACTCATGTTTCTGTCACTCAAGCTAGTCATCGAGGGGCATGAACCCACAATCGAGCATAACGTTCCCTCTTGGAGTCACTACCTATTACTCGGCCAAAGCAATAAATAACGACGGAGAACATGCAAGAATTACTTATGAACTAAAATATAAAAGAGGTGAATCAAATATATTACTCAAGATCAATCTGAACATAATCTCATAATCCATCGGATCCCAGCAAACTCAACATAGCAACAGCATAAGGATTACATAGGTGCCTCGATCATGTAGGGCAGCTCACGAGGACTAATTAGTGAAGCACAAGAACGGGAGGAGAACATCACATAGCTACTGGTCATGGACTCATGGTCCAAGGGAGACTACTCACGAGTCATCCGGGAGGCGTCCATGGTGGTGGAGAAGCTCCCGGTGGTGATCCTCCCCTCCGGCAGGGTGCCGGGAAGAGTTCTCCTGGTGCTCCCAATCTTGGAAGCGGCGGCGGCGGCGGAACAGAGATGGGATCGCGAAAAAAGTTCCTGTTCTGAGGGTTACGGAGGGTCCTTTAAATATATGCCAAAGTAGGGCACCGGGGGAGCTTCGGGGGGCCCAGGCGCCCCCCCCCCCCCGGCGCGGCCTAGGGGGGGCGCCGCCAGGGCGCCTGGGGCCCTGGTGGCCCCCCAGGCTGCCCTTCGGACGCAGTGTTGTTTCCGGAACGCTGATTTTTTATATAATTTTTCTGGATTTTTCTGGGCAGTTCTCGAAACGTGAAAACCTGAAATACAAAAACAGCCGAAAACAGAAACTGGCACTGGGGTGCACTGGATTAGTAAGTTAGTCCAAATATGATCAAAAGTGTATGGAAGTGTATGAATATCATAGCAATATCACCCAAAAGTGGCATGGAGCAAGCAGAAATTATAGATACGTTTTGGACGTATCAATTCTTCACTGCTGACTTTTTTGTATTCAAATACTGTCAGATTGGAGGCTGTGAAATGTACGAGTGGCACGACGATCCTATTGAGGATCCGTTCCTCAAACAACTGATCATTGATCTCCGCGACAGGGTGCGTCAGTTAGAGAGGATCGGCTCCGAGTTACGTGATGCAGCAAGTGCACTGCCACAACACCAAACTCCGAATCTAGAAGTTCCTCCTGCTCCTATAGATAAAGTAGCTCAGAATAAAGGATATGGCTATGTGAAGGCGTTTGCAATGTTCATGCTCCTGGCATCATTCTGTTACAAGTGCTTCTACGGTTAGGAGCAACTATCTTGTAACTGCATCCACAAGTAGTTGTAACCCTTGTGCTCTAGATGTGAAAGCTTGTGTTCTAGATGTGATAATTGTAACCCTAGCAGCTGTAGTAAAGCGATATCCATTGTTTGTCTCCTAAATGGTTAACTTGTACTTGTACCTCTAATATATATGAACTTCTAATATATTATGTGGTGAACTAGTTCAAACCAGATGCATATGAACTTCTGCTTCTACCAGCAATACTAGATAAAAGATTATCATCTGATACAATAAGAGGTACTCGCTGACCCGGCTAAGTTTTGGTCCAGTTGTCACTAAATGGTTGTCACAAACCAGTTAGCAAGATGTTTTCAATGCTTAGGGGCGTCTCAGAAAGGAAAGCTATTCTAAAGAGCAGTGAACGATCCTTTGACAGCTTCAAGGGCGTCATTTGCCACTGTAGTTTGGTTGCCTTGCATCCTCATTAGTTCATAGATCATCAAGCTGCTGTGTGATGCGAGCATGTCCTGGAGGAAGAGATGGTGTGGATTAGCAAATAAAAACAAGCAAGCGATTTCCACATGGTATGACTAATTCAAAACATACTTTATTCAGTGGTGTCTGCAGTTTGTCGCCGTCATAATTCCATGCAAAGAAGGTGGCGCACAGCCCGGCCTGCTCTCTGCATTTGGGTGTAGCAAAAAAGCCCAATTGAACAGTTAAAATGATGAGGCGAATATATGAATTAACTATGGACGTCGGGTGGTACAGGGTCCAGGTGCATACTTCTCAATATTTTCCCTCATTATGATCGGAAAAGTGCGCCCCCAGTGGCTTGATTCACAATCCCAAGAGCTGAAGAAATTCTGGAGGCATGTGAACAACGCGGCATGGAGTTTGTTGCTCACAAATTCATGCATGCTGACTCGGCGATTGCTATACCCAAATGGCCCAACTGTTGGGTCGAATACGATGATTCTTTTCCGCAGCATATCAAATGCATATACAGTCCAACAATCAGGTAGTATCGCCGGGATATACCACTGCATATATATAGGCATATCAGTGAGTGTAGATCGTGAAAAAATGGCACTAGCTGTGCTAACAACACCTACCATTCGGCACGAAGCTGGGTTGCAGGATGCCGTTCCTTCTTGGAAGCTAGCCCTGATTGAGTGTATGGTCAATGGGTCTGCGTTCGCCAAAACAGTTGTCTGCACATATGCGTTGTTGGGGGCTGTCACCAATACAAAAAGGGTGTGGAATAAAGGGGAGGTGCTGGAAACACTCACAGCAAAGTCAGGCTCGAGGAATTTCCTCCATATCAGTCCAGGAGTGTCCTTTGAGAACAACAAATCAATTTGGCCAAGCCTGCGAAAAAAAGATGTAGCCATCTCATGGGTCATTGCATCGTTAGAAGCAAGTTGACGCTGGATTTCAACACCCTCTAATGTTATGAGTCTTGGCTTAGGATGCATGATCCATTTCCTGCAGTGGTTTGATTGAAAAAATGCAGTTACTAATTGAGAAGACAAAAAATGCTTGTGAGCATGCAGTAAAATGTTTGATGCAGAGGGAATGCATTCTTGCCTCTCAAGGTTTAGCATGGAGGCTGCATTCATCCAGTCTCTTATGGCCCTGAGTACAGTTGGAATTGGTGGTACTGGCACTGATCCAGCAACCCACGGATCTCTTCCGAAATTGCATTGAGGTAGATCGATCTTCACATGTGCTCCATCGGTGGTTGATCCAAACAATATGAATCCGGGGGCTGGGCGTATCTCAGCATAGTAAGTAACCAAGATGGCTGTAAGGTCATCATAAAATGCAACAATTTTGCTTGCAATTTCATTGACAGTTGCATCCTGGGATATGGGTATTTGGTTGAATGGGTCTTGCCCACATGTTGGTGTTGCGGCGAGGACGTTATGCGTCTTGCGTGAACATGTTTTCTTTGCTGTGCCTGACTGTACGCTTGATGATAAACTTCCATCCCTTTTTCGGGACGCGGAACTATTGGCAGATACGCAACCTGCCAACGCAGAATGAGTAGTATGAGATTGGATCATCGTATATATGCATTTCAATGTCAAGAATGTAAAAATGATGGATCGTTTACCTGCAGGGTTGCCTGGTGCTGGTAGTCGGGGTCCAATCTTGCTTACTAATGGGGTGCTGAATTGAGTTTGGTCTGTTGACACATGAGGCGGTGCATCACAAGTATTCGTGCCTTCCTTTTCAAAGATGCACTTTTTGTTCCCGTGTGCCTTGCAACAAATGCAACTATCTGCTAAGCATGCCATAAGCTTGTCTGTGAAAGTAAACATATTGGACTGGAACACTTGACGCATTTCTGATATGTTTGCTAGGTCACGGGCATTTTGCTCCCGTAGAAGTATACCAAGCTTCTTCGCTGACTTTATATTACATATATAAAAATGGGGTTAGGTGCGAGGGGCGACAAGTTGATGCCAAAAAAAAATTAGGGTGCCTTTTTAAGTGGATATACATGACTTACTATGCGTGGGTACCATGTTCTTATGTAATTTGAAAACTCCCGTGGCCCGGTTTTGGTATAACTACTTTGCAGCATCGGCGCGCATGTGGCATTTGCTCTTCTGGGTGTATGCTTTGCTGTTTTTGATGTGAAAGTTTCCTTAGAAGGGAAGCCGATTAGATTGTTCACTGATAGCTCGGTCCGTACCTGTTGAGTTACGAAGATGTTCATTGCATTTCATGGATGAGAAATGATTGCATTTGCAGACTGAAATCTATTTAACATATGTGTGGGGGAGTGATTACCATTGCGCCATGGTAGGAAACTTCACCGGCGCCAACATTAACTGTAATTTTGTCCACCATCTTCTTCATCAAATCATAGTCGTACAAACCTATCCGCGGTGTCACATCTCGCAACATGTTTAGAACGCCAAGATCAAGGTTGTCTAGTACGAAAAGCTGTGATACAAACACCAAGAGGCAAAACAAAATTAGCATGCAAAATCTGAACAATGTAAAGTGTGCTACATTAAGACCAAGAAACAGAGCAGACAATACCTGCAGGAACAGGTGGCAGCCAACTATGTGGATGGTTGGGTTTCTCTTGGACACATCTGCCTTAAACTTCTTGACAGCTTGGAAGAGATTATTCAGTACATATCCTCCCCGATTCCAATCCTTTATCTTGCTGATATCACTCAGTGCAGCCCAAAAGTCTATGGATATGTAATCATGCTTGGCAGTTGGGGCAAGCACATGACCGACTACAAAAATAACGAAGGCAATTTTGAAGCATTCCTTCTCTATCTGTGTGGATGACTCTGTTATGTCTCGAACTAAGTACGCCTCGGCTGCTTTAAGGCTGTGTGTGCCTCTCTCGCTAAATGATGCAGCCACACGCGTGTACTCAATGCATGCTTCAGATGGCTCAACGCCTTCACCTTGTATGACTGAATTGCCACATGGGATGCCAAATACATAGTTCAGGTGCTGGTCACATAATTCAAGAACACCTTGGCCCTCTAGATTTATTATACTGGATTCTACATCAACTCTGTCCATTAGGTAAGCGCTGTACTTAAGGCTGATCTTCTGCCATGATTTAAGCTATAACATTCCATCGAAGCCGGTTTCCCTGATTAGCTGTCGCTTATAATCACTAAACTGCCCTATGACCGATGCCACTTTTAGCAAAGAAAGCCTGGACGTGAAGCATGGGGTGCCAGGCAAACCTGTTGAACCACCGGATCCATCACAGTCGCTGTTCCAATCTTCAGGTGACTGCTCACTATTCTCTACTCGATTGATAACCATAGCTGCATGGATCTCGCTAAATAAGTCAGACATCTTCTCCCTCTACGACTAATCCCCCCTTGAATGAAAAACCTAGATAATGAAAGCAAGATCTAAAAACGATGGCGAGCAAGCATTGCAATAGAACATGTAAATGCTAGGGGAGTGGTTGGGGTGAGTACCTCTTGCCTTACTTGGGTTGTTACCCTGGCACACCGACGGCGGAGGATAAGCCTCGCCCCCGTCGACCAGCTCCACGGCGAGGGGGCTCTTCGCCCACCTTGGTCCGTCTGGTGGATTATCCTTGGGCGGCGAAGAACAGAGGTGGCCTTGCCTCTGCCTGAGGTGGGCGGAGGTAGATGACAGCGAGGAGGGGTGATGTGAGGGTGTAGTAAATTGCGTGACGAGACGTCTCGAGGGAAAGCGACCCGACCTGCAAGGATGTGTGCTGTTCCATGGACCCTGTGCCTCACGTAGATCAGGCACGCTAATTGGGTTGTTTTGGTTAGAGTAAACATACAAACATGAACATGATGCCAATTGTTTTTTCGTGTGCGAAAATCGCTGATCTCACATATGATGCTGCCTAAACTTGTTTCACTCTCTCTAACCTGATGGACAGATGTAAAATGTCGTGGCATGTTGTTGATACTGTTTTGTGAATATGTAATTAGTTGGTAATATGATCAAAAGTGTGAATCAAAGGGAAATGATCGGATCAGTTAAACATGCTTGGTGCGTGGTAACAACATGTGCGCGAAATGTCTGTACTGGTTGGACGGTAGTGATCCACGTCCTCATTTGCTAAACGTGTGGTCGTCCATGTTCAACGCTTGCTACGAATCATGCATGCACGCACACCTCCGAACAGGTAGCAAAGGGAGCCCTCCCATCAAGTGCATGTCAGCTTTCCGTCAGAGGGCTAGGTTGCTTCTGCATGTGCGTGGGCCATGCCTGGGCCAATACGGGCCAAAAATAAATCAAATACATGGTGTATACACTAGCAGCGCGGATCCACATGGGAAAGCGACGCACAGAGATACCGGCATGCCTGCAGCGCGGCCGCTATTGGCATTTTTCGAGCATGATAGTAGCTATTGAAAGACAAAGAACACACACAGCAAAGATAGACATGAAAATTCTATGTTATGTTCTAGGTAGAAGTGGAGCGTGTTTCTCTCCCACATAAAGAAAGCTGAGTTCCGACTCGTTATGAAAAGCTAAAGAAAACTAAAAATGAAAACTAAAAGCAAGACGCTCCAAGCATAGCACATAACACATGAAGTGATAAAAATATAGTGGAACGAAAGACGAACTGATAATGTTGATGGAGAAGGGGATGCACGGGGGCATCCCCAAGCTTAGACGCTTGAGTCTCCTTGAATATTTCTTGGGGGTGCACGGGGGCATCCCCAAGCTTGAGCGTTTGACACTCCTGAATCTTTTTATCATCTTCCCTCGCACACTTGAAAACTCCCTTCATACATAACTCATCATAATCTGATTAGCGAGGTTAGTACCCTTAATAAAATAATTGTTCCTTGCTGGAAATAAGGATATTCTTGAAGATCTACTGTTTCTCAAGATTACCAAAAGGTTTTTGCAAAGAAAAAGCAAGCTCTAGGTTTGCAAAATGAAGGAAAGGCAAAACAGGACAGAATCTGTGAAAAACAGAACAGCATGTAGTAAATGGTTTTTTCGGGGCACTTCTGCAACTCTAATAAAAAACTCAAAACAGACGCACGAAAGACAATTATATAGAGCATGCTGTAGAAAAAATTCAGACTAAAAAGATGATCTGGTGATTTTATACGAATTTTTCTATCCAAGGACATAATCTGTTTCCTGAACAGCACGTCACAACTTTTGAACTTTCTTGCAATCAGAGGCTACACTTGGCACAAAGTTGGAAAGCAAAGATACAATGATGATGCTACTGTAGTAAACAACATCAAGACACAACAAAAGCAAAATAAAATTTTATTCATATGGGCTGCCTCCCAAAAGCGCTTTCTTTTATGCCTTTAAGCTAGGCATAATGCAAAGAGATCAAGTCTTATCAAGAGTAAAAGAATAGCTAGCCCGTATAACGGACTCAAAAGGTAACTTAATCTTCTTTCAAGGGAAGTGTTCCATCCCTTTCTTGAGAGGAAACTGGAATTTTATATTCCCCTCTTTCATGTCAATGATAGCACCAACGGTGCGTAGAAAAGGACGTCCCAAAATAATTGGACAAGAAGGTTCACATTCAATGTCCATAATAGTAAAATCAACGGGAACGTAATTGTCATTGACAATGATAAGAACATCGTCGATCCTCCCCAAAGGTTTCTTTATGGAAGAATCAACGAGACGAACACCAAAAGAACAAGAATCAAAAGGTTTCAATTTAAGCATATCATATAGTCTTTTGGGCATAATGGAGGTACTAGCTACAGCATCACATAAAGCATAGCAAGATAACTATTTTTGTGATTTTCGATAAAAGATACTAAAGCAAAACTGAAAGGTAAACTAACAAGACTAAAAAGCAAAGGTAAAAGATAGCGTGCAACTCCCCTATCCTGAAGAGTGGAGTCCCCGACAACGGCGCCAGAAAACTTTGCTTGATGGCTTCTCGCCCCTCGTTGGTTACCCCAAGTGGAAGGTTTGAGATGCAGTGTAGCGGAAGTTTTCCCTTGGCAAAGATACCAAGGATCGATTTCCCTGAGACTCCCAGTTTCAACAAGAAGGTGTCAACTGCTAACGGAGCCAGATATATTAGCAATCAACGTGGACCTGCACACATATACAAATAACTTTGCTCCCAACGAGTACAGAGAGGTTGTCAATCTCTTCGGCCTTGTAGTTTACAAAGGATCAAACGCAAGTGATAATAGTGATAGGTAATGCTGCAATAGTAAGTAAAAAGCGTAAAGTAAATAGCGGATGTGATCAATGATGGTAATATGGACCGGGGTCCCATGATGTTCACTAGTGATGTCTCTCTCCCAAAAGACGATAAAACAGCTATGTGAGGTAAACGAATTACAGCTAGGCAATTGACAGAATTACCGTTGTTTTCCCCCTTGTGGCAACAGCACATCCCTAGAATCATGTTTCTGTCACTCAAGCTAGTCATCGAGGGGCATGAACCCACAATCAAGCATAACGTTCCCTCTTGGAGTCACTACCTACTACTTGGCCAAAGCAATAAATAACAACGGGGAACATGCAAGAATTACTTACGAACATAAATATAAAAGAGGTAGATCAAATATATTACTCAAACACAATCTGAACATAATCTCACAATCCATCGGATCCCAGCAAACTCATCATAGCAACAGCATAAGGATTACATATGTGCCTCGATCATGTAGGGCAGCTCACGAGGACTAATTAGTGAAGCACAAGAACGGGAGGAGAACATCACATAGCTACTGGTCATGGACCCATGGTCCAAGGGAGACTACTCACAACTCATCCGGGAGGCGTCCATGGTGGTGGAGAAGCTCCTGGTGGTGATCCTCCCCTCCGGCAGGGTGCTGGGAAGAGTTCTCCTGGTGCTCCCGATCTTGGAAGCGGCGGCGGCGGCGGAACAGAGATGAGATCGCGAAAAAGGGTTCCCGTCTCGAGGGTTTCGGGACGCGATATAAATATATGCCAAAGGGGAGCATCAGCGGAGGCTCGGGGGGCCCAGGCGCCCCCCCCCCCCCCCCCGGCGCGGCCAGGGGGGGCCACGCCACCAGGGCGCCTGGAGCCCTGGTGGCCCCCCTCCGGCTGTCCTTTGGCAGCTGGGAAGCTTCTGGAACGCTGATTTTTTATATAATTTTTCCGGGATTTTTCTGGCAGTTTTCGTAATGGGAAAACCTGAAATACAAAAACAGCAGAAAACAGAAACTGACACTGGGGTGCACTAAGTTAATAGGTTAGTCCAAATATGATCAAAAGTGTATGGAAGTGTATAAATATCATAGCAGTATCACCCAAAAGAGGCATGGAGCAAGCAGAAATTACAGATACGTTTTGGACGTATCAACAGGCCACGTCTCCTGTCACTTGATGTGTAGTACTAATATAATTCAATTTGTATTAGACGTACTAATTAGACGTACTCCCAGTTTGTATTTCCTAGCTGGAGATCTATATGGTGTTGTAAATCTATATCGTAGCTCTTACATCCATTTATATCTGTAATATGACATGTTTATTAATATTTGTTTTAGTATATTATAACATGTTATTTGGTACAACAATTTTATTTTGCATTTAAAAAATATTTTCATGCAATATTCTCTCATTAATATGAGATAAAAAGGCCAAATAAAATGTATGATTATCTTGAATTATATTTGTGCAATCTCACAGTAATGGCATTTCTACTGTATATTACAGTTTGCCTATTACTCAGAGGCATTTTTTATGTCTTCATAGTGCTCTTCCAAATATATCAAAATTCAATGATATACACATATATGGCTTACAAAATATAAGTGTTCCTTTTGAACATATTTGTTGTTTACCAAAATAAATTTTACTATCAAGTAAAATTAATCAAATGCATGATCATACATGCAGGAAATATGGCTGACATCAATAAGAAAGAATTCCAAGAACTACAAATAGATGGAAGTAACTATCTAACATGGGCCATGGATATGAAAATATTCTTAAGTGGACGTAGCCTCGGTCCTTGCATTATCGCACCCCCCCCC
>LR738709.1:659248359-659367159 GCA_902687465.1 Secale cereale | reverse complement strand
CCCCCCCCCCCGAAAATGCTCCAGAAATACCTCAAGTGGTAAAGTATGCAGCATTGCACTACATAAGGCACCATCTCCATCATGATTTAAAAACTGAATATTTGATGGAGGAGGATCCAATAGCTTTATGGGACTCCCTCAAGGAGAGATATGACCAACAAAGAGCAGTAATGTTGCCGGAAGCCCAAAGAGAATGGTCTCTTATAAGGTTTCAGGACTTTAAATCCGTTGTCGCATACAATTCTGCTGTGCATAAAATTAACTCCAAGCTGAGATTTTGCAATCAACAAGTTTCAGATGCGGACTTAATAGAGAAAACTTTATGCACTTTCCATCCCTCGATGAGGATATTGCAACAGCAGTATCGTCAACAGAAATACACAAAGTATTCTGAGCTTATATACACATTACTTCAGGCCGAGAAGCATGATGAACTTCTCATGAAGAATCACAATGCTCGCCCAACGGGTGCCATGCCTATACCTGAAGCACATGCTAATGCTCATTTTACTAGTAAATTTGGAAACCGTAAAAGGAACTTCCAGAAATTCAAGGGAAAATGGAAAAAGAACAATGGTCAGAAGACCAACGGTCAAACTAAGGGGAAATGTCATTTCAAGAAAAATGATCAAAATGACAACTCTCAAACTTGTCAATGGTGTGGATGCATGAATCATCGTACTAATCAATGTCGAATTCCCAAGCACCTTGTGGATCTATACATGAAATACGGTGGAAAAGGCAAACAAGTTCATGGAAATAAAGCTGAGGCTCACTTCAACGCCATTCAAGATAACCCTCAATCTGGTCCTTCTCAAAGCGCTATTCAAGTATACAAGCCAAAGGACGATATCATCCTCGATGAAGACATGCTTGTGGATTACACCCGAGATGTTTTTGGAGACCTCAGTTAATCTCCATAAAAGTTGATGTCACTTAGCTATTTAAAAACTACAAGATGTTATATATTGTATAACAATAAGTAGAATAAAGTCTTTCAGACTACGTATATTGTATTATGTGAATCAGACATAATATTGTAATGAAATTATATTTAAGATTGTAATATAAATTTTATGTATGTAATTTGATGAATCTATGAATAGAAGTAAATTTATTCTAAAATTTTCTCTTTCTATCTATAGAACTTTACGGGAACAATCCGATGGAAGAAGAGTTATGTTTAGTGGATAGTGCTACCACTAACACAATTTTAAGGGAAGCAAAATATTTCCAAACTCTTACTAAGAGAAAGGAAAATGTTATGACCATAACTGGAAATAACAAAGCTATTATTGGTTCAGGAAGAGCCACATTCACACTCCCCATGGGTACTACTATTGTAATTCAGAATGCACTCTTGTATCCTGAAGCTACACGTACCCTTATAAGTTTCAAAGATATCCGATCTAATAATTTCCATCTCAAAACAATAGAGGTGGAGAACAAAGAATATTTGCTTCTAAAAAAAGCAACGGATACGAGGAACAAACTCTTGAAAAAATCCCTTCATTTTCATCCGGATTATACTTTACATACATAAAACCCGTGCCTTATGTTGCGTACAAAATAATTTTTCAAAATCTTGACAAATTCAAGACTTGGCATGACCGCCTTGGTCATCCTGGAATAGGTATGATGAGAAAAATTATAAGTAATTATGTTGGTCATAATTTAGCAACTAAAAGATTTCCCAAATCATCAGATTTTGTATGCACCGCCTGTGCTACCGGGAAATTAATTATTAAGCTATCTTACCTTAAAGTTAAAAATGAGTCACTTAATTTCCTTGAAATAATTCAAGGAGATATATGTGGTCCAATACAACCTCTGTCTGGACCATTTAGGTACTTCATGGTGCTAATCGATGCATCAACTAGATGGTCACATGTGTGTCTATTATCCACACGTAACCATGCCTTTGCTAAATTAATTGCTCAAATTATCAAATTGAGAGCGAATCATCCTGAACACAGGATAAAAACAATAAGAATGGACAATGCTGCTGAATTTAGTTCACACGCATTTAATGATTATTGTATGGCATTAGGAATCAATCTAGAACATTCAGTACCCTATGTTCATACTCAAAATGGAATGGCTGAATCTTTAATCAAAAGAGTAAAATTAATTGCTAGACCATTATTACAGAATTGCAATTTACCAACCTCTTGTTGGGGACATGCGGTTTTACATGCCGCAGATCTGATGCAAGTCAGACCAACTGCATATCATGAAACCTCCCCATTTCAAATAGTACGTGGCAATCAACCAAGTATTTCCCACCTGCGAAAATTCGGTTGCGCTATATACGTACCGATATCACCACCGCAGCGTACCTCTATGGGCCCCCATAGAAAATTAGGAATCTATGTGGGATATAATTCTCCGTCAATTATAAAATATTTAGAACCCCTAACAGGTGACCAGTTCACAGCCCGGTACGCTGATTCAATTTTTGATGAGGACCATTTCCCGACATTAGGGGGAGAAACAAACCACAAAGAATGTCAGGAAATAGATTGGAATGTTACAGGCATCCAATCCTTAGATCCACGTACTAATGAATCTGAATCTGAAGTTTAGAAAATTATAGATTTGCAACACTTTGCAAACAACCTGCCAGACGCATTTACTGATCAAAAGGTGTCACTAAATCTTATATTCCTGCAGTTAATGCACCAGAATGAGTAGAGGTACCAAATAAAACTACTCAACTCCCAATCGCAAATAAAAGGGGCAGAAATCTGGTCACCGGGGAAAAGGCTTCTCTAAAGCCTCCGCGGAAACAAAGAAAACCAAAATCTATGACAGTAAATGCAGATCAACCTCAAGTTGATGGACACCAAATAGATGTTCAACATCAAGAACCCAATATAAATGTGCACACAACTTATAATGTTGGGATATCGAAACAATCAGACTCCGTTGTTATGGGAAATCACACGGTGCCTGAAGAAATTAATGAAATATCCATAAATTATATTGATTCAGGAGAAACTTACAATAGAAACACTACAGTTGTCGACACAGATTTCTCCTCGAAAATTGCTGAAACCCTTCAACTGGATCCAGAGCCAAAATCTATGAAAGAGTGCCTCAAGCGCTCGGATTGGCCTAAATGGAAGGAAGCAATTGAGGCAGAATTACGCTCGTATTTTCTAAAATAATACCTACTCCTCATAAAGTCTTCCCTCTGGGAGCGAAATGGGTTTTTGTTCGAAAAAGGAACGAAAACAATGAGGTGGTGAGATATAAAGCGAGACTAATAGCTCAAGGGTTTACTCAGAGACCCGGTATCGACTACGACGATACATATTCTCCTGTAATGAATGGAATTACGTTTCGATACTTAATATCTATGGCAGTACAAATGAATCTATCAATGCAGTTAATGGATGTGGTGACCGCTTATCTATATGGGTCACTTGATACGAGAAATTTATATGAAAGTTCCCGATAGGCTTAAAATTCCGAATCCAAATATAAATCACAGCATGTATTGTGTAAAACTACAAAAGTCACTCTATGGCTTGAAGCAGTCGGGTAAAATATGGTATAACCGACTCAGTGATTTCCTTCTCAGTAAAGGATACTCAAATAACAATGATTGCCCATGCGTATTTATAAAGAAATCCTCAAAGGGATTTTGCATCATCTCAGTATATGTTGATGATCTCAACATCATTGGCAACACATCAGATATAACTATAGCGCGCAATCATTTAATGACGGAATTTGAGATGAAAGATTTGGGAAAAACCAAATTCTGCTTAGGTATACAACTTGAGCATTTTCCTTCTGGAATACACGTTTATCAACCCGCTTATATTCAGAAAATTTTGGAAAAATTCAACATGGATAAATCATATCCATCCAAAACACCTATGGTCGTCAGATCCCTTGATATGAACAAGGATCCTTTTAGACCAAGGGATGATAACGAGGAGGTATTGGGACCTGAGTTTCCATACCTCAGTGCCATAGGAGCACTAATGTACCTTGCAAATTGTACTAGACCAGATATTGCCTTTGCAGTAAATTTACTTGCTCGACATAGTGCAGCTCCAACAAAACGCCATTGGACAGGAGTAAAGAATATCTTCCGATATTTACAAGGTACTAAAGATCTTGGTTTATTCTATCGGAAAAATCAAGCCATGACCCTGATTGGTTATTGTGACGCTGGATATCTTTCTGATCCCCATAATGCCAGGTCACAAACAGGGTTTGTATTTTTACATGGTGGAACTGCTATTTCATGGAGTTCAACAAAATAGACATTAGTAGCAACTTCCACTAATCACTCTGAAATAATTGCATTATTCGAAGCCTCACGAGAATGTGTATGGCTCCGTAGAGTAATAAATCATATTCAGACATCATGCGGTATCGGTTCACTAGAATCACCAACCATTATCTATGAAGATAATGCTGCATGTGTTGCTCAAATGCACATGGGATATAATAAAAGTAATATCACAAAACATATCTCTCCAAAACTATTCTTTCCTCATGAATTAAAGAAAGTTGGAGAGATTGATATTTTGCAAATAAAATCTTGTGACAATCTTGCAGATTTGTTCACTAAGTCTTTACCAGGAGCAGCATTTCAAAAATGCATTCATGGCATTGGTATGAGACGACTATGAAATTTGCAAAGTTCAGGGGGAGAAAATTCCCAGAACTAAACTTATGAGCTTTCCAACGGATTTCTCATGTTGTTTTAAATAAGTGATTAAATATACTAACAATATATCAAATTTCTATAGTTATCTTATATTTCCCTACAGGGACATAAATAGTACAAGATCAAGGACTATCAAGAAGATGCAAGACCTTTGATACTCAAGATTCTCAAGACAATGAAGATTAAGAACAGCGTTGTCCAAGGGGGAGTGTTAGGAATTAATTAGCTTTATGTTTAGGCTAATTAGGCATATCCTTAAAATATTCTATGTAGCAGTTTAGATACTGCGTTGTCCAAACGCTGTTCGTAGCGAACCGTCACTGCGTCGTTCGGAATGGACGCAACTACTGTAACCGGCATGTAATCACGACTGTTCAGGACATATAAGTACCTGCAGTCACTATCAATGAAATCAATCTATTCACTTCGATCTTTCTGTTTCTCTTCACATACGTTGGTTTTTCTAATTAGCTCCACCCGAAGGGAGCCCTACGGGTCAACAGCTCCGACCACGACACGACTAGCACAACTGCAAGTACATTATTTTTCTTCAGATAGGGCCGAAAGAACCCGTTTCCGAAAAATCTCAAAAGAATAATTCTTTTGTTCAAAAGAATGCAAACGAATTTCAAATTATATAGTTTCTTGTGTAAAAATATATTCAATTTCTAGCCTATGTCATACACGAACTTGATGTGTGCTCTCTAGTGGTCAGTCTGCTATGCATCTTCCACCAAAGTCGTGGGATTCCGTCAAAAAAAAAAAGTCGTGGGATGGAGACATAGAGTCCTCAGTGACAAAGACTAGCGCGGAGAGAGATGTCAATCCTGCAACCTCAGTATAGTTTTAGAAACCAGTTTTCGGTTTCCACTCGGTAAAGGCATCTTCAACACTGTCACGCTGGGAAAGTATCCAGTGCTGCCAGCCCTAGGGTACTCTCAGTACTCCAATGTCAAAAAACATTTTTTTAAATACTTCAAAAAAAAATCCGAAAAAACTGAATGTTTACAATGAATGTGACTGGTAGCCCTAAATCTTTTAGGTCCAAACTCAAAACACACATTGAGAAACAAAAAGTGAAATCTAGCATGAACAGTGTAAAGTAGAGACAAAAGCAATATTGACACATTTAGATCTGGATTTCTCTTTTTTGTTTCTCAATGTACATTTCGACTTTGGACCTGAAATCCCCGGTGGATGTGAGGTCTACCATGGACATTGATGGGGCGACAACCTCCTCGTGCCACCGGCGCGCCCTAAAGTTTGTTGGCGGCGTGTAAGACGCGCAACTGGCGACGTTCTCGTTCGCAATGGCCAGCGCCGCTTCCACATCAGATTGCACCGCCTCTGCGTTGTGAGCGTGGGCGACATCTTAGAGCGTCCGTTGCTCAGCGATGAAGTTGGGGTCCGTGGCTTCCTCGCTCGTATGCTCGTCATAGATTTGGCGCTCCACCACCCGTTGCTGATCGAGGAGAATGAGGTTGTATCGCTGCTCCCCCCGCGCCTGCCGGAACGCTGTCATAGGCGCTGGCGGCTCCTCATCCATCACGCCGTTGAACTGCGCCTACGCTTGCTCCATGGTGAAGCGGACATGGACCGATGTGGGTGACGACACCAAGTTATCGTCTGAGCCCGCGTCCATCATGGGGTCATCGTCTTCGGAGACCTCCGGGGAGTTTCCCGGCATGTTGGTGAAGGAAATATGCCCTAGAGGCAATAATAAAGATGTTATTTGTATTTCCTTATATCATGATAAATGTCTTTTATTCATGCTAGAATTGTATTAACGGGAAACCTAGTACATGTGTGGATACATAGACAAAACAGTATGTCCCTAGTATGCCTCTACTAGACTAGCTCATTGATCAAAGATGGTTATGTTTCCTAGCCATAGACATGAGTTGTCATTTGATCAACGGGATCACATCATTAGGAGAATGATGTGATGGACTAGACCCATCCGTTAGCATAGCACTATGATCGTTTAGTTTTACTGCTATTGCTTTCTTCATGACTTATACATGTTCCTATGACTATGAGATTATGCAACTCCCGAATACCGTAGGAACACCTTGTGTGCTATCAAACGTCACAACGTAACTGGGTGATCATAAAGATGCTCTACAGGTGTCTCCGAAAGTATTCGTGGTGTTGGCATAGATCAAGATTAGGATTTGTCACTCCGATTGTCGGAGAGGTATCTCTAGGCCCTCTCGGTAACACACATCACAATAAGCCTTGCAAGCAAAAGACTAATGAGTTAGTCACGAGATGATGTGTTGCGGAACGAGTAAAGAGACTTGCCGGTAACGAGATTGAACTAGGTATAGAGATACCGACGATCGAATCTCGGGCAAGTAACATACCGATGACAAAAGGAACAACGTATGTTGTTATGCGGTTTTGACCGATAAAAGATCTTCGTAGAATATGTAGGAGCCAATATGAACATCCAGGTTCCGCTATTGGTTATTGACCGGAGATGAGTCTCGACCATGTCTACATAGTTCTCGAACCCGTAGGGTCCTTACGCTTAACGTTTGATGACGATCGGTATTATGAGTTTATGAGTTTTGATGTACCTAAGGTAGTTCGGAGTCCCGGATGAGATCATGGACATGACGAGGAGTCTCGGAATGTCCGAGACATAAAGATTGATATATTGGACGACTATATTCGGACACCGGAAGTGTTCCGGAAAAGTTTTGGATTTAACTGGATTGCCGGAAGGGGTTACCGGAACCCCCTACGAGGGGGGATGGTCCATAGTGGGCCTTGAGGAAAGGAGAGAGGCAGCCCATAGAGGCTGGCCGGCGCCCCACCTAGGTATCCTAGTTGGACTAGGATTGGGGGGGCGCCACCTCTCCCTCTTTTCCTTTCCCTCTCTTCCTTCTTGATGGACTCCTACTAGGAATAGGATTGCAATCCTATTCCTAGTAGGATTGCCCTAGCCGCACCATAGGAGGCTGGCCGGCCCTCCCCTCTTGCTCCTTTATATACGGGGGCAGGGGGGCACCCAAAGACACACAAGTTGAATTGTTCTACCCGTGTGTGGTGCCCCCTCCACAGAAACACACCTCGGTCATACCATCGCAGTGCTTAGGCGAAGCCCTGCACCGGTAGATACATCATATCCGTCACCACGCCGTCGTGCTGACGAAACTCTCCCGTGAAGCTCAAATGGATCAAGAGCTCGTGGGACGTCATCAAGCTGAACGTGTGCTGAACACGGAGGTGTCGTACGTTCGGTACTTGATCGGTTGAATCGCGAAGAAGTTCGACTACATCAACCGCGTCACTTGACGCTTCCGCTTCCGGTCTACGAGGGTACGTAGACACATTCTTCCCTCTCGTAGCTATGCATCTGGTAGATAGATCTTGTGTGATCGTAGGAAAATTTTAAAATACTACGTTCCCCAACAGTGGCATCATGAGCTAGGTCTATGCGTAGATGATATGCACGAGTAGAACACAATGAGTTGTGGACGATACTAGTCATACTGCTTACCAGCATGTCATACTTTGCTTCGGCGGTATTGTGAGATGAAGCGGCCCGGACCGACATTACGCGTACGCTTGCGCGAGACTGGTTTCACCGTTACGAGCACTCGTTGCTTAAAGGTGACTGGCGGGTGTCTGTCTCTCTCACTTTAGCTGAATCAAGTGTGGCTACGCCCGGTCCTTGTGAAGGTTAAAACAGCACATACTTGACAAAACATCGTTGTGGTTTTGTATGCGTAGGTAAGAACGGTTCTTGCTAAGCCCGTAGCAGCCACGTAAAACTTGCAACAACAAAGTAGAGGACGTCTAACTTGTTTTTGCAGGGCATGTTGTGATGTGATATGGTCAAGACATGATGAGTTATACGGTTTTGTATGAGATGATCATGTTTTGTAATGTTATCGGCAACTGGCAGGAGCCATATGGTTGTCGCTTTATTGTATGAAATGCAATCGCCATGTAATTGCTTTACTTTATCACTAAGCGGTAGCGATAGTCGTAGAAGCAATATTTGGCGAGACGACAACGATGCTACGATGGAGATCAAGGTGTCGCGCCGGTGACGAAGGTGATCATGATGGTGCTTTGGAGATGGAGATCAAAAGCACAAGATGATGATGGCCATATCATGTCACATATTTTGATTGCATGTGATGTTTATCTTATTATGCTTCTTATTTTGCTTAGAACGACGGTAGCATTATAAGATGATCCCTCACTAAATTTCAAGGTATAAGTGTTCTCCCTGAGTATGCACCGTTGCGAAAGTTCGTCGTGCCGAGACACCACGTGATGATCGGGTGTGATAAGCTCTACGTTCAAATACAACGGGTGTAAGCCAGTTTTGCACACGCGGAATACTCGGGTTAAACTTGACGAGCCTAGCATATGCAGATATGGCCTCGGAACACTAGAGACCGAAAGGTCGAGCGTGAATCATATAGTAGATATGATCAACATAAGATGTTCACCATTGAAACTACTCCATCTCACGTGATGATCGAACATGGTTTAGTTGATTTGGATCACGTGATCATTTGGATGACCGGAGGGATGTCTATCTAAGTGGGAGTTCTTTAATTAATATGATTAAATTGAACTTTAATTTATCATGTACTTAGTCCTTATAGTTTTTTTTTGCATATCTATGTTGTTGTAGATCAATGGCCCGTGCTACCGTTCCTTTGAATTTTAATGCATTCCTAGAGAAAGCTAAGTTGAAAGATGATGGTAGCAATTACACGGACTGGGTCCGTAACTTGAGGATTATCCTCATTGCTGCACAGAAGAATTATGTCCTTGAAGCACCGCTAGGTGACAAGCCCCCTCCCGCTAATGTAGACGCTTTGAACGTCTGGCAGTCGCGGTCTGATGACTACACGATAGTTCAGTGTGCCATGCTTTACGGCTTAGAACCGGGACTTCAACGATGTTTTGAACGTCATGGACCATATGAGATGTTCCAGGAGTTGAAGTTAATATTTCAAGCAAATGCCCGGATTGAGAAATATGAGATTTCCAATAAGTTCTATAGCTGCAAGATGGAGGAGAATAGTTCTATCAGTGAACACTTGCTCAGAATGTCTGGGTACTACAATCATATGACTCAACTTGGTTGCAAAGTTGACGAGGATAGTGTTATTGATAAAGTTCTTCAATCACTGCCACCAAGCTATAAAGGCTTCGTGATGAACTATAATATGCAAGGGATGCAAAAGACAATTCCCGAGCTCTTCGATATGCTTAAGGCTGCGGAGGTAGAAATCAAAAAGGAGCATCAAGTGTTGATGGTTAACAAGACCACTAGTTTCAAGAAAAAGGGCAAGGTAAAGAAGGGGAACTTCAAGAAGAATAGCAAGACAGTTGCTACTCCCACGAAGAAACCTAAGTATGGAGCCAAGCCTGAAACTGAGTGCTTCTACTGCAAGGGGACTGGACACTGGAAGCGGAACTACCCCAAGTATTTGGCGGATAAGAAGGATGGCAAGGTGAACAAAGGTATATGTGATATACATGTAATTGATGTGTACCTTACTAATGCTCGTAGTAGTACCTGGGTATTTGATACCGGTTCGGTTGCTAATATTTGTAACTCGAAACAGGGACTACGGATTAAACGAAGATTGGCTAAGGACGAGGTGACGATGCGTGTGGTAAATGGTTCAAAGTCGATGTGATCACCGTCGGCACGCTACCTCTACATCTACCTTCGGGATTAGTTTTAGACCTAAATAATTGTTATTTGGTGCCAGCGTTGAGCATGAACATTATATCTGGATCTTGTTTGTTGCGAGACGGTTATTCATTTAAATCAGAGAATAATGGTTGTTCTATTTTTATGAATAATATCTTTTATGGTCATGCACCCTTGAAGAGTGGTCTATTCTTATTGGATCTCGATTGTAGTGATACACATATTCATAATATTGAAACCAAAAGATGCAAGGTTAATAATGAAAGTGCAACTTATTTGTGGCACTGCCGTTTAGGTCATATTGGTGTAAAACGCATGAAGAAACTCCATAGTGATGGACTTTTGGAATCACTTGATTATGAATCACTTGGTGCTTGCGAACCATGCCTCATGGGCAAGATGACTAAAACTCCGTTCTCCGGAACTATGGAGCGGGCAACAGATTTGTTGGAAATTATACATACTGATGTATGTGGGCTAATGAGTGTTGAAGCTCGCGGCGGGTATCGTTATTTTCTGACCTTCACTAATGATTTGAGAAGATATGGGTATATCTCCTTAATGAAGCACAAGTCTGAGACATTTGAAAAGTTCAAAGAATTTCAGAGTGAAGTAGAGAATCATCGTAACAAGAAAATAAAGTTTCTACGATCTGATCGTGGAGGAGAATATTTGAGTTACGAGTTTGGTCTTCATTTGAAACAATGTGGAATAGTTTCACAACTCACGCCACCCGGAACACCACAGCGTAATGGTGTGTCCGAACGTCGTAACCGTACTTTATTGGATATGGTGCGATCTATGATGTCTCTTACCGATTTACCACTATCGTTTTGGGGTTATGCTTTAGAGACAGCTGCATTCACGTTAAATAGGGCACCATCTAAATCCGTTGATACGACACCTTATGAACTATGGTTTGGCAAGAAACCAAAGTTGTCGTTTCTTAAAGTTTGGGGCTGCGATGCTTATGTGAAAAAGCTTCAACCTGATAAGCTCGAACCCAAGTCGGAGAAATGTGTCTTCATAGGATACCCAAAAGAGACTGTTGGGTACACCTTCTATCACAGATCCGAAGGCAAGATATTCGTTGCTAAGAATGGATCCTTTCTAGAGAAGGAGTTTCTCTCGAAAGAAGTGAGTGGGAGGAAAGTAGAACTTGATGAGGTAATTGTACCTTCTCCTGAATTGGAAAGTAGTACATCACAGAAAATTGTTCCAGTGATTCCTACACCAATCAGTGAGGAAGTTAATGATGATGATCATGAAACTTCAGATCAAGTTTCTGCTGAACGTCGTAGATCAACCAGAGTACGTTCCGCACCAGAGTGGTACGGCAACCCAGTTCTGGAAATCATGTTACTAGACCATGATGAACCTACGAACTAAGAGGAAGCGATGATGAGCCCAGATTCCGCAAAATGGCTTGAGGCCATGAAATCTGAGATGGGATCCATGTATGAGAACAAAGTGTGGACTTTGGTTGACTTGCCCGATGATCGGCAGGCCATCGAAAATAAATGGATCTTCAAGAGGAAGACCGACGCAGACGGTAATGTTACTGTTTACAAAGCTCGACTTGTTGCGAAAGGGTTTCGACAAGTTCAAGGAGTTGGCTATGATGATACTTTCTCACCCGTAGCGATGCTTAAGTCTGTCCGAATCATGTTAGCAATTGCCGCATTTTATGATTATGAAATCTGGCAAATGGATGTCAAAACTGCATTCCTGAATGGATATCTCAAAGAAGAGTTGTATATGATGCAACCAGAAGGTTTTGTCGATCCGAAAGGTGCTAACAAAGTGTGCAAGCTCCAGCGATCCATCTATGGACTGGTGCAAGAATCTCGGAGTTGGAATATACGCTTTGATGAGGTGATCAAAGCTTATGGTTTTATACAGACTTTTGGAGAAGCATGTATTTACAAGAAAGTGAGTGGGAGCTCTGTAGCATTTCTAATATTATATGTGGATGACATATTGCTGATTGGAAATGATATAGAATTTCTGGATAGCATAAAAGGATACTTGAATAAGAGTTTTTCAATGAAATACCTCGGTGAAGCTGCTTATATATTAGGCATCAAGATCTATAGAGATAGATCAAGACGCTTAATTGGACTTTCACAAAGCACATACCTTGATAAGATTTTGAAGAAGTTCAAAATGGATCAGTCAAAGAAAGGGTTCTTGCCTGTATTACAAGGTATAAAGTTGAGTAAGACTCAATGCCCGACCAATGCAGAAGATAGAGAGAAAATGAAAGTCATTCCCTATGCCTCAGCCATAGGATCTATCATGTATGCAATGCTGTGTACCAGACCTGATGTGTGCCTTGCTATAAGTCTAGCAGGGAGGTATCAAAGTAATCCAGGAGTGGATCACTGGACAGCGGTCAAGAACATCCTGAAATACCTGAAAAGGACTAAGGATATGTTTCTCGTGTATGGAGGTGACAAAGAGCTCGTCGTAAATGGTTACGTCGATTCTAGCTTTGACACTGATCCGGATGACTCTAAGTCACAAACCGGATATGTATTTTTATTGAACGGTGGAGCTGTCAGTTGGTGCAGTTCCAAGCAGAGCGTCGTGGCGGGATCTACGTGTGAAGCGGAATACATAGCTGCTTCGGAAGCAGCAAATGAAGGAGTCTGGATGAAGGAGTTCATATCCGATCTAGGTGTTATACCTAGTGCATCGGGTCCAATGAAAATCTTTTGTGACAACACTGGAGCAATAGCCTTGGCGAAGGAATCCAGGTTTCACAAGAGAACAAAGCACATCAAAAGACGCTTCAATTCCATCCGCGATCTAGTCAAGGAAGGAGACATAGAGATTTGCAAAATACATACGGATCTGAATGTTGCAGACCCGTTGACTAAGCCTCTTCCACGGGCAAAACATGATCAGCACCAAGACTCCATGGGTGTGAGGATCATCACTTTGTAATCTAGATTATTGACTCTAGTTCAAGTGGGAGACTGAAGGAAATATGCCCTAGAGGCAATAATAAAGATGTTATTTGTATTTCCTTATATCATGATAAATGTATTTTATTCATGCTAGAATTGTATTAACCGGAAACCTAGTACATGTGTGGATACATAGACAAAACAGTATGTCCCTAGTATGCCTCTACTAGACTAGCTCATTGATCAAAGATGGTTATGTTTCCTAGCCATAGACATGAGTTGTCATTTGATCAACGGGATCACATCATTAGGAGAATGATGTGATGGACTAGACCCATCCGTTAGCATAGCACTATGATTGTTTAGTTTTACTGCTATTGCTTTCTTCATGACTTATACATGTTCCTATGACTATGAGATTATACAACTCCCGAATACCGTAGGAACACCTTGTGTGCTATCAAACGTCACAACGTAACTGGGTGATCATAAAGATGCTCTACAGGTGTCTCCGAAAGTATTCGTGGTGTTGGCATAGATCAAGATTAGGATTTGTCACTCCGAGTGTCGGAGAGGTATCTCTGGGCCCTCTCGGTAACACACATCACAATAAGCCTTGCAAGCAAAAGACTAATGAGTTAGTCACGAGATGATGTGTTGCGAAACGAGTAAAGAGACTTGCCGGTAACGAGATTGAACTAGGTATAGAGATACCGACGATCGAATCTCGGGCAAGTAACATACCGATGACAAAAGGAACAACGTATGTTGTTATGCGGTTTTGACCGATAAAAGATCTTCGTAGAATATGTAGGAGCCAATATGAACATCCAGGTTCCGCTATTGGTTATTGACCGGAGATGAGTCTCGGTCATGTCTACATAGTTCTCGAACCCGTAGGGTCCGCACGCTTAACATTTGATGATGATCGGTATTATGAGTTTATGAGTTTTGATGTACCGAAGGTAGTTCGGAGTCCCGGATGAGATCACGGACATGACGAGGAGTCTCGGAATGTCTGAGACATAAAGATTGATATATTGGACGACTATATTCGGACACCGGAAGTGTTCCGGAAAAGTTTCGGATTTAACTGGATTGCCGGAAGGGGTTACCGGAACCCCCTACGAGGGGGGATGGTCCATAGTGGGCCTTGAGGAAAGGAGAGAGGCAGCCCATAGAGGCTGGCCGGCGCCCCACCTAGGGATCCTAGTTGGACTAGGATTGGGGGGGCGCCACCTCTCCCTCTTTTCCTTTCCCTCTCTTCCTTCTTGATGGACTCCTACTAGGATTGCCCTAGCCGCACCATAGGAGGCCGGCCGGCCCTCCCCTCTTGCTCCTTTATATACGGGGGCAGGGGGCACCCAAAGACACACAAGTTGAATTGTTCTAGCCGTGTGCGGTGCCTCCTCCACAGAAACACACCTCGGTCATACCGTCGCAGTGCTTAGGCGAAGCCCTGCACCGGTAGATACATCATATCCGTCACCACGCCGTCGTGCTGACGAAACTCTCCCGTGAAGCTCAACTGGATCAAGAGCTCGTGGGACGTCATCAAGCTGAACGTGTGCTGAACACGGAGGTGCCGTACGTTCGGTACTTGATCGGTTGAATCGCGAAGAAGTTCGACTACATCAACCGCGTCACTTGACGCTTCCGCTTCCGGTCTACGAGGGTACGTAGACACACTCTTCCCTCTCGTAGCTATGCATCTGGTAGATAGATCTTGCGTGATCGTAGGAAAATTTTAAAATACTACGTTCCCCAACAGTTGGCCTCTATCTGCCTGGCACAACGGCTTTGCCAGGCGGCTACAAGGGCGACCACCTCCTGCTTCTGCCCCGTCGAGAGGCTCTTCCACAACGCGTTCCTGCTCGCGGTCATTGCAGATGTGGTGCACGGGGAGGAGGTGGTGGAGCGGACGTGGTGTGGTTTGAGCCGGCTGTGTCAGCCTTTAAATAGAGGATGCCGGTGAGGCCAAGCATCTCGGTGTATCAATGCACGAGCACCGGAGTTGTTTTCTCGACCGGCGTGCCTATTTAATGAAAATTGACGTCAGGACCGGCTAACAGACATATACAAAAACTGCGTTGGATGGCAATACATGTCCGATTGTGCAGTCCGAACACCCGTGAGGGTTCTTGTTGGAGATGCCCTATTTTGGAATCTGTTAGAGATATCATATAACGGCTTCTAACAAATCACTTGTTCTCGGATCTTCAATGGAGTGGCATTATTCCGATACTTTCTCCTTTTATAGTGGTTTAGGGCATCTCCAACGTGCACCCTTAAATCGTGTGGACATAGGGTCTGTTTGGTTGGCTTCCATGCCACTCCATGCCTGGCCTGACCAGTGCCTGAAGTGTGCCTGGGAGTTGTTTTGTTCATGTCCTGGGAAAGAAGAAGCCTGCCTGGCCTGGCTGACCCAGGAGCGTCATTAGCCTGGGTAAGTTAAAACCAAACAGGAAAAAAGAAGTGATTTAGCCCAGGCAGTGGGATTAGCCTACCCAGGCCGATGGAAAAGGACGCCTGGGTTCCAGGCAGCATGGTTTTAGCACAGCTCTGCTGTACTTCTTCTCTAATCAGTCTGCCAATCTAATTTTTAATATTTTTATCTTTGTCCCAGGCCAGGTCTCCAAACAAACAACATGTGCAAAAGCATGCCTGGCCAGGCAAGATTCCTCTGTTTTCCAGGCTACCGCCAGGCATCGATTTCTGCCAGGCATGATGCCGAGGACATGAACCAAACTGGCTCATCTATACTACTATTAAAAGAGCAAACATAAGTTATCCTAAAACCACACAACAAACTGTACACAAGATAACCACGACCCTTGGATCAAATCAACCTAAACATATCCTACTGCCCATATTACGTCAATAATCTGTTTGCCAGATCGACGACTCGGATCAAATGTTCTGCCGCCAGACGCCCCTGGTCTGCCGATAGTCATAGCGCTCCGCACCCCCGATCTGCACGGCCCCGCCCACAACGCGTATCAAATCCACCTGAATCTGGTCAATGAGATGTTTATGCCGCTAATCCATCTTCCAAATCGTGTCATCCCCTCCACCATATCGCCTCCAAGCGAGCCCATCGTCGCTGATCTCTTGTGCCGCCACCATCTCCATTGCCTCCTCGACATGAGGCCACCACCATTGAGCCCCACCCCGGCGCGCCTGCTGCACTTCGGCCGTGGCAGTCATTGCCACCTCGACTCTAGCCTTAGGAGCTCGGCCTACTGTCCTGGATCGGGGAGGCGGCGGCGATTTGGATCTGGCCAGCGGCGACTGAGCAAGGGCACCGGTGCTGTCGAGTACATCTCTCTCTCTCTCTCTCTCTCTCTCTCTCTCTCTATCTATCTCTCTACCCCGTCGGGGTCCCCGTGATCCGTGACCATGGATTGGCGGGGAGCTTCGACGGCGAGGAACGAGGAGCACGGATGCTCTGCTGGCGGAGGCATGTTTTGGGGACGGGGAGACCTCTAGCCATGGGAATGGAGAGAGCTTTCGATGCAAACTGAATTTCATCTCTCTTTGTTCTTTTTTCTTCTGATAATCTCTGCACAGAAGAACATTGGTAATGTTGAGCTGACAAAGAGAAGTAGAAGACTAATTTCTATGTCGACTAGATGATGATTTGCTCCCCGTATGTAGTTTTTGGTCATATTGGGCTATGCGAAAAATGGGTTTTCTCTGTATTCTCTATATGAGATTATTGTGTGATCGTTGAAGTATGAAAATAGGAGGGTGTGCAGCTGTGCCCTTGTGAGCAGTCTCTGATGCTACTGATGTTTACATATATTAGCAGTAACAGTGTAGTATTAGGTATGGCAAAGTAAATTTGCTTCAACAACCAATTCCAGTGCAGCATGCAATCTCTGATGCTACTGATGTTTATACTAGCAGTAACAGTGTAGTATTTGGTATGGCAAAGTAAATTTCCTTCAACAAACAATTCCAGTGCTGCATTTTTTATTTTTATTTTTGTGGACTTTCTCTTGCACACTGAATCGAATGTTGTACGCCGATGCCATGTTTGATGGTTTTTCTTTGAATTGGTCTTCTCAAGGAAACCGTGTTCAATTGACATGTCCTGCTTTGAATGGATCTTTAAGGAAATTTGTATGTGTTCTTATATGGCTGGTTGGAATTGTGCAAATTGTGATGGTTTGCTTTCTGTGAGCAACTACCTGAATGCTGAAATGTTATACAGTACACATATCATGTCAACACCATGTATCTCTTTTTTATTTCACATGCGCAGAGAGAAGTTGCCATATATTGTTGCCCTCTCGACGTCAGTTTTTAGACTTATAATGGCAGTGCAGATTTTAGTTAGAGATTGCAGAGTTCTAAAATTTGTTGACCAAATCGTTTAATCAGAACCTGGTTGACACCAAGGCTCTCAAGAAAAGGAGTTGTGTGTTTTAAACTCAGCAAGACAATGAACATAGAAGTATAGCTTCATCTTTTATTTAACAATATTATGTTATAATACATATTCTTCATGTTATGTTCTTTAATATTTTATATTTTTAGGCAACAACACAAGAACTGGACGATAATGTATTACTTATGACACTAGGATTCAAGCCACATTAAAGATTGAATTCCATCTTCTTGGTTAAAATACACAAAGGATTTGAATTGTGAATGTTGTGAGGACATTTATTTTGTGAAATTTAACATGACTAATGTGAGATCAGCAAAGAGGAATGGTCCCAATGAAATGCTGATATTGAGCTAGGTCCGCAAGGCGATATGTCGAGTTCTGTGTAGCTTGGTTTCAATGGCTTATTTAAACAGGAGCCTTATTTTCCTTTGTATGTGTTTTCGAGTCTCTTTTTGTGTAAAAATAGCCTATAGATGTCCTGCGGTGTGGTTTTATTTTTCGAGTTCAGCTCTGTGTTATCATAGAATTCAGGTTAGGGTGATCAAGACGATGTTTCATACGTTAGCACAACTACTGAAGAATTTGTAGGTGAGCAACTATTATATGAGTTTGGATGGCCGAATAATATCAGTAGTGCATGATTGTCTGATAGGCTTGAATTTTTTACATTTTTTTTCTTATTAGTCATGGTTTTTTGGGGGAAAACCGATGATTTTATCCTAACCCAAAATTGTTGAGTTAAAGCCGGAGATGGAAGAAATTGATTGTTCTAATTATGTAATATAAAAAGAAAAGTATTATTTTCTCAATATTTTCTGTTAGTAATATATGTCTATAATATTATGATTTACCTCTACTAATAGATGTCGTCGTTGCAAAGAAACATGCCCAAACTTGTAAGCCCATATTAGTATTACTTTCGAGTAATCAACAGCCAACAAAATATACATTTATGAATGATCTGTTATCCTGCCATGAATAACAATGATAAATTTGTTGTTGACTAATGTTATATCCTCACAAATAAAGTGCTACAGGGAACTTTCTCTATCAGTTCAGGTTGGACGAGCAAGACAACATATTGCAGACCGGGAACAAGGTGAGAAGATTAGATGCAAATTTATGTAGCATATGTACAACTACATTTGTTCATCTCCTCACTTATTCCTTTTTCTATGCAGAGTTATGTTCATCATCAGACATGGTGATATGTGTTAATACTCCCCTAGAGATTGATTTCTTTGCTTTCGCAAAAAAAAAAAAGCGAGCTTCCAAATACCAGGTTGCAAATACATTCGTTGCTTTGGACCTTGCCATGGAAGGATGAACAGTAAATGACCACAAATGCCTCTAGATTATGAGTAAGTATGGTTCTACCTACAGTGGTTTGCGCATCTGCTTTGTCTCTCAGGCTGTTTTCACGGGTACCTGATTTTGCTTGGAACATGGTCGAGGATGTTATATTGTTGCAGGTTGGTTTGCTAACTAGCAATGTTTTGTTTCTTAGATGGACAAACTTGTATCTCAGAACCTTGATGAATTATTTCATTTTATCAGCTTATGTGGAAACTACTAATTTCATTGTCTCTGTATACACACATGCATATCTTTTTTCCTGATGCTTTTTGGCAATGGCCCATTCATAGGCACGACCTAGAAGAAAATAAGATTGAAGCTGTATTTTTCTTGGTTGGAAATATTACACCTCAAATTTACTTCAGTTTGGATACAATGATGACTCTTAAGATCGAAATAACTTTATGTCAGTTATGCAATTAGGAATTATATGCTTTTTGCATGAGATTTTGGCTGTTCAAAAAGTAGATTTATGTTGTGACAGAATTATGAGTTTCATAGTAGAGTATATTTAATCGGGACGTGCGTTGCACGTGCATGATTACTAGTAATGACTGGTAGTCATTTTTTCCATTCAACGCGGTATCCCACACGTCTGGATGTCCATTTTCCCGCAAACGGTGGAGGAATTTGCGCATGTTCATACCGCTGCCATGCCCGCATCTGACATCCCGGGCCCACCTCTTCTGCGCCTGCACCCTCTACCATGTCAAGCTCGCATAAATCATGACATTGGTTTGAATTCATGAAGTTTTACAAAGTTCTGGACATTTTTTAGAATTGTGGATTTTTTTAAACTCGGGATCATTTTTTGAAATTTGGAATCATATTTTGAAAATTGCCATTTTTTTTGTTTGATGAAGATTTTCTGAATTCTTGATTTTTTTTGAACCAGTGAGCATTTTCTGAACTGATGATTTTTTTCCGAAATTTGGTATTTGTTTTTTGAAATTCATGAATTTATTGGACAGTTTATAAAAAATTCTAAAGAATATTTCAATTCACAGTCCTTATTCAAACTTGTGAACAATTTTTCAATACAATAACTTTTCTGAATATGCGGACATTTTTTTTAAAATATGAACATTTTTTAAATCTGCAAACATTTTATGATTTCTAAAATGATTTTTCAAAATTCTCTTTTTTAAAAAATGTAAGAACTTCTTTGAAACTTCAAGCTAATTAAAGTATAAAAAAGAAAAACACAAAAGAAAAAAATTTAAGAAAAAAATAAATTAGAAAAAGAGTGCCCGCACATTGGCCAGCCAAGGGCGCGCTAGGGGAGCGAGGGGTGCGAGCTGCATCTTATCTTCTTTTTTCTTCCCTTAAAAAACAAATTCTTCCTTTTTCTTTTTGCGGTATAGGAGGCCCCTTTGAAAACCTACAGTAGACTACGCACACACTGATACACAGGCCCGTACGGGAGGCATGTGCAGGGTGTGCACTGGCACAGGGCCTCAAAAAAATGGGGCCCCCAAATTAGTTCTTGAAGTTATGTTTAGACTTGCCACAATGGGTAGTAACATAGAGTAGTAACATGCCCATGTTACTACTCTATGTTACTACCTCTATAGTGGGGAGTAACATATATGTGGTAACATGAAAGACTTCATTTATTAGGCTATAGACTCATCATACCTTGATATGTGTGATGTTACTCATACTAGTAGTAAGACTAGCCATAATGGGTAGTAACATAGAGTAGTAACATGCCCATGTTACTACTCTATGTTACTACCTCTATAGTGGGGAGTAACATATATGTGGTAACATGGAAGACTTCATTTATTAGGCCATAGACTCATCTTACCTTGATATGTGTGATGTTACTCATACTAGTAGTAACTAGCTATGTTACCACATGCCTCTCTTTCTTCATTTATTGCTTGTCACATCATCTTTTTTATCTAGATATGTGTGATGTTACTACCTATGTTACTCCCACTATGGGTAGTCTAACTAGCTTTGTTACCACATGCCTCTATTTCTTCATTTATCGCTTGCCATATCATCTATTTTATCTAGATATGTGTGATGTTACTACCTATGTTACTCCCACTGTGGGTAGTCTTATGGGGCCCCAAACTTATGAAGAGTAGGCAAATTCGTTTGAAAACTATGTACTGTACAGAGAGCATTTACTCAAGTCTTTTCCTCATCTCTCCTGCGCAAATTATTTTTGGCGAGTTGGGAACTCTGCTCAGCATTAGTTACAGAGACATGCATGTCTTTTCACATGCTAGTACCTTTGTTCTTCCCGATGGCAGCACTTGCCTCTTGAAAAGTACCTACAGAGTACTACTTGGGGCAGTGGGGGACCCAGAAAAATAATGGAGGGTGTGCACACTTTAAAAAAATATCTGCTTAATCTAACTGGCATATCTTTTGTTTTTTGCGGGGGAACTGTCATATCATATATGGCAAAAGAGTAACACAAATAGCTCAATCAAGTCTCACAATATTATGTTTCAGAAAATAATTTCAAATTTGCAAAATTACAATACAAATAATCTTACACGAAATATACATAAGAATAACTTCGGTCGCCCTTCAACCGCAACCTTCTTTATTTTGACCTCATGTTTTCAACAAAATTTTGAGGCGTGATTGGTCAATGCCCGCAGACGCGTCTGCGGTTGTTTGATGGGTCGAATTTGCTGTCCGCAGCTATAGATGCTCTTAAACAAACAAGGATGTGGGCTAAAATGGGCTTCAATTGCCTATTTCCACCGACCAGCGGGCTACGGATGCAGGTGATCTATGCATCCGGCTGGTTAATGGAAAGCGTATCGAGGCGGACGACCCGTGGAGAAAGGAGGGGAAGGGACCGGGCGACAAGGCGAGCAGCCGAGGGGAGGGAAGCATGGGGAGCGGCGATGTCCAAAATGCAGAGAAGCAGTCAAGACGAGAGATTAGGTTTGGATGGCCGGCTTCTGTATTCACGTTTAGGGAATGTTCCCCTGTCCACGTACGGATACGAGAGCAAATTTGTGAGTCAGCGGTGACGATGATCTAATATTAGGTATAATCACGTGGTAGATCGAAGTTGTCTCAAAAATATAACGTGGTAGATCGAAAAGTCCTAATTTATTTTGTTTTCTCCGTTTGCAATTGATGCGAGTCGCCGCTAAAGTTTTCGCCAAGTTGATCGATGGAATTGATCTAGCTAGCTTCTACCTCATGTATGTACACGAGTCTTTGGCTGGGCACGTAGTTCTACTAATAGAAAACTCAGTCAAGCTGCCTGTACGGTTTGCTAGGTTTGCACGTACGTGTACATGTTCAGCTGAATTAGTCTAGATAAAAGCAACAAAGTCAGCAGAAGATGATATGTAATGATAAAAATCTGCAAAATGCTGGGTGTGCCACGGCACACCCGGCACACCCTCTAGGTCCGCCAATGCTTGGGGGCGGAGTCCAGTAGTAGTTTGAGTAAATGATGCACTGGCATATAAATGTTTCTCTAAATTTAAAAGTTGCATGTCTTTTGCATTGAGACGAATATTCATTCGACGTCGAGTCCAATAATGTATTTTTGGGGGCATATAATTTTTTCACTAACACATTTCTGCATTAGTTAAATTGTAGACCTAAAGACTCGGTGTCCACACCTTACAAAACCTGGTAGATGGAGTACAATTTATCACAAAGAAACTAAGCATTCACAATTTTACATATTTTCCACATATGCTTCTTGAAAAAGGTTAATTCTAGTTCCAAAAAATTGTTGCTTGAATGTTAAAAATGGAAAAAGAAGTCATACTAACTATTCTTCTTAATGACTAGGTCCTAGACTCGGATTTTGCACAGGGCCCCCAAATTCTCAGGTACGGCCCTGCTGATACACATCATCATATATACCAAAAAAATGACGTTACAAAGTGTAAACGTCGACACGATAGGGATCTACAGCTGAAGAAGCTGGCGATACAAAACAGTGCTCGGTTCTCCGACGCATGAGCCGCTGCACCCTGCCATCTAGAGGATACACGTACGTACTGTACGTGCCTAGAGAGAGACCGTGCAGAGTCCGGCCAAAACGACGCGACCATCTGCGCACGACACAAGAGACCAACAGGTCAAATTGTCAAGTCTACAATCGTCACGTACAACGCGGTTAAGCAACCAGGGATTCTCAGCCCTTGCCACCGATGCCATCTCGCACGCGTCGTCACCCCGCGTGAGATCTGCCGTACCCGCTCCTACAGCTCCACTATAAAATCCAAGACGCATGCATTGCTGTCCCACAAGAGAAGTTTGCCGTGTCCGCTGTCGGCAAATTTGACTATTTTGACCTGTTATGGCAACAAATTCACAAAATGAACTGCCAGCGAAACTATTTCACTCCCGTAACCTTTTTATGCAGCGCCCGCCACGACGGCGCTGCACCCTTCTGTGCAGCGCCTGCAACAGAGGCGTTGCACGCCTGTCCATCGTGGCAGCCCCTAGCCCGCACCCGGCCGTGCAACGCCTCCCACTCAGGCGCTGCACATTGTAATGTGCAGCGCCCCCGAGCCAGGCGCTGCACAGGCAGTTATCCACCAGCCGCGCTGGACCCCCACTCCCCCACCCACACTCTCTCCCACTCCCCCACCCGAGCTTAGGCCGCTCTCCCACTCTCTTCCCCTCTCAAATCCTCTCTCAAATCTTGCTTATTTGAAGAATTTGTCCGTGGATTTCGGAGTCAAGCCCTCCCTAAATCACCTCCGATCCCCTTGTTTTGATCCAAGAAATGTTATCAAATTGCTCAAATGTTGCTAGTTTTGCTTGGATCTAGTGATTTGAATGGAGAAGTGAGATTTAGTGATTTGGGGTGCTCTATGTGTGTTCTTATGGGTGTTCTTATTTTGTTGTTAGGGTTAGGTTATGGTTAGGGTTATGGTTAGGGTTATGGTTAGGGTTAGGGTTAGGGTTAGGGTTATGGTTAGGGGGTTGTTTGATATATATATTATGGTTTCCATTATTTGGTAATCTTTGCATTTAGTACTCATGAAAGCAATGTTACCTTGTGTTTTTGGAATGCTTATAGGGATGGGAAGAACATGTGTGTATGTTCATCATGGGGACAAAGACGCATTTTTGAAAGGAAATATTGAACCGGACCCGGATGAGCTTGACATTGTGTTTGATAGTAGTCCTAGCTATGCGGAGCTCTTGCAACAAGTTAGGAAAGAATTGAATTGGATGGACCTTAGTGATATCGTTGAGTTGGAGGGAAGGCATAATGTAGGCTATGGAATGCACGTCCGTTGGAAGACAATGCGCGTCAACTCGGAGCAACGTTGGGTTGCATACAAAGAAACGGTGGCCGAATCACTTGACAAGGCTCTTGAGTTATTTGCAACGAAGAAGGTTGATTCAAGTTTGCATTTGGACTTGAACCGGGAACCTTCCCCTTTGGTTCATAGTAGCCCTCCACCCTCTAAGCGAGATGCAATTGATGAACCTCCTTTGGTTCATAGTAGGCCACCACCCTTGATGCGAGATGAAATTGATGAACCTATTTTGACCCAAGAAGTGCGTCAAACATTGAGTCCGTTTACAAACAACCAAGATGAAGCTTTGCAAGAGGAAGAGGACAATTATGATTATGCGGACGATGACAATGAAGTTGATCTCCATGCCAACAATGTGGGTGATCTCGACAAATATCATTTGCAAGAGACAATGGACCAATCCATACCTTTTTCCCGTGCATATGCATCGGACTCGGATGACGATGGTCCCGATGAAGAAGTTGATGCGGAGGGGTTCACGGTGAAGGAGGCCGAAGCTTTTGAGAAGGTATTCCGTCGGGATCATCGGACTAAATTGTTCAAGGATGTTAGTCTCGCGGATGAAGCCGTGGTAGATGGTGGCCGATGTGTATCACTCGGTGTTAGGCCAAGCTCTCACCGTGATATGGGTGACGACAACCGGATGGCTAAAGGTTCTAAGTTCGAAACCTTGTTGGAAATGAAGATGTGGCTGGACAACTACTCTGTTACGCATTATCGTCCACACAAGGTGGTGCACTCGGACATCAATGTGCGCTACACGGTTGCATGTGCAAGTGAAGATGAAAAATGTCCATGGATTGTGCGTGCAAGACCATGGAAAGGTGGTCCAACTTGGCATGTAGTGAGTTGTGTGCCAACTCACATGTGCCAAGGCAAAAGGGTGGATGGCAAGATCGTGTCTGAAGGCCACAAACAACTCACGTCCGAGTTCATTGCTTACAGGTTGTCCAACTCAATATCCACACTTCCAACAATGAGCGTCCAACATGTCATTGATCTTGTGAAAGCCATATTTCATTACAAGGTGAAGTACGGCAAGGCATGGAAGGCGAAGCAAGCCGCATTCAAGATGCTGTATGGTACTTGGGAGGAAGCATACAACCGAATCCCTAGGTTGTTGTTAGCCATGGCCACAACAAACCCAGGCATGGTTCATGTTGTCGAGCCTCATGGGCACCAAACAACCGTTCATGAAGGAAGGAAAGTCCGAGTATTTGGCCGTGCATTTTGGGCGTTCGAGCAATGTTTGAGGGCTTTCGAACACTGTAGGCCGGTCATCGCCATTGATGGCACGTTCTTGACCGGACAATACAAGGGCACCTTGTTGGTTGCGATAGCAAGTGATGCCAACAATCGGATTTTGCCATTGGCATTTGCTTTGGTTGAGGTGGAGAACAACGACAATTGGGAGTGGTTTTTGCGTCTCCTAAGGACAAAGGTGTTACCCGCCCAAAGAGAAATATGTGTCATATCGGATCGGCATCAAGGAATTCTTAACGCGGTGGAGATTGACATTCCCGGTCATGCACCGTTGCACCATCGATGGTGCATGAGGCACTTTTGTTCGAACTTCTATAGGGCATGTGGCCTTAAGGAGTTGGCCGATGATCTTCAAGATTGTTGTCTCGCTTTCTCCGACAAGCGCTTCGCCTATTTGTACAACAAATTGCTCGCACACAAAAAACTTGATCCCGGGGGTCAAGACTTTCTGAATAAGCACATTCAATACCGGAACAAATGGGCACGTGCTTTTGATGAAGATGGCCAGAGATACGGTCAAATGACAAGCAATATGGCCGAATGCTTCAATAGGGTGCTCAAAGGTGCACGTGGATTACCCGTGACGGCAATAGTTCAATACACATTTGACAAGATGAATGCGTACTTTTTAAAGTACTCGATGGAAACTGATGCACAGATAGCGGGTGAGAACCCGCGCAAGTACAAGTACAAGTTCCCACCCAAGGTTGATGAATGGTTGGTATTTCAATCACGGAAGGCGGACTCAGAAGAAGCTATATTATATGACAATGAGGAGTGGAAGTACGAAGTGAAAGAGCCAGGAGGAACCACAAACGATGGCCGGCAACACGGAGGTCGGGCTTTCAAGGTGTCGTTGACACAATGTGATTGCACTTGCGGAAGGCCATTGTTGCTTCATCTCCCTTGCTCACACTTGTATACCGCCGGTCGCGTTCGGAATGTGAACATCAACCACCCACGCACCGTGCGGGAGTCGGAGTTCTCAATCATGACGGTCAAGAAAACATGGGCTCCCCGCTTTCACCCTTACTTGGACCAATCACAATGGCCGGAGTACCATGGAGTTCAACTATGGCCGGATCCAGAGTTGAAGGTTGTTAAACGGGGTAGACGTAAGACAAAGCGTCTTAGAGGCGACATGGACGGATGGGGCCATGGTGGTCGGCGCGAAGCGGGCAACGACCAATTCCAAGAGCCTCGTGAAAGCTCACGTTGTGGGCGGTGCAACGGTCAATGCCACAACCAAAGAAAATGTCCCAAACCAAGGAAAAGGTCCAAGAAAAATGATGCAAGCACAAGTCAACAAGGAGGTACACAAGGGACCCAAACAAGTGGTAGCCAACAAGTGCCAAGCCAACCAAGACCTAGGCAACAAGTGCGAAGGCAACCAAGTGCTAGCCAACAAGTGCCAATGCAACCAAGTGGTAGCCAACAAGTGCCAACCCAACCAAGTGGTAGCCAACAAGTGCCAAGCCAACCAAGTGGTAGCCAAAGAGGATCTAGACAACAAAGAGGTCGGCAACTTGGACTTACAAGAGGCCGTGGTGGTGGTAGAGCTCGTGGTCGTGGTGAAGGACAAGGGCAAGTTCGTTTTAGAGGAATGGTTGGATACCTCGATGGACCATTTCCGTATGTTTACTTTTTCATATGTTATCTTTCTCATATGTTTTCTTTTTCATATGTTCTTGTTTTACATTGGCTTTAATTTGTCCTTACTTACCATTATGTTTCACTCATTGTAGGTATGGCGGCTTCCCAACCCAACAAACCAACAATGAAGGAGGATGGCGAAGATGATATGGCGGGATGGTGGGAGAAGGCTGCGAAGAAGCTTCGAGAGGAGGATGCAGCCAAGCTAAAGAAGAAGAAGGAAGAGGAGCTTGAGAAGAAGCGGGAGGAAAAACAGAGAGCGAGTGAGGCGATGCGAGCTAGGGAGCAAGCTTTGGTTAGGAGATGTGAGGAGGCAGCGAAGAAGCGTCAGAAGGATTTTGAAGAGAAATGTGAGAAGCTTTGGGCATTTGAAGCTGCAAAAAAAGAGAGGGAGAATCAGATGTTCATGGAGAGGGTGGTTAAGGAGGCTCGTCTCATAAGGAAAAGGGAGGAAGAAGAGGAAGAAGAGAGGAAGAAGAAGAAGGGAAAGGGGCCTTGCTCTACGCAATAGAGCTATGTCGTGAACTTTATATGCGTTTGTGAACACCTTATGTGCCATACTATGTCTCCTTCTGTATTTGGTTGTATCGTGAAGTACTAAGTTTGGTTGTGAGCAACTATGTCTCCTTCTGTATTTGGTTGTATCGTGAACTACTAAGTTTGGTTGTTAACAACTATGTCTCCTTCTGTATTTGGTTGTATCGTGAACTACTAAGTTTGGTTGTTAACAACTATGTCTCCTTCTAGATTAGGTGGTGAAGTAGTATGTGTGGTGAACAACTATGTCTTTTTCTCTAAGTTTGCAAAAAAAAAAAAAATAGTACAGTGCAGCGCCTGCCACAGAGGCGTTGCACTATACAGTACAGCGCCTCTGTAGCAGGCGCTGCACATGCCCGTATCTAACAGCAGAACAACAGAAGCTTCTGTTGTGATACAGGCATGTGCAGCGTCTGCCACAGAGGCGCTGCACTGTATAGTGCAACGCCTCTGTGGCAGGCGTTGCACATGCCTGTATGACAACAGAAGCTTCTGTTGTGATACAGGCATGTGCAACGCCTGCCACAGAGGCGTTGCACTATACAGTGCAGCGCCTATAGTGCAACGCCTCTGTGGCAGGCATTGCACATGCCTGTATCTATCCAGAGAACAACAGAAGCTTCTGTTGTGATACATGCATGTGCAGCGCCTGCCACAGAGGCGTTGCACTATACAGTGCAGCGCCTTGCAGGCAGGCGTTGCACTGTACAGTGCAGCGCCTCTGTTGCAGGCGTTGCACATGTGATTAATAGTAGAACAAATATAGAAAGAGACTAGTTCAAGACATATAGGAATAGGACAAGACATATAGAAATAGAAATAGGACAAGTTCAACACATATAGATATAGAGACTAGTTCAAGACATATATAAATAGGACAAGTTGGACACAACAAGAAATAGAGACTAATTCAAGACATATAGAAATAGGACAAGTTCAACACATATAGATATAGAGACTAGTTCAACACATATATAAATATGACAAGTTCAACACATATAGGAATAGAGACACTAGTCCGACATAGCGTTCGACATTACAAAAAGAGACACATATAGAAATATGACTAGTTCCTTCCACGCTTGCTGGCTCCACCTCGGTTCTTCACACATGTCTTCTTGACCTTCCTAGGAAGAGGAACCCGCTCCGGTTGCGGCTCCGCCTCCTCATCCTCATCGTCATCCAAGTAGTCATCCAAAGCCGCCATCCGCGAGGTTTCGACCGCCCTTTTGCCTTTCTGGGTAAAGTCATCGGGTGTGTATTTCTTGTATTCCCTCCTAGGTTTTAACTTGATTGCAGTACGAGGCTTGTACTTCCCCAAGACCATATCGTCAGGAGCCTATTCAAACACAAAAGTTAAGGAAAGACCGTGTGTGAGCATGTAGTTAGCATTGCAACAACAACCGTACCGTGAGCATGTAGTTAGCAATGCCATACCTCTTGGGTGACCACACCAACATCCTCATCATCCAAAGGATTACCATCGCCAGAAATGGGATCTGATGGTGTCGCCGACCCAGAACGTTCTGGTGATACGTACTCGGGGTCACGACAACCGAAAAGATTAGATAGCCGCATTAACTTTTGGCCCTGGCGCTGCAACATGAACAAGTGAATGAGAGAAGAAACGTGCAAACACATGTTAAGTGCTAGTTTGAAGGAGATGTGAACCTTAAGGAATGCTCGGAGGGCACCTTCCCCATCGTCTTTGCCAGCCGGGGTTGTTTCCAGTATACTATCGGTCTCATCGGTTGCTTTCTTGATCTGGGAACGCTATGAACACAAATGGTATTAACGTGTTAGGCCAGCGAAGATGTAAATAGTGTGAATGGAAAAGAGTAAAGGGCAAATACCACAAAGTTCATCATTGGGCCTGAAGGGATCACTGCGCTTCCTTTACGAATTAATGAGTTGTACTCGTGCCGGGCTATCTCATCGAATACGGTGGGATCATCCAAAATATCCTCAGCATAGGCAGGCTTGCATACCTCCACACGGGTTCTTGCAAGGAACCATGTGAGATAGTTGTTGAACGCCAACGGGCAGTGCTGACGAAGAGGGGCTCCTTTGTTGCGCCTAGCTTGATCAACAGCATACTGCCACTCCACAACAAACTTCCTGTGATGCTTGGCCCAGTCCTTGATCTTGCGCTGCTTTTTCCTATCCAACCTGAAAGTTATAAACATACTATTAGAACCAACGATGAGGCCGACAAACATCTAGGTGCTAAATGTTAGTTATATCTTACGCGTGTAGCACTTGATCCGTGTACTGCCATTCCGGCGGGAATGCCTGGAACAAACCAAACTGGCGGTACACCCGATGTGGCAGGTGAACCTCGACCGCCCAGTTGCATATGAGTGGACACCGCATATGCCAGAGTTCCCTATCCCTAGTGCACATCTGATTGAGCACGAACTCCATAGGGTTCCCAAAACTGTCTCCACTGCCATACGGTTCCCATACAACCTGCAAAAGGGGATACAATGCAAAATTGATATCTAGTTAAGATATAAGCATGATAAAAACTTATGCAATATCGACTAACCTGCTCAGCCGTGATGGCGTCCATCTCGCTCCTGTAGAGCTTGTACATGACCGATGGATCATCCGTCATCTCATTTAACACATCCCACTTGTAAGCCCAAGTGGAGCGCCGTAGTGGGTCCTGTTTATCATCCCAAGGCTCGTACTTCACGGTCTTCGGTCGTCCAACCGGCAAACGCTCCCAGCTCCATACGGAAAGAGCGAGCAAACATCCACCGATACCTCCAGATAGTCTGCAACTGGCTTCGTCCAACTGCACATAAAAAAGAACATGATCGTATTAAAAGAAAGATCGCATTCAGCATGTACCAATGAGATGAAATATGAACAACTTCATACCTGTCTATACAAGTAAGCCAGTGTCGCCGAACCCCAACTCCAATTGCTATTGAAGACGGTCAACGCCTTCAGCCACATCCATGGAGCATTCTTGCCTGTGCCATCAGCAAACAAAGTCCTGGATATAACATACCACATGTAGACACGAGCATGTGTCCTCACCGTGTCCTCATCAGCCTCCAAAGGGCAAGTACCAAAGTGCGTGGTAATCCAGGTGTAAGGGGCACCGGCTGCGACTCTTTCCTTCTTCTTGCCTTCATCTGCTGGTTCCTGAGGCTCTGGAGGAACCATGCCGATAAGGGCTTCCATCTGCTGGCGCCACCCATCTGAATCAGTGCTCATACATAAAGGAACGCCATCGACAGGAAGACCGGTGATCATTGCTATATCCTGAAGCGTCACCGTCATCTCCCCGGTCCGTAGATGGAAACTGTGCGTCTTAGGCCTCCAGTGATCAATGAGCGCGGTGAGTGCCGCAGCATTGTTGGGTGGCGTCGACCGGCTGACCAGCTGAATGAAAGGGAGAAGTCCTGCCTCCCTAACATAAGGTGTGTAGCGCTCATCATAGCGCATCCACCCAAGGTTCACTCTGTGAGCCCTAAGCTTCAGAGGTGCAAGTTCCTACAAGCAAGACAAATAAATCATTAAATATGGGGTATGTGTTTGAAAATTAACGGAATAATTAACAACGGTAAATTTCATTATTACCCGTTGATCCACGGACATAGCGTAAGACCGGTGTTGTTTGTCCCAGTGATCATCGAGAAGCCACTCCATCAGCCTAACAATTTGAAAAAATTTGAAAAAATGTATTCAACACGATGTAGGTTCCCAACATAGAAGAGTTTCCAACATAATGTGGGTTTCCATCTAAAATAACATCTAACTCATCTAAAATATCATCCTAACTCATCTAACATAACATCTAATACCATCTAACATAATGTAGGTTTTCATCTAAAATAACATCTAACTAATCTAAAATAATATCCTAACTCATCTAACATAACATCTAATACCATCTAACATAGTCTATTTTCAATACATACTAACTACACTAACATCATCCTCCCTCTCTCCTAAATTCATCTAACTACACTAACATACTAACTAAGCCTACTAAGTTACTAACTACACTAACATCATCCTCCCCCTCTCCTAAATTCATCTAACTCATCTAACTAAACTAACACTACTTGAATACTAACTACACTAACATAATCTAATACCATCAAATACCATCTAACATGAGTAGGATAGATCTATTTATGCATCTTTAGTTAAAGAGATCAGATATCTCTTATCTCTCCGTGAAGTTTGTATTACTCATGTAAGTCGAGATCAAAACCAGGTTAGTGATAGCTTAGCTAAGTTCGCTCGTATCGAGGGAAGAACCATGACTTGGATTGGCTCAGGACCCCCGAATACGTTGCAGCTAGTTGCCACTGATTGTAACAATTTGGTGATTGAGTAATACAATATTTCCAACCGCAAAAAAAATAAAAATACCATCTAACATAATCATCTACAAATCACAAATCCCACATATGCAATATTCTAATCTAATCTAAAAAGAATTACACAAATCTTGCAAAAAAGAGAAAATGTATGGATAGAAAGAAGGGGATCGGAGGAGTGTACCTTGTAGGATCGAAGGGGGGAGAAATCCACGGACAAAAGCTTCAGATCTGAGAGTTTTTGAGATTGGAATTGAGGAGGGGGGAGGAGAAAATGCAGCAGCCGCAAGGGTTAATGGAAGGGGTGGGGATTGGGCGTGCGTGCGGCGATGGGATAACTGCCTGTGCAGCGCCTGGCTCGGGGGCGCTGCACATTACAATGAGTGGGAGGCGTTGCACGGCCGGGTGCGGGCCAGGGGCTGCCACGGTGGACAGGCGTGCAACGCCTCTGTTGCAGGCGCTGCACAGAAGGGTGCAGCGCCGTCGTGGCGGGCGCTGCACAAAAGGGTTACGGGAGTGAAATAGTTTCGCGAGCGGTTCATTTTGTGAATTTGTTGCCACAACAGGTCAAAATAGTCAAATTTGCCTCCGCTTTCCATTGCCGTGCCCATCGGCGTCTCGCCGTCCGCCGCCCGCCGCGGATAGTCACGGGCTCGCAGCCGGCCGAGGAGGACACGCCAGCCCGCCAGCGCATCACACGTAGGCGCCTTGCTGCCGTGACGTGGCGTCGCTGCCTGGTGGGCCCGCCCGCCCACGTTGACCCCACGCCAACGACTTCCACCACCACCACCCGACTCCCCCCAGCAGAGATATTCGCGGATCCACGCTGTCCTCCCGGCTGCAGAAACTTCCCCCAAATCCCCTCTCCTCCCCTCCTCCTCGTCCTCCTCCCCGGGAACCTTCCAGAAGCTTCTCGAACCGACCGGCCGGCCGTGGTGCGCGTCTCTCCCGCTCTCGCCTCCCAGGTTCCTTTCCTCGGCTGCTAACCGCTCTCGATTTTGCCGTAGCATTCGCTGTTCGAGTATCCGTAGCCGCGGGCGGGCGGGCGAGATCCGGTTGCGGCGGCCATGGTGAAGGAGACCGCCTACTACGAGACCCTGGGGGTCAGCGTCGACGCCTCCCCCTCCGACATCAAGAAGGCCTACTACGTCCAGGTGATTCATGGTTCCTTCCTTGCCACCCCTTGTCTCCAGCGTCTTGTATTGAAGGCTCATCTCCCCTGACGAATCTGAATCTGAATCGCCGGTTTCTATGCGTTTCAGGCCAGGCTGGTGCACCCGGACAAGAACCCCGGCAACCCCGACGCGGCGCGGAAATTCCAGGTGCATTTTCGCCGCCTTCTCTTCCCTTTCGGTCTTCACCCCTGCGATTGCTCTGTCAGTTTTATCGTGGAACAAGCGAAATTGCGTGGTCATGCGAATGTACAGTAATATTTTAGATCCATTTATGTATGTAGTTAACCCCATGGTTCGAGGGTAGATTGGAGCTAAACTTTGAGTTAGCATTTAATCCCCCCAAGGGAGTGAGGTTAGTTTAGCCAAAGTAACCAGGTATATAGTTTAATGATCAGTTACCAACTAAACAGATGTTCGGTGCGAGAATATTTGGAAAACGTGTTTCACTCCGAGCACGCACGCTCATTTCATGATAGGGGTGTTCCTTGCTGAGTAGTGCTTGTGTGCTCATCGATTACATGTTTAATCTATTAACTGTAAGCGTCTCTATGGCGTCAACTGCCTCTTTACATGATAATATCCACTTGTATAATCATTGGGAAGCTTGCTCTTAACAGGATCTCGGAGAGGCCTACCAAGTCCTAAGCGATCCAGCGAAGAAGGAGGCTTATGATAAGCATGGAAAGGAGGGTCTTTCCCAGTAAGTCATGAATTTCTTTGAGTTCTAAACTTTTAGTAAGTGATTGGTATTTTTCTTAAAAGGGAAAAGCATAGCTGCCCCTAAAACGATTGTTTGGATTGAACTAGCTGACTGTGAGCATAGAACTGGGTTATCTACTGGTTTGTATGGGGTGAGAAAACGGGAGGATCACACCGTGGCAAAAAGGTTTGGGGGTAATTGCGGATGGTGAAAATGAGTGTTGAGTTAAGATGGCCGCTCGAATTTATGGATAGATAGACAATATATAATGACTAAGTAGCTATATCAGAACAAGACACCCGCTTTAGAAAACAGACAGAAGTAACTACTCTCTAGACTCTACTTATAGCTTTATGCGAAAATCACTTGCCAGTTTGCTTGTTCGTGTTAATGTGTTGTGGATTCGCTTCTTATTCGTTTAATTAATGTGGCATTCAGGGATAACATGGTAGATCCCGCTGCTGTCTTTGGGATGCTTTTTGGAAGCGACTATTTTGAAGATTATGTTGGTCAGCTTGCTCTGGCGTCCATAGCTTCAGTGGAGGTTGATGAAGGTTTAAGCAGTCAAGATGCCAGAGCAAAGGTTCAAGAGAAGATAAAAGTACGTTATTCTTTTTAATTGATTGTGCAGACAATGTCATTCAACCTAGGTTGTGCCATGCTGCAGAAATTAAGCCTAGATAACTTTCCTGTGACACAGGGGTTGCAAACAGAAAGAGAGACAAAGCTTACCCAGAGCCTAAAGGATCGACTTCAGCCATATGTGGATGGTAGAAAGGATGATTTTGTGCACTGGGCGAATGCAGAAGCTAAGCGTTTATCCGAAGCAGGTATATATTGTGAATTTGCACTAGTGTGCCTTTTCATGTGGCTCATTTTGTTTCCTGTAGATGCTTCATTTACACTCCCCCCCTCAAGAAATCCGTTCCACTTTAATCATCTTAAAAAAGTGTTTATCCATAGTTGAGGGCCATAAAAACCTTTATTTGATGAGGAATCTTTGGTAGTTGGTAGAACAATTTTTTAATTAGCCTTCTCAAGTCGTTGAGTCGTTGACTTGCTTCCAACCATTTTCAGCTTTTGGTGAGGCTATGCTTCACACTGTTGGATATATTTATGTACGGCAAGCATCAAGAGAACTTGGAAAGAGTAAATTGTATATGGGTGTACCATTCATAGCTGAGTGGGTAAGAGACAAGGGTCACACCATTAAATCGCAAGTTCATGCTGCTTCAGGTAATTTCTAAGCCATTGTTTAGTTATTTGTTGAATGTATTAGCATGTTTCTCAAATACAACCATTGCTCGTTACAGGTGCTATTGCTCTGATGCAGCTACAAGAAGGAATGAAAAAGGTGGAGGAGGGTGCCAATAAGGAAGAGCAGCTTATGAAGAGTTTTGAGGAGAAAAAAGAAGCCATGCTTAATTCTCTATGGAAAATTAATGTGGTTGATATTGAGTCAACCCTTTCCCGAGTATGCCAAGCAGTAAGTCCAGCTTTTTGCATATTTTTCTCGCAATTCTTGTGTCAAAGCTTGTCATTTCACGCATATCTTATATGTAGAAAAAGATGTATGGATTACTTTCCTCATGCTTGTTTGATCTCTTTGGTTTTCAGGTTCTTAAAGATAGCACTGTCTCAAAAGATGTTCTGAAGTCGCGAGCAAAAGCGTTGAAAAAGCTTGGAACGATATTCCAAGTAAGTGCATTTTAGTGTAAAGTGTGTTGAATACTCCCTCCGTCCCAAAATAAGTGTCTCAACCTTAGTACAACTTTGTACTAAAGTTAGTAAGGATATATAGAAGGGCTACAAACTTTCGGTTGTTCGTATTTTGTACAAAGTTGAGACAGTTATTTTGGGATGGAGGGAGTAGTTAATAAGGATATATAGAAGGGCTGCAAACTTGCGGTTGTTCGTTTTTTGTTAGCGGATTGGTTTGCTTCATCTAGCATGCTGAACAGTTAATGATGAGGACATGTGGTTTACAATCTTCCAGTTGTCGTATTCTATTAGTATCAAATTACACCGATGTAGCTATATTCAGGGCAGGTGTGCATCATAGCTAACAAACCACGGGAATGGGTTTAGTGTGTTGACCCTTGGTTACTTTTGTACATGTACACATTTGATTGATGACATTTGAAAATTTAGAGTGGAAAACATTGTCTAGTGCATAAATTTTGTGGAAATGGATTTCATGGTTTTGTGCTTTTGTAATAACCCTCTTGGAAGTACGCTTCGTTGGATAGGCATGATTTGCTTTACTTTCTGTTGAAGTTTTTTGTTTTGGGGGTTTAGGGAGTCGTCATAATGATGATTTTGTCCGTTCCTTCTCAATATCAAAATCAAACATGAAAAAACGATGAACGACCTTTCTTCTCACCAGACAACAATGATAAGAGTTGCAATAAAAAATTCGAACGCACTTTGGCAATTTAGTTCCAGTTCGTCACAAGATTGTCCATCTTAAATCAGTACCAAACTTAACAGAAGCATCGCCTTGTGTCTTCAAATTTTTAACCCTTTCCCTGCAACTTCTCGTATTCTTCTTCTATGCACGCCAGCTAGTCCCCAGTGAGATCCATACTTAAAAATAGCAGTTAGCATGGCGAGCTACTTGGTATTCATAACTCTTGCTTGTAAAACCAGGGCGCGAAATCCCTCTACCATCGTGAGAACAGCCTACGCGTGGAGTCTCCGATGAACGAGGATGAAACGACAGCGTCGCACTGAAGACTGATAGCATTTTTTTTAACAATTTGTGAATTATTCGGATCTCTGTGAATTATTATTGTCTGCTTGTAATATTCTGACACGGCAGGTTTGCTCTGGACGCACCTGTATGTATGGTTTCCTTGTGTTTTCTGTAAAAAAGGGTGAATGCTGAGACATGAAGCATCTCTGTTATTGATCGGGCATTCTTTCGTGTTGTCTGTTGCTTAGGCAGTGTATCACATTAACATTTCCTTTGTCCTTTTTGAGAGGATTGCTCCACTCTCAGCTAGACTTTTGCTTATATTGGCATATAGGCGATCTGTTGGACGGCTCTTGTACTCGACCTATTTTGTTGTCGTCGATCCAGAAAGAGGAAATGCATGTGATTTCAGAAGTAAAGTTTTTGTTTCTTGGACGACCAGGACCTGCCCAGGGCAGCAGTACATATTGGCAGAAGTACGATCACGTCTCATACCGAGGTATGTTGCCACCACAGGACAGGCAACAGTGGCGGAGATGTACCAGCTGTGAGGTTCCGTACTTACGCAGCACCAAGCATGAGTGCACAAAGTTGTACGCGTGAGAGGGATTTTCATGCGAAGAAGGCAGTGGCCGAGGATAGGCTGAGCTTTTTGGTGTAGCAAAAACCAAAATCAGCCACTTGAGGAGCTACTAAACTTTTGGTTTTTATCCATCAGGTTGGTTGCTTCACCTAACATTTCCAACAGTTAACTCCCTCAAGACTGAACAGTCACAAGAACTGCAATTTCTACACAGACGGGGAACTAAGAACCAAGCCGACGGAGACCTCTACCGTGAACTAGACACCGCGGAGAGGTGAAGTCAGACACTGATATAGCATGGACTTCTAAGGCGGTGCTTTTAAGAAGGGCACAACACTGAAGTGCCGCCATCGCCTGATCCAAAGGATCAAGTTTTCACCCTGTACAACACGAAAGATAGGGAACGACTGGGATGGAGCATTCAATAAGGTACGACGCCCGCGGACGCCACCGCTGACGTCCAGGCCAAAACCAGGCAAGTTATGCACCCGGCGCTCCCTTACCTCCGCCAAACCAAGGCACCGCCAGCCACCAGAGCACCTGCCGCACCACCACGACCACGCTACTCCAAACATCAGCCACCATGCAACCCGTGCGGCCATGTTTGCCATCCCGTGCCCGAGCAACACACTCCGATAATGAATAACACGTCTTCCGCCATCAGGGTTACTGACCTGCATTTAGACAACCTCGAGATCATCCAAAGGCATCGACTTTGGCCCGACCTACGAAACTCCCAACCGATAGAGCCACCAATGACCGTTCTGCCCCGAACATCTCCAAATCTGAGCCAACACGCACTCAACGAAGGGAAGGAGGAGGAGTGGATCACATCCATGGCAGGCACTCCCCGCGCCGGCGACAGGTGGCCCGACGACAGTCGGAGTCACCTGCCAACCTCCTCACCAGACATCTTCTGTGTCGCCCCACCATGGCAGCTGACTCAGATACAGGCGTAGGCCAGCGATATAGAGTACTATCCGGCGCCTTCTTTCCCGGCCCTATATCGCTTCCGTCAAGGAAAGCAAGAACCTTCAAACTTTCATATCTTGTATGGTTCGCTCGAGGTTATCTTTGTTGTTATACTCAATAATTAATAAAAATGGGTATATGTATCATGTTGATACAGAGGCCGGAGTTTTAACCCATTTTAAAAAAAAAGGAGGCCACAAACCAGGGGACGTGCTTCTTTCCTTTACGACCGAACTTCCACATATATATAGAGAGAGGGAGGGGAAACACATTACTTGTACGAACTCCCTTCGTTCCATAATGTAGTGCGCTCACATTTTTCGAGATTCAACTTTGACCATAAATTAGATCAATAATTCATAAATTATTTTACTGAAAAATTATACCTTTGAAAACTTCTTTCGAATACGAAATCAAAGGTACCTGCCATGCTCCTGTTGCAATCGCCTGTGTTGGTTAAATTTATGGTCAAAGTCAAATCTCGAAAAGCACGAGTACACTACCCTATGGAATGAAGGGAGTACCGAGGAGAAGTGCATGCAAATCTCTTGCCCACGCGACAAGCACGTCTCCTCAGAGCAAGTATAATAAGGTGATGTAGGCGGGCTGTAAGACATTAAATATTGTATTTTTGCTTACTTGGAAGAGAGAGAAGAGGAGAGAGAAGAGAAGCGGGCTACTAGTTAACAGCCGGCTGCAGCACGTGCTCCTAGGTACTTTGTGAGAGAGTGGGGTGGGCCATGTATCAACAAAGTAGTACATATTTATATCTAGCTATTGTACTTGTTGGCTATAAGCTTGGCTATATGTGACATGGCAACATCACATAGCCAGCAGCTGGCTATATTATTAACCATGCTCTCAGATCGATGTCTGGCCTGCGCCTTAAATTCTCCGACGAAAACCTCTGACGGCGCGACGCAGGGACGCCAACGGCAGGGGCGATCTGGCGCGTCAGTCGTGATGTGCCGTAATAATAGTTACTCCCTCCGTTCCAAAATATAAGTCTTTAGAGCATCTCCAACAGCCGCGCTACGCGCCGCGCCCAAAAAACGCATTTGCCGCGCGCGCTTCAGCTGGTTTGCCGCGCCGCGCAGCGCTGGCTCCAGCAGCAGCGCTATAATGCAGCGCGCGCGCCCCGCTCCAGCTGTGCCCAAAAATACAGCGCTAGTTTCTCTGCAATGCGCTTGAACAAGTCTGTGCTCATCCTAAACCGGCGACGAAAATATGACTCCGGGTATGTGGGATTCTCCACGAAATAGTTCTTCATCAATCTGTTATGGGCATCAATCCTATCTCTCCAAAAAATTTCCCGACCCATAACCGAACCACCGTGCTTCGGTTTTTTATTGATATGCATAGCTATGATCATTGCAAGATCCTCCTCCTCTTCCATATCAAATTCATCTTCGGAAGAATCATGCGACGAACTCATCTACAATGTTCAATACTATACTATCAAAACTACAATCCAAAATATGCACCAAATTCAGTTTGGAGCAATACATACCTTGTAGGTGTTTTGTCGAACACCTTGCGGGCGCGGCGCGGCAGCGAGCCGTCGGGCGCTGTTCCTCGGACGTCGGAGGCGCGCGAGGTCCGGTCGGACTAGGAGGGGGTGGGGCGGAAGCGCAGCGGCGCGGGGAGGTCGGCGAAGCGCCTGAACGGTCGCCGGCGGGCGCGGGAGGCGGGCGCCAGCGAAGGCAGACCGGGAAGCGCGAGTAGCCGGCGGGCGCGGGGGTGGCGCCGGGATAGGCCGGGGAAGCGCTGAGGTCGCCGGGGGCGCGAGCGGCGGAGGCGGCGCGGCCGGATGGGGGCGAGCGAGCGCGGGAGAGCCGGCGCGCGCGGGTGGGAAGAAAGAAGAAAGGAGAGTTCGCGCGCGCGCTCGAGTGTGCCGCGCGCGGAAGTGGACGCACCAAATCAACAGCGCGGGATGGGGCTTTCACCAGCGCGCCCAACTCGTTTTAGCGCGCGCGCGTTTTTTGCGCGCCCGCTGTAGCTGTCCGACTGCGTGCGCGCTAAAATGACGTTTTTTTGCGGCGCGGCGCTAGTATAGCGCGGCTGTTGGAGATGCTCTTAAAGAGATTCCATTATGGACTACATACGGAGCAAAATGAGTGAATCTACACTATAAAATATGTCTATATACATCCGTATGAAGTTTGTAGTGGAATCTCTCCAAAGACTTATATTTAGGAACGGAGGGAGTACAGGAGAAACAACTGCTACTAATGTGACGTAAGCTGAAAAATGGAGGCGACATGGGCTCATCGTGAACAGTTCCCGGTGGAAAAATGTAGCCAGCGGCCGTATTCTTGTCGTGTGTCCCGCAGGAGGAATCAAATCATCCGTACGCCTGGCTCTCCATCCTGCATGCATGACCACACATGCTGCTCGCTAGAGCGTGCGTCGATCGACCGATCAATCAGTTCCATCTTGATGGACAGCGACGAAGAGCGTACGGATACTCAGACGGTGGTCGATCGGGGCCGTGCAAGCGTGCGCCTCATTGACTTCAGTGGCACGCTAGGTGTGGGTGGGATTTGATCGTCGTCGACGTCGCCTAGGATCAATCAGGAGATGGTACAGGACCACGACGGCGTCGGCTACTGATGAACTCTAGTCTCGTCGAGATCGTCATGCATGGTCTATACAACTCGGAAACAAGTAATGCGGGAATTAACTGGAGGTTGGAAAACAGGGCCGAGGAAAGAAGACGGTCGATTGGCCGATTGCACTACACGGTCGCAACTCGCAAGCCAGCCACCTGTGCATGTGTGTGTCAACTCATACTAGAATTCATAAATCCATACAAAAGCGTGCAAAAAAAAATAAACTATGTAATACGAAGATCAACTAGCTTAGTCCTGGTCAGAGATGTCGATTATCTCCGCGCCCGGCTCCGGGTACATAGGCGGCGGCTGCAGCTCCGCCTCGTCCAGCGGCTCGGCTCCTGCCTCCTTCTATATTTTTGCGTCTAGTTCGGCGAAGAGCGCGTCGGTCCAGGCTGCTACCGAAGGAACTGCCGGTTGGTCTCTACATATGCCTCATTCTGGATGAACTCCAGGATGGCCTGCTGCTCTACACCTCTCTGCGGCTTGCGCGACGGCGAACTCCGCCTTGGCGTCCTCGGTCCTCCATGTTGAAACTCAGAGCAGGCTGCTCCGCATCCTCCTCCTCCGGATCCGCCACCTCCATCGGCCCCGGCTGCTGGTCTCCGTCCTCCTCCTCTGACCGCTCCTCCTCCCCCGCCTGCTTCTCCGGTTCCGGCGAGTCCGGAGGCAGCTCAACAGCGATGCGGGCGGCGCACCTCGCCCAGATCTCCTCCTCGATCTGGTACCGGCATTTCAGCATGAGCATAGCATAGGTGGTGATCTTCTGCCAGACCATGGCGATGCCGGGGAGTGTGGGGAAAGTGGGGGAGAGGAGGTGGATGGGCTCAGGCTGCAACGCAGAGAGGTAATAGGTGTATGGGCTAGAGTTGGGAGACGCCGGCCAGTTTTTTTTGAACATTACGCCGGCTAGCTTAAATAGCCGAATTTGGCCACGTACGTCGAGCCGGAGCGGCGCCACATGGTGTTCACACCGTGGTGACAGAGGAGACGTCTATTGGACCGCCGAGTTCCCGAACAATTCTGCGTGAGACCCCATCGTCAGTCCGATGTGGCGGACGCGCCCGCTCCCCCGCATATCCGTCCCATATTTAAGTTGGATATGAGGGGTGCAAGGTCAGCCCGGACGTTTGAGGTGCCCGTGTCGAAATTCGTGCTCGGTCAGTGACCGAGCCGTCCACCTTGACGTATAGGATGGGTTTGGGGCACCCGGTTGTAGATGCTCTAAGCAGAACATTCTAATATGCTCTATAGATCATAGTATCGATCAGACATATCAAATTAACAGTTAACAGTACACGAATTCAAGTGGCCACACATTGATCGATAATTTGTTATATTTTATGGAGTTTTTAATGGAGAAATTATGCATGCATGTGCAGACAGCCATTGTGGAATCTGTCAAAGAGTGCTGCTAGACACACGACGGTGTGCAGCCGATGTATGCACGATGCAACTGACCCGACCGTGCATGTGTGACACAGAGTGGAGGCCGGCCGCTATATGAAGGCGTCATCCAGTGTTCGGCTACTCGGTGTCGGCTGCTCAGTAGCTCCGTTTGTCAAACATGATGTACAGAGAATTTGAGGGGATGCATGGACGTACGCTTGTCCCCCTTGTGAAAGAAGGATCAAAATTTCCACGAGTGAATGACAGGTGGTGCTTGGAGGACAAGATAGGAGAAATGGACAGACAAGATTATATGTGCAGTTTCCGAAGGAATAATGTAGCTAGCCGCCGTGTTGGTGTGTCCTTCAGGAGAAATCTGGGAACAACAAACCTATCAAACTGATCAAATCGTGTATGGGCGTCGAGCCCTCGAGGCAGGGCCATGCAAGTGCTCCCGTCCTGTCTTACGTGATATAGTTTTTCTCTTTTTTTTTTTCAATATATAATTGATGTAAATCTTGATGAAAACCACACACATGGAGTTTGTTCCCCATGATTCGCAGTGCCTACAACTCATCTAGATGAGATATAGTTTGGTCTCATTCACCTGAAAAACAAAACAGATACAAAGTAGCACAACAGGCCACGTCAGCACACACGCATCTTATAGTCACATCCAATGGCTATAAAAGTGAATGAGACATAACTAAAACTCAGCTAGATGAGTTCTAGCAAAACTGCTAAAAATATGTACATTTGTATATGCGAAGAGCACATAGTCAGACTTGGCAAATCCAACCCCCTAAACGTCTACAGACGTGCTGGAACGTGTCCGCTCACAGCATCGGACCAAAATGGAGCAAAATTTGTACTATCTCCTTCTGGGACATTCCGCCAAACAGTAGTTGTGCAGACCGGACGTTAGCGGTGTCTGTGCTTGTCTGCGCCCGTTGGAGTTGCGGCGAGTCGCACACCGCATCGTCACGCCCCTGTGTTTCCGTAAATGCGTCCGGAATCGCTCGATCGGCCATTGGATCGATGTCGGTCGTGGGCGGGGCGGACGGTGCCTTCATTGTCGGCGGCATGATGGATGAGTGCGGGGCGACGAGGCGTAGCAGCGGGGACATACCCTCCTCTAGGTCCACAACATCCTTGGTCAGAACTCCCTCCGCAACCACTTTCCACTCGCGCTGCTTCCTTGGCCACTCACTCCGGGCGACGTTCTCCGGCTTGCAGCTTGTCGCCAGGGATGGGAGCCCCACGGACGACGCTGAGGCAACATCCGTCGTGCCGTTGGGGAATGGGGTACCCGGCTACGACATCTAGGGCGGAGGATGGGGATGGCGGAGCGGATGTGGAGCAACGATGGAGGACAGCGATGACTAGGGCTCGGTAAATGGAGAAAGGACGCGGGATGAGGACGGTGAATTTGGTGGACCTGGTCAATTTGGTGCAATTATGGTGGGTCCTCTCTGTCGGATCCGATGTGAGGGACACGACCAGTTGTGTTTGGGCCTGCTCATACCCTTATAGATTTGGGTTGGATATAAGGTGTGCTGGTCAATCCGGAAGTATAGATCCAGTTTGAAGATCGTGAGTGTAGATGCTGTAATAAAATGCTTGTTACCTGCCCCGCATGCTACATGAAGCAAACCAATTCGCCTATAAAAATGGTACTGCTCTGTGCTACAAAATTACAAGGAGAAAGAAAAGTCCGAAGTATTGTTCCAAGTTGAAGTCGAAATGAGGCTCTGTTCTGGGCAGGGCAGCGCGAACTTGTGCTCCAGCGGTGCGTCGTGTGGCCGCTCCATCTCGGCCTTGGCCGAGTGCGGCACCTCGCCGTCGAGCACGCTGCCCACCTCGCCGCCGTAGTTCCAGTTGCTGCTGTTGCTCGAGCTCTCCCCGTAGCCCAGGTTCTCCGAACAGCTGTAGTCGGCCGTGCCAAACCCGGCATCATCTTCCACGCCCTCCTTGCCGCCGCCGAACTGGCCGTGCAATGCTGCCGTGCCAAGGGCCGTTGAACCCGTCGCCATAGTCGGTGCACACCGGGAACGGGTCGAATACCACCGGCTGCTTCGGAGCGAGGCTGCCGTCGACCGCCGCGGAAAGGGGTCTACGGTCTTCTTCTTCCGCGTCCGGCAACGCCGACGTGGCCGTGCCGGCGGCGGCCATGGGCTTGTGCATGGCGGGGTCGAGGCCCTGCTGCCGGAGCTTCTTCTTGATGCAGCTGTTCCAGAAGTTCTTGATCTTGTTGTCCGTCCGGCCCGGCAGTCTGAATCCATCAGTAATTCGGTAGGTCTTCCCAAATCTTTCTGCAGCCTCCGCAGTCCACACTGTAAAATCAATACGAACAATGCATTGCGCGGGTGGACATATCTGTTGCCGAGGATCTGGTGGAGCGCAACGATGTGGTCAGCGACCACAGCCCCTTCCGGAGCTTCTGCCTCGATTTGTACAGTCGCGTGCTCCTACAATCTGCTGCTACTTACCAATTTATACTTGTTGTTTTTACCAATCTCTACGTCTTGGGTGGTGCATGTGCCTGCGACAACGCGTACATTCATTTTGCAGTGCTCGCGGCCTCGCGTTCAAGCAGAGTGAGTTGGCCGAAATATTTGGGATAACATGCTGATGCGTCATGCGTGTGTGCTTGCAGTTGGAGGTGGTCACAGATCGTGTCGTATCTGCCGTGCCGGACGGACAACGAGATCAAGAACTTCTGGAGCAGCTGCATCAGAAGAAGCTCCGCCAGCAAGGCATCGATCCCGCCACGCACAAGCCTGTGGCTTCCGCCGACACGGCCACGGCGGCATTGCCGGACGCGGAAGAAGATGACCGTAAGCCCCCCTGCGCGGAGGCTGACGACAGCCTCGGTCGGAAGCAGCCGGCGGTGTTCTACCCCTTCTCCGTGCGCGCCGACTACAGCGGCAGGTTCGTCGAGGGCCTCGGCGCGGCGAACGCTGCAGCATTGTATGGCCAGTTCGGCGGCGGCATGGAGGGCGCGGACGACGACGCTGGGTTCGGCGCCGGCGACTACAGCGACGCGCTGAACGTAGGTGTCGGAGAACCTGGGCTACAGGGACACCTCGAGCAACAGCAGCAACGGAAACTACGGCGGCGAGGTGGGCAGCGTGCTGGACGGCGAGGTGCTGCACTGGGCCAAGGCGGAGCCGGCCTTCGCGGACATGGAGCGGCTGCACGACGCTGCCCGCTGGAGCACAAATTGTCGCTGCCGTGCATAGAACAGAGCCTCCTCGCAAGTTTCGATTTCAACTTGGAACCATACTTCTGATCTTTTCCTTTTTCTTCCATTTTTGACCCTGTTTAATTATATCGAATCCCACCAAACATGTAACACCTCGGTACAACAGGATATCATTAATTAGGGGGATTGCATGTATCATATAAATTTGACTAGCAAATATGCCGTGTGTGTTGCAATAGAAGAAAAATAATTCAATTATATACTCCTTCCGTCCGGAAATACTTGTCCAAGGAATGGATGTATCTAGATGTATTATAGTTTTAGATGCATCCATTTGTATCTATTTTCGCGACAAGTATTTTCGGATGGAGGGAATAGATTATATGCTAGGGTAAGATAAGAACTTTCAAAATGTCCTTTCATGAACTACGTCTGAATCATGTCATGATGAGATAAGGGGCTTTTAAAAAGTCATTTCAAAAACTTAGAATTGTGAGGGTCTCATCACGACTTGATTTCCGCGTCACAATGAAATATTTTTTGGCTCAACAAACTGCATTGATGAACCCTGCGTGAGCTAGGCTAGAACGTTGTGCCTCGCCTTGACCTAGCATCGTGATGTTTTCCATGACAAATAAAATTGTAGTAGCAGAATAAACATAGTTATGAATGGTGGCAAATTAGACATTTAGTCATTTTCATATAGCTTACCGAAACTAACCCATAGGAAGTTGTGTCAATTTTTTTTTTGCGCACAACACTGTATAGAACACAAAAACCTTTTATTAGCGAATGTGTTCTTTTGATCCCGAGCTCATATGCTCCTGCATGAACAGTAAAATTTAAAAAATAGTAAAGGAATTTTAAAAAAACCTGTTTTCTTGTCATGAACATTGATGAATTTTCTAACCGCGTGCAAAATTTCAGGTCGAAATGACATTCGTGGAGGTCTGGGCAAAAATAACAAATTCGATGACCCAAAATGCTTCCAAAGTTTTTTTGAACCATCATTTTAAACCTTTTTTTCCCAACTCCACGAATGTCATTTCAACCCGAAATTTTGCGCACAGTTAGAAAATTCATCAATGTTCATCACAAAAAAAAACAGATTTTCCTGATATTTTTGACTATTTTTTACATTTTACTGTTCATGCGGGAGTATGTGAGCTCGGGATCAAATACTCCGTGTCCTTTTATTACCCGACACGCCATGGACTAAATAAAATCGTAAAACAACCTCTACAGATCCCCTAAAAGAACTCTATGTACGTGATGGTTTGTTTTGTTCGTTATTTATGAATCTATTTGAATTTTTGTGAACATTTGTAAAATTTCATGGATATTATTTCAAATTCCTGACTATGTTTTGAATACACATCATTTATTTAAACCATGAACATTTTTATTTCATGACATTGTTTTTCAAAAACATGAATTTTGTTTGCAATATGCATTTTTTAAAACAAATCAGGAACATTTTATGATTTCAATTTTGTTTTTGGTGCAACATTGTATGGAACACAAAAACATTTTATTACCCGACACACGATGGACTAAATAAAATGATAAAACTACCTGTACATGTCCCCTAAAAGAACTCTATGTAAGTGATGGTTTGTTTTGTTCGTTATGTACGAATCTATTTGACATTTTATGATTTTTCAAAAAAGATATATACAATTCAGAAATTGTTAATTTTTGAAATTTTCTAAAACCCGGAATTAATTTAAAGAAGGAAAACAAAAAACAGAAATAAGAAAATAAAAAGCAAAAAATGAAATGAAAAAAAGGCGAAGGTGCGTTTGCTAGCAAGAGAGAAAAGAAGAGAAAAAGGTAGAAACTGGAATCAAACCCGGGTCTCCAGCGTGAAATACTGAGGCCTTAGCCACTACGTTATGTCTCTGGTTGTGTTATAAGAGGGTAACACATGTTAATAATCAAAGCACACGTCGACTTCAAATAACAAATCATTTTCTTCACTTATTCGTTGGATAGTGGGTAGTTTATGACAACTTCGGGTTAATATTACGATGGAAGGGCAGAAGCTCTAATGACTTTACTACTCCCTCCGTTCCAAAATATTTGTCTTTCTAGAGTTTCAACAAGTGACTATATACGGAGCAAAGTGATTGAATCTACACTCTAAAATATGTCTATATGCATCCGTATGCTGTGTCCATTTGAAATGTCTACAAAGACAAATATTTAGGAACGAAGGGAGTAGTTAATAGCAAAAGGGTCCGTACATGTTTCGCAACAAGCTCTAATGGCCTCCCTCATCATGCTCGTCTCTTGGACTATCTGGAACAAGAGAAACACGCGTGTGTTTCGCAACAAGAGCGCGCCGCCGCCTATCCTGCTCCAAAAATCGTGCTCGAGGCAAAACTATGGGTTACGGCAGGTGCTAAGAAACTAGGACGTATTGTTGTACGAGAGTAATTGCCATGCCGTTGAGCAGGGGCGCTTGTAAAAACTCTATTCTCCTCTTATTTAATGGATGAGGCAAATCTTTTGCCTCCGTTTTGAAAAAAAAAGTCCGTACATTGCAATGAGAGATAAAAAAAATATAATTTCCAATGACCATGATCACATTTTGCTACATCACCGAGGTACACTATCACTCTCAATTTCGTGAAATCATGAACTTTTTTTTAAAACTCGTGAACATTTTTCAAATCCATGCCCACCTTTAAAAATTTCCGAACATTTTCAAAAATCAAGTTTTTTTGAATTCGTGAACATTTTATAATATTTGCAAACATTTATTAGAAATTTTGAACATTTCGTTATTAATTTTCTTGAATCTGCGAACATTTTTAGAATGGACGAACATGGTTTTGGAAATTGCAGGAACACATTTTCAAATTCACGAACACCTTTTGATTTAGCGAACATTTTATAAATTATTAAACTATTTTGTATGTCACACACTATTTTTGAATTTTTTGGATATTTTTCCATTCATGAACATTTTTTTAATTGGCCAAATTATGTTTAATTTCATTAAAAAAGTAATACCCAAACTTTTAAAAAATCAAATACATTTTATGATTTCCTGAACATTTGTTTTAAAAAATACGAACATTTTTTAAATAAGCAAACATATGTTTACGAAATCGCTAACAATTTTTGAATTCACAAACATTTTATAGTTTGTTACACATTATATATAAAAATTATCATTTTTTATAAAATGAAAATTTTTTGACGTCCCAAATTTTTTAAAGTAGAAAAAAAGAAACAGGAAAAGAAGATAAAAAGAAATTCGAAAAATAGTCCGCCTGGACATGGGTCAACCAGAACGGGCGCGCTGCGTCTCCTCCAGCGCGTAGAACGTAGTATAGTAGGTCCCTGCTGCATGGGCCCGCCCTTACGGGGGATTCCTCTGTATGAATCATTTTTTCAATCACTTATAGGTGGCATTAGTGGGTAATATTTTGTAACTTTGGAGGCAGTTTCCGTGACGTACTGCAAGAAGAATAGCCCTTTATTATTAGGTATTGATATACTCCTCTGGCTCATTAATATTATGGGATAGAGGGAGTAGTATATATAGGTATATAGTTCTCAGAAACGACAATACAGTCGTGGAGTTTGCACACGAGACCATTGTTGTGTATACTATAGTACTAACTAGCCATGCCCGCGCGGCGGCATGCCGCCCCTGTCGATATGTAATGTGAGAAATTCTGTGTACGGTCATATTAAGTTTTTTTGTTAAATATTTGAAGTTCAATATATTCTTTATGTTATGGTGTATGTATAAAACTCATATTGGTACCAGTGCTGAAATCTTTTACAAAGAAAAACATTATCGAATGAAACGAGTGAGTACATTGTAGATAATAGGAGAAGTAACTCCCTCGGCCACCGCGAAGCACATATGAGAGTTTGTTTTTGGGAGGGTGTGGTTGATGGAGTCAAATATGGCAGATCTCGGGTAGGGGGTCCGGAGCTGGTACCTTGACACGATAGTAACATGCACACATGATTTACCCAGGTTCGGGCTCTTTCGAAGAGATAACAACCTACGTCATGCTTGATTGTATTGATTTCGAAGGAGTAAAAGTTACAAGTTGATCTGCCTCGAGATCATGTGTGTAGAGAGAGTTTTCGTCTGCAGTCCTCACCCTAGGCTTATACATGTACCAGTGGTGCCTAGGGTTTACACATAGGTCGGCTACATCTAAGGGTAAACATGACGAATACGACCTCTAAGTCTTGGAGTATGCGCCTAGTCTTCGGAAGATATCCACCTCGGCACTCCTGGGCTTGACGAATGAGGACCACTAGACGGTCATCTTGAGGGTCCTCGACCTGACCCATATGATTGGGATCCGACGGGGAATGTACCCCCTGGTCCAGGACACCAGCAATAGCCCCTAAATCGGCCTTCCAGACGAGGAAGCTCCTCGCTTCTTCTGAGGTGTTCTTCTTTTTTGGTCATTGGTCTTGCAAGCTGGTTTAACAACTTGTCCATATGCTTTTCTGAAGTAGCCCGACCCATATGACTTAGCACAATGGAACACCATTGGATATAGTGGCTCCATAGCTCAGGCTGAGGAATCTAGGTCTGACCTATGATTCAAATATACAAAGCCAGGTCCTCACAAATTTCGAATTTTGTGAAAGCCTAAAAAACGCGAGGATGTGTAAAGATACACACATGCCTGAACTTTCCAGATGCATTGGACAAAGACTATACCTCAAGTGAAGCATAGTTTGCAGTGGTATGCCATAGGTGTAAGTGCATTAGCATTCACTAGATTACTGACTCTAGTGCAAGTGGGAGCCTGTAGGAGATATGCCCTAGAGGCAATAATAATAGTTATTATTTATCTTATTTTTCATAATTTTTTTCTATAACTGCAATGGTTCTCGAGTCTATAATAACCACGAGGCTCGGAGGAAAACTCATGTGCACATGTGGAACAATAAACGGTAAAAATACATTCCTAGTCTCGCCTCTAAGACTAGCTCAAGTGTTGCATTATGGTTTTGTTTTCCTGGTCATTGGCATGACTATGCCTGAAACTTTGAGGATACAATGTTAGGAGAACATTTGTGTTGAACCGACCCAATTGTTTTTATTACCATGAGATCCATTCGTCACAAGTTAATGATTTATAACAAAGACAAAGTTAAACATTTGCATAATTCCTTAAACCATGAGAGTATCCAGTTCCTTCATACTTCCTTCATGATCTTTGGGGTATGTTAAATTTCATTTGTAAACATGGCAGCTATTACGACAATTTGCGAGTTCATGGAAAAGTATGATAAGAAACTTGAAGGAATTATGCCTAGAGGCAATAATAAAGTTGTTATTTTATATTTCCTTATATCATGATAAATGTTTATTATTCATGCTAGAATTGTATTAACCAGAAACTTGATACATGTGTGGATACATAGACAATATATCATGTCCCTAGTAAGCCTCTACTAGACTAGCTCCTTAATTAAAGATGGTTAAGTTTCCTAACCATAGAAATGTGTTGTCATTTGATGAACGGGATCACATCATTAGGAGAATGATGTCATGGACAAGACCCATCCATTAGCTTAGCATAATGATCGTTTAGTTTTATTGCTACTGCTTTCTTCATGTCAAATACATATTCCTCCGACTATGAGATTATACAACTCACGGATACCGGAGGAATGCCATGTGTGCTATCAAACATCACAGCGTAACTGGGTGATTATAAAGATGCTCTACAAGTATCTTTGAAGGTGTTTGTTGGGTTGGCATAGATCAAGATTAGGATTTGTCACTCTGAATATCGGAGAGGTATCTCTAGGCCCTCTCGGTAATGCACATCATAATAAGCCTTGCAAGCAATGTGACTAATAAGTTAGTTGTGGGATGATGCATTACAGAACGAGTAAAGAGACTTGCCGGTAACGAGATTGAACTAGGTATGAAGATACCGATGATCGAATCTCGGGCAAGTAACATACCGATGACAAAGGGAATAACGTATGTTGTCATAACGGTTCGACCGATAAAGATCTTCGTAGACTATGTAGGAACCGATATGAGCATCCAGGTTCCGCTATTGGTTATTGACCGGAGAGGTGTCTCGGTCATGTCTACATAGTTCTCGTACCCGTAGGGTCCGCATGCTTAACGTTCGATGACGATTTGTATTATATGAGTTATGTGATTTGGTGACCAAATGTTCTTTGGAGTCCCGGATGAGATCACAGACATGACGAGGAGTCTCGAAATGGCCGAGAGGTAAAGATTGATATATAGGACGATGGTATTTGGACATCGGAAGTGTTCCAGGTGCTACCGGGTCACCGGAAAGGATTTTCGGGCATCCCCGGCAAATATATGAGCCTTACTGGGCCAAGAGTGGGACAGACCAGCCCCTAAGGGGCTGGTGCGCCCCATGTAGGCCAAGATAAGGTGGGAGGAAAGGAAAGGAGATGAGGAAAAGGAAAGTATGAAGTAGGACTCCTACTTCCTTCCCCTCCCCCCTCCTGCCTTTCCCCCTTGTCCTATACAAGGAAGGGGGAGGCCGAACCAGGGCAGGAGCCCAAGTGGGATTAGGCCCCACTTGGGGCGGCCCTTGGTCTCTCCCCTCTCCCTCCCACGTATATATATGGGGAGCGCCCTAGAACACACACAACATCATTGTTAGCCATGTGCGGCGCCCCCCCTCCACCGTTTACTCCCACGGTCATAATCTCGTAGTGCTTAGGCGAATCCCTGCGCGGATTACTTCATCATCACTGTCACCACGCCATTGTGCTGACGAAACTCATCTACTTCCTCGACACTCTGTTGGATCAAGAGTTCGAGGGACGTCATCGAGCTCAACGTGTGTAGAACTCGGAGCTGTCGTACGTTCGGTGCTTGATCGGACGGAATAAGAAGAAGTTCAACTACATCAACTGTGTTGTCTAAACGCTTCCGCTTTCGGTCCTTGGTCTACAAGGGTACGTGGACACACTCTCCCCTTCTTGTTGCTATGTATCTCCTAGATAGATCTTGCGTGAGCGTTGAATCTTTTTGAAATTGCATGCTATGTTCCCCAACAGTGGTATTAGAGCCAGGTTTATGCGTTGATGATATGCACGAGTAGAACACAAAGAGTTGTGGGCGGTGATAGTAATACTACTAACCACCAATGTCTTATCTTGATTCAGCGGTATTGTGGGATGAAGCGGCCCGGACCAACCTTACATGACCGCGTTCATGAGACCGGTTCCACCGACAGACATGCAACTAGTTTTGCATAAAGATGGCTGGCGGGTGTCTGTTTCTCCTACTTTAGGTGAATCGAATTTGACCGCGGACGGTCCTTGTTGAAGGTTAAAACAGCAAACTTGACAAAACACCGTTGTGGTTTTGATGCGTAGCTAAGAACGGTTCTTTCTAGAAGCCCATATCAGCCACATAAAACTTGCAAACAACAAAGTAGAGGACGTCTAACTTGTTTTTGCAGGGCATGTTGTGATGTGATATGGTCAAGACATGATGTGATATACATTGTTGTTGGGGAACGTAGCATAATTTAAAATTTTTCTACGTCTTCACCAAGATCCAAGTATGGAGACATCTAGCAACGAGCAACTAAGAGTGCATCTACATACCGTTATGAAGATTGCGTGCGGAAGCTTTCAACGAAGCAAGGATGAAGTAGTCGTACTCTTCACGTTCTTCGTCACCAATGATCTAGCGCCGAACGGACGGCACCTCCGCGTTCAACACACGTACGGTGCAGCAACGTCACCTCCTTCTTGATCCAGCAAGGGGGGGAGGAGAAGTCGTCAGAGATCCGGCAGCACGACGGCGTGATGACGGATGCAGTGGATGTCGCAGCAGGGCTTCGCCGGGCGCCCTGCGTTGGGAGTATGGGGTGTGACGGGAGGGGGAGAGGCGCCAGGGATGAGGTGCGGCTGCCCTCTCCCCCCCCACATATATATAGGGGGCCAGGGGGGGGCGCCAGCCCCTTGCAGATCCAATCTGCAAGGGGGGGCGGCGGCCAGGGAGGAGTCCCCCTCCCCCAAGGCAAGTGGTGGCCCCCCTCCCCTTAGGGTTTTATCCCTATGCGCATGGGGAGGTGGGGCCCCCTTGTGGTGCGCCAGCCCAGGGGGCTGCACACATCCCCTTGCGGCCTGGGGGCCCCACCGGGAGGGGTGGCCCCACCCGGTGGACCCCCGGGGCCCCTCCGGTGGTCCCGGGACGCTCCCGGTGACCCCCGGAGATCACCCGTTGGCCGAAACTGGACTTCCCATATATCAATCTTTACCTCCGGACCATTCCGGAACTCCTCGTGACGTCCGGGATCTCATCCGGGACTCCGAACAACTTTCGGGTTTCCACGTGCATTAATCTCTACGACCCTAGCGTTACCGAACCTTAAGTGTGTAGACCCTACGGGTTCGGGAGACACGTAGACATGACCGAGACCACTCTCCGGTCAATAACCAACAGCGGGATCTGGATACCCATGTTGGTTCCCACGTGTTCCTCGATGATCTTCATCGGATGAACCACTGTGTCAAGGATTCACTCAATCCCGTATGTTATTCCCTTTGTCCATCGGTACGGTACTTGCCCGAGATTCGATCGTCGGTAATCCCAATACCTTGTTCAATCTCGTTATGGCAAGTCTCTTTACTCGATCCGTAATCCATCATCCCGTGACTAACTACTTAGTCACATTGAGCTCATTATGATGATGTCTTACCGAGTGGGCCCAGAGGTACCTCTCCGTCATACGGAGTGACAATATCCCAGTCTCGGTTCGTACCAACTCAACAGATACTTTTGGAGATACCCGATGCGTACCTTTATAGCCACCCAGTTACGTTGTGACGGTTGGCACACCCAAAGCACTCCTACGGTATCCGGGAGTTGTACAACCTCATGGTCTAAGGAATAAATACTTGACACTGAAAAGCTTATGCATTACGAACTATACGATCTCGTGTTATGCTCAAGTTTGGGTCTTGTCCATCACATCATTCTCCTAATGATGTGATCCCGTTATCACTGACATCCCATGTCCATGGTCAGGAAACCGTGACCATCTGTTGATCAACGAGCTGGTAACTAGAGGCCTACCAGGGACTCATTGTGGTCTGTGTATTCACACATGTATCGCTGTTTCCGTACAATACAATTCAAGCATGAATAACAAACGATTATCATGAACAAGGAGATATAATAATAATGCTTTTATTATTGCCTCTAGGGCATATCTCCAACAGTCTCCCACTTGCACTAGAGTCAATAATCTAGTTATATTGTGATGAATCGAACACCCATAGAGTTCTGGTGTTGATCATGTTTTGCTCGTGAAAGAGGTTTAGTCAACGGGTCTGCGACATTCAGATCCGTATGCACTTTACAAATATCTATGTCTCCATCCTGAACATAATTCCGGATGGAGTTGAAACGGCGCTTGATGTGCTTGGTCTTCTTGTGAAACCTGGGCTCCTTGGTAATAGCAATAGCACCAGTGTTGTCACAGAAGAGAGTCATCGGGCTTGACGCACTTGGAATGACTCCTAAGTCGGTGATGAACTCCTTCATCCAGACTCCTTCCTGCGCTGCTTCAGAAGCAGCTATGTACTCCGCTTCACATGTAGATGCTGCCACCACGCTTTGCTTGCAACTGCACCAGCTGACTGCCCCTCCATTCAAAATATACACGTATCCGGTTTGCGACTTAGAGTCATCCAGATCTGTGTCGAAGCTAGCATCGACGTAACCCTTTACGACGAGCTCTTCGTCACCTCCATAAACGAGAAACATATCCTTAGTCCTTTTCAGGTACTTCAGGATGTTCTTGACCGCTGTCCAGTGTTCCGTACCGGGATCACTTTGGTACCTCCCTACCAAACTTATGGCAAGGTTCACATCAGGTCTGGTACACAGCATGGCATACATGATAGAACCTATTGCCGAGGCATAGGGAATGACACTCATCTTTTCTCTATCTTCTGCCGTGGTCGGCGACTGAGTCTTACTCAATCTCATACCTTGCAAAACAGGCAAGAATCCTTTCTTTGACTGATCCATATTGAACTTCTTCAATATTTTGTCAAGGTATGTACTTTGTGAAAGACCAATGAGGCGTCTCGATCTATCTCTATAGATTTTGATGCCTAATATGTAAGCAGCTTCTCCAAGGTCCTTTATTGAAAAACTTTTATTCAAATAGGCCTTTACATTTTCCAAGAATTCTATATCATTTCCCATCAGCAATATGTCATCCACATATAATATGAGAAATGCTACAGAGCTCCCACTCACTTTCTTGTAAATACAGGCTTCTCCATAAGTCTGTATAAATCCAAACGCTTTGATCACCTCATCAAAGCGAATATTCCAGCTCCGAGATGCTTGCACCAGCCCGTAAATCGAGCGCTGGAGCTTGCATACCTTGTTAGCGTTCTCTGGATCAACAAAACCTTCCGGTTGCATCATATACAACTCTTCCTTGAGGAAGCCATTAAGGAATGCTGTTTTGACGTCCATTTGCCATATCTCATAATCATAGAATGCGGCAATAGCTAACATGATTCTGACTGACTTCAGCATCGCTACGGGAGAGAAAGTCTCGTCGTAGTCAATCCCTTGAACTTGTCGATAACCCTTAGCGACAAGCCGAGCCTTATAGATGGTCACATTACCATCCGCGTCTGTCTTCTTCTTAAATATCCATTTATTTTCTATGGCGTGCCTGTCATCAGGCAAGTCCACCAAAGTCCATACTTTGTTTTCATACATGGATTCTATCTCGGATTTCATGGCTCCAAGCCATTTATTGGAATCTGGGCCCGCCATCGCTTCTTCATAGTTCGAAGGTTCACCGTTGTCTAACAACATGATTTCCAGTACAGGGTTGCCGTACCACTCTGGTGCGGAACGTGCCCTTGTGGACCTTCGAAGTTCAGTAGTAACTTGATCTGTATCTTCATGATCATTATCATTATCTTCCTCCCTTGTCGGTGCAGGCACCTCAGGAACAGTTTCCTGCGCTGCGCTACTTTCCGGTCCAGGAGTGGTGACTGTCACCTCATCAAGTTCTACTTTCCTCCCACTCACTTCTTTCGAGAGAAACTCTTTCTCCAGAAAGTATCCATTCTTGGCAACAAAGACTTTGCCTTCGGATCTGTGGTAGAAGGTGTACCCAATAGTTTCCTTTGGGTATCCTATGAAGACACATTTCTCCGATTTGGGTTCGAGCTTTTCAGGTTGAAGTTTCTTGACATAAGCATCGCAACCCCAAACTTTCAGAAACGACAGCTTCGGTTTCTTGCCAAACCAAAGTTCATATGGAGTCGTCTCAACGGATTTTGACGGAGCCCTATTTAAAGTGAATGCGGCAGTCTCTAAAGCATAACCCCAAAAAGATAGCGGTAAATCGGTGAGGGACATCATAGATCGCACCATGTCCAACAGAGTACGATTTCGACGTTCGGACACACCGTTACGTTGAGGTGTTCCGGGCGGTGTCAATTGTGAAACAATTCCACAGCTTCTAAGGTGTGTGCCAAATTCATGACTTAAATATTCACCCCCACGATCCGATCGCAAGAACTTTATTTTTCTGTCACGTTGATTCTCAACCTCATTCTGAAATTCCTTGAACTTTTCAAAGGTCTCAGACTTGTGTTTCATCAAATAGATATACCCGTATCTACTCAAGTCATCCGTGAGGGTGAGAACATAACGGTAGCCTCCGCGAGCCTCAACACTCATTGGACCGCACACATCGGTATGTATGATTTCCAACAAGTTGGTTGCTCGCTCCATTGTTCCGGAGAACGGAATCTTGGTCATCTTGCCCAAGAGGCATGGTTCGCACGTGTCAAATGATTCATAATCAAGAGACTCTAGAAGTCCATCCGAATGGAGCTTCTTCATACGTTTGACACCAATATGACCAAGGCGGCAATGCCACAAGTATGTGGGACTATCATTATCAACTTTACATCTTTTGGCATCTACACTATGAATATGTGTATCACTACGTTCGAGATTCATCAAAAATAAACCATTGACCAGCGGGGCATGACCATAAAACATATCTCTCAAATAAATAGAACAACCATTATTCTCCGATTTGAAAGAATATCCATCTCGCATAAGACGAGATCCAGAAACAATGTTCATGCTCAAAGCTGGTACTAAATAACAATTATTCAGGTTCAAAACTAATCCCGAGGGTAGATGTAGAGGTAGCGTGCCGACCGCGATCACATCGACCTTGGAACCATTCCCGACGCGCATCGTCACCTCATCCTTCGCCAGTCTCCGTTTATTCCGCAGCTCCTGTTTTGAGTTACAAAAGTGAGCAACTGCACCGGTATCGAATACCCAGGAGCTACTACGAGTGCTGGTAAGGTACACATCAATAACATGTATATCATATATACCTTTGACGTTGCCGGCCTTCTTGTCTGCTAAGTATTTGGGGCAGTTCCGCTTCCAGTGACCCGTTCCCTTGCAATAAAAGCACTCTGTTTCAGGCTTGGGTCCATACTTTGGCTTCTTCCCAGCAACAGGCTTGCCATGCGCGGCAACTTGCTTGCCGTCCTTCTTGAAGTTCTTTTTACCCTTGCCTTTCTTGAACTTAGTGGTTTTATTGACCATCAACACTTGATGTTCTTTCTTGATGTCAACCTCCGCTGATTTCAGCATCGAATACACCTCGGGAATGGACTTCTCCATCCCCTGCATATTGAAGTTCAGCACGAAGCTCTTGAAGCTTGGTGGGAGCGACTGGAGGATTCTGTCAACGACCGCTTCATCTGGGAGATTCATTCCCAGCTGAGACAAGCGGTTGTGCAATCCTGAAATCTTGAGGATGTGCTCACTGACAGAACTGTTCTCCTCCATCTTACAGCTGTAGAATGCGTCGGAGACATCATATCTCTAGACTCGGGCATGAGCTTGGAAAACCATTTTCAGCTCTTCGAACATCTCGTATGCTCCATGGTGCTCAAAACGCTTTTGGAGCCCCGATTCTAAACTGTAAAGCATGCCGCACTGAACCAGGGAGTAATCATCACTACGCGACTGCCAGACGTTCAAAACGTCTTGGTCAGCATCGGGAGCAGGTGCATCACCTAGCGGTGCTTCTAGGACATAAGTTCTCTTGGCAGCTATGAGGATAATCCTCAGGTTACGGACCCAATCCGTATAGTTGCTACCATCGTCTTTCAGCTTGGTTTTCTCTAGGAACGCGTTGAAGTTGAGGGAAACCTGAGCGTGGGCCATTTGATCTACAAGAGATATTGTAAAGAATTTAGACTAAGTTCATGATAATTAAGTTCATCTTAATCAAATTTTAATGAACTCCCACTCAGAATGACATCTCTCAAGTCATCCAAGTGATACACGATCCGAATCGAGTAGTCCGTGTCCGATCATCACGTGAGACGGACTAGTCAAAAACGGTGAACATCTTCATGTTGATCGTATCTTCTATACGACTCGTGTTCGACCTTTTGGTCTTCCGTGTTCCGAGGCCATGTCTGTACATGCTAGGCTCGTCAAGTGAACCATAAGTGTATCGCGTGTGTAAATCTGTCTTACACCCGTTGTATGTGAACGTTAGAACCTATCACACCCGATCATCACGTGGTGCTTCGGAACAACGAGCTTTAGCAACGGTGCACAGTTAGGGGAAACACATTACTTGAAATTTTAGTGAGAGATCATCTTATTTACTACCGTCGTTCTAAGTAAACAAGATGCAAAAACATGATAAACATCACATGCAACCAATTAAAGTGACATGATATGGCCAATATCATCTTGCTCCTTGGATCTCCATCTTCGGGGCACCATGATCATCTTGTCACCGGCTCGACACCATGATCTTCATCATCATGATCTCCATCATCGTGTCTTGAAGAAGTCGTCACGCCAACTATTACTTCTACTACTATAGCTAACGTTTAGCAATGAAGTAAAGTAATTACATGGCGTTATTTAGTGACACGCAGGTCATACAATAATTAAGACAACTCCTATGGCTCCTGCCGGTTGTCAAGTTCATCGACATGCAAGTCGTGATTCCCTATTACAAAAACATGATCAATCTCATACATCACATATATCATTCATCACATCTTTGTTCTTGGCCATACCACGTCACAAAACACATGCTGCAAAAACAAGTTAGACGTCCTCTAATTGTTGTTGCAAGTTTTACGTGGCTTCTATAGGATTTCTAGCAAGAACGTTTCTTACCTACGCCAAAACCACAACGTGATTTGTCAACTTCTATTTACCCTTCATAAGGACCCTTTTCATCGAATCCGATCCGACTAAAGTAGGAGAGACAGACACCCGCCAGCCACCTTATGCATCTAGTGCATGTCTGTCGGTGGAACCAGTCTCACGTAAGCGTACGTGTAAGGTCGGTCCGGGCCGCTTCATCCCACAATACCGCCGAATCAAGATTGACTAGTAACGGTAAGAAAGTTGAACAAGATCATACGCCCACAACTGCTTTGTGTTCTACTCGTGCCAAGATGCTACGCATAAAACCTAGGCTCAGATGCCACTGTTGGGGAACGTAGCATAATTTAAAAATTTTCTACGTCTTCACCAAGATCCAAGTATGGAGACATCTAGCAACGAGCAACTAAGAGTGCATCTACATACCGTTATGAAGATTGCGTGCGGAAGCTTTCAACGAAGCAAGGATGAAGTAGTCGTACTCTTCACGTTCTTCGTCACCAATGATCTAGCGCCGAACGGACGGCACCTCCGCGTTCAACACACGTACGGTGCAGCAACGTCACCTCCTTCTTGATCCAGCAAGGGGGGAGGAGAAGTCGTCAGAGATCCGGCAGCACGACGGCGTGATGACGGATGCAGTGGATGTCGCAGCAGGGCTTCGCCGGGCGCCCTGCGTTGGGAGTATGGGGTGTGACGGGAGGGGGAGAGGCGCCAGGGATGAGGTGCGGCTGCCCTCTCCCCCCACATATATATAGGGGGCCAGGGGGGGGCGCCAGCCCCTTGCAGATCCAATCTGCAAGGGGGGGCGGCGGCCAGGGAGGAGTCCCCCTCCCCCAAGGCAAGTGGTGGCCCCCCTCCCCTTAGGGTTTTATCCCTATGCGCATGGGGAGGTGGGGCCCCCTTGTGGTGCGCCAGCCCAGGGGGCTGCACACATCCCCTTGCGGCCTGGGGGCCCCACCGGGAGGGGTGGCCCCACCCGGTGGACCCCCGGGGCCCCTCCGGTGGTCCCGGGACGCTCCCGGTGACCCCCGGAGATCACCCGTTGGCCGAAACTGGACTTCCCATATATCAATCTTTACCTCCGGACCATTCCGGAACTCCTCGTGACGTCCGGGATCTCATCCGGGACTCCGAACAACTTTCGGGTTTCCACGTGCATTAATCTCTACGACCCTAGCGTTACCGAACCTTAAGTGTGTAGACCCTACGGGTTCGGGAGACACGTAGACATGACCGAGACCACTCTCCGGTCAATAACCAACAGCGGGATCTGGATACCCATGTTGGTTCCCACGTGTTCCTCGATGATCTTCATCGGATGAACCACTGTGTCAAGGATTCACTCAATCCCGTATGTTATTCCCTTTGTCCATCGGTACGGTACTTGCCCGAGATTCGATCGTCGGTATTCCCAATACCTTGTTCAATCTCGTTATGGCAAGTCTCTTTACTCGATCCGTAATCCATCATCCCGTGACTAACTACTTAGTCACATTGAGCTCATTATGATGATGTCTTATCGAGTGGGCCCAGAGGTACCTCTCCGTCATACGGAGTGACAATATCCCAGTCTCGGTTCGTACCAACTCAACAGATACTTTCGGAGATACCCGATGCGTACCTTTATAGCCACCCAGTTACGTTGTGACGGTTGGCACACCCAAAGCACTCCTACGGTATCCGGGAGTTGTACAACCTCATGGTCTAAGGAATAAATACTTGACACTGAAAAGCTTATGCATTACGAACTATACGATCTCGTGTTATGCTCAAGTTTGGGTCTTGTCCATCACATCATTCTCCTAATGATGTGATCCCGTTATCACTGACATCCCATGTCCATGGTCAGGAAACCGTGACCATCTGTTGATCAACGAGCTGGTAACTAGAGGCCTACCAGGGACTCATTGTGGTCTGTGTATTCACACATGTATCGCTGTTTCCGTACAATACAATTCAAGCATGAATAACAAACGATTATCATGAACAAGGAGATATAATAATAATGCTTTTATTATTGCCTCTAGGGCATATCTCCAACAATTGTTGTATGAGATGATCATGTTTTGTAAAAGTTATCGGCAACTGGCAGGAGCCTTATGGTTATCGCTTTATTGTATAAAATGCAAACGCCATGTAATTGCTTTACTTTATCACTATGCGTTAGAGATAGTTGTAGAAGCAAAAGTTGGCGAGACGACCACGACGCTACGATGGAGATCGAGGTGTCAAGCTGATGACGATGGAGATCATGACGGTGATTTGGAGATGGAGATCAAAGGCACAAGATGATGATGGCCATATCATGTCACATATTTTTATTGCATGTGATGTTTATATTTTATGCATCTTATTTTTCTTAGTGCGGCGGTAGCATTATAAGATGATCCCTTCCTAAAATTTCAAGGTATAAGTGTTCTCCCTGAGTATGCACCGCTGTGGAAGTTCTTCGTGCTGAGACACCACGTGATGATCGGGTGTGATAGGCTCTACGTTCACATACAACGGGTGCAAGAAAGTTTTGCACATGGAAATACTCGGGTTAAACTTGACGAGCCTAGCATGTACAGACATGGCCTCGGAACACTGGAGACCGAAAGGTCGAACATGAATCATATAGTAGATATGATTAACATAGAGATGTTCACCATTGAAGACTACTCCATCTCACGTGATAATCGGACATGGTTTAGTTGATTTGGATCACGTGATCATTTAGATGACTCGAGGGATGTCTATCTAAGTGGGAGTTCTTATGTAGTTTGATTAAATGAACTTTAATTTATCATGAAATTAGTCTAGATAGTATTTGCATATCTATGTTATAGATCAATAGCTCGCGATATAGCTCCTATACATTTTTGATTTGTTCCTTGAGAAAAATTGAAAAATGATAGTAGCAATGATGCGGACTGGGTTCGTGATCCGAGGATTATCCTCATTGCTGCACATAAGAATTATGTCCTTGATGCACCGCTAGGTGACATACCTATTGCAGGAGCAAATGTAGATGTTATGAACATTTGACAAGCTCGGTATGATGACTACTTGATAGTTTAGTGCGCCATGCTTTATGGCTTAGACCCGGGACTTCAAAAACGTTTTGAACGCCACGGAGCAAATGAGACGTTCCAATAGTTGAAATTAGTACTTCAGATCCATGTCCGTGTTCAGAGGTATCGGACCTCTGACAAGTACTTTGCCTACAAGATGGAGGAGAATAGCTCAACCAGTGAGCATGTGCTCAGAATGTCTGAGTACTACAATCGCTTGAATCAAGTGGTAGTGTAATGCCCAGGATGGAACTATACCTCCTACGTGTCGAGGCACGACTTAAAGGCATAAGTCCATCCTAGAATGATCTCAAGTTTGGTAATCTTTGCACATCTCATGTAAAAGAGGGGAATTGTAAACATAAATAGTTGGCTTACACTCGCCACGTCACACAAATACAATACATGTCTCAAACATCATACATTAAGAATATCACAACCCTCTAAGGGCAAAACCAAATGTCAAGATACCAAACTTAAATAACATCCACAGGTCGGATCGAATCCTAGTAGAAGTCTCCACTACTGATCATCAGGATAACGAACATAGTATCGACTACGCTCCTCGTCGTACTCCCAGTCAAGCTCGGTGCCATCACCTGGATAGCTCACAACTGGACCTGCATCTGGTGTGGTGAAGTAACTGTGAGCCACAGAGGACTCAGCAATCCCGTTCCCGGGTAACAAGACTATTTAAGCCTTGGGAGAGGATAAGGCTGAAGAAAAGAATAAGTGTCTGCAGCAGCAACTAGCAACTAGCTTACGTGAGAGAGAGCGAGAAGAGAAGCCTCGGGCGAGAGATGATCACGAAGTGATCCTAGCTACAACACGTCAAACATAACCCCACCGTGTTCAACTCCCGAATCCCTATTCGGAAATTGACAGTCACGGAACACACGCTGGTAGTGTATTAGAAACATTGTGTCAGGTTATCTACAACCGGATATTAACAAGCTCCCGTCTGCCACATAACCGCGGGCACGGCTTTCGAAAGTTCATAACCCTGCAGGGGTGTTCCAACTTGACCCATTACAAGCCCACGATCCGCGGAGTCGCAACTCCAAAGTGGGAAGACCCGAGTATTCTCGGAATCCCGTGCTCAAGATATACCGAACTAAGGTAAGGCTAATCCAGCAAGTCCTCCCGGCGTGTCGAAACCCTGATAGTAGCCGCGCGTATCTAAGTCTCAGGACACGACCGGATGGGCGAGGCTACGGGTTTATATCAATCCTCGAGTTCCCTCGTGGTGACCCCGCAGGCTCCCCGTTTCGGACCAACACTCATGTGGAGCACTGGCCCGGGGTTGTTGATTAAGAACTCGGGTTAATTACTCCCTATGCAAGTTATTTAGTTATTAGGCAAATAGTACCAATGTTGGGACTTGCTGGAAAAGACTTAGCACTTAGCGGTTTATCAAGGGGGTCCCATACACCCCAACCGTGTTAGGAACGCATAATCAAGGAACATAACACCGGTTTATACGGTTCCTAACGGCATGAGTGGAACAAATCACCAAGCAAAAGGCTTAGCCTTCCACCCTTGCCAATATATAGATGATTTCATTTAGCAATTATATAGTGTGATATAACCCAACCAAACTTCAACATGAAGCAAGCATCTTCGAACTTCACCTGCAACTAGCAATGCTATAAGAAGGGCTGAGCGAAGCGTACTTAGCCAAGCAACGGTTTGCATAGGTAGGGTGGTTAAACAAGGCAATGGTTACAAGTAGGAGGCTGACAGGAAGAACATGGGCATCGAGGCAAAAACTATAGAGCGGAACTACTAGCAATAGGCAAAGATAGTAATGTTATCGGGGTTCGATCATCTTGCCTGAAGAGAAGTCGTTCGGATTGTAAGAAGGGTCCTCGTGCTCAACCTTGTTGGAAACCTCGTGCTCGTACTCGTACTCGGTCTCAGCTTCCGGCTCTAAACAATACAATCACACAAGGCACAAATCAACAAGATGCAATGCGCACTCGAAAATGATGGATGCATGATGGATGCACTAAGGATGCACACGGAGCACGGAAATTAGCACTCAAGCAAAACACCTCAAAACATGATAACAATATGATATTATGAATCTACACAGAAAATCAATCAAGTTTCATATAAGATTCGCTGAAATCGGAGTTACGGGCTAAAAGTTATGCCCGAAACAAGAAATGAGCGAAAGCTGAAAATTACAACAACATAGCAACTTCGGAGCTCAAAATAATTAAGCTACAGCACTCAAACATCATGGCAAAGGACATGAACATAAACTAGACATATCCTACAGCAAATAAGTCCAAAGGTGCACCCCCAAAGGAGCCACAGATCAATAGCAATAAGCTTGGACATATTGAACTTTGGAGCAAAAGATAAACATGCTACAGCCACTTAAATAAGCATGTGAGAACATGAATGGAAAGCCAACAATATATACTACAAGGAACAATCAAGATCCACTCCAAAACTATCATGGTTTGTCCTAGAGCAGCAAGCAAACATGGCATCGGAACGTTACAGATTTCAGACTTAGTGGAAAACCACTAAGTCCTAAAACAGCAGTTTCGTCATGGCATCTAAAAGAGCAAGTTTAAGTCACCTCGAAACTAAACATGGCAAGTGGTAAGCACCACATCAAGGTACACATGATGGTGATTCCGAAACACACAAGCATGCTTCATGGAGATAAACACAACGATAGCAACGAGCTCAACAAGATGGCATTTCATAACAAGTGAAACAACATCACAGCCACATGGCACTTTGCAACGATGATAAACATGGCAAGAATAAATCTATCATGCAACCTATCACCAACAACATGTAGAGCATGGCAAGACGAACACGTGGACATGTCATTTGCATCATTCGGACAAACGAGCTAAAAGTTATCACATGGCAAAGATGGCATAAAAACATCACATAGCAGCAGTTTTTATCACGATGCACTATTGCAATGGAAAAACAAGCATCTAGATGACTTCTAACATGCATGACACAAAAATATAAAACGTAATGCTATTCACCACGAACGTCTGGACATGCTATTTGCGCGAAACGGACAAACACACGAAAAGTTATCCTCAGTTGAAAAATATGCATCAGACAATAAAACAACAGGGACTTAGGATATTTTGGGGCAACCTCAGATCTGGGCTCGGGTGGATCCGGATCGGCGAAGTGGATCGGGCGCGGCGCTGGCCCGGCCTAGGAGGCGGCGGGATCCGGCCCGGCTGCTGTGGCCCGATCTGGAGAGGCGAGGCCCGGCTCGGGGCGGACGTGGCGGCGGCCCAAGCGAGGCAGGCGGCCTGGAGGAGCGGATGGCGACGTGGGCCTCGGGTGCTGGGCGGCCCACCCGGCGCGGAGGCGGCACGGAGCTGGGCCCAGCCGGCTGGATCGGGGTCTTGGGCCGCGCGGTGGTGGAGAGGCGGACGGCCGGCGGCGTGGGCCTGGCGCGGCCTGGCGGGTAGCCGCCGGAAGGAGGCGGCCCGGGAGGCGACGCGGCCGAGGCCTGGCACGGGATCTGGTGAGGCGAGGCCGGCCCGGAGGAGGGCTCGCCGAGCTGGCCCGGCTGGCTCGCTCGCAGCGGGAGCGGCAGGCGATGTGGTCCTCGCGGCCCGGAGGGAGGGATCGAAGGAGGCTGGGCGTTGACCTGGCGAACGGAGGGAAAAAGGATCTGGCAACCAGGGACTCGCCCGATCCCGCGAGAATTGCGGCGGCGGTCGGTTCCTACGACAGGACGGCGGCGGGAGCTGCCAAGTGGCTGATTTAGAGCTGGCTAGATCCAAAAATTTGAGGTGGAGATGTGGGGAAGAAGGAGCTATGATTAGGGATGCCAAAAATAGACTAGGGGGTCTATTATATAGCAGGTTTTTAGGGTTAGGGGGGATTTAGGTGTGCTAGGAGCCCTCCGATCGCGATCCGACGGATCCGATCGCGGGGGTAGTTTAGATGGGCCTAGGAGAGGGTAGTGGGCTGCTGTAGGGGTGTTTCTGGGCCACAAGTGGAGGCACTTTGGACCCACACGAATAACTGTTGGGATAGCAAACGGAGACCAAACGCGACGATATTTGAGAGGCGGGTTACACACAACAAAACAACAACACACGACAAGTCTCGCGGCACACCGGCAACGTTACACGGCCAAACAACAAAGTAGGCCTACGGGACGCCACGGACACGTGAGGGAGCTCCGGAACGCGAAACGGACAACGGGAAGGAACGCGTGGAACCGGATGCAACCGACAACACAAATGCAATGCAATGCACATGTCTACATGATATGAATGAATGCCACACACTCACACAACAAAACGACGAAAACCCGAAAGACAAAGAACCCGGAATGGAAATAGATGAAGCCGGAGATATATTATATACCCAAAAGGGAAAGTATTACATCCGGGGCATTACAGGTAGTTAATCTTCCAAATAAGATAGTGATTGATAGATTTCTCTAGTCACTATCACCAAGTTACTGGAACTTCCTGATGAACTATAATATGCAAGGGACGACGAAAACAATTCTCGAGCTCTTCGTGATGCTGAAATCAACGATGGTAGAAATAAAGAAAGAGCATCAATTGTTGATGGTTAACAAGACCACTAGTTTCAAGAAAAGGGCAAATGAAAATAAATGGAACTTCAAAAAGGATGGAAAGCAAGTTGCCACTCCCAAGAAGAAGCCCAAAGCTAGACCCAAGCCTGAAACTAAGTGCTTCTACTACAAAGGAAATGGTCACTAAAAACGGAACTACCCCAAATATTTGGCAGATAAGAAGGACGGTCAAGTGAACAAAGGTATATTAGATATACATGTTATTGATGTGTACCTCACTAATGTTCATAGTAGCCCCTGGGTATTTGATACCTGTTCGGTTGGTAAGATTAGTAACTCGAAACAGGAGTTGCAGAATAAGCGGAGACTAGTTGAGGGTGAGATGACGATGTGTGTTGGAAATAGTTCCAATATTGATATGACCGTCATCGCACACTCCCTGTACTTTCGGGATTAGTGTTAAACCTAAATAAATGTTATTTGGTGTTTGCGTTGAGCATGAACAAGATTGGATCGTGTTTATTGCAATACCATTATTCATTTAAGTCAGAGAATATTTTTTGTTCTGTTTACATGAATAAAATCTTCTATGGTCATACACCCAAGGTGAATGGTTTATTGAATCTTGATTGTAGTAATACACATATTCATAATATTGAAGCCAAAAGATGCAGAGTTGATAATGATAGTGCAACATACTTGTGGCACTGCCGTTTAGGTCATATTGGTGTAAAACACATGAAGAAACTCCATGCCGATGGACTTTTGGAATCACTTGATTATGAATCATTTGATGATTGTGAACCATGCCTCATGGGCAAGATGACTAAAACTCCGTTCTCCACAAAAATGAACGAGCCAATGACTTACTGGAAATAATACATACAGATGTATGTGGTCCGATGAGTGTTGAGGCTCGCGGTGGGTATCATTATTTTCTGACCTTCACAGATGATTTGAGCAGATATGGATATATCTACTTGATGAAACACAAGTTTGAAACATTTTGAGAAGTTGAAAGAATTTCAGAGTGAAGTAGAGAATCATCGTAACAAGAAAATAAAGTTTCTACGATCTGATCATGAAGGCGGATATTTGAGTTACGAGTTTGATCTTCATTTGAAATAATGTGGAATAGTTTCACAGCTCATGCCACCTGGAACACCACTGCGTAATGGTGTGTCTGAACGTCGTAACCGTACTTTATTAGATACGATGTGACCTATGATGTCTCTTACCGATTTACCACTATCGTTTTGGGGTTATGCTTTACAGACAGCTGCATTCACGTTAAATAGGGCACCGTCTAAATCCGTTGAGACGACACAGTATGAACTATGGTTTGGCAAAAAATCTAAGCTGTCGTTTCTTAAAGTTTGGGGTTGCGATGCTTATGTGAAAAAGCTTGAGCTTGATAAGCTCAAACCCAAATCGGAGAAGTGTGTCTTCATATTATAACCAAAAAGAAACTATTGGGTACACCCTCTACCACAGTTCCGAAGGCAAGATCTTTGTTGCTAAGAATGAATCCTTTCTAGAGACGGAGTTTCTCTCGAAAGAAGTGAGTGGGAGGAAGGTAGAACTTGATGAGGTAATTGTACCTTCTCTCGAATTGGAAAGTAGCTCATCACATGAATCAGTTCCAGTGATGCCTACACCAACTAGAGAGGAAGCTAATGATAATGATCATGATACTTTAGATCGAGTTACTACTGGACCTCGTAGGTCGAACATAGCACGTTATGCACCATAGTGGTATGGTAATCCTATTCTGGAAGTCATGTTACTAGATCATGATGAACCTACGAACTATGAGGAAGCGATGATGAGCCCAGATTCTGATAAATGGCTTGAGGCCCTGGAATCTGAGATAGGATCCATGTATGAGAACAAAGTGTGGACTTTCCCGATGATCGGCAAGCCATTGAGAATAAATGGATCTTCAAGAGTAAGACGTACGCTGATGGTAGTGTTACTATCTACAAAGCTCGACTTGTTGCAAAAGGTTATTTGACAAGTTCAAGGTGTTGACTACGATGATATTTTCTCACTCGTAGCGGTGCTTAAGTCTGTCCGAATCATGTTAGCAATTGCCACATTTTATGAAATTTGGCAAATGGATGTCAAAACTGTGTTCCTTAATGGATTTCTTAAAAGAAGAGTTGTATATGATGCAACCAAAAGGTTTTGTCAATCCTAAAGGTTCTAACAAAGTGTGCAAGCTCCAGCGACCCATCTATGGACTGGTGCAAGCATCTAGAAGTTGGAATATGTGCTTTGATGAGGTGATCAAAGCATATGGTTTTATACAAACTTACGGTGAAGCATGTATTTACAAGAAAGTGAGTGGGAGCTCTGTAGCATTTCTGATATTATATGTGGATGACATATTAATGATTGGAAATGATATAGAATTTCTGGATAGCATAAAAGGATACTTGCATAAGATTTTTTCAATGAAAGACCTCGGTGAAGCTGCTTACATATTGGGCATCAAGATCTATAGAGATTGATCAAGACACTTGATTTTTCAATGAGTACATACCTTGATAAGATTTTGAAGGAGTTCAAAATGGATCAGTCAAAGAAGGAGTTCTTGCCTGAGTATTAAGGGTATGAAGTTGAGTAAGACCCAAAATCCTACCACGGCAGAAGATAGAGAGAGAATGAAAGTCATTCCCTATGCCTCAGCCATAGGCTCTATAAAGTATGCCATGCTGTGTACCAGACCTAATGTGTAACTTGCCATGAGTTTGGCAAAGGAGTACGATAGTGATCCACGAATGGATCAGTGGACATCGGTCAAAATTATCCTTAGTTACCTAAGAGGACTAAGGAAATGTTTTTTGGTTATGGAGGTGATAAAGAATTTGTCGTAAAGGGTTACGTCGATGCAAGCTTTAAACACTGATCCAGATGACTCAGAGTCTCAATCTGGATACATATTGAAAGTGGGAGCAATTAGCTAGAGTAGCTCCGTGCAGAGCATTGTAAACATAGAAATTTGCAAAATACATACAGATCTGAATGTGACAGACCTGTTGACTAAACTTATCTCACAAGCAAAATATGATCACACCTTAGTACTCTTTGGGTGTTAATCACATGGCGATGTGAACTAGATTATTGACTCTAGTAAACCCTTTGGGTGTTGGTCACATGGCGATGTGAACTATGGGTGTTAATCACATAACGATGTGAACTATCGGTGTTAAATCACATGACGATGTGAACTAGATTATTGACTCTAGTGCAAGTGGGAGACTGAAGGAAATATGCCCTAGAGGCAATAATAAAGTTGTTATTTTATATTTCCTTATACCATGATAAATGTTTATTATTCATGCTAGAATTGTATTAATCGAAAACTTGATACATGTGTGGATACATAGACAAAATACAGTGTCCCTAGTAAGCCTCTACTAGACTAGCTCGTTAATCAGAGATGGTTAAGTTTCCTAACCATAGACATGTGTTGTCATTTGATTAACGGGGTCACATCATTAGGAAAATGATGTGATGGACAAGACCCATCCATTAGCTTTGCATAATGATCGTTCAGTTTGATTGCTACTGATTTCTGCATGTCAAATACATATTCCTCCGACTATGAGATTATGCAACTCCCGGATACCGGAGGAATGCCTTGTGTGCTATCAAGCGTCACAACATAACTGGGTGATTATAAAGATGCTCTACAGGTATCTTCAAAGGTGTTTGTTGGGTTGGCATAGATTGAGATCAGGATTTGTCACTCCGAATATCGGAGAGGCATCTCTGGGTCCTCTCGGTAATGCACATCATAAGAAGCCTTGCAAGCAATATGACTAAGGAGTTAGTTGTGGGATGATGCATTACAAAACGACTAAAGAGACTTGCCGATAATGATATTGAACTAGGTATGAAGATACTGACGATCGAATCTCGGGCAAGTAACATACCGATGACTGCTACCTCTCGAGCATGCATTGTTTTTCCCTTGAAGAGGAAAGGGTGATTCAGCAAAGTAGCGTAAGTATTTCCCTCAGTTTTTGAGAACCAAGGTATCAATCCAGTAGGAGACTACATGCAAGTCCCTCGTACCTGCACAAACAAATAAGAACCTTGCATCCAACGTGATAAAGGGGTTGTCAATCCCTTCTCGGCCACTTGCAAAAGTGAGATATGATAGAGATAATAGGACAAATATTTTTGGTATTTTTGTTGTATAAAGTGAAAAGTAAATATTGCAAAATAAAATAACAGTACAGATAACTAGTTGATGGAAGATTAACATGATGGAAGATAGACCCGGGGTCCATAGGTTTCACTAGTAGCTTCTCTCAAGAAAGCAGTTTCTACGGTGGGTGAACAAATTACCGTCGAGCAATTTATAGAAAAGCGCATAGTTATGAGAATATCTAGGCATGATCATGTATATAGGAATCACGCCCGTGACAAGTAGACCGAAACGATTCTGCATCTACTACTATTACTCCACACATCGACCGCTATCCAGCATGCATCTAGAGTATTAAGTTCATAAGAACAGAGTAACGCCTTAAGCAAGATGACATGATGTAGAGGGACAAACTCATGCAATATGATATAAACCCCATCATTTTATCCTCGATGGCAACAATACAATACGTGCCTTGCTGCCCCTGCTGTCACTGGGAAAGGACACCGCAAGATTGAACCCAAAGCTAAACACTTCTCCCATTGCAAGAAAGATCAATCTAGTAGGCCAAACCAAACTGATAATTCGAAGAGACTTGCAAAGATATTTAAATCATGCGTTTGGTTCTCATGCTTCACTTATAAATCTCCTACTGGATTGATAAATCTCCTACTGGATTGATACCTTGGTTCTAAAAAATGGAGGGAAATACTTATGCTATTGTGCTGCATCTCCCTTTCCTCTTCGAGGGAATACAACACAAGCTCGGGAAGTAGCAAGAAGGAATTCTGGCGCCGTTGCCGGGGAGGCTTACGCAAAAGTCATATACCAAGTACCTATCACAAACCCTTATCCTTCGCATTACATTTATTTGCCTCTCGTTTTCCTCTCCCCCACTTCACCCTTGCCGTTTTATTTGCCCTTCTTCCGCCGTGTGTTTATCGTTCGCTTGCTTGTCATTACGGCTAGTCCCTTATCCGCTCCTTTGTCTCCCGAGTTTGAAGTGCTTCACTTCAAGCAAAAGCAAGGAGAAAATTTACAAGATGCTTGGTTTAGGATGATGGAATATTATCGTAAGTGCACCCTAGAGGTGAATTTTAGAATCTTGCTTCGCAATTTTTATGTTGGATTGAATATATCTCATAGACAACTCTTGGATTGTGTTGCCAAAGGGAATTTTATCAAAGTTGATCCTAGTATTCGCGCATGAAATTATAGAGGGAATAGTGGGAACACTACCTCCCCAAAAAGGATCAAATTCAACCCCGGAAGGGACGCAAGTTTTTGAGAAAATTTGCGAGGTAACAAAAATATTACAAAAGTCTCTTGAACCTCTTAAAAATGTTAGTGGGAATCTCCACCGCATGAATATGTTGATTACTCTTTGTAATAAGCGGTTGGATGCTTTAGATTTAAAGATTTCCGAATATGAAGGGAAACGTAAAGAACCTCCCGGATTCGAGCTTGACACCATTAAAAGGGTGAAGATCAAAGATGGCAATTCCTAGATTTATCTTGTATCGTGCCTAGCTAGGGGCGTAAAACGATAGCGCTTGTTGGGAGGCAACCCAATTATATTTTGTTTTGTTTTTGTTGATGTTAGTGAATAAATATTGCATCTAGCCTATGATTAGATGTGGTTTCATGTTTTGTTTAGTATTTGTGCCAAGTAGAACCTTTTGGAAGACTTGTGTGAAGTTTATGTGATCTTGCTGTGAAAAACAGAATCGTTAGCGCTCACTAAAGTGATCGGCAGATTTTACTGGAGCGTGCTATTTAGTTGATTCTTATTGCAGATGATTACTAGACAAATTAATAAAATTTACCAATTTAGTTTGAATTTTTTTGAGTACCATAAGTAGGCGAAACCTGCAGATTACTACAGATTGTTATGTTTTTGACAGATTCTGTTTTTCGTGTGTTGTTTGCTTATTTCAACGCATCTATGAGTAGTATTGGGAAGTATGAATCATAGAGAAGTTGTAATACAGTAGGTTTAACACCAATATAAACAAAGAATGAATTCATTGCAGTACCTTTGAGTAGTGGTTTGCTTTCTTATACTAACGGAGCTCACGCGATTTTTGTCTAAGTTTTGTGTTGTGAAGTTTTCAAGTTTTGAGTATTGCTTTGATGGACCATGGAACAAAGAGTAGCAAAGGCCTAAGCTTGTGGATGCCCATGGCACCCCAAGGAATTCAAGGATAATCAAAAGCCTAAGCTTGGGGATGCCCCGGGAAGGCATCCCCTCTTTCGTCTTCATCCATCGGTAACTATACTTGGAGCTATATTTTTATTCGCTACATGATATGTGTTTTGCTTGGAGCGTCTTGCATAATTTGGGTCTTTGCTTGCTAGTTTGTCACAATCATCCTTGATGGACACACCTATTTGAGAGATTTAAATATGGCCTAGGAATTGTTAGAACACTCTATGTGCTTAACTTATATCTTTTGAGTTGAATAGTTTTTGCTCTAGTGCTTCACTTATATCTTTTAGAGCACGGTGGTGGTAATATTTTGTAGAAATTGTTGAACTCTCATGCTTCACTTATATCTATTTGAGAGTCTATTAAAACAGCATGGTAATGTGTTTAGGCTAAAAAAACTAGTCTTCACATGATAGACATCCAACGTCAATGTAGTAAAAAAAATCACACTAAGTGCATTGAATATGATGAGATGTTGGATGCTTGATAATTGTTTTGAGATATGAGGATAGTGATATTAGAGTCATGCTAGTGGAGTTATTATGAAATTGAGAAATACTTGTGTTAAGGTTAGTGATTCCCGTAGCATGCACGTATGGTGAACCGCTATGTGACGAAGTTAGAGCATGAGGTATTTGTAAAGTGCCAACCTTTGTGTGGAGGTCGGGGGCGCGCGATGGTTATCTCCTACCAACCTCCCCCCCTAGGAGCATGCGTTGATTGATTTAGTTTGATGACTCGTAGATTTTTGCAATAAGTATATGAGTTCTTATGACTAATGTTGAGTCCATGGATTATACACACTCTCACCCTTCCACCATTGCTAGCCTCTCTTGTACCGTGCAACTTTCGCTGGTGCCATAAACCCACTATATATCCTTCCTCAAAACAGCCACCATATTATTCCTCAAAACAGCCACCATACCTACCTATCATGGCATTTCCATAGCCATTCTGAGATATATTGCCATGCAACTTTCCACCGTTCCGTTCATATGACGCGCATCATATTGTCATATTGCCATGCATGATCATGTAGTTGACATCGTATTTGTGGCAAAGCCACCATGCATAACTTTTCATACATGTCACTCTTGTTTCATTGCACATACCGGTACACCGCCGGAGGCATTCATATAGAGTCATACTTTGTTGTAGTATCGAGTTGTAATAATTGAGTTGTAATGAAAAGTGTGATGATCATCATTATTAGAGCATTGTCCCATGGGAGGAAAGGCTAAATCTATAAAGCCCCTCCGCAAAAAAAAGAAAAAAAGAAATAAAAGGCCAAAGAAAAAAGAAAGGCCCAAAAAAGAAAAAAAGAAAAAAAAGGGACAATTGCTACTATCTTTTTTACACACTTGTGCTTCAAAGTAGCACCATGTTCTTCATTATAGAGAGTCTCATGCTTAGTCACTTTCATATACTAGTGGGAATTTTTCGTTATAGAACTTGGCTTGTATATTCCAATGATGGGCTTCCTCAAATGCCCTAGGTCTTCGTGAGCAAGCAAGTTGGATGCACACCCACTAGTTTCTTTTTGTTGAGCTTTCATTCATATTTAGCTCTAGTGCATCCGTTGCATGGCAATGCCTACTCACTCACATTGATATCTATTGATGGGCATCTCCATAGCCCGTTGATACGCCTAGTCGATGTGAGACTATCTCCCTTCTTTTTGTCTTCTCCACAACCACCTCTATTCCACCCATAGTGCTATGTCCATGGCTCACGTTCATGTATTGCGTGAAAGTTGAAAAGTTTGAAAGAATAGAGTATGAAAATAAGTGCTTGGCTGAAATCGGGGTTGTGCATGATATGAATATTTTGTGTGATGAAGAGGGAGCATAGCCAGACTACATGATTTTGTAGGGATAACTTTCTTTAGCCATAGTATTTTGAGAGGACATGATTGCTTTGTTAGTATGCTTGAAGTATTGTTATTTCTTATGTCAATATAGACTTTTGTCTTGAATCTTTCAGATCTGAACATTCATGTCACAATTAAGAGAATTACATTGAAAAACTATATTGGTTAGCATTCCACATCAAAAATTCTTTCTTTATCATTTACCTACTCGAGGACGAGCAGGAATTAAGCTTGGGATGCTTGATACGTCTCCAACCTATCTATAATTTTTTATTGTTCCATGCTATTATTTATGAAGTCTTGGGTGTTTAATGGGCTTTATCATTCACTTTTATATCACTTTTGGGACTAAACTACTAACCCAAAGGCCCAGTCCAGATTGCTGTTTTTTGCTTGTTTCAGGGTTTTGCAGAAAAAGAATATCAAACGGAGTCCACACGGAATGAAACCTTCACGAGAGATATTTTGGAGAAAATCACGCACAGGGAACTTGAGAACCACGTTAGGCCGCTCGAGCGTCCCCCGGTGTCCTCCTTCCTCCTATATAAGTCTACGTACCCCAAAACCTTCGACAACAGAGAGAAAACCCTAATTCCACCGCCGTAACCTTCTGTTCCCGTGAGATCCCATCTTGGAGCCTGTTCCGGAGCTCCACCGGAGGGGGATCCATCACGGAGTTCATCATCATCATCATCATCGCCCTCGCCATGAGTTGTGAGTAGTTTACCACAGACCTTCGGGTCCATAGCTAGTATCTAGATGGCTTCTTCTCTCTCTGGATCTCAATACAAAGTTCTCCTCGGTCTTCGAGGAGATCAATTCGATGTAATCTCTTTCTGCGGTGTGTTTGTCGAGATCCGATGAATTGTGGGTTTATGATCAAGATTATCTATGAAAGATATTTGGTTCTTCTCTGAACTTTTTATGTGTGCTCATAATATCCTTGCTAGTCTCTTCGAATTATTGGTTTGGTTTGGCCTACTAGATCTATAGTTCTTGCAATGGGAGAAGTGCTTGGCTTTGGGTTCAATCTTGCGGTGTCCTTTCCCAGTGACAGTAGGGGCAGCAAGGCACGTATTGTATTGTTGCCATCGAGGATAAAAAGATGGGGTTTATATCATATTGCTTGATTTTATCCCTCTACATCATGTCATCTTGCTTAAGGCGTTACTCTATTCTTATGAACTCAATACACTAGATGCATGCTGGATAGTGGTCGATGTGTGGAGTAATAGTAGTAGATGCAGGCAGGAGTCGGTCTACTTGTCTCGGATGTGATGCCTATATACAATGATCATGCCTTGATAGTCTCATAATTATTCGATTTTCTATCAATTGCTCGACAGTAATTTGTTTACCCGCCGTAGAATATCGCTATCATGAGAGAAGCCACTAGAGAACACTATGGCCCCCGGGTCTATTCTCAACATATCAATCTACATCTACTTTACTTTTATCGCTTTTATTTTCTGTTCTTATAAACCAAAATACCAAAAATATAAATTATCATCTCTATTAGATCTCACTTTCGTAAGTGACCGTAAAGGGATTGACAACCCCTTATCGCGTTGGCTGCGAAGTTCTTATTTGTTTGTGCAAGTGCGAGGGACTCGCGCGTGGTCTCCTACTGGATCGATACCTTGGTTCTCAAAAACTGAGGGAAATACTTACGCTACTGTGCTGCATTTCCCTTTCCTCTTCGAGGGAATACAACGCAAGCTCGAGAAGTAGCAGTCACCTTGGCCGTGAGACAAGTCGCCGAGTCCGAATCGCCGCCGCAGTCTTGGGAGGCTGACCAACCACTTCTGAGCCACCGTCGGATCTCGCTGTTCATGTATGGCAAGCGTCTGTCTCAAAAATCAAGCTTTTCCTAGTTCTATTTAACATACGGAGAGCCATCGTGCCACCGCGGCCTTGAGCCGCTACTACGAGCCGCCCTTGCGGCCTCTCTCCAAGTCGCCGTTTTGAGCCGCCACTTGTCTCCGCCGGATTACCACGCGTTCAAGCTGCTGTTTCTGCCGGCGCACCTCAGCGGTTGAGCCGCCTCCGTTTCTGCTCCTTCGCAAGCAACCTTCGTCGGATTTTCTCTTCAAGCTGCCAGTTGCTGCGTTTCCGTTCGACGTCTCCACCTCTACCAGATTGCTGAGCCACCCGCGTATGTTGCAAGCCGCCGTCGCCGCGCCTCACTTCGAACCCGACGAAAATACCAGGTGCTATTTACCCTATTTATTTTTAAGCACATATTAATTCATCCGAGCGAAGCTACTTTGCCCTGCTGTATTTTATATGCAGGAGAATTATTCATTACAAAGTGGCATTATACTGCGGAGATGGAGGCACACCAACATCACTTAGCACAGGTGGTTGTCATTACTCAACGGACTCCCGCACCGACTTACGACGATGTGGCTGTCTCTCGTGACCGCATCGGCTTATAACGAGGAGGACAACTTGCCCATCCGCACCGGCTTACAATACCACGGCCGGCTCATCTGTTATCCAAATCAAGTGATATCCATCTACGTTTGTTTTATTATCACATATTATTTGTTATCAAAGAACAGTTTATCTTTACCTTGGTCTGCAGTACTTGTTTATGCAGGACAAGTGTTCACTGTAAGAGCCAGCAAAATTTATCGTTGGGTGATCAGAATTATGGATTAAACCTGTGGAGTCGGCGGATATGAGATTCATAGAGATTTTAGGTTTGCGTACGGCGCCTCACGCGTCGCACGACGACCCGTTGGATTACGGCACATATCGCTTTTTCCGCTACAGGCGAGACCGGACGAGAATCTGATTCGACGTCACCAAGTAGTCAGGTTGAAGCGTTGGATTTAAGCAGTTGCCGCAAATCACCGGGTTCATTTTAAACGACTGCCGGTGAGCCGTCGTATCTGAAGACAAGTTGATATTCATTTTAAACGACTGCCCTACAAACTGAGGCGAAGATTTGCTTTGGCGAAGTCGCCAATATTAGTATTTTGGAGGATTTTTTATCAGTGTGACTGAAAATTGTCTCACCGCTGCAGTATTTTGGAGGATTATTTATCGGTGCAACTGAAGATTGTCTCACCGCTGCAGTATTTTCGAGGATTATTTATCAGTGTGACTGAAGATTGTTTCACCGCTGCAGTATTTTGGAGGATTATTTATCGGTGTGACTGAAGATTGTCTCACCGCTGCAGTATTGTGGAGTATTATTTATCGGTGAGACTGAAGGTTGTCTCACCGCTACAGTATTTTGGAGTATTATTTATCAGTGTGATATTTGTGCCACTGCACGTTAAAAATTGGAGGATGTTATTCATCAATGGGCTGTAAGTGGATTAGCACCGCTAATCGCTTCCGTCGCCAGACGACTGTTTCAATCAATGACCGTGAGCCGCCTCGCCATGTTATACTTCCTCTACTTGAGTGATGGGATTCGTGGGCCTATGCCTGCACAGGTGTGTCAACACGACGCGGTTGACTCGCCCGTCCGCCCGGCTTACAGCGCCTGCGGTTGACTCACCAGTCCGCGCGGCTTACATCGCCTGCGGTTGACTCGCCTATCCGCCCGGCTTACAACGCCTGCAGTTGACTCGCCCGTACGCCCTCCTTCCAGCGCCTGCTATTGACTCGCCTGTCCACGCCGGCTTGCAATGCCGCAGTCGGTTCATCGATCTGTACCGCCTCTGATGCCACAATTGTGTTTACCCCTCGTCTCTTGCGGCCTGGTCTACATAAAACACCAAGTCGCACATGTCTGCATGGGCTGTTTATTGAGTATAAAGCCAGTCACTGCTTGGGTAGCCTGGTTTTCTTCCAACAGCTCTGGAGCCAATTATCATGTATTATCAGCCACCGTCTGTACTGGATAGCACAATGGGCAGATGCACAAGTCGCCGCCACTACAGTTTTGGTTAAACTTCAGAAAATTAGTTGGAAGGAACCATTGGCTGAGTTGCTGACACGGCTCACACGGATCATTTATAACCCGCCGCAGTCACGTGAACCTTCTGTGGATTCACATCGCGGTATCAACACCAATGATATGCACCTTATGCTATGGGCAAATATGGAGAGTCTCAAGCCAACTCCTCGAGTAGTCTCAAGACTCGGGGGCTACAATGATATGACTCGGCAGAGTTAGCCATTTTTAGTAAATTCAAGAACTCCGAGTCATTAGAGGGAAAAATAACCCGGCCCCGGAGATTGCTGCTATATGGATGAAAGTTTAAAGACCATCAGAAAAATTTCTGACTCAAAATGAAGATTCTGGCTCAATATCTGGTTCAAAATCCGGTTCAAGGGAAATCCGTCTCCTACAAAGTTCTGAAGCTCTCAATATACGGTTTACAACTCTGGCTCAAGAAGAATATCCATCTCTCGCAAGTATGTCACTTGGGGGCTTCCTGTTCAAACATAGGCGTATTCGACCAAAGAGAACACAACGTTACTACCCATTTGACCGGGTTATGTTCAAACATAGGCGTATTCGACCAAAGAGGACATAACCTGTGGATCATCCTACCTGTACCCAGCTACTTCAACTCCATCAGGTCATCTTGATTGACCCGGCGAACTCTTGGCGATCAGTCTTATATGGCGTATTCGACCAAGACCTGAGCTTGCTAAGGTTCAAATGCCTAGCTGTCATGTGAGAGCACGGTTTACAGATAGTCAGGATAGATCCAGGCTCCCAAGCCGTCTTCCTTGAAACTTGGTGAAACCTGCCTGTTTGCTTGACGCAACTCTGACCCTGCGTACCTCGATAAGTCATATCTGAACTTATCCAGGTTCAAATGTCGATTGGGTATCTGTGAGAGCCGGCTACAGAAAGCAAGGATACTCCAGTGGCTCCGGCTAGTTTCATTGAAGTTTTCTATTATCGTATACATACATCATCATACATTGCATCATACGCATACACCATCATATATTGCATCATATATTTTATCATCATTACATCATCATAACATGCATCATATATGCATAGATATATTGATTTATATTGCAGGAACCGGTTTTCAAACCAGGTTATATTATTCAAATCTTAAAAAGCCAACATGGCTAGATTCTTATTATGGTTATCAATAACCAGTATTATGATTCAGGTTTTCAAAGTCGCTTTCGCGCAATGGCTATTATTTTATCAATGGATATGATTTATTCTACAATGGAAGGAATAGTCCCGAGTCGCTGCAGGCTTACGACACGGCACTTGGGGGCTATATTATTCAAGTTGAGATTACATCAAATATGCAAGTCCCATGTCACTGCCATCATGCACCATAGCACTTGGGGGCTACATTATTCAAGTTGATATTACATAATATGCAAGTCCCATGTCACTGCCAGCATGCACCATGGCACTTGGGGGCTAATGCGAACTCATTTTTTGCTCACCTTTATTAAAGACATGGCTCATCACATTGTAATGAGCCGGCCCTTGGGGGCTGCCAATTGCTCCTATCAACAATTCAAGGTACACAAGTCTTAATCCATTATATTGAAGGGTCGACTACTCAATTGGTAACGCACAAATCTCTTAACCTTGTGGACATGGGTTCAAGCCCCATGATGGGGGTTACATCATATGATGTTATTTTCAGAGAAGTATATACAAAGTCCCAACTCAGTATTATCTTACTGAGCCGGCCCTTGGGGGCTACACGTTGCTGTTCAAATCTACATGATCATATCTGCAAAGTCACTTCTCATTATTATATAATGACCCGGCCCTTGGGGGATACATGTTGCTGTTCAAATCTGCATGATCATATTTATAAAGTCCCTGCTCATTACTGCATAATGACCCAGCCCTTGGGGGCTACACTGGTTGAAGTTTTTATGAGGATAAGGCAATTACAAGTCCCAGGTTGCTGCAAGCATGAAAACCCGGCACTTGGGGGCTATATTTGTGGAATATTCAGTTTTGACTAGTGACTGAGATGAACAATCTGGATTTCTTCAAGTTTGCAACATTTATATTGAAACAAGTCTTAAGTAATCACTTTGTTCTGCTTAAGACTTGGGGGCTACAGGTAATATGGATATAAAGGAGTAACATCTTCAAAGTCTCAATTTTGAGCAAACTAGGAGGATCAGTTGTGTGACCCGGGGGTGGTAATAATCATGACGGAGTGTGTATAATAGTTATAACCCGGAATCATCAGTTTTTATGACCCGACAATTTTGGTAAGGATAAACTGGCAGGTTCTACATCTTCAAACCGGCTGAATATCAGATGAGTATTTCAAAGGCCAATATTTTTTGTTAAGCATTGGAAGTCGACTCAGGTGGATTTTTTCGTACAATATTTCTCTGTGAGAAACCAACGTCAGCAAAATTGATTATGAAGCTGGTCTATTGACCCGGATTTTTCAGAAGAAGTGCCCGGATTTTTTGCATTGGTAATGTTTGAACATATCTGCTAAGGAGATTTGCTATGAGATCACGGATACATGTCAAGGAGGAAATGACAAGGATTTAAGGATGATCAGGTGCCGGTTCAGGAATTTTAACCCGGAGCACAACTTGAAAAATTTGTTCTCGTGTTTATGTTGCAGGAAGGATCAAGTTTAACATGGATAAATCCAAATTAAACAGGGGGCTAATGTCGGGGATATACCCCGTGGTATGCCCCGACCGGAAGTATCACCCGGCCGGAATTGGCGTTTCATTGGTAACCCATCGGAGGATTGGCGAGTTATGAGTCTGGCGATTCACTGGTCTGACGACTCACGAGCCTGGCGACTCATTGGAGACCCGGTGGGTATTTTAGATGGATCAAGGCCCAAGGCCCAGAAGGCCGACTCATGCTATGGTAGGCTGGCTTAAGATGAAAGGCGTGAGGATATTTCTTGTACAAGGAAGCAAGACTCGGACTTGTATCCCGTTTGTAATAAAAGATAAGTTAGTCCTAATCCTACTAGGACTCCAAATGTAACCCGCCCCTTCAACATATATAAGGAGGGGCAGGGCTCCCCAAGAGGGACATGTTTTCACAAGTTAGAAGCTCCATATTCTTTAGGGCTAGACAAAACTATGGAGAGCCGCCCTATGAGGCGACTCCATGAGGATCATAATGAAATCTAGCCTCAAACAACATGTAGGGCTATTACTGGATGATGTTTCTGTTGGGGATCGTAGCAGAAAATCAAAATTTTTCCTACGCATCACCAAGATCTATCTATGGAGTAATCTAGCAACGAGGGAGAGGGGAGTGCATCTACATACCCTTGTAGATCGCGACGCGGAATCGTTGCAAGAACGAGGATGAATGAGTCGTACTCGCTGCGATTCAGATCGCGGTTGATTCCGATCTAAGCGCCGAACAACGGCGCCTCCGCGTTCAACACACGTGCAGCCCGATGACGTCTCCCACGCCTTGATCCAGCAAGGAGAGAGGGAGAGGTTGGGGAAGACTCCATCCAACAGCAGCACGACGGCGTGGTGGTGGTGGAGGAGCGTGGGACTCCAGCAGGGCTTCGCCAAGCACTGCGAGAGACGAGGAGGGAGAGAGGTAGGGCTGCACCAAGCGACAGAGGTCAAAACGGTGTTATGGGCAAACCTCACATATATATAGGGGGAAGGGAGGGGCTGTGCCCCCTTTAGGGTTTCCCACCCCTAGGGGTGCGGCCACCTCAGATCCCATCTGAGGGTGGCGGCCAGAGGGGGAGAGGGAGAGGGGGGGTGCACCAGATTGGGCCCTAGGTCCCATCTGCCCTAGGGTTTGCCCCCTTCCCCTCTATAATGCGCCTTGGGCCCTGGTGGGGGGGGGGGTGCACCAGCCCACCTAGGGCTGGTCCCCTCCCACACTTGGCCCACGCAGCCTTTTGGGGCTGGTGGCCCCACCTGGTGGACCCCCGGGACCCTCCCGGTGGTCCCGGTACGTTACCGATAGCGCCCGAAACTTTTCCGGTGACCAAAACGGGACTTCCCATATATGAATCTTTATCTCCGGACCATTCCGGAACTCCTCGTGACGTTCGGGATCTCATACGGGACTCCGAACAACATGCGGTAACCGCGTACATACTTTCCCTATAACCCTAGCGTCATCGAACCTTAAGTGTGTAGACCCTACGGGTTCGGGAACCATGTAGACATGACCGAGACAACTCTCCGGCCAATAACCAACAGCTGGATCTGGATACCCATGTTGGCTCCCACATGTTCCACGATGATCTCATCGGATGAACCACGATGTCAAGGATTCAATTAATCCCGTATACGATTCCCTTTGTCTATCGGTATAGCACTTGCCCGAGATTCGATCGTCGGTATCCCGATACCTTGTTCAATCTCGTCACCGGCAAGTCTCTTTAATCGTTCCGTCACACATCATCCCGTGATCAACTCTTTGATCACATTGTGCACATTATGATGATGTCCTACCGAGTGGGCCCAGAGATACCTCTCCGTCATGCGGAGTGACAAATCCCAGTCTCGATTCGTGCCAACCCAACAAACACTTTCGGAGATACCTGTAGTGCACCTTTATAGCCACCCAGTTATGTTGTGACGTTTAGTACACCCAAAGCATTTCTACGGTATCCGGGAGTTGCATAATCTCATGGTCTAAGGAAAAGATACTTGACATATAGAAAAGCTTTAGCATACAAACTACACGATCTATGCTAGGCTTAGGATTGGGTCTTGTCCATCACATCATTCTCCTAATGATGTGATCCCGTTATCAACGACATCCAATGTCCATGGTCAGGAAACCGTAACCATCTATTGATCAACGAGCTAGTCATCTAGAGGCTCACTAGGGACATGGTGTTTGTCTATGTATCCATACATGTATCTGAGTTTCCTATCAATACAATTCTAGCATGGATAATAGACAATTATCATGAACAAGGAAATATAATAATAACCAATTTATTATTGCCTCTAGGGCATATTTCCAACAGTCTCCCACTTGCACTAGAGTCAATAATCTAGTTCACATCGCCATGTGATTAACACTCACAGGTCACATCGCCATGTGACCAACATCTAAAGAGTTTACTAGAGTCAGTAATCTAGTTCACATCAATATGTGATTAACACTCAATGAGTTCTGGGTTTGATCATGTTATGCTTGTGAGAGAGGTTGTAGTCAATGGGTCTGCAACATTCAGATCCCTATGTACTTCGCAAAACTTTATGTCATATCGTAGATGCTGCTACCACGTTCCACTTGGAGCTATTCCAAACTGTTGCTCCATTATACGTATCCGATATCTCTACTCAGAGTTATCCGGATAGGTGTTAAGCTTGCATCGACGTAACTCTTAATGTCGAACTCTTTATCACCTCCATAACCGAGAAACATTTCCTTATTCCTCTAAGGATAATTTTGACCACTATCTAGTGATCCACTCCTGGATCACCTTTGTACCCTCTTGCCAGACATGTGGCAAGGCACAGATCAGGTGCGGTACTCAGCATGGCATACCGTATAGAGCCTATGACAAAAGCATAGGGGACGACCTTCGTCCTTCCTCTTCCTTCTGCCGTGGTCAAGCTTTGAGTCTTACTCAACTTCACACCTTACAATTCAGGTAAGAACTCCTTCTTTGACTGATCTATTTTGAACTCCTTCAAAATCATGTCAAAGGTGTGTGTCCTTTTGAAAGTATCATTAGGCGTCTTGATCTATCTGTATAGATCTTGATGCCCAATATGTAAGCAGCTTTATCTAGGTCTTATTTTGAAAAAACTCCTTTCAAACAACCCTTTATGCTTTCCAGAAATTCCACATCATTTCGGATCAACAATATGTCATTCACATATACTTATCAGAAATGTTGTAGTGCTCCCACTCACTTTATTGTAAATACAAGTTTCTAACAAACTTTGTATAAACCCAAAAACTTTGATCACTCCATCAAAGTGTATATTCCGACTCCGAGATGCTTGCTCCAGTCCATGGAAGGATCGCTGGAGCTAGCATGCCTTTTAGCATCCTTAGGACCGACAAAACATTTCTGATTGTATCACATACAACCTTTCCTTACAAAAATTGGTAAGGAAACTTGTTTTGACATCCATCTTCCAGATTTCATAAATGCAGCTAATGCTAACTTGATTCCGATGGACTTAAGCATCGCTACGGGTGAGAAAATCTCATCGTAGTCAACTCCTTGAACTTGTGAAAAACACTTTGCCAAAAGTCGAGCTTCACAGACGGTGACATTACCGTCCACGCCCGTCTTCTTCCTAAAGATCCATTTATCTCAATGGCTTGCCGATCATCGGGCAAGTCCACCAAAGTCCATACTTTGTTTTGATACATGGACCCTATCTCGGATTTCTCGGCTTCTAACCATTTGTCGGAATAGGGGCCCACCATCGCTTCTCCATAGTTCGTAGGTTCATTGTTGTCCAACAACATGACATCTAAAACAGGATCACCGTACCACTCAGGAGTAGTACATATCCTTGTTGACCTACGAGGTTTGATAGCAACTTGATCTGGAGCTTCATGATCACTATCATTAGTTTCCTCTTCAACAGTCATAGGTTCCACAGAAACATCTTTCTGTGTTGCACTACCCTCCGGTTGAAGTGAGGGTTTGACAACCTCATCAAGTTCTATCTTCCTCCCACTCAATTCTTTCGAGAGAAACTCCTTCTCGAGAAAGGACCCATTCTTAGCGACAAACATTTTTGTCCTTGGATCTAAGATAGAAGGTATACCCAACTGTTACCTTTGGGTATGCTATGAAGGTGTGTTTGTCCGTTTTGGGTTCGAGCTTTTTCCGGCTGAAGCCATAAGCATCGCAGCCCCAAATATTGAGAAATGACAACTTTGGTTTCTTGCCAAACCATAGTTCATACGGTGTCGTCTCAACGGACTTAGATGGTGCCCTATCTAAAGTGAATGCAGCTGTCTCTAATGCATAACCTCGAAATAATAGCGGTAGATCGGTAAGAGACATCATAGATCGCACCATATCTCATAAGGTTCGATTACGACGTCCGGACACACCATTACGCTATGGTGTTCCAGGTGGCTTCAACTGCGAAACAATTCCACAATGTCTTAAGTGATTGCCAAACTCATAATTCAGAAAATCTCCCCTCGATCAGATCGTAGGAACATGATCTTCTTGTTATGATGATTCTTAACTTCACTCTGAAATTGCTTGAACTTTTCAAACGTTTCAGACTTTTGCTTCATTAAGTAAATATACCCATATCTACTCAAATCGTCAGTGAAGATGAGAAAATAACGATATCCACCACACGCCTTAATTTTCATTGGATCACACACATCAGCATGTATGATTTCCAACAAGTCACTTTCCCGTTTCATTGTACCTGAACACGGGATCTTAGTCTTCCTGCCCATGAGGCTTGGCTCGCATGTGTCAAGCGATTCAAAATCAAGTGACTCCTAACATCCATCAGCATGGAGTTTCTTCATGCATTTTATGCCAAAATGACCTAAGCGGCAGTGCCACAAGAAAGTGGTACTATCATTATTAACTCTACATATTTTGGCATTAATATTATCATCATGTGTATTACTATAATCGAGATTCAACAAACCATTGGGTGCATGACCATAAAGGTATTATTCATGTAAACAGAATAACCATTATTCTCTAACTTAAATGAATAATCGTATTGCAATGAACATGATCTAATCATATTCATGCTCAACGCAGACACCTGATAACATTTATCTAGGTTCAACACTAATCCCGAGTGTTGAACGTCAACAAAGTATATTTGATATACGTGTTATTGATGTGTACCTTACTAGTACTCCTTGTAGCACCTGGGTATTGGATACCGATTCAGTTGCTATTATTAGTGACTTGAAGCAAAAGCTACGGACTGAACGGAGACTAGCTAAGAGCGAGGTGACGTTGCCAGCTTTCTTATCTACCATGTATTTGGGGTAGTTCCGCTACCATGTGACCGTTCCCCTTACAATAGAAGCACTTAGTCTCAAGGTTTGGATTCAACCTTGGGTTCCTTCATTAGAGCGACAACTGGTTTGCCATTCATGAAGTTTCCCCTGCTTGCCCTTGCCCCTTTTTGAAACCAGTGGTCTTGTTAACCATCAACACTTGATGCTCCTTCTCGATTTCTACTTTTGCGGTCTTAAGCACCGCTAATAGCTCCGGGATCATCTCCATCCTTTGCATGTCATAGTTCATCACGAAGTTCTAGTAGCTTGGTGATGGTGTCTAGAGAATTCCGTCAATCACTATTTCATCTGGAAGATTAACTCCCACTTGTTGGGTAACATAGCAGAATTCAAAAAATTTCTACGCTTTCACCAAGATCAATCTAAGGAGTCATCTAGCAACGAGCATAAAGGAGTGCATCTACATACCCTTTGTAGATCGCGAGCGGAAGCGTTCGAAGGAACGTGGATGAAGTAGTCGTACTCTTCGCGTTCTTCGTCATCGATGATCCTAGCGCCGAACGGACGGCACCTCTGCGTTCAACACACGTAAGGTACAGAGACGTCTCCTCCTTCTTGATCCAGCAATGGGGGAGGAGAGGTTGACGGAGATCAAGCAGCACGACGGCGTGGTGGTGGATGCAACAGGAAAAGCTGGAGGGCTTCGCCGGCGCCCTGCGAGAGGAGTAGGAAGTGTGACGGGAGGGGGGAGAGGCGCCAGAGGCTTGGGTGCGGCTGCCCTCTCCCCCCCACTATATATAGGGGCCGGGGGGGCACCGACCCTGGGAGATCAGATCTCCAGGGTGGGGCGGCGGCCAAGGGGGGTAGACTTGCCCCCCAAGGCATGGGGGCGCCCCCTCCCCCTAGGGTTTCAACCCTAGGCGCATGGAGGGGGGGCCCATGTGGTGCGCTGATACGTCCAAAACGTATCTATAATTTCTGCTTGCTCCATGCCTCTTTTGGGTGATATTGCTATGATATTTATACACTTCCATACACTTTTGATCATATTTGGACTAACCTATTAACTCAGTGCACCCCAGTGCCAGTTTCTGTTTTCGGCTGTTTTTGTATTTCAGGTTTTCACGTTACGAGAACTGCCAGGAAAAATCCAGAAAAATTATATAAAAAATCAGCGTTCCAGAAACTACCGTGCGCCCGAAGGATAGCCGGGGGGGGGGGGCACCAGGGCTCCAGGCGCCCTGGCGGCGCCCCCCCTGGGCCGCGCTGGGGGGCGCCTAGGCCCCCCGAGGCTCCTCCGATGCCCCCTTTGGCATATATTTAAAGCGTCTCCCGAAACCCTTGAGGGAGGAACTCTTTTCGCGATCCCATCTCTGTTCCGCCGCTGCCGCTGCTTCCAAGATCGGGAGCACCAGGGGAACTCTTCCCGGCACCCTGCCGGAGGGGAGGATCACCACCGGGAGCCTCTCCACCACCATGGACGCCTCCCGGATGAGTTGTGAGTAGTCTCCCATGGACCATGAGTCCATGACCAGTAGCTATGTGATGTTCTCCTCCCGTTCTTGTGCTTCACTAATTAGTCCTCGTGAGCTGCCCTACATGATCGAGGCACATATGTAATCCTTATGCTGTTGCTATGATGAGTTTGCTGGGATCCGATGGATTATGAGATTATGTTCAGATTGTGCTTGAGTAATATATTTGATCTACCTCTTTTATATTTATGTTCGTAAGTAATTCTTGCATGTTCTCCGTTGTTATTTATTGCTTTGGCCAAGTAATAGGTAGTGACACCAAGAGGGAACGTTATGCTTGATTGTGGGTTCATGCCCCTCGATGACTAGCTTGAGTGACAGAAACATGAGTCTAGGGGATGTGCTGTTGCCACAAGGGGGAAAACAACGGTGCTTGTGCCCGCGGGTGCAAGGATTGTTTACTTTACGCAAAGTTCTTTTAATGCAGTTGTCTGTTGCATTGAGTTTACACTATGGGTGGGACTCGCAACTTAATACCAGCGAGATGTTCTGGATAGATATCTCAAGGTGGATGATTAGTAGTAGATATTGATGGATTTCGGTCTACTTACTTCGGCGTACCGCCCATGCTTTGAACCTCAACCTTTCTTGCAATGTAGTCAGCATTGGTTTGCGTTCGTGGTCCTGTCAATTGCCCAGCTGTAATTTGTTTACCTCACATAGCTGTTTTATCGTCTTTTGGGAGAGAGACATCACTAGTGAACATCATGAGACTCCGGTCCATATTACCATCATTGATCACATACACTATTTACTTTTCCGCTATTTACTTACTATTGCAAAACACTATCTATCACTACTATCATATTGCTTTTAACCCTTTGTGAACTACAAGGCCGGAGAGATTGACAACCTCTCTGTACTCGTTGGGAGCAAAGTTATTTGTATCTGTGTGCAGGTCCACGTTGATTGCTAATTGCGCCGTTAGCAGTTGACACCTACCTGTTGAACCTAGGAGTCTCTGGGGATTCAATCCTTGGCATCTTTGCTAGGGGAAAACACTTCTACTTACTGCATCTTACACCTTCCACTTGGGGTAACCAACGAGGGGTTCGAGGCCCATCACTACCAGGCACCCGAAGCACAGCCAGAGGGGGACCACCAGGGCCCCAGGCGCCCTGGTGGCGCGCCCCCCCCTGGGCCGCGCCGGGGGGGGGGGGGCGCCTGGGCCCCCCGAGCCTCGTCTGACGCCCCCCTTTGGCATATATTTAAAGCGTCTCCCGAAACCCTCGAGACGGGAACTCTTTTTCGCGATCTCATCTCTGTTCCGCCGCCGCCGCCGCTTCCAAGATCGGGAGCACCAGGAGAACTCTTCCCGGCACCCTGCCGGAGGGGAGGATCACCACCGGGAGCTTCTCCACCACCATGGACGCCTCCCGGATGAGTTGTGAGTAGTCTCCCTTGGACCATGAGTCCATGACCAGTAGCTATGTGATGTTCTCCTCCCCTTCTTGTGCTTCACTAATTAGTCCTCGTGAGCTGCCCTACATGATCGAGGCACATATGTAATCCTTATGCTGTTGCTATGATGAGTTTGCTGGGATCCGATGGATTGTGAGATTATGTTCAGATTGTGTTTGAGTAATATATTTGATCTACCTCTTTTATATTTATGTTCGTAAGTAATTCTTGCATGTTCTCCGTTGTTATTTATTGCTTTGGCCAAGTAGTAGGTAGTGACTCCAAGAGGGAACGTTATGCTTGATTGTGGGTTCATGCCCCTCGATGACTAGCTTGAGTGACAGAAACATGAGTCTAGGGGATGTGCTGTTGCCACAAGGGGGAAAACAACGGTGCTTGTGCCCGCGGGTGCAAGGATTGTTTACTTTACGCAAACTTCTTTTAATGCAGTTGTCTGTTGCTTTGAGTTTACACTATGGGTGGGGCTCGCAACTTAATACCAGCGAGATGTTCTGGATAGATATCTCAAGGTGGATGATTAGTAGTAGATATTGATGGATTTCGGTCTACTTACTTTGGCGTACCGCCCATGCTTTGAACCTCTACCTTTCTTGCAATGTAGTCAGCATTGGTTTGCGCACATGGTCCTGTCAATTGCCCAGCTGTAATTCGTTTACCTCACATAGCTGTTTTATCGTCTTTTGGGAGAGAGACATCACTAGTGAACATCATGAGACTCCGGTCCATATTACCATCATTGATCACATCCGCTATTTACTTTTCCGCTATTTACTTACTATTGCAATAATACCTATCACTATTATCACTTGCGTTTGATCCTTTGTAAACTACAAGGCCGGAGGGATTGACAACCTCTCTGTACTCGTTGGGAGCAAAGTTATATGTATCTGTGTGCAGGTCCACGTTGATTGCTAATATCTGGCCCTGTTAGCAGTTGACACCTTCTTGTTGAAACTGGGAGTCTCTGGGAAATCGATCCTTGGTATTACCAAGGGAAAACTTCTGCTACACTGCATCTCGAACCTTACACTTGGGGTAACCAACGAGGGGTGAGAAGCCACCTAGCAAAGAAATTTCTAGCGCCGTTTCCGGGGACTCCACTCTTCAGGATAGGGGAGTTGCGCGCTATCTTTTACCTTTGCTTTTTAGTCTTGTTAGTTTACCTTTCAGTTTTGCTTTAGTATCTTTTATCGAAAATCACAAAAATAGTTATCTTGCTTGCTTACTACCATGGGTTCCACCAAAAACACTAGATGGGAGGAGTACACCCCTTCTTCCATTACACCAATCACCACTGTCGGGATCTACAAAAGTAATAAACCTTGTGATTATGTTAGTCTTGATGGAGGGTTATGCCCATGGCATGGTCTTCCAGGAAAAGAGTATGAGCCTCAGTTTAAAATTGCTCCTAAGCTTCCCCAAACTTGGGAAGATGTTCAAACCCTTATAATAGAGAGCGATTCAAACAAAAAGGATGACACTACAATTCTGCCCAATCATGATAAAATTAATTTTGATAATTGTAGTATCTCAGAAGTTGTCACCTTTCTACAAGGAATGGCCAAAGATCCCCACACTAGCACGCTTAATCTTGCCTTCACAGAGCATATCACTAATGCTCTCATCAAAGCTAGGGAGGAGAAACTTAGAGTAGAAGCCTCCATACCTGGAAAGCTAGAAGATGGTTGGGATCCTATGATAAAAATTAAATTGAATGACTTCTCTTGCTATGCATTATGTGATGTTGGAGCTAGTACCTCTATTATGCCCCAAAGAATATATGATATGCTTAAATTGAAACCTTTTGATTCTTGTTCTTTTGGTGTTCGTCTCGTTGATTCTTCCATAAAGAAACCTTTAGGGAGGATCGACGATGTTCTTATCGTTGTCAATGACAATTATGTTCCCGTTGATTTCACTATTATGGATATTGAATGTGATCCTTCTTGTCCAATTATTTTGGGACGTCCCTTCTTACGCACCGTTGGTGCTATCATTGACATGAAAGAGGGTAATATAAAATTTCAGTTTCCTCTCAAGAAAGGGATGGAACACTTCCCTCGAAAGAAGATCAAGTTACCTTTTGAGTCCGTTGTACGGGCTAGCTATTCTTTTACTCTTGATAAAACTTGATCTATATGCATTATGCCTAGCTTAAAGGCATAAAAGAAAGCGCTTTTGGGAGGCAGCCCACATGAATAAAATATTTATTTTGCTTTTGTTGTGTCTTGATGTTGTTTACTACTGTAGCATCATCATTGTATCTTTGCTTTTCAATTTTGTGCCAAGTATAGCCTCTGATTGCTAGAAAGTTCAAAAGTTGTGAGGTGCTGTCCAGGAAACAGATTCTGTCCTTGGATAGAAAAATTCGTATAAAATCACCGGCTCATCTTTTTGGTCTGAATTTTTTTGACAGAGTTCTCTATATAATTGTCTTTCGTGCGTCTGTTCTGAGTTTTTTGATTTGAGTTGCAGAAGTGCCCCGAACAAATCAATTACTACCTGCTGTTCTGTTTTTCACAGATTCTGTCCTGTTTTGCCTTTCCTTCATTTTGCAAACCAAGAGCTTGCTTTTTCTTTGCAAAAACCTTTTGGCAATCTTGATAAACAGTATACCTTCAAGAATATCTTTATTTCCAGCAAGGTATAATTATTTTACTATGGGTACTAACCTCGCTAATCAGATTATGATGAGTTATGTATGAAGGGAGTTTTCAAGTGTGCGAGGGAAGATGATAAAAAGATTCAGGAGTGTCAAGCGCTCAAGCTTGGGGATGCCCCCATGCACCCCCAAGAAATATTCAAGGAGACTCAAGCGTCTAAGCTTGGGGATGCCCCCGTGCATCCCCTTCTCCATCAACATTATCAGTTCGTCTTTCGTTCCACTATATTTTAATCACTTCATGTGTTATGTGCTATGCTTGGAGCGTCCTGCTTTTAATTTCCTTTTTATTTTTCCATAACGAGTCGGAACTCAGCGTTCTTTATGTGGGAGATAAACACACTCCACTTCTACCTAGAACATAACATAGAATTTTCATGACTATCTTTGCTGTGTGTGTTCTTTGTCTTTTAATAGCTACTATCATGCTCTGCTCTTAGTATTCATGCTTATCTTTTTAAAGAGCTTGTGTTTAGTTGGTTGCTTGAACTCTCTTTAGTCATCATGCTTATCTTATTAAGAGAGTTTGCTTCCGTTGCATTGGTTAATATGTCTATGATAAAGATGCTACGTGCATAATGGCGCTTAGTAGTTCAGGTTTTCTTGTGGTTAGTCTCAAATAGCTGGGGGATTCCCAATGTGTTATTGGAGTACCAACATGATTTGTTTGCCAATGATGTGGTATGGTTTAGTAATATCTTCCCTCAAGAATTTATTTTGATTGACTTGGCGTATGCTCACACATATTTAAGACTGTAAAGAAAGTCTGTCAAGCCTTGATGATCTTTTATTTCTAAGTAGCGATATAACTTCCATGCCTGATTCAATGTTGCTTTGTCGCTCTGCATGATTATGACCGTCATTGCTCTCTTAGTTGGTCGCTCCCAGTCTTTTGCTAACCTCCACCTGTACTAAGCGGACTGACTGCTTGTGCATCCACATCCGTTTAAACCAGTTATGCCATATGAGTCCACCATACCTACCTATATGTGGTATTTCACCGCCACTCCAAGTAAATTTACATGTGCTACCTTTAAAACCTTCAGTTTTTGCAATACATAGCTCATGGGAAAGTAGCTTAAAAACTATTGTGGTAAAGAATATGTTGCTTATGTATCTTATTTCTTATAAGTTGCTTGCTGAGCGGTAACCATGTTTCTGGGGACGCCATCAACTGATACACTTTTGTTGAATATCATGTGAGTTGCTATGCATGTTCGTCTTGTCTGAAGTAAGGGTGATTTGCCATGGGTTGAATGGTTTGAGTATGCATATTGTTAGAGAAGAACATTGGGCCGCCAACCAAAGCCATGTATCATGGTGGAAGTTTTAGCTTGGACATTAATCCTCAATCTCTTATGAGAATATGCTTAAGCATTAAAGAGGAGTCCATTATCTATTTTCTATGTTGTCCCGGTATGGATGTCCTCAAGTTGAGATCTATCAAAAACGAGAAATCAAATGCGATCTATCTCCTTGGACCTTTGTACAGGTGACATAGAGGTACCCCTTTGTGACACTTGGTTGAAACATATGTAATGCAATGATAATCCATGGAAATCCGAGCTAATTAGGACAAGGTGCGAGCACTATTGGTATTCGATGCATGAGGCTTGCAACCTATAGGATGTCTTATGCATAACACATATGAAGTACTACTACCGTTGACAAAATTGTTTCTATGTTTTCAAAATAAAAAGCTCTAGCACATGAGTAATCCCTGCTTCCCTCTGCGAAGGGCCATTCTTTTACTTTTATATTGAGTCTCCACCTTCTTTCTTCAAAGCACCAACTATTGAGAGCATGATTGTCATTCTGAGTGTAATGTGCATTGTCCCAAAGTAGCATTGTCCTCTGCATGATTGTGATAACGTTTATTTTGAAATCATCGTATCTAGTCATCACTTAAACCTTGAAGGTGCCCCTGCATTTATGTTTTGCTTCACTAAAGGGGGCAAGCTAGATATCACTTTATCATATTTGCACATCATATTCATTGCAAATCTATTTGAAGTTTTAGTATCATATTGTAAAACTTTCAGTTCTTTGTGATTTTCTTATGAGGCAACTTAATTACTACAGATTCATTATCTCAGTAAGCTTTTGTCATATGACTATGAATAAGTCCTATATGGTTAATAGCATGTCACCATAGAAATTATTCTTGTTATCATTTACCTACTCGAGGACGAGCAGGAATTAAGCTTGGGGATGTTGATACGTCCAAAACGTATCTATAATTTCTGCTTGCTCCATGCCTCTTTTGGGTGATATTGCTATCATATTTATACACTTCCCTACACTTTTGATCATATTTGGACTAACCTATTAACTCTGTGCACCCCAGTGCCAGTTTCTGTTTTCGGCTGTTTTTGTATTTCAGGTTTTCACGTTACGAGAACTGCCAGGAAAAATCCAGAAAAATTATATAAAAAATCAGCGTTCCAGAAACTACCGTGCGCCCGAAGGACAGCCGGGGGGGCCACCAGGGCTCCAGGCGCCCTGGAGGCGCCCCCCCTGGGCCGCGCCGGGGGGGCGCCTGGCCCCCCCGAGGCTCCTCCGATGCCCCCCTTTGGCATATATTTAAAGCGTCGCCCGAAACCATGGAAACAGGAACTCTTTTTCGCGATCTCATCTCTATTCCGCCGCCGCCGCCGATTCCAAGATCGGGAGCACCAGGAGAACTCTTCCCGGCACCCTGCCGGAGGGGAGGATCACCACCGGGAGCTTCTCCACCACCATGGACGCCTCCCGGATGAGTTGTGAGTAGTCTCCCTTGGACCATGGGTCCATGACCAGTAGCTATGTGATGTTCTCCTCCCGTTCTTGTGCTTCACTAATTAGTCCTCGTGAGCTGCCCTACATGATCGAGGCACATATGTAATCCTTATCGCTGTTGCTATGATGAGTTTGCTGGGATCCGATGGATTATGAGATTATGTTCAGATTGTGTTTGAGTAATATATTTGATTCACCTCTTTTATATTTATGTTCGTAAGTAATTCTTGCATGTTCTCCGTTGTTATTTATTGCTTTGGCCAAGTAGTAGGTAGTGACTCCAAGAGGGAACGTTATGCTTGATTGTGGGTTCATGCCCCTCGATGACTAGCTTGAGTGACAGAAACATGAGTCTAGGGGATGTGCTGTTGCCACAAGGGGGAAAACAACGGTGCTTGTCCCCGCGGGTGCAAGGATTGTTTACTTTACGCAAAGTTCTTTTAATGCAGTTGTCTGTTGCTTTGAGTTTACACTATGGGTGGGGCTCGCAACTTAATACCAGCGAGATGTTCTGGATAGATATCTCAAGGTGGATGATTAGTAGTAGATATTGATGGATTTCGGTCTACTTACTTTGGCGTACCGCCCATGCTTTGAACCTCTACCTTTCTTGCAATGTAGTCAGCATTGGTTTGCGCACATGGTCCTGTCAATTGCCCAGCTGTAATTCATTTACCTCACATAGCTGTTTTATCGTCTTTTGGGAGAGAGACATCACTAGTGAACATCATGAGACTCCGGTCCATATTACCATCATTGATCACATCCGCTATTTACTTTTCCGCTATTTACTTACTATTGCAATAATACCTATCACTATTATCACTTGCGTTTGATCCTTTGTAAACTACAAGGCCGGAGGGATTGACAACCTCTCTGTACTCGTTGGGAGCAAAGTTATTTGTATCTGTGTGCAGGTCCACGTTGATTGCTAATATCTGGCGCCGTTATGTTGGGGAACGTAGTATTTTAAAATTTTCCTACGATCACGCAAGATCTATCTACCAGATGCATAGCAACGAGAGGGGAGAGTGAGTCTACGTACCCTCGTAGACCGAAAGCGGAAGCGTCAAGTGACGCGGTTGATGTTGTCGAACTTCTTCGCGATCCAACCGATCAAGCACCGAACGTACGGCACCTCCGCGTTCAGCACACGTTCAGCTTGATGACGTCCCACGAGCTCTTGATCCAGTTGAGCTTCACGGGAGAGTTACGTCAGCACGACGGCGTGGTGACGGATATGATGTATCTACCGGCGCAGGGCTTCGCCTAAGCACTGCAACGGTATGACCGAGGTGTGTTTCTGTGGAGGGGGGCACCGCACACGGCTAAAACAATTCAACTTGTGTGTCCTAGGGTGCCCCCCTACCCCCGTATATAAAGGAGCAAGGGAGAGGCCGGCCCTAGAGGGGGCGCGCCAAGTGTGGGGAGTCCTACTAGGACTCCCAAGTCCTAGTAGGATTCCCCTTTCCTTTCCGGAGTAGGAGAGAAGGAAAGAGGTGGAGAGGGAGAAGGAAAAGGGGGCTGCACCCCTTGTCCAATTCGGACCAGAGGGGGGGGGGCGCCTCCTTTCTTTTGGCCTTTCTCCTCTATTCCCGTATGGCCGAATAAGGCCCATATACTCCGAAAAATACACGAATCACTCGGAACCTTTCCGATGTCCGAATATAATCGTCCAATATATCGATCTTTATGTCTCGACCATTTCGAGACTCCTCGTCATGTCCCCGGTCTCATCCGGGACTCCGAACTCCTTCGGTACATCAAAACTCATAAACTCATAATACCGATCGTCATCAAACGTTAAGCGTGCGGATCCTACGGGTTCGAGAACTATGTAGACATGATCGAGACTCATCTCCGGTCAATAACCAATAGCGGAACCTGGATGCTCATATTGGCTCCTACATATTCCACGAAGATCTTTATCGGTCAAACCGCATAACAACATACGTTGTTCCTTTTGTCATCGGTATGTTACTTGCCCGAGATTCGATCGTCGGTATCTCCATACCTAGTTCAATCTCGTTACCGGCAAGTCTCTTTACTCATTCCGTAACACATCATCTCGTGACTAACTCATTAGTCTTTTGCTTGCAAGGCTTATTGTGATGTGTGTTACCGAGAGGGCCCAGAGATACCTCTCCGACACTCGGAGTGACAAATCCTAATCTTGATCTATGCCAACACCACGAATACTTTCGGAGACACCTGTAGAGCATCTTTATGATCACCCAGTTACGTTGTGACGTTTGATAGCACACAAGGTGTTCTTACGGTATTCGGGAGTTGCATAATCTCATAGTCATAGGAACATGTATAAGTCATGAAGAAAGCAATAGCAGTAAAACTAAACGATCATAGTGCTATGCTAACGGATGGGTCTAGTCCATCACATCATTCTCCTAATGATGTGATCCCGTTGATCAAATGACAACTCATGTCTATGGCTAGGAAACATAACCATCTTTGATCAATGAGCTAGTCTAGTAGAGGCATACTAGGGACACTCTGTTTTGTCTATGTATCCACACATGTACTAAGTTTCCGATTAATACAATTCTAGCATGAATAAAAGACATTTATCATGATATAAGGAAATACAAATAACATCTTTATTATTGCCTCTAGGGCATATTTCCTTCAGTCTCCCACTTGCACTAGAGTCAATAATCTAGCTCACATCGCCATGTGATTTAATACCGATAGTTCACATCGTTATGTGAATAACACCCATAGTTCACATCGCCATGTGACCAACACCCAAAGGGTTTACTAGAGTCAATAATCTAGCTCACATCGCTATGTGATTAATACCCAAGAGTAATAAGGTGTGATCATGTTTTGCTTGTGAGAGAAGTTTAGTCAACGGGTCTGTCACATTCAGATCCGTATGTATTTCGCAAATTTCTATGTCTACAATGCTCTGCATAGAGCTACTCTAGCTAATTGCTCCCACTTTCAATACGCATCCAGATTGATACTTAGAGTCATCTGGATTTAGTGTCAAAGCTTGCATCGGCGTAACCCTTTACGACGAACTCTTTATCACCTCCATAATCGAGAAACGTTTCCTTAGTCATCCAGTTACTAAGGATAATTTTGACCGCTGTACAGTGATCTACTCCTGGATCACTGTTGTACCCCCTTGACAAACTCATGGCAAGGTACACAACATGTTTGGTACACAACATGGCATACTTTATAGAACCTATGGCTGAGGCATAGGGAATGACTTTCATTCTCTCTATATTTTTCTGCCGTGGTCTGGCTTTGAGTCTTACTCAACTTCACTCCTTACAAGTCAGGCAAGAACTCCTTCTTTGACTGATCCATTTTGAACTACTTCAAAATCTTATCAAGGTATGTACTCATCGAAAGTCTTATCAAGCATCTTGATCTATCTCTATAGATCTTGATGCCTAATATGTAAGCAGCTTCACCAAGGTCTTTCTTTGAAAAACTCCTTTCAAACACTCCTTTATGCTTTCCAGAAAATTCTACATCATTTCCGATCGACAATATGTCATTCACATATACTTATCAGAAAGATTGTAGTGCTCCCACTCACTTCTTGTAAATACAGGCTTCACCGCAAGTCTGTATAAATCTATATGCTTTGATCAACTTATCAAAGCGTATATTCCATCTCCGAGATGCTTGCACCAGTCCATAGATGGATCGCTTGGAGCTTGCACACTTTGTTAGCACCTTTTGGATCGAGAAAACCTTCTGGTTGCATCATATACAACTCTTCTTTGAGATATCCATTCAGGAATGCAATTTTGACATCCATTTGCCAGATTTCATAATCATAAAATGCGGCAATTGCTAACATGATTCGGACAAACTTAAGCATTGCTACAGGTGAGAAAGTCTCATCGTAGTCAACTCCTTGAACTTGTCGAAACCCTTTCGCAACAAGTCGAGCTTTGTAAACAGTAACATTACCGTCTGCGTCGATCTTCCTCTTGAAGATCCATTTATTTTCGATGGCCTGCCGATCATCGGGCAAGTCAACCAAAGTCCACACTTTGTTCTCATACATGGATCCCATCTCAGATTTCATGGCCTCAAGCCATTTTGTGGAATCTGGGCTCATCATTGCTTCCTCATAGTTCGCAGGTTCATCATGGTCTAGTAACATGATTTCCAGAACTGGGTTGCCGTACCACTCTGGTGCGGAACGTACTCTGGTTGATCTACAACGTTCAGCAGAAACTTGATCCGAAGTTTCATGATCATCATCATTAACTTCCTCACTGATTGGTGTAGGAATCACTGGAACAATTTTCTGTGATGTACTACTTTCCAATCCGGAGAAGGTACATTTACCTCATCAAGTTCTACTTTCCTCCCACTCACTTCTTTCGAGAGAAACTCCTTCTCTAGAAAGGATCCACTCTTAGCAACAAAGACCTTGCCTTCGGATCTGTGATAGAAGGTGTACCCAACAGTTTCTTTTGGGTATCCTATGAAGATTTACTTCTCCGATTTGGGTTCGAGCTTATCATGTTGAAACTTTTTCACATAAGCATCGCAGTCCCAAACTTAAAGAAATGACAGCTTAGGTTTCTCGTCAAACCACAGTTCATACGGTGTCATCTCCACGGATTTAGATGGTGCCCTATTTAACGTGAATGTAGCTGTCTCTAATGCATAACCCCAAAAGCGATAGTGGTAGATCGGTAATAGACACCATCGATCGCACCATATCTAATAAAGTACGGTTATGACGTTCGGACACACCATTACACTGTGGTGTTCCAGGTGGCGTGAGTAGTGAAACTATTTCACATTGTTTTTACTGAAGGCAAAACTCGCTAACTCAAATATTTTACCTCTACGATCATATCGTAGAAACTCTTATTTTCTTGTTACGATGATTCTCCACTTCATTCTAAAATTCTTTGAACTTTTCAAATGTTTCAGACTTGTGCTTCATTAAGTAGATATACCCATATCTGCTCAAATCATCAGTGAAGGTCAGAAAATAACGATACCCGCCGCGAGCTTCAGCACTCATTGGTCCACATACATCTGTATGTATGATCTCCAACAAATCTGTTGCTCGCTCCATTGTTCCGGAGAACGGAGTTTTAGTCATCTTGCCCATGAGGCATGGTTCGCAAGCACCAAGTGATTCATAATCAAGTGATTCCAAAAGTTCATCACTATGGAGTTTCTTCATGCGCTTTACACCATTATGACCTAAACGGCAGTGCCACAAATAAGTTGCACTATCATTATTAACCTTGCATCTTTTGGCTTCAATATTATGAATATGTGTATCACCACGATCGAGATCCAACAAACCATTTTCATTGGGTGTATGACCATAGAAGGTTTTATTCATGTAAACAGAACAACAATTATTCTCTAACTTACATGAATAACCGTATTGCAATAAACATGATCAAATCATATTCATGTTCAACACAAACACCAAATAACACTTATTTAGGTTCAACACTAATCCCGAAAGTATAGGGAGTGTGCGATGATGATCATATCAATCTTGGAACTACTTCCAATACACATCGTCACTTCATCCTTTAACTAGTTTCTGTTCATTATGCAACTCCCATTTCGAGTTACTACTCTTTAGCAACTAAACCAATATCAAATACCGAGGGGTTGCTATGAACACTAGTAAAATACACATCAATAATCTGTATATCAAATATACCTTTGTTCACTTTGCCATCCTTCTTATCCGCCAAGTATCTAGGGCAGTTCCACTTCCAGTGACCATTTCCTTTGCAGTAGAAGCACTTAGTTTCAGGCTTGAGTTTTAGCTTTGGGTTTCTTCACGGGAGTGACAACTTGCTTGTCATTCTTCTTGTAGTTCCCCTTCTATCCCTTTGCCCTTTACTTGAAACAAGTGGTCTTGTTAACCATCAACAATTGATGCTTTTTCATGATTTCTACCTTCACCGACTTCAGCATCGCGAAGAGCTCAGGAATTCCTTTCGTCATCCCTTGCATATTATAGTTCATCACGAAGTTCTACTAACTTGGTGATAGTGACTAGAGAACTTTGCCAATTACTATCTTATCTGGAAGATTAACTCCCACTTGATTCAAGTAATTGAAGTACCCAGACAATCTGAGCACATGCTCACTGCTTGAGCTATTCTCCTCCATCTTTTAGCTATAGAACTTGTTGGAGACTTCATATCTCTCAACTCGGGTATTTGCTTGAAATATTAACTTCAACTCCTGGAACATCTCATATGGTCCATGACGTTCAAAATGTCTTTGAAGTCCCGATTCTAAGCCGTTAAGCATGGTGCACTAAACTATCAAGTAGTCATCATATTGAGCTGGCCAAACGTACATAACGTCTGGATTTGCTCCTGCAATAGGTATGTCACCTAGCGGTGCATCAAGGACATAATACTTCTGTGCAGCAATGAGGATAATCCCCAGATCACGGACCTAGTCCGCATCATTGCTACTAACATCTTTCAACTTAGTTTTCTCTAGGAACATATAAAAAATAAACGGGGAGCAACATCGTGAGCTATTGATCTACAACATAGATATGCTAATACTACGAGGACTAAGTTCATGATAAATTAAAGTTCAATTTAATCATATTACTTAAGAACTCCCACTTAGATAGACATCCCTCTAGTCATCTAAATGATCACGTGATCCAAATCAACTAAACCATGTCCGATCATCACGTGAGATGGAGTAGTTTCAATGGTGAACATCTTATGTTGATCATATCTACTATATGATTCACGCTCGACCTTTCGGTCTCCAGTGTTCCGAGGCCATATCTGCATATGCTAGGCTCGTCAAGTTTAACCCGAGTATTCTGCGTGTGCAAAACTGGCTTACACCCGTTGTATTTGAACGTAGAGCTTATCACACCCGATCATCACGTGGTGTCTCGGCACGACGAACTTTCGCAACGGTGCATACTCAGGGAGAACACTTATACCTTGAAATTTAGTAAGGGATCATCTTATAATGCTACCGTCGTTCTAAGCAAAATAAGAAGCATAATAAGATAAACATCACATGCAATCAAAATATGTGACATGATATGGCCATCATCATCTTGTGCTTTTGATCTCCATCTCCAAAGCACCTCCATGATCACCTTCGTCACTGGCGTGACACCTTGATCTCCATCGTAGCATCGTTGTCGTCTCGCCAACTATTGCTTCTAGGACTATCGCTACCGCTTAGTGATAAAGTAAAGCAATTACATTGCGATTGCATTTCATACAATAAAGCGACAACCATATGGCTCCTGCCAGTTGCCGATAACATTACAAAACATGATCATCTCATACAAAACCGTATAACTCATCATGTCTTGACCATATCACATCACAACATGCCCTGCAAAAACAAGTTAGACGTCCTCTACTTTGTTGTTGCAAGTTTTACGTGGCTGCTACGGGCTTAGCAAGAACCGTTCTTACCTACGCATACAAAACCACAACGATGTTTCGTCAAGTATGTGCTATTTTAACCTTCACAAGGACCGGGCGTAGCCACACTTGATTCAGCTAAAGTGAGAGAGACAGACACTCGCCAGTCACCTTTAAGCAACGAGTGCTCATAACGGTGAAACCAGTCTCACGTAAGCGTACGCGTAATGTCGGTCCGGGCCGCTTCATCTCACAATACTGCCGAAGCAAAGTATGACATGCTGGTAAGCAGTATGACTAGTATCGCCCACAACTCATTGTGTTCTACTCGTGCAAATCATCTACGCATAGACCTGGCTCTGATACCACTGTTGGGGAACGTAGTATTTTAAAATTTTCCTACGATCACGCAAGATCTATCTACCAGATGCATAGCAACGAGAGGGGAGAGTGAGTCTACGTACCCTCGTAGACCGAAAGCGGAAGCGTCAAGTGACGCGGTTGATGTTGTCGAACTTCTTCGCGATCCAACCGATCAAGCACCGAACGTACGGCACCTCCGCGTTCAGCACACGTTCAGCTTGATGACGTCCCACGAGCTCTTGATCCAGTTGAGCTTCACGGGAGAGTTACGTCAGCACGACGGCGTGGTGACGGATATGATGTATCTACCGGCGCAGGGCTTCGCCTAAGCACTGCAACGGTATGACCGAGGTGTGTTTCTGTGGAGGGGGGCACCGCACACGGCTAAAACAATTCAACTTGTGTGTTCTAGGGTGCCCCCTACCCCCGTATATAAAGGAGCAAGGGAGAGGCCGGCCCTAGAGGGGGCGCGCCAAGTGTGGGGAGTCCTACTAGGACTCCCAAGTCCTAGTAGGTTTCCCCTTTCCTTTCCGGAGTAGGAGAGAAGGAAAGAGGTGGAGAGGGAGAAGGAAAAGGGGGCTGCACCCCTTGTCCAATTCGGACCAGAGGGGGGGGGGGCGCCTCCTTTCTTTTGACCTTTCTCCTCTATTCCCGTATGGCCCAATAAGGCCCATATACTCCGAAAAATACGCGAATCACTCGGAACCTTTCCGATGTCCGAATATAGTCGTCCAATATATCGATCTTTACTTCTCGACCATTTCGAGACTCCTCGTCATGTCCCCGATCTCATCCGGGACTCCGAACTCCTTCGGTACATCAAAACTCATAAACTCATAATACCGATCGTCATCAAACGTTAAGCGTGCGGATCCTACGGGTTCGAGAACTATGTAGACATGACCGAGACTCATCTCCGGTCAATAACCAATAGCGGAACCTGGATGCTCATATTGGCTCCTACATATTCCACGAAGATCTTTATCGGTCAAACCGCATAACAACATACGTTGTTCCTTTTGTCATCGGTATGTTACTTGCCCGAGATTCGATCGTCGGTATCTCCATACCTAGTTCAATCTCGTTACCGGCAAGTCTCTTTACTCGTTTCGTAACACATCATCTCGTGACTAACTCATTAGTCTTTTGCTTGCAAGGCTTATTGTGATGTGTGTTACCGAGAGGGCCCAGAGATACCTCTCCGACACTCGGAGTGACAAATCCTAATCTTGATCTATGCCAACACCACGAATACTTTCGGAGACACCTGTAGAGCATCTTTATGTTCAGCCAGTTACGTTGTGACGTTTGATAGCACACAAGGTGTTCTTACGGTATTCGGGAGTTGCATAATCTCATAGTCATAGGAACATGTATAAGTCATGAAGAAAGCAATAGCAGTAAAACTAAACGATCATAGTGCTATGCTAACGGATGGGTCTAGTCCATCACATCATTCTCCTAATGATGTGATCCCGTTGATCAAATGACAACTCATGTCTATGGCTAGGAAACATAACCATCTTTGATCAATGAGCTAGTCTAGTAGAGGCATACTAGGGACACTCTGTTTTGTCTATGTATCCACACATGTACTAAGTTTCCGATTAATACAATTCTAGCATGAATAAAAGACATTTATCATGATATAAGGAAATACAAATAACATCTTTATTATTGCCTCTAGGGCATATTTCCTTCACGTTAGCAGTTGACACCTTCTTGTTGAAACTGGGAGTCTCTGGGAAATCGGTCCTTGGTATTACCAAGGGAAAACTTCTGCTACACTGCATCTCGAACCTTACACTTGGGGTAACCAACGAGGGGTGAGAAGCCACCTAGCATGCGCCAGCCCACCAGGGGCTGGCCCCTTCCCCCTTGCGGCCTAGGGGACCCACCGGGATGGGTGACCCCACCCGGTGGACCCCCGGGACCCCTCCGGTGGTCCCGGGACACTCCCGGTGACCCCCGAAGTTCACCCGATGGCCGAAACTGGACTTCCTATATATCATTCTTTACCTCCGGACCATTCCAGAACTCCTCGTGATGTCCGGGATCTCATCCGGGACTCCGAACAACATTCGGGTTTCCATGTGCATGTATCTCTACAACCCTAGCGTCACCGAACCTTAAGGGTGTAGACCCTACGGGTTCGGGAGACACGCAGACATGACCGAGGCGACTCTCCGGTCAATAACCAACAGCGGGATCTGGATAACCATGTTGGTTCCCACGTGTTCCTCGATGATCTCATCGGATGAACCACTGTGTCAAGGATTCACTCAATCCCGTATGTTATTCCCTTTGTCCATCGGTACGGTACTTGCCCGAGATTCGATCGTCGGTATACCCGATACCTTGTTCAATCTCGTCATGGCAAGTCTCTTTACTCGTTCCGTAATCTATCATCCCGTGACCAACTCCTTAGTCACTTTGAGCTCATTATGATGATGTCTTACCGAGAGGGCCCAGAGGTACCTCTCCGTCATACGGAGTGACAACATCCTAGTCTCGGTTCGTACCAACTCAACAGACACTTTCGGAGATACCCGTTGCGTACCTTTATAGCCACCCAGTTACGTTGTGACGTTTGGCACACCCAAAGTATTCCTATGGTATCCGGGAGTTGCACAACCTCATGGTCTAAGGAATAAATACTTGACACCGAAAAGCTTATGCATTACGAACTAAACGATCTCGTGCTAGGCTCAGGATTGGGTCTTGTCCATCACATCATTCTCCTAATGATGTGATCCCGTTATCACTGACATCCTATGTCCATGGTCAGGAAACCGTGACCATCTGTTGATCAACGAGCTAGTAACTAGAGGCTTACCAGGGACTCATTGTGGTCTATATATTCACACATGTATCGCTGTTTCCGTACAATACAATTCAAGCATGAATAACAGACAATTATCATGAACAAGGAAATATAATAATAATACTTTTATTATTGCCTCTAGGGCATATTTCCAACAGTCTCCCACTTGCACTAGAGTCAATAATCTAGTTACATTGTGATGAATCGAACACCCATAGAGTTCTGGTGTTGATCATGTTTTGCCCATGGAAGAGGTTTAGTCAACGGGTCTGCAACATTCAGATCCGTATGCACTTTACAAATATCTATGTCTCCATCTTGAACATAATTCCGGATGGAGTTGAAACGGCGCTTGATGTGCTTGGTCTTCTTATGAAACCTGGGCTCCTTGGTAATGGCAATAGCTCCAGTGTTGTCACAGAAGAGAGTCATCGGGCTTGACGCGCTTGGAATGACTCCTAGGTCGGTGAAGAACTCCTTCATCCAGACTCCTTCTTGCGCTGCTTCATAAGCAGCTATGTACTCCGCTTCACATGTAGAATGCGCCACGACGCTCTGCTTGCAACTGCACCAGCTGACTGCTCCACCATTCAAAATATACACGTATCCGGTTTGTGACTTTGAGTCATCCAGATCTGTGTCGAAGCTAGCATCGACGTAACCCTTTATGACGAGCTCTTCGTCACCTCCATAAACGAGAAACATATCCTTAGTCCTTTTCAGGTACTTCAGGATGTTCTGTACCGCTGTCCAGTGTTCCATACCGGGATCACTTTGGTACCTCCCTACCAAACTTATGGCAAGGTTCACATCAGGTCTGGTACACACCATGGCATACATGATAGAACCTATGGCTGAGGCATAGGGAATGACACTCATTTTTTCTCTATCTTCTGCCGTGGTCGGGGACTGAGCCTTGCTCAATCTCATACCTTGCAAAACAGGCAAGAACCCCTTCTTGGACTGATCCATATTGAACTTCTTCAATATCTTGTCAAGGTATGTGCTTTGTGAAAGACCAATGAGGCGTCTTGATCTATCTCTATAGATTTTGATGCCTAATATGTAAGCAGCTTCTCCAAGGTCCTTCATTGAAAAACTCTTATTCAAGTAGGCCTTTATACTTTCCAAGAATTCTATATCATTTCCCATCAGCAATATGTCATCCACATATAATATGACAAATGCTACAGAGCTCCCACTCACTTTCTTGTAGATACAGGCTTCTCCCCAAGTCTGTATAAAGCCAAACGCTTTGATCACATCATTAAAGCGAATATTCCAACTCCGAGATGCTTGTACCAGCCCGTAGATCGAGCGCTGGAGCTTGCATACCTTGTTAGCATTCTCTGGATCGACAAAACCTTCCGGCTGCATCATATACAGTTCTTCCTTGAGGAAGCCATTAAGGAATGCCGTTTTGACGTCCATTTGCCATATCTCATAATCATAGAATGCGGCAATTGCTAACATGATTCGGACGGACTTCAGCATCGCTACGGGAGAGAAAGTCTCGTCGTAGTCAATCCCTTGAACTTGTCGATAACCCTTAGCGACAAGCCGAGCCTTATAGATGGTCACGTTACCATCCGCGTCTGTCTTCTTCTTAAATATACATTTATTTTCTATGGCATGCCTATCATCGGGCAAGCCCACCAAAGTCCATATTTTGTTTTCATACATGGATTCTATCCCGGATTTCATGGCTCCAAGCCATTTATTGGAATCCAGGCCCGCCATCGCTTCTTCATAGTTCGAAGGTTCACCGTTGTCTAACAACATGATTTCCAAGACAGGGTTGCCGTACCACTCTGGTGCGGAACGTGTCCTTGTGGACCTTCGAAGTTCAGTAGTAACTTGATCTGTTTCTTCATGATCATCATCATTAACTTCCTCCCTTGTCGGTGCAGGCACCTCAGGAACAATTTCCTGCGCTACGCTACTTTCCGGTTCGGGAGGGGTGACTGTCACCTCATCAAGTTCTACTTTCCTCCCACTCGCTTCTTTCGAGAGAAACTCTTTCTCCAGAAAGGATCCATTCTTTGCAACAAAGATTTTGCCTTCGGATCTATGGTAGAAGGTGTACCCAATCGTTTCCTTTGGGTAACCTATGAAGACGCATTTTTCGGATTTGGGTTCGAGCTTTTCAGGTTGAAGTTTCTTGACATAAGCATCGCAACCCCAAACTTTCAGAAACGACAACTTAGGTTTCTTGCCAAACCAAAGTTCATACGGTGTCGTCTCAACGGATTTCGACGGAGCCCTATTTAAAGTGAATGCGGCAGTCTCTAAACCATAACCCCAAAAAGATAGCGGTAAGTCGGTGAGAGACATCATAGATCGCACCATGTCCAATAGGGTACGATTTCGACGTTCGGACACACCGTTACGCTGAGGTGTTCCAGGCGGTGTCAATTGTGAAACAATTCCACAGTTCCTAAGGTGCGTGCCAAATTCATGACTTAAATATTCACCCCCACGATCCGATCGCAAGAATTTTATTTTTCTGTCACGTTGATTCTCAACTTCATTCTGAAATTCCTTGAACTTTTCAAAGGTAAATAGATATACCCATATCTACTCAAGTCATCTGTGAGGGTGAGAACATAACGATAGCCTCCGCGAGCCTCAACACTCATTGGACCGCATACATCGGTATGTATGATTTCCAACAAGTTGGTTGCTCGCTCCATTGTTCCGGAGAACGGAGTCTTGGTCATCTTGCCCAAGAGGCATGGTTCGCACGTGTCAAATGATTTATAATCAAGAGACCCTAGAAGTCCATCAGTATGGAGCTTCTTCATACGCTTGACACCAATATGACCAAGGCGGCAATGCCACAAGTATGTGGGACTATCATTATCAACTTTACATCTTTTGGCATCTACACTATGAATATGTGTATCATCACATTCGAGATTCATAAAAAATAAACCATTGACCAGCGGGGCATGACCATAAAACATATCTCTCAAATAAATAGAACAACCATTATTCTCGGATTTAAATGAGTAGCCATCTCGCATCAAACGAGATCCACATACAATGTTCATGTTCAAAGCTGGTACTAAATAACAATTATTGAGGTTTAAAACTAATCCCGAGGGTAGATGTAGAGGTAGCGTGCCGACGGCGATCACATCGACCTTGGAACCATTCCCGACGCGCATCGTCACCTCGTCCTTCGCCAGTCTCCGCTTATTCCGCAGCTCCTGCTTTGAGTTACAAATGTGAGCAACTGCACCGGTATCAAATACCAGGAGCTACTACGAGCACTGGTAAGGTACACATCAATAACATGTATATCATATATACCTTTGACGTTGCCGGCCTTCTTGTCTGCTAAGTATTTGGGGCAGTTCCGCTTCCAGTGACCCGTTCCCTTGCAATGAAAACACTCAGTTTTAGGCTTGGGTCCATTCTTTGGCTTCTTCCCGGCAACTGGCTTACCGGGCACGACAACTCCTTTGCCGTCCTTCTTGAAGTTCTTCTTACCCTTGCCTTTCTTGAACTTAGTGGTTTTATTGACCATCAACACTTGATGTTCTTTCTTGATATCCACCTCCGCTGATTTCAGCATTGAATACACCTCGGGAATGGACCTCTCCATCCCCTGCATATTGAAGTTTAACACGAAGCTCTTGTAGCTAGGTGGGAGCAACTGGAGGATTCTGTCAACGACCGCTTCGTCTAGGAGATTCATTCCCAACTGAGACAAGCGGTTGTGCAACCCAGACAACTTGAGTATGTGCTCGCTGACAGAACTATTCTCCTCCATCTTACAACTGTAGAATGCGTCAGAGACGTCATATCTCTCGACTCGGGCATGAGCTTGGAAAACCATTTTCAGCTCTTGGAACATCTCATATGCTCCGTGGTGCTCAAAACGCTTTTGGAGCCCCGACTCTAAGCTGCAAAGCATGCCGCACTGAACCAGGGAGTAATCATCACAACGCGACTACCAGACGTTCATAACGTCTTGGGTCGCTGGGAGAACGGGTGCATCACCTAGCGGTGCTTCAAGGACATGTGATCTCTTGGCAGCTATGAGGATAATCCTCAGGTTACGGACCCAATCCGTATAGTTGCTACCATTGTCTTTCAGCTTGGTTTTCTCTAGGAACGCGTTGAAGTTGAGGGCAACTTGAGCGTGGGCCATTTGATCTACAAGACATATTGTAAAGATTTTTAGACTAAGTTCATGATAAATAAGTTCATCTAATCAAATTTTAATGAACTCCCACTCAGATTGACATCTCTCTAGTCATCTAAGTGACACATGATCCGAATCGACTAGCCCATGTCCGATCATCATGTGAGACGGATTAGTCATCAACGGTGAACATCTTCATGTTGATCGTATCTTCTATACGACTCATGTTTGACCTTTCGGTCTTCCGTGTTCCGAGGCCATGTCTGTACATGCTAGGCTCATCAAGTGAACCCTAAGTGTATTGCGTGTGTAAATCTGGCTTACACCCGTCGTATGCGAACGTTAGAGCCTATCACACCCGATCATCACGTGGTGCTTCGGAACAACGATCCTTAGCAACGGTGCACAGTTAGGGGGAACACAATTCTTGAAATTTTAGTGAGAGATCATCTTATTTACTACCGTCGTTCTAAGTAAACAAGATGCATAAACATGATAAACATCACATGCAATCAAAGAAAGTGACATGATATGGCCAATATCATCTTGCTCCTTCGATCTCCATCTTCGGGGCACCATGATCATCTTTGTCACCGGCTCGACACCATGATCTCCATCATCGTGTCTTCATGAAGTCGTCATGCCAACTATTACTTCTACTACTATGGGTAACGTTTAGCAATAAAGTAAAGTAATTACATGGTGTTATTCAGTGACACGCAGGTCATACAATAATTAAGACAACTCCTATGGCTCCTGCCGGTTGTCATTATCATCGACATGCAAGTCGTGATTCCCTATTACAAGAACATGATCAATCTCATACATCACATATATCATTCATCACATCTTCTTGGCCATACCACATCACATAGCACATGCTGCAAGAACAAGTTATACGACCTCTAATTGTTGTTGCAAGTTTCACGTGGCTTCTATAGGTTTTCTAGCAAGAACGTTTCTTACCTACGCAAAAGCCACAACATGATTTGTCAATTTCTATTTACCCTTCATAAGGACCCTGTTCATCGAATCCGATCCGACTAAACTGGGAGAGACAGACACCCGCCAGCCACCTTATGCAACTAGTGCATGTCTGTCAGTGGAACCAGTCTCACGTAAGCGTACGTGTAAGGTCGGTCCGGGCCGCTTCATCCCACGATGCCACCGAATCAAGATTGGACTAGTAACGGTAAGAAAATTGAGCAAACTCAACGCCCACAACTTGTTTGTGTTCTACTCATGCAAGATGCTACGCAAAAGACCTAGCTCAGATGCCACTGTTGGGTAACGTAGCAGAATTCAAAAAATTTCTATGCTTTCACCAAGATCAATCTAAGGAGTCATCTAGCAACGAGCATAAAGGAGTGCATCTACATACCCTTTGTAGATCGCGAGCGGAAGCGTTCGAAGGAACGTGGATGAAGTAGTCGTACTCTTCGCGTTCTTCGTCACCGATGATCCTAGCGCCGAACGGACGGCACCTCCGCGTTCAACACACGTACGGTACAGCGACGTCTCCTCCTTCTTGATCCAGCAAGGGGGGAGGAGAGGTTGATGGAGATCCAGCAGCACGACGGCGTGGTGGTGGATGCAACAGGAAAAGCTACAGGGCTTCGCCGGCGCCCTGCGAGAGGAGTAGGAAGTGTGACGGGAGGGGGGAGAGGCGCCAGAGGCTTGGGTGCGGCTGCCCTCTCCCCCCCACTATATATAGGGGCCAGGGGGGCGCCAGCCCTGGGAGATCAGATCTCCAGGGTGGGGCGGCGGCCAAGGGGGGTAGACTTGCCCTCCAAGGCATGGGGGCACCCCCTCCCCCTAGGGTTTCAACCCTAGGCGCATGGAGGGGGGGCCCATGTGGTGCGCCAGCCCACCAGGGGCTGGCCCCTTCCCCCTTGCGGCCTAGGGGACCCACCGGGATGGGTGACCCCACCCGGTGGACCCCCGGGACCCCTCCGGTGGTCCCGGGACACTCCCGGTGACCCTCGGAGTTCACCCGATGGCCGAAATTGGACTTCCTATATATCATTCTTTACCACCGGACCATTCCGGAACTCCTCGTGACGTCCGGGATCTCATCCGGGACTCCGAACAACATTCGGGTTTCCATGTGCATGTATCTCTACAACTCTAGCGTCACCGAACCTTAAGTGTGTAGACCCTACGGGTTCGGGAGACACGCAGACATGACCGAGACGACTCTCCGGTCAATAACCAACAGCGGGATCTGGATACCCATGTTGGTTCCCACGTGTTCCTCGATGATCTCATCGGATGAACCACTGTGTCAAGGATTCACTCAATCCCGTATGTTATTCCCTTTGTCCATCGGTACGGTACTTGCGTACCTTTATAGCCACCCAGTCTCGGTTCGTACCAACTCAACAGACACTTTCGGAGATACCCGTTGCGTACCTTTATAGCCACCCAGTTACGTTGTGACGTTTGGCACACCCAAAGTATTCCTACGGTATCCGGGAGTTGCACAACCTCATGGTCTAAGGAATAAATACTTGACACCGAAAAGCTTATGCATTACGAACTAAACGATCTCGTGCTAGGCTCAGGATTGGGTCTTGTCCATCACATCATTCTCCTAATGATGTGATCCCGTTATCACTGACATCCTATGTCCATGGTCAGGAAACCGTGACCATCTGTTGATCAACGAGCTAGTAACTAGAGGCTTACCAGGGACTCATTGTGGTCTATATATTCACACATGTATCGCTGTTTCCGTACAATACAATTCAAGCATGAATAACAGACAATTATCATGAACAAGGAAATATAATAATAATACTTTTATTATTGCCTCTAGGGCATATTTCCAACACCACTTGGTTCAAGTGATTTTAGCACCCAGACATTCTGAGCACATGCTCACTAGTTGAGCTATTCTCCTCCATCTTTTTGGCAAAAGAACTTGTCAGTGGTCTCATACCTCTCAACACGGGATGAGCCTGAAATCCCAATTTCAGCTCTTAGAACATCTCATATGTTCTATGACGTTCAAAACATCATTGGAATCCCGATTCTAAGCGGTAAAGTATGGTGCACTAAACTATCAAGTAGTCATCAGGACATGTCTGTCAGGTGTTCACAACATCCACAGACAACGTTGTAGGGGTTTGCACATCGAGCGGTGCATCAAAGACGTAAGCTTTCTGTGTAGCAGTGAGGACACTCCTCGGACTACGGACCCAGTCCGCATCATTGCTTACAATATCTTTCAACTTAGTCTTTCTCTAGGATTGTATTAAACAGGGAGCTACAACGCAAGCTTTTGGTCTACAACATAATTTGCGAAGACAACTTAGACTATTGTTCATGACAACTAAGTTCATCTAATGAACTCCCACTCAGATGGACATCTCTCTAGTCATCTAAGTTATACATGATCCGAAACGACTGGGCCGTGTCCGATCATCACGTGAGACGGACTAGTCATCAACGGTGAACATCTTCATGTTGATCGTATCTTCTATACGACTCATGTTCGACCTTTCGGTCTTCCGTGTTCCGAGTCCATGTCTGTACACGCTAGGCTCGTCAAGTGAACCCTAAGTGTATCACGTGTGTAAATCTGGCTTACACCCGTTGTATGCGAACGTTAGAACCTATCACACCCGATCATCACCTGGTGCTTCGGAACAACGAACCTTAGCAACGGTGCACAGTTAGGGGGAACAAAATTCTTGAAATTTTAGTGAGAGATCATCTTATTCACTACCGTCGTTCTAAGCAAATAAGATGTAAAACATGATAAACATCACATGCAATCAAATAGTGACATGATATGGCCAATATCATCTTGCTCCTTTGATCTTCATCTTCGGGGCTCCATGATCATCATCGGCACCGGCATGATACCATGATCTTCATCATCATGATCTCCATCATCGTGTCTTCATGAAGTCATCTCGTCAAACATTACTCCTACTACTATGGCTAACGTTTAGCAATAAAGTAAAGTAATTACATGGCGTTATTCAGTGACACGCAGGTCATACAATAAATAAGACAACTCCTATGGCTCCTGCCGGTTGTCATTCTCATCGACATGCAAGTCGTGATTCCTATTACAAGAACATGATCAATCTCATACATCACATATATATCATTCATCACATCCTTTTGGCCATATCACATCACACGGCACATGCTGCAAGAACAACTTAGACGTCCTCTAATTGTTGTTGCAAGTTTTTACGTGGCTGCTATAGGTTTCTAGCAAGAACGTTTCTTACCTACGCCAAAACCACAACTTGATATGCCAATTTCTATTTAACCTTCATAAGGACCCTTTTCATCGAATCCGATCCGACTAAAGTGGGAGAGACAAACACCCGCTAGCCACCTTATGCAACTAGTGCATGTCAGTCGGTGGAACCTGTCTCACGTAAGAGTACGTGTAAGGTCGGTCCGGGCCGCTTCATCCCACGATGCCGCCGAATCAAGATAAGACTAGTAACGGCAAGTAAATTGACAAATCCACGCCCACAACTACTTTGTGTTCTACTCGTGCAAGAAACTACGCATAGACCTAGCTCATGATGCCAATGTTAGGGATTGTAGCAGAAAATCAAAAAATTTCCTACGCATCACCAAGATCTATCTATGGAGTAATCTAGCAACGAGGGAGAGGGGAGTGCATCTACATACCCTTGTAGATCGCGATGCGGAGGCGTTGCAAGAACGCGGATGAAGGAGTCGTACTCGCTGCGATTCAGATCGCGGTTGATTCCGATCTAAGCGCCGAACAACGGCGCCTCCGTGTTCAACACACTTGCAGCCCGATGACGTCTCCCACACCTTGATCCAGCAAGGAGAGAGGGAGAGGTTGGGGAAGACTCCATCCAACAGCAGCACGACGGCGTGGTGGTGGTGGAGGAGCGCAGGACTCCAGTAGGGCTTCGCCAAGCACTGCGAGAGACGAGGAGGGAGGGAGGTAGGACTGCGCCAAGCGATAGAGGTCAAAACCGTGTTATGGGCAGCCCCAAACCTCACATATATATAGGGGGAAGGGAGGGGCTGCGCCCCCTTTAGGGTTTCCCACCCCTAGGGGTGCGGCCACCTCAGATCCCATCTGAGGGTGGCGGCCAGAGGGGGAGAGGGAGAGGGGGGCGCACCAGATTGGGCCCTAGGGCCCATCTGCCCTAGGGTTTGCCCCCATCCCCTCTATGATGCGCCTTGGGCCCTGGTGGGGGGGGGGCGCACCAGCCCACCTAGGGCTGGTCCCCTCCCACACTTGGCCCACGCAGCCTTCTGGGGCTGGTGGCCCCACCTGGTGGACCCCCGGGAGCCTCCTGGTGGTCCCGGTACGTTACTGATAGCGCCCGAAACTTTTCTGGTGACCAAAACGGGACTTCCCATATATGAATCTTTACCTCTGGACCATTCCGGAACGCCTCGTGATGTCCGGGATCTCATCCGGGACTCCAAACAACATTCGGTAACCACGTACATACTTTCCCTATAACCCTAGCGTCATCGAACCTTAAGTGTGTAGACCCTACGGGTTCGGGAACCATGTAGACATGACCGAGACAACTCTCCGGCCAATAACCAACAGCGGGATCTGGATACCCATGTTGGCTCCCACATGTTCCACGATGATCTCATCGGATGAACCACGATGTCAAGGATTCAATTAATCCCGTATACGATTCCCTTTGTCAATCGGTATAGCACTTGCCCGAGATTCTATCGTCGGTATCCCGATACCTTGTTCAATCTCGTCACCAGCAAGTCTCTTTACTCGTTCCGTAACACATCATCCCGTGATCAACTCTTTGATCACATTGTGAACATTATGATGATGTCCTACCGAGTGGGCCCAGAGATACCTCTCCGTCATACGGAGTGACGAATCCCAGTCTCGATTCATGCCAACCCAACAAACACTTTTGGAGATACCTGTAGTGCACCTTTATAGCCACCCAGTTACGTTATGATGTTTGGTACACCCAAAGCATTCCTACGGTATCCGGGAGTTGCACAATCTCATGGTCTAAGGAAAAGATACTTGACATATAGAAAAGCTTTAGCATATGAACTACACGATCTGTGCTAGGCTTAGGATTGGGTCTTGTCCATCACATCATTCTCCTAATGATGTGATCCCGTTATCAACGACATCCAATGTCCATGGTCAGGAAACCATAACCATCTATTGATCAACGAGCTAGTCATCTAGAGGCTCACTAGGGACATGGTGTTTGTCTATGTATCCATACATGTATCTGAGTTTCCTATCAATACAATTCTAGCATGGATAATAGACAATTATCATGAACAAGGAAATATAATAATAACCAATTTATTATTGCCTCTAGGGCATATTTCCAACAGTTTCCCGAGGCCGGAAGCTGTCTAAATCCTCGTCTTGCGTTGCGTCTCTCGATTCCGCTCAACCCCTCTCAAGCTACTACATAGATGCATTGGCCTCACCACTGAGTCCTCACCCTAAGGACATCTGCCGTGACAATTCCACGGCAAATACCTAGGGCATTTTGAGGAAGCCCATCATTGGAATATACAAGCCAAGTTCTATAATGAAAATTCCCACTAGTATATGAAAGTGACAAAACAAGAGACTCTCTATCATGAAGATCATGGTGCTGCTTTGAAGCACAAGTGTGGAAAAAGGATAGTAGCATTGCTCCTTCTATCTTTTTCTCTCAATTTTTTTCTCTTATTTTTTATTTTTATTTGGGCCTTTTCTCTTCTCTTTTTTTGGCCTCTTTTTTTTTTCTTTTTTTTTTCTTTCGTCCTGAGTCCCATCCCGACTAGTGGGGGAATCATAGTCTCCATCATCCTTTCCTCACTAGGACAATGCTCTAATAATGAAGATCATCACACCTTTATTTACTTACAACTCAAGAATTACAACTCAATGCTAGAACAAAATATGACTCTATGTGAATGCCTCCGGCGGTGTACCGGGATGTGCAATGAATCAAGAGTGACATGTATGAAAAATTATGAAGGTGGACTTGCCACGAATACTATGTCAACTACATGATCATGCAATGCTATATGACAATGATGGAGCGTGTCATAATAAACGGTATGGTGGAAAGTTGCATGGCAATATATCTCGGAATGGCTATGGAAATGCCCTGATAGGTAGGTATGGTGGCTGTCTTGAGGAAGGTATATGGTGGGTGTATGGTACCGGCGAAAGTTGCGCGGTACAAGAGAGGCTAGCAATGGTGGATGGGTGAGAGTGCGTATAATCCATGGACTCAACATTAGTCATAAAGAACTCGCATACTTATTGCAAAAATCTACAAGTCATCAAAACAAAGTAATAAACGCATGCTCCTAGGGGAAGGGTTGGTCTGAGTTTTCCATCTCGCGATCCCGACCTCCACAGAAAGGATGACAATCAATAAATAAATCATGCTCCAACTTCATCACATAACGGTTCACCATATGTGCATGCTACGGGAATCACAAACTTTAACACAAGTGTTTCTCAAATTCACAATTACTCCAGTAGCATGACTCTAATATCACCATCCTCATATCTCAAAACAATCATCAAGTATCAAACTTCTCATAATATTCAATGCACTTTATATGAAAGTTTTTATTATACCCATCTTGGATGCCTATCATATTAGGACTAATTTTATAACCAAAGCAAATTACCATGCTGTTCTAAAGGACTCTCAAAATAATATAAGTGAAGCATGAGAGATCAATAATTTCTATAAAATAAAACCACCACTACAGGAAACAGGAAATTTGCCGTCAGTACTGCACTTTGCTGTCAACATTTCATCGGGACAGACGGCAAAGACTAATTTTGCCAACAGTTGCTGACGGCAAAGAACGACAGACATCAAAGACTAATTTGCCATCTGTAAAAAAAAGGACAAACGGCAAAGTATATTTGCCGTCTGTAAAAAAAAGGACAAACGGCAAAGTATATTTGCCGTCGGTGACACGAGCGTAGGAGGCACGGAGCAGCCCCCGTCGGCAGTAGCGCAGGCCATGGAGCCGCTCGGCGTGCTGCACCAGTTGTGGCCGAACGACAGCGGCCCTTCGCGTCCGTCGTTGCTCCCTGCGACCGCCGGTGGCGCTAGCGGCGACCGATGGCCCGAGCGCCCGAGCAGCGGAGGCGCTTGATGGCTCGAGGGGCGGTGGCGGTTGGTGGCACGGGCGGTGGCCCGAGCGGCCGCGGCGGCCCGAGCGGCGGTGGCGGTTGGTGGCGCGGGCAGCGGCTCGAGCCTCCGCGGCGGCCGGCGACCCGAGCGGCGGAGGCAGTTGGTGGCGCGGG